>OX458999.1:13121318-14338073 GCA_949774965.1 Diarsia brunnea | reverse complement strand
CTAAGTCCAAAATCATTTAAGGTATAAGAAGGTTTAACTTTGCACTGTCAGAATGTTGCGAGACAAGCGGCCTTGCAGAAAACCAATATGTTTGCGTCTTAAAATTTAAAACACTTCAAACACGTGGAAAGTATTATTTTGGTTGTATAAAAATAACTACATACTTAGATACCGTTTAAATTTATTGTGGTAATGATAAAAAAATATGTCATAGCGATGTTTTGGGCATTTATTTCATCGATTTAATAAACAAGAGCATGACATATTTCATAATTTGCGCAGCAACGTTTTTAGCAGATATTATTAAATGGAGCGCAAAGTGAAACAGGCTACTTGAAATTCCGTAAACGGCACGGTCCCTATGGGATATCCCACAGGAAGGATAAGAGCTCCCATAAGCAAGTCTTTATAAGCACTACTACATGAGCATATTTCTGCGAGCTACACTGATAACATTTCCTACCTGAATAAATTAAACCAAATACATTATGTTTAACGTTAGACGAGACATAAAATCACACGAACAATAAAATGAATGCATACTAACTAACTAGAAGTTATGTTAATTTTAATTCATTAATTTTAGTAATTAAGTTTTCATAATAATTATATGTTTTTGCTATTTGTATATCACGACTTGATATGGAAGAGCGGATTCTCCTGTCACAGGCACTATCTGCCTAAAAGGAGGATCCAATCACAAACATTTTGTTAAAACCTAAACTTGTTTTACCAATAAACTATTTTATTTTTATTATGTCCTTTATTTACTTTCTTACATATAATTTACATTTTTAAATATTTCATACAAAAAATATAAAAAACATTTAAAAATATAAAAAATAGTCGTCCACCGGTGACGGGAGCAGGGTCCAAGTTACCGGTGGTTAGGGCTCCAGAGAGAGGAACCTCCTCACAATGCGGGCCGTATCAAGGAGTACTGCCTTCTGAATCAGGCCCTTGATCCAACTGCCAAGCGAAAGCTTTGAAAGATGACCGTCCATGCTCTTAGCTATAAGGCCATTTGCCGTAACGACAATCGGCACAATGATAGCCGAGCTCACATGCCACATATCGACAACCTCGTGTGCTAAGTCTAGATATTTTATTTGTTTCTCTTTTTCAGCTTTCACGAGGTTCTCGTCATGCGGAATGGTAACATCGATTATCACTGCGCGGCGCGCTGATCGGTCTATCACCACTATATCAGGCTTATTGGCAACAATAGTCCTGTCAGTGATGATAGACTGATCCCAGTACAACGTTACATGGTCTTTTTCGAGAACTGGGTCGGGCACATACTTGTAGTACGGTACCTCTGACTCCACAAGTTTATACTTCAAGGCAAGTTGCTGATGAATAATCCTGGCTACTTGATTGTGCCTGTGCAAGTACTCGCCGTTAGCCAGACGAGAACAACCAGAAATAATATGTCTGATGGACTCACCCGGACGGTGGCATGCCCGACACACGTCAACCGTCCCATCCTTCATAATATATTTCCGGTAGTTGTTCGTCAACATAACTTCGTCCATAATCGCACAGACAAAACCTTCAGTTTCCCCAAAGAGGTTGCCGAAACGTAGCCAGGACACGGACGCTAGAAAATCTACATCGGGCCCGTGAAGAGCCCGATAGAAGCGCCCGTGAAGCTCCTTGCTTTGCCATACTTCCTTGCGGTCATCAGTAGTAAGTACCACAGGTTTGCGCCAGTTCTCGTTAGCCATGGATAGCGGGGTGAGTCCCTTGTCCACTGCGACCATATCTCGGTGCATACCCACATCGGCTTTTAAAAAATATTCCCTGAGACTGCACACCTCGCGGTTGTGAAAGGTCTTCGCGTTTAAAAAGCCTCGACCCCCGCACTTCCGCGGGATGTACAGTTTCATCACCGATGAGCGCGGGTGATGCATCCGATTTACGGTCAGCAATGTACGGACTCTCCTATCCAAGGCGTCAAGTTCGGTCTGAGTCCATTTGAGTATGCCGAAAGAGTACATTAAAACCGGCATGACCCAACCGTTAAAGGCGCGCACCTTGTTCCCACCTGAAAGAAGGCTACTTAAAACCTTCTTCAGGCGTCCGAAGAAGCGCTCCTTCAACGATTGCTTCATGTCAGCTACGTTAATGCCTAACGCTTCCGACATACCCAAATATTTATAGCTTTCGGATGAGGAAAGGGATCTGAGGTGTATGGAATCCGAGAGCTGAATTCCCTCGGATTCCATAATCTCCCCTCTCTTTACATACATGACTGCACATTTGTCCACACCAAATTCCATCCTGATGGCGCTACTAAAAGAATCAGTTAGTTTTAGTAACTCCATCAGTCGCAATTTGTTGGGGGCAAAGAGTTTCAGATCATCCATGTAAAGAAGGTGAGATATGACCTGACCATCTCTCCTCAACCGGTAGCCTAGACCCGAATCCTCCAGTAATGTGCTAAGAGGATTCAGGGCTAGGCAGAACCAAAGCGGGCTCAGACTGTCGCCCTGGAATATTCCCCGCTTAATCCATACAGGTTCATCGTTCCCCTGAATCTGTCGACATCCCGGATATCGAAGGACAGTTTTCCATTGCCCCATACACGACTCAAGGAAGGCGCGTAGAGTTGCGTTTATCTTGTACAACTCCAGCACCCTCATGAGCCATGTATGTGGCACCGAGTCGAAAGCCTTCTTATAGTCTATCCAGCATGTCGACAGATCTTTGCGGGCTCGACGAACCTGTTGACTAATGGCCATGTCGATGAGGAGTAGCTCCTTAGTACCGCGGGACCCGTTCCTACATCCATTCTGAGAGGCAGACATAATAGAGTTTTTCTCAATGTGTTTATTAATTTTCGCTCTCAAAATGGATGTAAGAAGTTTATAGACCGTCGACAAACACGTGATCGGCCTATAATTCTTGGGTTCCGCGGGACTACCTGACTTATGGAGCAGGTGGGTAACGCCTGTTGTTAAAAACTGCGGTAGCGACGCAGATTCTAAGGATGATTGGAATTGGGATGCCAGGCAAGTGTGTGAACTACTGAGCCATTTGAGCCAGAAATTGTGCAGTCCGTCCGGACCAGGTGACTTCCAGTTCGGTAACGGACGAACTGCACTGGCTATATCTTGTGGTGTTATTAAAATATCTTCCATTTCTGGGATACGTTCACACACTCGCTCGACATCACGTAACCAGTCAGCCTCAGTATGACAGACGGGTACCGACCAGATGCTGCGCCAGAATAAACTCGTGGCAGCATCATCCGGGCGACACACGTCCGTCATATTTTGCTGGGGTCGCTCCCAGGTTCGGTATACCCACCTTTCATCGCTCTGGAACATGCGATTCTGTGAGTACCGATCAACCCGCCGCCTATACCGTCGAATACGGTTAACCCATGCATAAACCTTCTGCTTCAGGAAGTCGATGCGTTCTGTGACACGGGACATATAATCTTGAGGACTGATTTCAGTCCCCGAGAATGCCCGTCTCACAAAACGCATCACACGTGGACGTGTATTGCCCTCCCTGAAGCAGTAAAGTTTGCCAATGAGTACCCTGGCCCCGTCGATACGACGCTCGATCCTGCGCTGCCAGGCCGGTACGGCTGGTTTTGGTCGACTAGCTAAGTCACAATTTGGGAATTTAACATTAGCTAGTCGACATGCCGCAACAGCCCCACAGTACAAGATTGAGTGTGTATCAACGAGGTCCTCGCTACTCTCGAAAATATTCTTGAGTTGCGAGTCCAGGGCACACACCAACGCCCTATTTCGTTTATGCATGGGTAACCGTGGCAATCGGGGCCTAAGTTCGGTAGAAGCAGACCGATACTCACGAAGCGCATCCTCCAGTGCGCTCCTCAATCGGTCGTTGCACTGGCTAGTTACCGTGGCAACCCTATCATCTTCCTCTTCAACAGCAGGACTAGGACGCGGTGGGATTGTATTAAAAGCTGGTGTTTGCGTCACTGTTTGAGATGGAGTGAAGATGGTACGGTTGCTCAGTACCTCTGAGCGCAGCCTATCAAGCGCGGCGCCGTCCAACATGTGATTGCGCTGGATGACGCGCACCTGATCCGACAGTCGTTGGGTCGAAACGCTGACAGTTGGTTCAAGTTCCTGAAATAGAGACAGCATCCTAACACGGTACGCAGTGAGGTTAGTTCCCCCCTCTGTAGACCCGTAGTATGCGCGCATGACGTTCTCGTTTATAGCTCGAGTCCATTTCATGCGCTGCACACAACCACCGGCAGCGGGGACCCGGCTCGGGGTCGGTTGGCCCCTAGGTCCCAAGCAGTCCGGCGGCCGGCGTCCTCTCCGTCGACGAGCAGGTGGTGGCGTCGGGGATAGAGAGAAATACTCGTCGCTCGAGCTCGACGCGACTGCCGCGGCCAGTGTCACAGCACTCACGATGGGGTTGGGTTCCGGCGGCGGCGAGGCGGAGCTGAGCGACGAGTCCGGAGGTGGAAGGCGTGCGCGTCTAGTCGCTGATCTTGTCAACATTTTTTCGTCATTCTTCAACAATTTTCTTCAAATAATTTATTTTGTGATGACATATGTCATCTATTTTTCTTTTATGGTGTTTTCTTGTAGTTCGTCTCATTTTATTGAATTCTGATTGAAATTATTGTAATATTTTAAAATAAAGTTGAAAAGGTTGGTGCCAAACGTTCAAAATAAAACAGAATGTATATATAAATTAAATAAAATCGGAGGAAGAAATTGTATGACAACTGTTGACTTTGGTGTTGCCAGCTTTTTATTATTATGTTTATTACTAACTAAAAACAATCATACTTGGTTTGAGTTTGTTATGTCGATATCTGATGATACGCACGCAATCATTACATACTGTGTTTATAAATAAGATACTGTTCTTTAACAGGGTCTAAGTTATATTTAGGAAAATAAAATATTTTTGCACTATATTAATTGTTGCGGGGAAAGTTTGAAAGTATGATTGGATAGGCGGAAAACCAATAAAAAACGCTGGATGGACTGTGTGAAGGATGATATGAATGATAAGAAGGTAACGCTGAGATGGCCAGCATTATAGAATGTATGGAAGAAGAAAACATGCTGCGCTGACCTCATTGGGTTAAGGGAGAATAGTTCAGCGCTGATGACAACATTGGTGTCACTTGTTTAATTTAGTATTTTTATAATATTTTCTTATCTGTGTTATAGCGGTTGTTTGTGAATCCATGAACATTATTAGTTTCCTAAAATACAAGGTAATTGTTTGTAAACTTTTTATCTTGTTTTACATTTTATGTGAACTAAGTAATGAATTCTTGTCGGGACTACGGAGCCGCCTTAAGTACTAATAATGTAACATAATATTATTGTAAAAAACAAATCATAAAAAAAAGTAACCATGGAGTTACTTGCCGGTCCTTCTCTATAGGAAACGGCCAACACGAACTGTGCATCTTTTCTCAAAGTTTTGTACGTGATGTTTTTTTCCTATGTGAAAAAAATATTTGATGATTTATTATATCACACTGCCAGTGCGGTGTAAAACGAATATTTATTTATCACAAATTTCTTTTAAATCGGCTTTTGTTGAGCAATATGTCTAGACAATTCACATGACTTCTGTAAACTACTATGCTTATTATCGTGTTACTTTATAGCAATCGCATAAATATACATTCGATTATGATCTAATGTATAAAAAAATGTTGTTGATTAATTGTTGTAGAACAAAATAGATTATTTTTGTGGTTATTCGAAATTTTTTAGATATTTATTTGATGTATTTACTTGTTATAGACATATGTATTTACTTGTTTATTTAGCACAACTAAGTAAGTAATAAGATAAAGACGCAAACCTAAAACTTTATTAAATGCAAATCTTCTGATAAGCCTAATGATTCCAGTGTAATTTCCTCAATCTTAGTGAAAAATCTTTACTAAGATGTGTATCTCAAAAATATATTCAACATTCAAAACAAACTCAATCAATAAATTTAAATAAGATTAACCACCATTTATTCATAAAAACAAAAAATGTGCAGTCATGTTTAATCATTATTTGCTTTATTTTACAGATTTCGTTAACTGTGTGAAAAATCTGGCGGAACAATCGGATGTTTGGAGAACAATTGGAATTAATGTTTGTATTATCCCCTTTTAAAACAAGCTTTGTCTGACTTCACTTGGTGATTGATTTTGTCATTTGTTACCTTTCATTTTCAAAACAAATAACAGGAATGTCGAGACTGACGATATATGGTTTTTGGCAATTAGCTGAGATTATATGGCTGCTCACCGCTTGTCCATTGGTCGGAACATCTTCAAAATGACCCAACCCTGCTAGCTGGTTGAATTTTGATTAATAAATAATTCCATTATAATTGTAATATAAAACTTTTTTTATATTACTCATTTTTAAATTATGATTTATACCGTCTGTAATATCGTGATTTCACGATTTTTTTAAATTTATGAAATCGCGATATAGTTCTACCATGTGGTAAATAATTATGCGTAATAGATATTTAGTCTTCCTAGTTAACTTGTTGAGTTATTAATATTAGTAGTAAATTCATTTACATTTTAAATTCACGGACAAATTTTTATTTAAATGAATTATTATTCTATTCTACCAAATGCTCTATGTTGATTCGTAGTCAGTCTAGCTATGTATATCCATGTGTGTGTAATTTGACCGCTGTGACGGGTACGCAGGAGTGGCGTGATCCGTCTGATGCGATCACAATCGAGATCGCTTGATAGAGCGCGCTTTGTGTGCAATGAAAGGAGACAGTTCGCGATCGCGCGACGCCTCACAGATGACTCCTTTATGTAATATTTTATTATCGGACGGTAGTAACAATTCGTTAAAGAACTACGTTTAGTTAGTAGAATTTTAAATTAGTTATTGTACAAAGTGATCTCTGGAGTTTCAAGAATAGATATTAAATATTTAAGTTACGTTCTAAAGAGTTCTACAGACTTTGTAACAGTTTTGTATTTTTGTAATAAGTCAATGAAGTCGTATCTTCTACCTATCAAAAACAAATAAAAAAGGTCTCCAAAACAATACTCACATCGGTTTTAATAACTATGCGAAATTTAACAGCATTCGAAAAGTTTGGTCCAAAATAAAAGTTCAAGATATACTTTTACTAGCTTGTGCCAGCGGCCTCGCCCGCGTGGAGTTCGATAATAATTGTCCCACGGGATCATACTACCGGGATAAGAAGTATCCTATGTGTTCATCCAGGTTATAAACTATCTGTGTTCTTAATTTCATCCACATCCGTTCAGTAGTTTTTGCGTGAAAGAGTAACAAACATCCATCCGTCCATCCATCCATCTATACATCCTCACAAACTTTCACATTTATAATATTAGTAGGAAGTAGGATTATACAGTACAACTTTTAAATCCGCTGAACAAAATAAATTAAAATTATTGGTATTAAGGCATCACATTACAAAACCACAACAAATAACTAGTTTTAAATGTAACACTGAGTAAAATTGTACCCTGTAATATTATGTAAACACTTGCTCCATTTTATTACTGAAAGCAATTATAGGATAAAAACATGGGCAAACAATCGTAAATGAATAGGTATTTATGTGAAAATGTTAGTTTATTGACATACACTCCATTGGGCGTAAACAAAGAATATAAAACGAGTTTTCCAGTTGATCACTTGTATGAATTAGTTTGATGAAGATAAGAGAGGTCTCCCGTCGGGGCTGCTGGTTGTTCGCAAGAGATACCGCGGCCTCGACATGAAGCGCTAAGAAGAAACATAGGTGGTTTTTAGTCAGTAGAAGTCTGACACTCCCTTTCGCTCTGCCCAAGAGCGAAAGGGAGGGATTTGATGATTTTCCACCAGCAAAAAAAACAAGATAAGAGAGGTCTGGGCAATTATTCATTGAACTTTTCATTCAAAAGAAAATTGTTGTTTTATTACTAAAAACTAAAATTTGAATGACTGCCTTATTGGCCCCGTATTACATGGGACCTAAACATATCTGCGAAATATGGCGTAAACCAATTTAAAGGTCTAACAGGATACTTAACGAACAAAAGCAATGTTTGTAATATGTTGATGATGGTCGTACTAATTACTTGATGCTAAATTAGGCTTCACTCACCATCATCTGCCTAGTCTTTTCCCAACTATGTTAGGGTCGGCTTCCAGTCTAACCGGATGCAGCTGAATACCAGTACTTTACATGGAGCGACTGCCTATCTGACCTCCACAGCCCACTTAATACTAGGTAATACGATACCTCTTTGGTAAGACTGGATGTCAGACTTTCAGGTTACTGACTACCTGTAACGACTGCCAAATATCTATATTTGGCAGCCGAGACTAACAGCTTAACGTGCTTTCCGAGGCACGGAGGAAACTCGGTATGTCGGGCGGTCACCCATCCACAGACCGACCAAGGCAAGCACAGTTTTACCTAAAGATCGGCCCGAGTGGCAGTTCTTATTAAACCACGAGCTCCTACGCATAAGCCCAATAATAATAAACTCGCTGTTTAGCCAGTGTATTGGTTACTGTATGTAAGGATCCTGTTAATTAATAGGAAATAAAATACTTAGATTTAGCAAATGCAAAAATAACTTTGTATCTATTTTGGTGTGTAATGAAGTATAATTATTTGACCTTGTATTTATTGCTACACTTTTGAGGAACAATTACCAATAAATTGACATAACATAACATCACGCCTGGAGGTATTCCCTGAAGGCTTAGGTCAAGGTACACCTAATCGTACAACGAAATTGAACCAATAAAATAAAAATTAAATTTAGTTAAAGAAAATATAATAACTAGCTACATGGGGAAATACACCTTGTCCTTTGATGAGATGCAAGTTATTTAGGGTCCCATTAAAATAGATTGTCACATTTTAAACAAAGCGTTCAGGTTAGACGTACCTAGTCCAACCATAGAAACCAGAAAAACGATTGTACAAGTTTTTGTTTTGAGATTTGAAAAGATTTTATTTTGAACTAAAATGTTGGGTGGCTAACACTTTGTTGGGTAACCAACATTTTTAGTGTATTTCGTTAGCTGATTTGTTTTCTTGAAAGTATCATAATTTTGGTGGTCTGAATGATTTCTTAAAGTTGGTCATCATGACATCATTTTATTGTTCTAGACTATACCTGGGAACCCTTTTTTCACAGCTGTTTTTGTAAATACTAGTTTTTCAGGTTATAACTTTACTTAAATTACCTCCATAACCCGTTTACTATTCAAAACATCCACTAGCACAATGTTTTAATAGTGCTACATTGAGTTTTACCGTAAAATGTGAATTTTCAAACCCAAAAAAAAACGTTTCCCGGCAAAAATTTTTGCGTAGGGGTACTTAGTTTGATGTACAGAATGCTTGGTTAACGGCTGTGTGATGGGTTGATTAACACCCTGTATTATTCGGGCTTGAACTCACTCGGTAAAGCAATTAGGTATGAGGTCGACTTATTCAACGGATTTTGTCTGTACGTCTTATCTTGTTTTAAAGTAAGTTGTTTATGAGTCAATGTTTACAGAGATGATAATAACTACCTAATATTTGTATCTTTCATCAAATTGTTTTTATTTAATTTTTTTTAATAGCATGTTTTTAAAGTACTGATTATATCTACATAAGCACACCGATCGTTTTCAAAATGATGATGATGTATTTGTGTAAATCTCAAAGTACTTCAAGGACTAAATAACTTTAAATTGATTTTTAAACTGTGTATTTTCTTTACCTCACTTTAATATGTTGACTTTAACGCAGAAATCTTGTGCACGCAATATTTAACAAGAATATAAAATGGTTACTAATAAGTATATATAGAAAATAGTATTTATGTAGTCAGCATGAAAAAATAGCATGGAATATTAAAATACTTCCATTTTAATATTCCATGCTATTTTTTCACTGGTTATATTATACAACAATTCTAAATAGTCTTTATTTTCAATATTGACGGTTGTGTAGATACACTTTTTTAAATGTGCACTGAAATGCACACACATTTAGAAAGAACTGTTGAAATCATAAAGTTATAAAACTAAATTAAGTTTTTTTTAAATCAAACTAAATTAATTAATTTATAAATTCAGCTTATTCGTGTGGCGTTATTGCAAAATATTACTTTTTATTCACTTTAATACGGTGTGATATTACTTATTTAATTTAAACATAACATGAAAAATGTACATAACAATTTATGGATTACCATTCAAAATTGGCAATGAACTGTTTTCAAAAATTAAAAACTGTGTTAAAAAAACACTTTTCATTATTTTTATAAAAACAAAAGGAACTCAGCGGCGAAAAAAAATTATATTAAAAAATGAAAGCTTACCTGTACTTTATTTAAAAACGATGTAACTAGCGAGAGAGGGTATTATGCACTCAGTATCACGCCAAGTTGCAGCCCGTTTGATGTGATTGATGACACGCACCGCAGAAGACTGGCAGCTGAATTTCCTAGCGACCGATTATATACAAATGCGATTTCGCTATGATTCGCAACGATCGCGGGAAGACCTGCGCGCGCGCACTTGAGTCACGTCACCGCAAAGACTTAAGGTCAAAATACACAGTCCCGCGTGGTCCGATCAGCGGGTGGTGTGATGCACACAGTCGTGTTTTGGTGACCCTTGGACCGACGTCACCCTGTAAGATAATATAACGTTGTTATGAAGTATCAAAGTCCATTGTTGGCCATGGAACTTGGCTTATGAAACTTGTTCTGAAGTTTGAAAGTTCATTGCAGTAAAAAGTTGATTTACACTTGTGCGTAATTTACAATTTCAGCATTGTTAAACTAAAACATTTTAGTAAATTCAAAAATTACATAAAGGGTGTAAAAGTAACCATAACAAAGCCGAAAAGTACTTGTTCTCTCTGTCACTGCGATCATTTTCTTGTTCTGGACCATACCTGGGAATCTTCTAGTTTAGTTACTGAGATATTGAAGGACAAAGTGCCGAATTTTTCACAAGCTTTTTTCAAATATCAGTTTAAAACATGACCCCAAAAAAAAGTTGTTTCCTTGCAATTTTTTTTTTTTCGTAGGATTTCTTAATTTGATGTACATAATGCTTGGCTGACGGCTTCATGAAGGGTACGTCATTACACCTTAAATGCTCTTTTTAGTCTATGTTATATTACCGACCATGCACAACAGATAATTATCATAGATCATGGTTATCAATAAACATTTTGTAATGAATGAATGATTCCATTTTTTTAGACTATAGAAGAAATTGAGGTTTATATAAAGAACTTATTAATTTTCCCAATTGAAGAGAAAATCTGTAGAACAAATGTGTCTCCTGACTTCCAGACACATATTTCCGCCAAGCAGCATTCAATCTGTACCAATTGTGGATACCTATCTATAGATATTATGCTAATATTCAAAATCAAAACATTTGATTAGCAGTTTAACATTGAAAAATAATTAGTTAAATGCTATGTAGAATATTTTGTTGCTTATTACATTTATAGGTTCAGGCTTAAATGCAGAAAGTGTGATCCATTAATATGCAACATGCACCCAATTTCTACGTGTAATCAAGACGTGTTTCGATTCTTCAGAGGGTCCCTCAGGATACGATCACTCGGGTACTGTTATCTTGGTTCACAGCCTCAATCAGTTACTATCATATCATCATCAGCCTATACTGTTCCCACTGTCAGGGGGGACTCCTCTCTAGGAGGGGGATGGGCTATAATCCACCACGCGGGCCCAATGCGGGTTGGTAGATGTCACATATTTTTTGGTTCCAAGACATGCCGGTTTCCTCACAATCTTTTCCTTCACCCTTCTTTTCTTTCCTATCATACAAAAGGCTTATTTTCCGTAAATGTATGAGCGTTGGTACTACCCGCATACGTATCACGTCAGCAGATAACTTAGGTGTATTTTTCTAGGGGTCCAAACTCAAGTCATTTAGATTTTCAGCTATGGCAGTTTATTTTTTTTACGTGCATAGCTGTGTAATGTAGGTAGTACCTTAATATAAAATTCGAAGACATGTGACATTACCAACACACACTGAGCCCGCGTGTTAGATTAAAGCCCAGGGCTGCATCCCAGCAGTGGGAACATTTTAGTATGCCTACGCTGAATAGGTATTTAAACCAAACCACTTTCATCATTTCTACCAAGCAATAGCTACGACATAGTAGCATCTGACATGTGCAAATATTTGTATTACAAACTGCGAGTACAAAACACAAGCACACACACAAAAAAAAAATCTCGTGTGACTCGCATACGAAGGGTTCCGTACCATCGTAGTGCCCGCTTTACTTATAAATAATAATATAATAATAATAATAAAAACAGTTTATTTTCTCGCCACAATACAAAATTTTGACAAATTATTGCGATTGATACAAATTAGTAGATTTATGTATTTCGTATTGTGGGAGACTGGTGCCTAAGCTAGGCTCGAGGCCTGTATTTCAGGACACCAGGTCTCCCTCCTTTGAAGTATACAATTTGTGCACAGAATTACGTACCTAGTAGGTTGTGGTAGGAAATTTAGTAGCATTAACAGTAACAACAGTAACTTATAAGACAATAATAAAAAAGGTTGGTTAGAATTATGTGTTTGTGCGTATATATGTGTGTATGTGTGCATGATTGTGTGAGGGTGTGTGATTTATATTATATAAGGATCGTAGGACCTTCACTTATGTATTTTTATTTATTGTTGTTGTGAGAAACACAGATTATATGAAAATATCAACTGTCGTACCTATTACTGATGCCATACGGACAGCGGAGGCTTAGTAATAGGGTCCCGTTAGTAACCCCTCGGGTTCGGAACCCTTGAAAAAAATACTACACATTAGAAGCAACCTCACCGTCATCCTATCTTGGGTGTAGGAGGAGGGGGGGTGGGAGGAGGTCAGGAATTTATATTCCTGATGGAAAAAGCCAATAACATTTTGCCCGACCCGGGAATTGAAACCAGGACCTCATAGTCAGTAGTCGCGCTTGCGACCACTAGACCAACGAGGCAGCAAAATGAGACATTCGTAAAAACGAAACCGTTTCTATCAATATCCCCTGGTTGAAATATAAATGTCAACACAGTTTAAGGCCAGGGTACTCCAAATCGACCTATTTTTGGATTCATCATTGAGCAATCAAGTATTGTTTGTTTTATCTAGAGGTCAATACTTTTTAAACCGAAATATGCAGCTACTGATTGGGGCCCAGTACGTACCTAATGCTGCAACAATTCGATTTAAACCCGTGTCCAGAGGCAGGTATTGCTTAAAAAGGCGAAGGATACGTTCTTAACCTTAGTCGTGATGTGTGTTTATATTTTATGTAATTTGGTGCCAAACTGACAGCACGTAGGAATTATCTACTTAATTGCTATATGTGAATGAACCGGTAGCCGATAACGAAACAATCACTCATAATCATCACGCTAGTGGAAAACATATTGATGATGAGGCTCATGTAGATTCAAAGAGAGGCTACAGATGCTTTTCTCTTGCTAAAAAAAAAACCGGACGCGCACATAAAGGGTTACGTACTTACGTAGTACGAAACAATATTACAATAATATGTCAATTCAAACTTACAACAAAGATTTTGTTTTTATAGAAAAATATGTTAATGAAAAACAGTGAAATGCAGTCTATAGATACCAGATACCGATATCTTTAGATTTTTTTTCAACCTTGAGAATCATGTTATTTCACACCATTTTGCAAGTGCAGGGGTTTATAGAAGACAATTCTCCAAATTTCAAGAGTGTGGTGCCTACATTCTTAAAGTGAAATGGCTGTGACATGGGTAGGTACGGACGGACACTGTAACTCCTGAAAGCCAACATTAGCAACTAGAAAATCCCGAGACAATGTGAACTCCACGAAGTCCCAGAGAAACAATTTAACTGTCTTGGATCCCGCAATGAAATTCAGAAAAGAAGAAGCTGAGGAGTTGGAAAAACATAATTTCGACAACACGTAACACAATTTGTTATTTGTTGTGGTTTTGGAATAGTGTGGTGGGTTCGTCCCAAAAAAAATGGCAGACGGACAAGATGAATCTAATGGGTTGTGTTCAACGGAACCCTCTAAAATGGCATGTTTTAAATATTTAGGACTGAATCACAGGCAATTAATTTAGTTGATAACAAAATGTTCAGCAGGCTGTTATGATTGTCACAGGGGCAAAGTACAATATTAAGTGGTGCCAAATCTCCAGTCATCTCTAGTGCATGTACCTAGTTAATGGTAGGTAGTAATCAGACAATAAACTTTAACGACTTTTACACTGTAAATAAGAGGTCAATATAATAAGCATAACATGCTTGATCTAACCGCGAGTTTCCCGTTGAATCTCATACAAGGTATATCACCTACGTAATAAATAAGACTTGACTACAGGTTTGACTACAGGTTTGACTACAGGTTTGACTACAGATTTGACTACTGGTTTGACTACAGGTTTGACTGCAGGTTTAGTTGGTTTAATGCCTGATATTTGTGTTCTGTTGAAAACTTTGGGTTGACCAAAATCAACATAGGAAAAGCAAAATTAATCTCGTACTTTTACTTCATTGTCTCAGATTTTCGTGTTCATGTTCATTAGGGTATTTCACCAAAAAAATATAATTAGTCCGTCTGTTAGATTATCGAAAAATATTGGATACGTGTTGTTTGTTTTAACAAATTAATAAAAATTGACGAAACTAAAACGTGTCAAAGATCATGAGTGGGGACTTGTGACGTCACTTTGTGAGTAAAAAAGTACTAACCTTATGACGTCACACGACTTGACACGACTTTTCGAAACACTGTATCGTCTTCATCTTTTGTTTACGTGAAAAAAGAAAAAATGCGTGTCAATTATTTTTTGGATATCTATCTGACGGACTTATTAGATTCTTTTGGTGAAATACCCTATCATCACATACTTCAGGGAAGGAAAACATCGTGAGGAAACCACGATGCTTGAAAGATATTTCTCGATGGCATGTAAATCCAAGTCAGAGGCCCATCCCGTCGGGGCTGCGGGTTGTTCGAAATAGATACCGCGGCCTCGGCACAAAGGGCTAAGAAGGAACATGGGTGGTTTTTAGTCAGTAGAAGTCAGTCTGACACTCCCCACCGCTCTGCCTAGAGCGCGAGGAGTGATTTGATGATTTACCACGCTCCAAAAAAAAAAGTCAGGGGCCCTTGGACGGTATTAAAACTCTGACACCCGGTTAGGCACTAACCACACAAAGAAGACTAAACTTCATTGTTTAAAACCTCATATTTTTTAATTTTCAATACATAAGAAACATAAAAGTATAGTGAAATTTGAAACCTCGCGGTTCGGTTAATACTTTAAAAAAAACAAATATTTAAAAAAATTAAAAAACACGCCTGCCATGACAAAAAGTAAACTAAAAAATAAAAAACAAGTCAAAGGAATTCAGCGATGAATGGGAGCAAGGTCCCGTAAATGTATTCGAAAATGGAAAACTGAAATCTAAAACTTTTATTGCAGTCGGGGGACCTGTAAAGAATTGTTCCACCGAACTGTCTGGTTTGGGGAGTAAGGGGGGAACGGTCTATAACATCTTAACCGGCCCTACTGTCAACCTCACCTGCCCGCACCGGATGGTGGCAGTGGCCAATTGGCTGCTGTGGTGCTCCCTGCTAGATAACGGACGAGGCACTGGCGACCGAGCAATGGCGGTATAACCATACACCTAGCCAAGCAATTGGTTAGATGAGGCTACGGCGAGCCTTGGGAACATAAATACTTCCAAAAAAAGACTTGAGGAAAAGATAGAAGGTACCAATATGGATGCAAGATTGAAAGAGAAATTACCCCAGGAGGGTACCGGCTTGCCCGGAGAATCCCTCCCTGAGACATCCTCAGGCAAAAGTCCCCATCGTATTCTGGGGGGGACACAATTTTGCTACAAAATGAAAAGTCCAAAGAAAAGAAATTAGTGCAGCAAGCATTCCATCCAGGCTTGTTCATGGGAAGAGGAAGAAGTGCTTCTCTAGGAAGCAAGGAAAGAAGCGCCGATGAAACCAAGATACCCCAAGTTAACCAAACCGCACTACAGCCTGCAGAGGCAAATCAAAACCTCGACAAAAATAATCCCTGCCCTCCAGATTGGCAGAGAGTGCCTACAACAAGAAATGCAAAGAGGAAGAAAATCTCTGATAGCCCACCACCCGTGACCACCTCTAATAGATATAGTACACTCGCAGTGGATCCCTTAGAAAAACGACCCATAGAACCAAAAAGGTCACCTCCACCTCCTCCAATAGTTCTGTATGGAGTGGAAGACGTCCATAAACTGACTGAACTATTACAGACGGCTGCAGATGAAAAGGATTTCACTTTTAAAATCGTCAACAGAAACCAGCTAAGAATTAGTAGTGCCACAATAGAAATTTATAAAAAACTAATTGGACTAGTACGAGAAAATGGCCTTATTGGCCATACTTTTAACATAAAGAAAGACAGATGTTTTCGAATAGTCATCAGAAACTTACACCCCACAACACCACACGATGCAATAAAAGAAGACATAGAACAAACAGGAAATGTTGTACTAGGAGAAATCATCAACTCTAAATATGGTCCTGAAAAGAAACCTACCTCCACCTTTTTCGTAAACTTGGTGCCTGGGGCCAATAATAAAGCAGTAAAGGAACTGAAATACATATACCACCAGGCTGTAATAATTGAGGACCCCAGAAAACAGAAGTCCATTGCCCAATGTCAACGGTGCCAACAATATGGCCATACAAAAAACTACTGTATGAGGCCATATAGGTGCGTTAAATGCGCTCAATCACACAAAACATCCGAGTGTCCAAAGCGTGATAGAGACACTCCTGCTAAGTGCGCGCTATGTCTTGGACAACACCCTGCAAATTACAAAGGCTGTGAAGTCTACCAAGAAATCCTATCTCGTAAAACACCTAGACCTACATACCAACAACGAACAAAAAATCAGAAGATAATAGACCCTGCAGTACCAACAACTAATAATAAAGAAGAAGATCCAAAAAACTCAAACAGCTCACTGTATGCCGATAAGCTTAAATCTAATAATACCTATAAAGATAACACAAATACCAACGCACACACAGTCAGTGACTCCCTTGAAAAAATTCTTCAAAAACAGACAGAAAAATTCGAACTACTCCTCCAACAAATGAGCACCATGCTGAATCTCATAACAAACCTGATCAATAAAATGACAAAATGACAGGAATCAGAATAGCAGCATGGAACATAAATGGACTTGCACCCAACAAAGAGTTTGTTGAATTACTTATCAAAGAACATCACATTGACATAATATTAATTTCGGAAACACACTGTACGAACTCTAGTAATATAAAATTAAAAGGATATAATACATACCTTACAAACCACCCAGATGGAACAGGACATGCGGGATCAGGTATAATCATACGAAATAGCATAAAACACCATCAGATGCCTGAATTTAGAACTGATTATCTACAAGCAACCACCATATCAGTGGAAGACAAGTGCGGGTATTTCAATGTGTCATCAGTGTACTGCCCTCCCAAACACAAAATAGACCAAGAAATGTTTACAAACTTCTTTACATCTCTTGGACATAGATTCATTGCAGGCGGAGATTGGAACTCCAAACACACTCACTGGGGCTCTCGATTGATAACAACTAGGGGTCGGCAGCTGAAATTCAGCATAGACATAAACCATCTACACACCATTTCCACCTCGGAACCAACCTACTGACCAACAGACCCTAATAAGGTACCAGATCTTCTGGACTTTTTATTGTAGGAGGACTGTCTAGACACTATTCCAAAGTTGAGAGCTGCATCGATACTACGTCAGACCACACCCCAGTTATCCTGACTGTTAGCACGACCGTCATTGAGTATGAGGCTCAGGATACTCTATGCAATAGATGTACGGATTGGCAAGCATTTCGAGACTACATTGAGGAACACATAATACTTAAAGTAGCACTCAAGTCATCAGATGATATTGAAAATGCAACAAAATACATAACTTGTCTTATCCAAGACTCTTGCTGGAGGAACACCCCGAAAATAAAACAAACAATTCGGTCCACAAATGAGTCCCTAGAAGTCAAAATGAAAGTCCTCGAGAAACGCCGACTAAGACGAATATGGCATCAAACTAGACATCCTGCCGACAAAACTGTCCTAAACAAAGCCATAACAGAACTCAAAACTGTCATTTCGAATCAGCACAACAGAACCTTGCAGTCAAAGCTTGAGTCACTAACACCCACTGCAAATACAAATTATTCACTATGGAAGTTTACCAAATCTTTAGATCGACCCCAAGAAGCTAAACCTCCAATAAAAACCACCTCAAATAAATGGGCCAAATCAAGACAAGAAAAAGCTGATGCATTTGGGGATTTTTTGTCACAAGTATTTACTCCAAATGCAGCAACAAATTAATAGTGAAAATGAAACATTTGTGGAAAATAGTTTAAACCAAGACCTCCAACTAGACCTACCACCGAAACCTGTTACCAGTCGAGAAGTTTGGGCAAGCATAAAAACATTAAAGAACAAAAAAGCACCAGGGTTTGACCTGATTACGAAAGAGGTACTTAGACAGCTCCCAAAAAAAGCTATTACTTTCCTGACTACTCTCTTCAATGGTATCTTGCGCGTACAATATTTCCCATGTATATGGAAGATATCTCAAATTCTCATGATCCATAAGGCAGGAAAACCAGCACATGAGATCTCATCTTATCGACCAATCAGCCTACTGCCTACACTCTCAAAGTTATTTGAAAAAATCTTATTACGAAGAATTACACCAATGCTCTCAGCTAAGAATATAATTCCTGACCATCAGTTTGGTTTCAGAGAGTGCCACTCCACGGTTGAACAAGTACACAGAGTCTATAATGTCATCAGAGAAACTTTTGAAAATAAAGAATACTGTTCTTCCGCTTTTTTGGACATCCAGCAGGCATTTGATAAAGTCTGGTATAAGGGACTTCTCCATAAAATTAAAATGTATCTGCCACACAGCTACCTTCTGCTACTACAATCATATCTCTCGGACAGATTGTTTCAAGTGAAGGAGGGCGATGCTACGTCACCATTCCACAAACTTCAGGCAGGCGTACCTCAGGGATCTATCCTTGGTCCAGTTCTGTACATCATCTATACCGCAGACTTGCCTGTAGTACCAGGAGTCACTACTGCAACCTATGCAGACGATACAGCAATCCTGGCCAGAAATAAAGATCCCAAAATTGCTACAGAGTTGGTACAAAAAGGCCTTGATGAAATAGATACCTGGCTGAATAAATGGAGGATAAAAGCTAGTGCTAGCAAATCTGTCCAGGCAACATTTACTCTGAGGCAGGGAAACTGTCCACCAGTCAGCCTTGGAAGCAACATCCTACAACACAATGATAGTGTACGATACCTAGGTATGCACCTCGACCGACGACTAACTTGGAAGAAGTTTGAAGACCCATATAAAATGTAAAAGAGATGTACTTAATTTACGATACAGAAACCTTTATTGGCTATGGGACGAAACTCCAAACTCTCCACAGATAACAAGCTATTAATATATAACAGTATTTTGAAACCTAGTTTCATGTATGGTGCTCAACTGTGGGCGACCGCTAGTGATTCAAACATAAATATACTGCAGCGACTACAGAACCAAATACTCAGAACCATATCAAGCGCTTCATGGTATACTACAAATGTGGAAATACACAAACATCTAAAAATGAACACCATAAGGGAAGAGATTAAGGACTCCATTGCAAGCTACAAAACAAGATTATCAAATCACCCTAATAACCTAGCAGCTGGGCTAATACACACCAAGTGCGAAACACGTCTAAAACGGCGTGTTATTCTACAACTGGACTAAATTTGGTCAATCGACAAGGAGCAGTTGTACTCATTGGAGTGCACACTCGGCATGACATCAAATGCACTCAAAAAATTTGCTTATAGTCTATGACTGATTGTAAATACGCACAGAAAGAAAAAAAAAATTATTTGTTTTTTATTTCATATCTTTTAGTGATATATCGGTATTTTTTTGCCATGTTTCTAGTAAATTGATTCACACATACTGACTTTTCATACAAACTTAAAAACCATTTAGGTGCCGTCGTGGATGGATTTGGGAGTTGTAACCTAGCCAGTTTTATTTCTTTCATTACAGAGAATCTATTGATATGTAGCTTATTCGTATCGAATCCCGGGTTTAAAATGTCACCATATCATTTGTTAAGTAGTATTACTAGAAAACACTAGATATTGAATACTACTGTGGTATATTTTTGTAATCTACTTAATAAGTTCTAGACGATGATTATATTTTTCATTGAAATTTCAATAAAAACAAATTAAAAGTTATTTTTATTTCTAAACCATGGCCACCCTATTATGTTTTTTGATATTTTCTCTAGCCTATGTTACCCGGGATGACGTAGCGAATCTAACGATACCACATCCATCAAAATCGGTTCAGGCGTTTAGAAGTTATGGTGGAATAAAGAAACTCACAAACAAACATACATACATACATACATGAACGCTAAAAACATAACACTCTTTTTTTGGGGCAGTCGTGTAAAAATAGATGAGGGTGATGCCAAGAAATTCACATAATATTGACGATATTAATTTATATTGTACTTTGTTATGTATACCATAGACATACCGCGGCCTCGATACAAGGGGTTAAGGAACATGGGTGGTTTTTAGTCAGTAGAAGTCTGACACTCCCTACCGCTCTGCCCAGTGTGGGAGGAAACATTTGATGATTTTCCATCCCAAAAAAAAAATGCATATTGTAACTCTAGATAACACTCCAAGGTAAATGCAATAACATCAAATATAATCTTTTATTTGTTAACAGTTATGTTTTTAGACACATTTTCGGTGATTTTTTTGGCAAATAAAGTCGCTGACAAAGTCTACCATGAAATAAATCATGAATTAATGATATATTGATGAGTTTATGAGCCGTCACGTTTCTTCTATAACATTGTGCAAGTATATACGCACACGTTTTGCGCATCTAGCGTGAATCATTATCATCGATAACCTTTAATTAATTTACTAAGTGCAACTAGAAACATAGGGTGATAGATAAGCCGGCAGTATCTACGTGCTGGGATTGGCGTCTCCACCATGTTCTGTTATTTTCCACGGAGTTCCGTCACGATTTGCAGCTAAACTTAAGTGATAATGATAACTCATGAACTTGTCGTCTAAAAATACCTGTATGTTATGAGTTAGTTAGTTGTTAGGTTGCTCTTATCGATAAGAACGACGAAGCACGTGTTTCCTACTTACTGTACTATTCTTTAAAGTACATTAAAAAAAACAGTATAATTTTAGACATTTAAAATGCTGGACCAGGCTGGACCTCTCTTCAAGTAAACCAAAACAACTTGAAACACGTTCACTAAATCACTACCCGATAAGCGTAGCTTTCACTTTCACTAAATTGTGGGCATATCCACGCTGTGCCTTCGTACGTGGTCGGTATTCCTTAACTTTTCAGCCCCATAGGTCATCTAAGTTTTACCCCTACTAGCTTCCCCTCCGTATCAGAAGATGAAGGTTTTAATTTATGGCTACCGGCCACCGTAGACGCGGGCCTGTGGACGGTGAGTGATGGGCTAGCTCGCCGTCCGTCCGTCATATGACGACAACAGGCCGTGTCAACGGCACGTTCGTGTTCCACACGTAAAGAGATGTCAGCAACATGGAAGGGGCAAGGGCCGACGCCGGGTTGTTCGCAAAAGATACCGCGGCCTCGACATGAAGGGCTAAGAAGGAACATGGGTGGTTTTTAGTCAGTAGAAGTCTGACACTCCCTTTCGCTCTGCCCAGGAGCGGGAGGGGTTATTTGATGATTTTCAAAAAAAAATTTGAAAAAGGTGTTAAAAATTTGCTGAAAACGCACTGGGAGGTTCGTTAACGTATTCATAATCAATGCACTACCGTCTTGATTTATAGTTGATCTGTGTGAAGTGTGCTGACGGGCGTGCTTGTACATTAATTTTAAGTGTTGCAAGTTTGTGGCACTAACTAAACGGCCTGAGCATACATTAGTGTTCCTACATTTGCTATAAATATCTAATTTGTTATTTTTCGTGCAACTTTGTGCTCATGGACGGAGATTTTGTAGTGTCTCTGTTGTCTTCGATTTGAGGAATCTATCGAATTTAACAGCCGCACTCAGAGAGCTTTAATGATTACTTAGGCGATCACTAAGAAAAGGTTTTGACAGTTTTGCCATACAAAAGTATGTCAAATCTTTACCAAGTGACGGCTTAAGTAATCATTAAATATCTCTGAGTACCACAGTAAGTGTTCTTGATGCTTATCTACGACTAGACTACGAATGTTTTTATTAGTGTTTCCAGTTATAAAAACATTAGACGTTGTTTTATTTGAAATTTAATCTGGTCTGGTAGAGCTAGTTAGTAGATGTACTTCGACGTGTTAAAACAAAAAGTAGCTTCAAACTAAGTGGAACGGTGAATTCCAATTATCAATCTTTAATTAATCTCAAATGATTTGTCTGTATGCTGTGTAGGTAGTTATTTGGAGTCTTTCATTCCCCATTGGAGTTTTTCTTTCTTTTACCTTTATTCGATTTTTGCTTTTCCACCATTTTCTTTAAACCTTTTATGGAGATTCGAATTAGGTAACCAATATACCTTCTCCTTGCTGCCTATTTAGATTAAGATATAGGGTTAGGTCATAAAGTTCAATAAAACTCCTATTGGAGAATTTGGAGACTGTCCAGTCCAGAACGTGACGTGCACACCAAAAGAAATATCAGTAGGTAATGCTGATGAAAATGCTAGAAAAACTTTCTCGAAGGGTACGTATTTGAATATCGAATATTAAAATACCTACGCTTAAAATATCGATGTTCAAAACATCGAAAATTTAAATATCGATTGTATCAAAATGTCGAAAATTGTTATATCTACGCTTAAAACATCGAAAATTAAAATTCCGAATGATTAAAATTTCGAATGATTCAAAATATCGAATGACATTATGCCTAAGTTCATAATATCTACGTTCAAAATACCTACTAGTTAAAATACCGAAAAAAAAATTATACAGGGTGTAAATTAACCCATCACACAGCCGTTAACCAAGCATTCTGTACATCAAACTAAGTACCCCTACGCAAAATTTTTTGCGGGAAAGGTTTTTTTTTTTGGGGAAAAATTTGTAACTTTGACCCCCAATATCTCCGTAACTAGGGGGTTCCCTGGTATGGTCTAGAACAAAAAAATGATCGCAGTGGTTACATTGTACATTTGCGTACAAATGTGTTTTATTTTGGGTTTTTATTATGTAAAAATAATTAAAGTACCTACATTACATGAGGTTTTCCTTGTTTTTTTTTGTAACCCACCTAGTAACAGATTACCATCTAACAAACAAGCTTGCAGCAATCATGCAACATGCAAGCAAGCATGGTTTCTGTCACGGCTCCGGCGCTGCAGGGCTCTGGCAGTCCCACGCGAGCCTTACGTCGCAGATGATCTAAACGCTCACCACCGCAGCTTCGGCTTGTTGGCCGGCTTCGCCGGCCAGCCTCAGCTGCGGCGGCGGGCGTTAAGACCACCTGCTCCTCAGGTCGCGGGCTGCCGCGCCCCTCCGCGCCTACGCGATTCTAAATTACAATCTAGGGGTAGGGCATACAAGACTACGTAGAGTCGATTTTGCAGCGATACGTTTCTGTCACTAACTTTAGTAGCATAACATATTGACTTTCAAAAATATATTTTAATTTCAAGACCTAAATAATACCTTCACGATTGACCTATGCTTGTGGACACTGATTTTCATGGATAAAATAGGTCGAAATTGTTCCAAAACCGAATTAGGGTACCCCGAATTTACGTAGTCTTTTGGCTGTTACCCCTAGAGTGTATATAAAAATCCGGAGGCGCGAAGGGAGGGCAACCCCTCCCTGAGGCTGGTCGCCGGAGGCGACCAGCAAGCCGAAGCTGCGGAGGTGAACATGGGTGCCTATCCTTTGTTACGCAAGGGCGAAGGAGTTGCACTTCCCGTAGCGCCGGAGACGTTGCAGAAGCAACCTTTTTCCACTCATACTACTTACATCAAAAATTAATTTTCGATGTTCAAATAATATATGTACCCATCTATATTTAAGACGTTCGATAGTTTGTACTTCGATATTTAGGACATTCGATAATCTGTATTTCGATGTAACTTTTGTAGATATTTAGATTTTAGATGTATTGGACGTAGGTTATTTAACCATTCGATAATATAAACTTTCGATATTTTATGTTTCGGTTTTATGGTCGTTCGATATTTCCATTTTCGATGTTTTGAACATCGATATTTTAAGCGTAGATATTTTAATCTTCGATATTCAAATACGTACCCTTTCTCGAATCATAAACGTAGTGTGTGGTCTATCACTCTAGTTCAAGGAAAGTAATATGACTGAAGATCACGACCTTTTCATCTTTGATGTTTACTGTCACGTTTTATTATGCGTAATTAACTGTATTAAGTTTCACAAGAGAGAATAATTGTCACGG
This sequence comes from Diarsia brunnea, assembly GCA_949774965.1. NCBI lineage: Eukaryota > Metazoa > Arthropoda > Insecta > Lepidoptera > Noctuidae > Diarsia > Diarsia brunnea. Next base: position 14,313,465 of record OX458999.1, on the reverse strand, counting down.
TATGAATTTTCCACGGAAAACCAGCTGTTTATGCTACTGATGGTTACTGACTCATTTTTGTAAGAGCTTCAAAGTGTGGTTTCCCTTCCATGAAATACTGTCATATTTACAAATACCTATATTTATACTAGCTATTGCCCGCGACTTCGTTGGCGTGGTTTCATTTTAAGTATTCTATGTTACTTCTAATACCTCCAAGAATATGTGTTTTAAATGAAATAAGTTTCATGATGATCGGTTAAGTTGTTTTACATTTATAATATTAGTAGGGATATACAATTCTACTGTACGTGTGTGTATGTCACTGAACTCCTCCTAAACGGCTGTACCGATTTGGATGAAACTTTCTGAGGATATTTCAATGGGTCAAACCATCCAAGAGGATGGTTTGAAAACACAATTGGACCCAGTAGGTGACGCTGCTGTCCGGGCAGGACGACTTCTGCCAGGTCCGCTAGTCTTCTATAGATTAGAAATTAATGAATTTCTCGACGCCATGTAAACCCAAGTCTGACACTCCGTTTCGCTCTGCCCAAGAACGGGAGGGGTTATTTGATGATTTTCACCCGCCAAAAAAAAAAAGCTACCTTCTAATCTCTCGATAAAGAAAGATTGACTAGATTTTTTTTTGAGACATTTTATTATAGGCGCGTGCCTTGTTTCTTTCATCAAGAAGGAACATTCTAGAATTCGCTTGGCAATTTGTTACATTGTAAGGATACAGTAGAGTCGCATTGTACTCAAATTGCTAAATTGATACACGACTCTTCTTATTCGCAACACGTCATTGTCAATTGCCTGATGGACTACATAAACAAGTCTATTTGCGACCAGCCAGCCTCAAAGATCTTTCTACATCCTTTATTTTATTCAAAAAGTAGGTATATCATGAGTTCCCTTGCCGACTTTTAATATCTAGAAAAATAAGAAGAAAACTAAGCTTCTTTTGTTTCATGCCGAGATGTTTACGAAGAAAAAAGATTCTTGTTTCTATGATGCTAGAATAAAACGTTTCAGGGAAAGTAATATGCTCGGAAAAAATAGCAAACAAAACAACTTGATTGTTTATTTCAGGTGTGAATTCAAAATGGTTAGATCTTATAGAAAGTCATTTTGTCTAAAAAACACAATTTTATTGTCTTCGTTTCAATCGATTTCCGTTTAAAACATTCAATTAATGCTTATGATCATAGATAAATGGGTAAGTACCTATATACACAATACAATATGTTGATGTTATTTCTGCGGTGACCGGTCAATAGCCACCGTCATCCATTCGTATGTGGAGATGATTATCTAAATAAATAATTAATTTCATTATGACACGAGACTGAAACATAATAATATTATTATTGTGGTAGGAATTTGAAAATAGACGACCGCTTTCCCATATTTACCTTTTTACCCGATTGAGGCGAAGTCCAAAAGGAGGGTTATGTGGTGTAAGCCTTTTATTTATTACAAACATTTTCACTTTCTCATTCTCTTTTTCATTCTCTTTCTCATTCTCTTTCGCATTCTCATTCTCTTTCTCTTTCTCTTTCAATTTCTCTTTCTCTTTATCTTTATCTTTCTCTTTCTCTTTCTCTTTCTCTTTCTCTTTCTCTTTCTCTTTCTCTTTCTCTTTCTCTCTCCCATTCTCTTTCTCTTTCTCTTTCTCTTTCTCTTTCTCTTTCTCTTTCTCTTTCTCTTTCTCTTTCTCTTTCTCTTTCTCTTTCTCTTTCTCTTTCCCTTTCTCTTTCTCTTTCCCTTTCCCTTTCTCATTCTCTTTCTCATTCTCTTTCTCATTCTCTTTCTCTTTCTCATTCTCTTTCCTATTCTCATTCTCTTTCCTATTCTCATTCTCATTCTCTTTCTCATTCTCTTTCTCATTCTCTTTCTCATTCTCTTTCTCATTCTCTTTCTCTTTCTCATTCTCTTTCTCATTCTCATTCTCATTCTCTTTCTCATTCTCTTTCTCATTCTCTTTCTCATTCTCTTTCTCTTTCTCTTTCTCTTTCTCTTTCTCTTTCTCTTTCTCTTTCTCTTTCTCTTTCTCTTTCTCTTTCTCTCTCCCATTCTCTTTCTCTTTCTCTTTCTCTTTCTCATTCTCTTTCTCATTCTCTTTCTCTTTCTCTTTCTCTTTCTCTTTCTCTTTCTCTTTCTCTTTCTCATTCTCTTTCCTATTCTCATTCTCTTTCCTATTCTCATTCTCATTCTCATTCTCTTTCTCATTCTCTTTCTCATTCTCTTTCTCATTCTCTTTCTCATTCTCTTTCTCATTCTCTTTCTCATTCTCTTTCTCATTCTCTTTCTCATTCTCTTTCTCATTCTCTTTCTCATTCTCTTTCTCATTCTCTTTCTCATTCTCTTTCTCATTCTCTTTCTCATTCTCTTTCTCATTCTCTTTCTCATTCTCTTTCTCATTCTCTTTCTCATTCTCTTTCTCATTCTCTTTCTCATTCTCTTTCTCATTCTCTTTCTCATTCTCTTTCTCATTCTCTTTCTCATTCTCTTTCTCATTCTCTTTCTCATTCTCTTTCTCATTCTCTTTCTCATTCTCTTTCTCATTCTCTTTCTCATTCTCTTTCTCATTCTCTTTCTCATTCTCTTTCTCATTCTCTTTCTCATTCTCTTTCTCATTCTCTTTCTCATTCTCTTTCTCATTCTCTTTCTCATTCTCTTTCTCATTCTCTTTCTCATTCTCTTTCTCATTCTCTTTCTCATTCTCTTTCTCATTCTCTTTCTCATTCTCTTTCTCATTCTCTTTCTCATTCTCTTTCTCATTCTCTTTCTCATTCTCTTTCTCATTCTCTTTCTCATTCTCTTTCTCATTCTCTTTCTCATTCTCTTTCTCATTCTCTTTCTCATTCTCTTTCTCATTCTCTTTCTCATTCTCTTTCTCATTCTCTTTCTCATTCTCTTTCTCATTCTCTTTCTCATTCTCTTTCTCATTCTCTTTCTCATTCTCTTTCTCATTCTCTTTCTCATTCTCTTTCTCATTCTCTTTCTCATTCTCTTTCTCATTCTCTTTCTCATTCTCTTTCTCATTCTCTTTCTCATTCTCTTTCTCATTCTCTTTCTCATTCTCTTTCTCATTCTCTTTCTCATTCTCTTTCTCATTCTCTTTCTCATTCTCTTTCTCATTCTCTTTCTCATTCTCTTTCTCATTCTCTTTCTCATTCTCTTTCTCATTCTCTTTCTCATTCTCTTTCTCATTCTCTTTCTCATTCTCTTTCTCATTCTCTTTCTCATTCTCTTTCTCATTCTCTTTCTCATTCTCTTTCTCATTCTCTTTCTCATTCTCTTTCTCATTTAAATACTCTTTGTAAACCAGGGAGACCGACTAACTCCAAACTCTGAAATGCCAACTATAAATACTGAAGATCTTCCCCGGGCATACAAACAATGTCTTCCTATAACAAAAGAAAGACATTTTTTTCGCGCCAAATTCTCTTAAAAATTTTATGATAACTTTCCTCAGGTGCATTTTGTTTTATGGCAATTTTAAACAACTTAATTTGTTTAATTTTATTTGCCTAGCATCTTATAATTAATCATTATCTAGTTGTTGAAGGAATGGATAACATCAAGTATTTATAAATTAGTTACGTTATATCAGAATTCTGAATAGCAGAATTAAATAAATAGAGTTATTTAGTTTTCCTACAACTTTGTTAGTTATGTGAAAGAATTTTAAGTTGAGGAAAAATTCAACAACTCATGTTGTTTAATTTATTTGACATTCAAATTATCATTGACCATAGTCATTGATTTATTAACTGAGTTATTTATTTTTCCTTTAAAAAAATAGTGTTTGTCTGAAGAAATTTATTATTCCAACTGTCTGACAAAAATGGCTATATTTTTGGAACGGAATAGGATACGAAAATGCCTGTAAGGCACAAATATGCGGCTGTTTTAGGTGTTTTGAAAATAGGGAAAAGTCAAAATCGCCAAAACCGTACTTATTTAATTTTCCAACAACGGGGACGTTATGTTATATTCATGTTCATTTTTGCAGTTTAAAATACAACAACAGTAATGACCCATTTCCAAAATGACATTGATAAGTTTTGCTTTGCCCCTTTAGTTAAACATTTCTGCCACGGCGTGCGCTGCGATCGTTTATTTTTTTCCGCCATACACAATGCACGCTCCCACCCAATACGTTAGCTGCGTATTCGTTTTGTCTGCTACATTGATTACAGCGCCATCGTGCTGGAAGCAACAGAACTAAATTGGTACCTTGGTAATGAAACTTTATCGTCACTGAGCGAATGGTGTCTGTCAGCGACCTTTGTTGTAGTCACAGCACAGTCTCATTTGTTCCAATAATCACCACTAGATGTAGTGAGGTGCGGTATAGGGCCTATTTCACGATGTCCAATTAGGTTTCAGTTTTCAGTTTTACATTTACTATGTACTTAGTTAAACCTCGCCACTTAATTGACCTGAGTAGCTTGCTTCAGTGAATCAGTGAGTCTGTTTTCACTAACGTCAAATCAAGGAACCTTTAGTTATGAATAACGTCTTTCTTAAGCAGGTCCCATAGCATTAAGCAACCACTTCAAAACACGACAGCAACAAAGGTGGCAGGCACCGAACTTGACTGATCATCTTCGTCATTTCAGCCGAAAGACGTTCACTGCTGAACATAGGCCTCCCCCAAGTGTCGCCACATTGACCGGTCCCATGCGTCTCGCATCCAACGGATCCCCGCAACCGTCACCAGGTCATCGGTCCACCTAGTGGGAGGCCTTTCAACGCAACGTCTTCCGGTTCGCGGTCGTCACTCCAGAACTTTTCGGCCCTATCGGCCATCCGGTCTACGAGCAATGTAAACACTGGCAATTCTTTGAGCTACGTCGGTAACATTGGTTCTCATGAGGATGTCTTCATTTCTGATTCGATCACGCAAGAAAACTCCGAGCATAGCGATCTCCATTGCCCTTTGGGTGACTTTAAGCCTTCTGATAAGGGCCATTGTGAGCGACCACGTTTTGGTCCCGTATGTAGGTAGGTAATCACTGGCAACACACACTGGTCATAGACTTTCGTGTTGTTGTTTTACCGGACTGATAAAACAACTCAAAAGAAAGCTTTCGAGTTGCTTACTAAGAAACGAAACAGGAACGATCACATAAAACTGATTACTATATTATAACAAGCATTGATCAAGTTTGCATTCGCTTAGTGACCTACTGGAATCACGAATTTGCAATTCATAAGAATTAACTGGAATATCCCACACCTGACCTTGACGCAATAACATAAGATACTGAGATACATAATACCTAATTAATTGCTGATGACACATCTAGCTTTGTACCCGCTGAGAAGCTTCAATGTAGGTAATCGTCAAATCGTGCCACTCTACCATAACCTTATTGTCGGACTTGAGAGTTTTTGCCTCTGAATTAAGGCAGTAAAAAACTAAACAGATTTCGGATGCATGGTCTACATGGTATAAATATGACGGGATTTAAGAATCGTTGCCAAAGAACCGAGTACCACTGCGATGGTAAGTGACTTTTAAGACAGTGTATCATATTTCATGTTTCTTATGCTTTTTGGTCAGTGAGGGCAGTTCCATAAAGTTTGACAATCGCTTGTTGCCTATCGCAGTTACATTTATTTCCTAAACCACTGTCAACAATGCAAACAATCTCCTAAAAGCCCGAATACGATACAGTGGCGACCACAAGAAATGCAAAGAGTAAATGATGCTCGACGAAGTCCCGAAGAAACAATTTAACCACAGAGTGTCACTTTCTGTAGGAAGTCAGATTGCAACCATAACTAAAATGTTGCATTTCATCAGTAGCAGTTTATTATAGATTTCTGCAATAAACTTAACTAAGATGCTTGATTGATTTAATTTTAATACGTATTTTATTTTAGGGGAAGATTTTGGTGCTAGTTCTGCTTGCCACAGCAGCAGTATCCCTCGCCAGCCGAGATGTCCACTCTCCGGGTAAGTAATGCAGCAGTCAATGGGCGTGGAGCATTACGCGCTGCCATCTCGGGTCCAAGCTATTGGAGGGCGACGGATATCCCCGAAATCGTCGGCCCTGCACCTTTTTAGGCCTGAAGTGGGCGTTATCCGCCTACTGCCAACGCCCGGTGCATCTGCTGTAGGATGGCAGGATGGGCGTGAGCTCGTCATCTTCCTCTCTCTTTTCACTGCTTGCTTCTGCGACAAAACGGTTTCGCAGAAGAACATTAATACATCCCAGGACCCGGTGCTGTCGACCAAGTGAATAACGGTCGGCAGCGGTAGGTCTCCTTCACTTTATCCCTATATCAGCTCTTAGCTTTCGTTTGAGCATGCTAATGCTCGTTAAGGGGCTTAAAAGTTAAAATAGGTTAGCCCTAGTGACCAGTAATAGCTCGCACTGCAACATATTATAACGAAGGTGACCTAAGAAAAACAAAAACTCCAAATAAGCTGCTCTAGATTTGCTTAAAGAAGTCTGCTTCTTACATTCTAGCGTTAGTACCTACCTATCCTTCTCAATAAAAATTATCACTACTGTTATGTTTTTCTTCCCAGGCGGCTGGCAAACCAACGTAGGCTTCAACGGAGGATCTTCCTCTGGTTTCACCCGCTCTTCTGGCAATAGTTGGGTTGGATCTAGAGGTGAACTGGGTCGATCAGCCAATAACGGTGGATGGCGTGAAACCCCGAACTTCGAATCAAGCAGTCGAAGCGGAAACAGAAACAGGGATCCATCAAGCAATGGTTGGTCACAAAGTGGATACAGCTCCAATGGTGCTTACGGCGGGAATTCTTTCAGATATTCCCCTGGATGGAACGACAGATTCTCAGATTCTACAATGATTGAAAGCCTTGATTCTTCCAACAGCTGGAATGAGCCAAGCCCAGGCTTTCGCTCCAGTAATGGATGGCAGTCTTCGGGCTGGTAGACTTTTTCAGGTTTATTCAGTGAAAATAATATTTTTTATTTTAAAAAATGATAGCTCGAGCTTTTCTGTGTTAATTAATGCTTAATTTTAAATTAGTAAAATGTAATGAACATGTGTGAGTGCTATTATTTATTCATAGAATCACGATCATCAGTTCACGATTCATAGATTGCATAATTTTATAACTATGTGATTCAGGGAAATAGTACAGGTGTCTTTACCAATGAAGTGTTTGCCATACAAACATGAAAAGGGCGGACTGTCTTCTACTCAATCAAATACATACCTCGATAATGCCATCGAAAATTGTGCAATTATCTTTTATGCTACGGCAGGAGATTTAACTTTTTTTTCGGACTACACAAATCTGTAAAATCGGTCGGTTTCTGTATTACAGCTATCGGTACTAGTACCGACCATCAAATTGGATGCAAGATCTTTAATGAATTTCATGATTACCTACTTATAATAACATCACGTCAACAGAGTGGTCATTGATGGCTGCTCCTGGTGGTCATTGATGGCCATTGATGCCGAGTTTATATAACCCCGATCTATATAAGTCGCGAGTAAATAGGCTTCTTCTGGGTAAGCTCGTTCCATAGTCGACCTCATCTCTAACAATTTTATTTTTGGGTCGTGGGAAATCATCAAATATCCCCTCCTTCAAACTTCTACTGACTAAAAACCACCCATGTTCCTTCATAGCCCTTGTGCCGAGGCCGCGGTATCTCTTTCGAACAACCCACAGCCCCTCGAACAACCCGCAACCCCCTCATCTCTGCCCTTAGGGCAAGATTGAGGTCAAGAGTACCTAAGTCAGTTTCAAATAAAAAATAAATAACACGCCTGCAATCCCCGAAGGGTTAGGCAGAAGTACACCCACATTTCACCAGTTATGTTTAAGTCCTATGTGATACGGGGTGAGCCTATTCCATCCATCAATCGGGCTATCTAGAGTCCGTGGCTGCTACTGCGAAATTCTTGCTGGAAAAACCTAATCACAATTTGCCAGACCCTGCAATCGGACTTAGGACCTCATACTCAGCAGTCGCGATTGCAACCACTGTACCAACCATGCCTTATTTATTACCAATCTCTTTAAAAGTAATGTAAATGGGTAGGTACTGCCTGAGTTTCATGGACATACAAACTACTATTCTATTTGTTTATAATTATGACTATAACAAGCATGTAATCCGAAAAGTTTCGAATAATTTCGATATCATTATTTCTTAGTTTTAATTATGACTGTGGTGACTATAAAGTTGGGTAATCCTATTAATTTGATTTTAATAACGTTACGTTAACGTTAGCAGTATTTTTTTTTCTAATGTCGATAGTTTTATACATAAAACATGCAATATTGTGTTGATTTTGTACTTAATTAGCATTGGGCACTTATCAACTTGGAAAATATTCCTACCCCCTGCCCCAGTAAAAAATAAATAAAGAAAAATAAGTCCTTGGAACAAGAAAACGGTTTTTTTTTTTAAATCCGGCTATTCTCAATGTTCCTAGTTATTGAAGTCTCTAGTTTGGCCGTCGCATAAAGTAAATAAACACTTAATAAGTAGTTTACGTCTGAAGCTACTGCTTTCACAAACGATATCATCAAACATATTAAAACTTGCGCTAGTCTCCTGAGGACGTGATTTGAATTTGTCCATGATGTTTCCTAAGGTTTGTTAATAAAATTAATTTAATTAAAGTAGGTACTAAGTAGGTACGTTATTATTATAATAGTTATTTATTTGATTTTTAAATACAATATAAATCTTAAGACATTTATTTCTTATTCGGTTGCAGATAAAGCACATGCTTCGGTTTTTGGTACCTGGTAAAGGCGAGACGGACGGCCTGGTCACTCTGATAACCTGCCTGATTCACAACACTGGCCTCATATCTTATAGCAGTACTATCCACAGAGTGCATTGGGCGTCCAATGTGACTACATTCTGTTTCCTAATAACGTTCGTCTTACAGGTCATTGAATTTACCATGGCTAAGGACGATCCTGAAAGGCTCTTCGAATGCTTTAGTGTCCTCGCGTTTTGCAGCATGGGGGTCCTCAAACTACACTCATTGCGTAGAAGCCATCAAAGCTGGCGCAAACTCCTGGCCCATATCTCAATGTTGGAAACCACACAACTGAGCAACGATCCCATCTCATACGCAGAGTACCAGTCCGATGATGAGGATTGTGCCAATTTTTCTGACTACATCAACATTTACACAAATAAATTCAGTAATACAGCAGCCATTCTGACTAGGATCTATAGCTTTACAGCTGTTATCTTTATAGTGTCTCCGTTTGTGGAACATTTGCTTTGCAAGTTGCGCGGCATGGGATGTTTGGGATACCCTCACATTTTGCCCTGCTGGGCTCCGCTGGATGACTTGACCATTTACGTCTACATTATAACAGTTTTATGCGAATTTGTGTCTGCTGTTTATTGTGTCTGTGTCCACATTGCATTTGATTTAACAGCTATCGGGGTGATGGTATTCGTATGTGGTCAGTATTCGTCGCTCCGCGATTATAGTTCACGCATCGGAGGAAAGGGTAAACGGTGTAATCTTTCGAAGCGAAGAGACGAAAGAGCTCACTTCAGGATTGTACGGTGCCATCAGACTAATACGTTGCTAGCAAAGTGAGTATGGTTAAAATGTATGTAATGTCCACTTGGTTCAGTATTTTTGTCATTCATAACCAAATAGGTGAACATAGTCGAGCCTTAAATATTTTTTTTTGATTTTTCTTTTTTTAACTTTGACCTGGGGGTTTAAAATGGCCGCTTTAGTAGATCATTATTATATTAATTATGAATTGCGTTAAAAAGCGTAAACTGGACCATTAGTCAGTGACCATTTTACGAATTTTAAGGCAATTCATATTATTTTAGCCACTTTAGACACCCTGCTAGCTGTAGGTAACAACAATAAAATAATCGTCTATTTTCAGTTCAATTGCTGAGCTTGACAAGTTGTTGAGTGGTATCATTGGAGTGTATTTCTTCTTTGCCACTCTAACATTGTGTTCTGTTGCTGTTAGATTGAAAAATGTAAGTACAAATTAACCCGACGGCCTCCTAGTGCCTATACGTATAAGGTATAAGGCACCGAAGCTATTTTCTGAAGAAATTGCACATATTGATACAAATGGGCTAAGTTTGTGCACTCTAGGCGAGTTTGAAGCCTCAACTAACGGGGTGTAATGGTGCCATGAGTGTTTAATATGCACCTACAGATTTGTGTGTCTGTACTTTATTCTTATTTGCTTCGTTTCAGGAAGACATGAGCATAATGCAACTCGTGTCGTTAACACAGTATATGTGCGGTACTCTGACACAACTGTTTTTATTCTGCCGGTATGGTGATGCGGTCTTAAACGAGGTTGGTAACTGCTGTTTAGTTATAGAGAAGTATGGATGAAGAAATGCTGCACTGTTCCCAAAATCAATCAGGATGAACGCATTAAAATGATGATGTGTAGTGTGCATAATATCATAATTATTAAAAGCCTAAGTAGGTACAGTGACGGCACAAAGAGGACGATGAAACCATATTCCCATCTGCCTTTTTAAAGGAATTTGGGCATATCGATAGATCTATGGAACCAAAACTATCTAACTATTACGTATACTTTAACGTAGGTACCTTAATTTGTATCAGAGCTCAATGGGTATGGGACAAGGGCCCTTCACCGCAGCAATATGGTGCCTAAGCCCTCGCATCAGACGAGAACTGACAATTCTGAGCGCCGGTATGATGAGCACACGACATCTGCGTGCTGGACCCTTCAATTACCTCGATTTGCCTTCTTTTATACAGGTAGGTACGCGTAAGGTACCCATAGCCATTATATTTATTAGTAAGCCGCTGCAAAATGGATCATTCCTAAGTGACACTGAAAGTGGAGTTCTTCTGAACAGTCTATGGCCCGATTTCTATGTGCACATTTTGTTCTTTGATGATGGAAATAATGCCACTGAAACCGCAATTACGTGATAACCGACTGGACTAAAACAATTATAAAGTATTTAGTCAAATCGGAGTATCGTAAACTATCGTCTGCACAATATGAAGAAGAAATTAGATAAAACTCTACAATTAACACAGGTAAGTTTTCAGACATTTTGACCCTCAAAATATAAAGATGGGTCTTGACGATCCTGTCGTTCTGTGTCATCTATCAGTATGGCTCCGAAATAAAAGAGATTTGATTTCAGTGCGGTTTTTCAGAATGATGGATTGATATTACTAATACGGGTGCAAAAATAAAAGTGAATAAAGGGCAGGATAGGCGCTGTACTTCGCTATTATCATGAGAGTTAGAACAACGTTTTTATGTTAATTATTTTATTTTATTGCAGGTAGTAAGAGCAGCCTACAGTTACTACGCTGTATTGGGAAAAAAGGAGTAAATTTAATCTATTTTTGATTACTATGGCACCCTACACATACCTACCTTCAAATTCTATTAGGGAAGTTCACCAAAGTAAAATTAGAATATTAATTATTATGTGAGACTTACGTTACAATTATGTTTAGCTATCTACATTATTCACATTAAGATCACATTGCTGCAATATCGATAAATAATATTATGACTGTCGTCATTAGCTTAACGCCCTTGGATTAAAATTAATTAAAGTACGTAGTATTTAAGGTATTACTATGATAAGTTATAGAATGAGGCGGTACTGTGTGGAAACGTACGACATCAAAATGTTACGTAACTAAACTTTTAATTAATTATTGTGTAAAATAATAAAAATAAAAAATATAATTTGATCTTAATTCAAATTTATTTCATAGTCATATCAGAGTTACATGTAGTGTCCAGTAGTTACTAAAATAATAATTAGAAGTGTGTTTTTAATTTTAACGATTTGAGGTCAGTATCACAACATAGATCATCACGGCTGTAATCCATAAAAGGGTGAGGAAGTTAATAAACAAGACCAAACTTGGTACTTTACAAATATCATAAAAAGTTCTACGATACGGTAGTTGACAAAAAAAATCTAATTAGTCGGTCAGATAGATATCCAAAAAATATTGGACACATATTATTTTCTTTTTTCATGTAAACAAAAAATGAAGACAATAGTGCTTCGAAAAGTAGTGCGACGTCATGGTTAGGTACGGTTTTTACTAGAACGTGACGTCACCAGCCCCCAATCATGATTGACATGTTTTATTTTTGTCATTTTTTATTAATTTGATAAAACAAAAAATACATACACACGAACATAGAACCTCCTCCTTTTTTGAAGTCGGTTTAAAACACGTATCCAATATGTTTCGATAATCTAACTGACGGACTAAACCGAATCATATTTTTTTAAGTCAGTCAACTACCATATTCTACGCAAAGATACATTAATCATATAGACACTTATAGAGTTGTATTTATTAATGCTTATGATTAAAACCTGCATCAGTCAAATCCACCATTTTCTTTTGATCTTATCCTTTTCCAATCACACGGCGCTTGGCGCAAATCTGTCAAACCTTAGTCCAGTTACAACGCAGTCCTTTCTCGCATCCCAAAGATTAATAGACACCAAGATACTCTACCAGAAATACTTCAAAAACTTAAGTTAGATGTACACTATGTTCGCAAACGAAACCGGCGATTATATAACTGTTTAAAAACAATTTAGAATTTAAGATAGAACTGATTATGTCTAAGACTGTTGTATTATTTGCGAGTATAGTGTAAACTCACATTTGGAAAAACATCACAGTATAAAAGTATTTATCATCAGTAAATCAATAAATTCAGTACAGTAGTTGACAAAAAAAATCTAATTAGTCCGTCAGATAGATTTCCAAACAATATTTTTTACATATTTTTTCACGTAAACAAAAAATGAAGACGATACAGTGGTTCGAAAAGTCGTGTGACGTCACATCTTGGTACATCTTTTACCACGAAGTGAAGTGAGTCACCAATCATGATCTTTGACGATTTATTTTCGTCAATTTATATTAATTTGATAAAACAAAAAACACGTATCCGATATTTTTCGATAATCTAACTGACGGACTAAACAGAATCATATTTTTTTTAGTCAGGATACATCTCTATTAAACAACCGCAATGGTTGTTCAATAGAACTTTTTTCCATGTTTAATCGCCTCGATGCGACAGCGGCGACTTACTGACGAGTAATTCATTACTGTTACCTGAATCATGCTTAGGATACTTATAAACGCTTTGCTTGAGTGTGTGCCTTGATTCCGACCATTTATTCCCAGTTGAAATGCTGTAGATAAATAAATACCAATTGTCTACTGTGAGCAAGTACAGTACCCTATTTTAAAATAGTTTATGGTTACTATTCGTTTACGGTGCTGTTAAGCCATGCCGTCACACGGGGTAAATGGTATTCGTTCCATCGTATGTCGTTGCGAACATTCTCGAGAGCGCGCTTGCGAGCAGACACGCCTGCGCCCGCATCGGGGTATTGAGCGAAAAATGCTTCCATCTGGAAATAAAATGAACCTTATTTATAAAAGTACGAAGGTGGCGATTTTTTGTTTCCATTGATACAAACGTGTATAGTAAGTAACGTAATCTCCGAATACAATAATCATTTGCATAATGAATTGAGTATTTTATTGATGGTGAATAATATTTACATTACATTACATTAAAAAATTAAAACAGAACAGACAACTGAACGTCAGTTTCACTTGACCTACGTAACCAGCACCCTTACACTACACAATAATGGCGTAGTCAAAGAAGTTACTTTATTAACAATAAAGAGCATAGACCTTTTTTTTTTTGGTGGGTGGTAAGTCATCAAAATAACCCCTCCCGCTCTTGGGCAGAGCGAAAGGGAGTGTCAGACTTCTACTGACTAAAAACCACCCATAAGGAACATGGGTGGTTTTTAGCTTAGCACTTTATGTCGAGGCCGCGAACTCTTGCGAACAACCCGCAGCATGAGCATAGACCTGTGATTGTCTGTAAACCCAACATCCCCACATTCTAAATTTCCCCAGTTATGTTTTCATGTCACGCTATGTTGTGGGCCGAGCTTATTGCATTGAACCAGCCATTAATATATCGTCACTGGGCGCTGCGCCTGACAACTTTGTAACATTTTGAGACAACTGCGAAAAACGTGTTATTTAATAGATAAGCGGAAACACTGCAAAATTATTAATGCATATGGAATTAGTTCACCTTGATTCTAGTTCGAATATTACAAAAAAGATTTTGTCAGCACATCAAAGAATGAAATGGAGACTACGTTTATTAAGGTGTTCAAAAAATATAAAAATGCACATATGGAATTTGGCAGGCGCGGCTATATTGTGCTCCGTGGCTGCTATTGAACGGTTGAGACACGAAACCCACCTCCTGAATCTTCATCTCCGTGTTAAAGCTCGCAGTAATGGCGGGTATCAAGCCTCCCAGATACCGGCTGTTGAGCGTGAACCGCTGCACAAGCTCGGGCCAGCGCGCGCGCACCGAGTCCCACACCAGCGCGGTGCCTGAAGGGTTCGCGCTGATCTGCGCTAACACGGTCAGGTAGTCCTGGCTACGGATGTTATTCTCGTCCCACGCCAGTAGCAAGTATCTGTAATGTAATCTCATGCTTGTATTCCTACTCGTTTTATATTCTAGAAGTACCAAATTGTACCAGAAATTATATTATAACTGCATAAATCAAGAAAAATTTGAGTAGGTAGTAATGTTAATTTGACAGAAACAGTTTGCATGCTGAATTAAAGAAAACGAAATATGTAATAACTAACTTTTCCCCGCGGCTTCGCCCGCGTGGATGTCGGTTCGACTACAAAAATTTCGATTTTCCATACAAACTTTTTAAACTCTTTTAGGCTAAATTTCGAAAAATCTTTCCTTATTCCTAATCTACAATATAAAAGGAACCTCTGTGCATAAGTACTATCACGCACGGCATCAGAGGTACATTTTAAGCCCTGAGAAGTTCCTGCTTGGTAAATTTTTGACACACTTTAGGATTCTGCAAGTTCGTGAACTGAATAAAGAAAGACAAAACGTGTTGTATTCTAGTTGAGGAGCCACTTACTTGCGTAATATTTCCGTGTCACGTGGCGCAGCTAAAGCCCTACGGAGTTTCACTTTTTCCTGGACATCTTCCTCTCTTTGGTATATGTTCCACAAAGTGTCCCATTCAGCCATGGAAGCTGACCTCATACCTGGGAAAAAAAGAGAAACGTTAATGTGTAACAAATAAAACATATAATTTAAAAGGTTATCAATACAATAAATGGCGAAAAACTAGGTGTGGTTTAAAAAGTATACGGTATGCGGCAATGCATGTGTAGCGACCCTAATTTGATAGCTGAATTTCATTTCATGATATTGTAACCGACCGCCAGAGGACTTCTCACTACTCGCTTACGTACCTCCGCCCGGCCACGTCTACTTTGTATATCTAATTACGCATCGGACATTTGGTAATAACCGATCAATGTACTGAAGAACGAAAATATAATGTACTGATTATTATTTTCGTTCTTCAATAGATTTCAATCAAAGTTTATTTGCAACCCTTTCGTCGGACCCTTAAAAGATGTTCACGCCTACCGCTAGCGCCACCTGCCGACAAGGTGCTGGACTCGGTGCGTGAGCGCTGTGGTGAAGACATTTGAACGCCGCCTGGTTCGTCCACTGGCCGCCGCGCGCACTGGCGCTGCGCGCTGCTGCGTTCATTCCACGCTCCGTTCACTCAGTCATCGCTCATTCACAACGTCTATAAAAGCTTTTGTTTGTATAAAATCATTCCTTTTTCCCTCAAATCCACCATCCAGTACAGACCCCAACCCAATCTGCAGTCTGTAATTTTATTTTATTCAATATAATGTAAAACCATAACGATAGCTTCATTTAAGGTTGAAGCGCCGACCGACCCTCCATACATTTTTGAAATACACCTTTACACGACACACAGAGACTTTTTCTTTAAAATTTATCATTTTATCACTTCTCAACAATGGAAAGTGTCCGCAATCGACCTTTTTGGGCATTATCTTACATTATTTACCGAGAAAAACAATAGTGAAATCCCGGCAAAATTTGACACTTCTTTAGTAGTGTGCGTGACTTTTGACAAATAATGACAAGTAAACTTGTTTAGACTATGGCACGCTAGATGGCGTGCAGGTGCAGACGATCTTATAATAATTCTGTTAAATCAATAATTAGTTTTAATTATTTCCTTTCCAACCGTTCAAAAAAATAACAATATAAAATAACATAAAACTGATGACATCAATGTTATGTTTTTTTTTTAATGTAAACAATTTTATTGTTGTATGGCAACATAAATACCAGTAGTCGTAGGAAGGTTTTATGCAACGATGCCGTTCTTCGTAACCTTGACCTACATGCAATATGTGGACGAAAAAAAGGCGTTGCCAAACTTCGTTCACTTGTTTGACTGATAAAAACTTAGAAAATACATTCCTAGCTCGGTTGTCCCGCGCTATATGATTTGCGCGCGGAAGTTCTTGCGTACTTATTATTTTGTATGCTATGCATTTTCATTGATTTAATTGCAATATTTCTCCAGTATACATTTGATTTATATTATCTATTATACTGTATTATTGTAATTCTAATTTATCGTAGGTATAATAGTTAAATATTCTAAAAACACAATTCTATTTTCGGTGGTATTAGAAACATCAAGTTGGCCCGTGATTTTTATGAAATCTCGTCACAATACTAATTACCTACGTCATACGTGTCAGTGATGAGTACAAAGTCAGTGTTTCTTAGTATTATTTGAATAATATGTTTTTGGTCAACAATAAATAAAATTATTTTTAATCGGTAAACTACCAAAGTAGGTAATCACAAAATTAAACTTGCAAACATTTGCAAAATATGGTTTTGCCGGATTACGTCACCTTTTACGCATTTTGCAAACAGTTTCAAACAGACACACATATTTAAATCTATATAGTTTGTTTTATTTTGTATTAGATACCAAAGCTTTTTCACGTCGAAATTTGTTATGGTGCGTTCAGAAACAAATATAATTCAGTTACAATCTGTTTTTTTTCTGTTCCGTGCTTTATTTTGAACAAGTTATTATAATCTGTTTTTTTTTTCTTATTCGTTGACCAGTTCTACGAGGAATCTAAAGGTAACATTGAAATATAAAGATAAGTAAAATTTTATTACGTACTATAGCGGAAAACGTTTCCGAACGCTCCCATTTCCCTGGCCGTAAGAGGGCCAATAGAGGACAGCCGCCTCAAAGATATTCACCAACGCGCTAGCATGTTTGCTCCCGCGCCTCGCGCCGACCAATCACTGATCTGTCGTCGCGCCGCTACTCGGCCGCTGATTGGCTTTCGTAGCGTTATAGTTTTAAGTTCTTGATAATGTTGTTTTGAAGAGAGATACTTTTGAGATGGCAGAGTTTTAACTCGTGTAATGTGTTTATTCCTGAGTTTCAATTAAAGTTTAAACCGTGAACAAGACTTTATTTTAAGAACTGACCCACCCCGACTATAGTACATCTTTTGAACGCAACCCAATTGACATTGAGAGTTGAAGGAAAATCCGTCTGCACTTCTCCTGCACTTGCGATCATTTTCAATTGATTGTGGAAGCTGGTCCAAATAAAGGCTTATCTGAGATATCTGGGTATCGCATAGTGGACTTGAAGCATGTAATAGAGTGGGCATTTCTTCTGGAAAGACATTGAAATATGTGTGAATCTTCACAAATTGAATTTGTTAGTGAAAGACATGATGGATTTCGAAGTGAATTAATTTTCAAGTGCTGTGATCGAGCGTGGAAACATTGGTAGCAGTAATAAAATAAAAACTGCATTTGTGTGGGCAACTGTGACTTCTGGTAGCTTTTACACTCAAGCAGCTCACATAACAAGTCTTATGGATATTCCAACAATGTCAGCCAATAAATTTCGTCGAGTTGAAAGAAAATAAGGCAGTGTGTGGTTAGAACATTTGACAGAGGAAATTAAAATTGCTGGTGAACAAGAAAGATCAATTGCTATTCAAAAAGGTCATACGGGCATAACTTTGACTCGTCATCTGGTATGGTAAGTTAATATTTTACTAAAAACAAATTTGGTTCTTTATGACTTTTTTATTATGTGAGTGGTAATGCCGGGAGGGGACGCCCTAGAAAGACATACACTGATCATATTGGTGCCGTTCTTCTGAAAGGACAGGTGCGTAGTACTCGTAACCGGCGTGCGTGTATGACCAGATGTATGAATGTGGACGAGGCAAAAGGAGTATGTAAGGATCGTAGCAAGTGGCGTTCTGTGGTTTCTGCCTACCCCCATGGGAAAAGGGCGTGAGTTTATGTATGTATTTATGTATGTTATTATGTGCATTATTTACAAGTGTTGCTTTTCATTTCCAGGCCTGCTTCTTGGTGTTAGAAACAAATATTGTTATACATGTCAATATTATGGGAGGAGAAACATGGATATGAAAGCACATAATTGCTGCAAAAATTTTACTGGACCATCTACAGCAATGGAATCGGAAATTATTGTGGAAGGCTTTCAAAAGAGTGAAGAAATACATCAACTTCGCTATTTGAGTTTTATTGGTGACGGAGACTCCTCTGTGTTTGCAAAATTGATAGAGAAAGTGTCATATGGGAACATCATAAAAAAAAATTAATGCAAGAATGACGTAATCTAAAACTATACCAGTGCACTCTACAAGGTAAATGAATAAATCAAATTTGTAAGTCATCCCAGGATCAGTGAAGCATATTATTCTGTATTTATATTTTGTTCTTTTTAGATCTTGGCCAACACTAAGCTCCCTCTTTCTGGGCGAAATATTTTGAAGCCAAAGATTATTACTGCAATGTAAATAAAACATAGACAGATGGAACTGAAAAGAAGGAAGAAGATCTCGTAGAAAGTTTGAAAAATACTGCTCCAGAAGTGTGGGCTCTCATTTATGCAGCCAATGAAAAAATTGCTTTGAAGGCTTCAAATCCTTCTGCAACATCAACATCAGTTAGATATTCAAGCAAATAAGAGAAGTAAAGTTTTATTTCAGAGCAGCTTTGGAGATTGACGGTAAATAATATTTTGAAGTGAATGGTAAATAATATTGGTCAAAAAGTAAGAATTATATGCTAAGTATGTTTTCTTTGTTGCAGCAGCAGTGTAGCAGTTGGTTCAAAGAAAGTTTCAAGGCAGAGGGCGAAATCAACAAATCAAGTTCTAATTGTATTATGGTAGTAGTTTGTTTAGAATCTACATTATCATTGTATATTTCTTTTTATTTTGTATCAAAAGGTGAAATAATACTTCTTAGGTATACTTACTTCATATAAAGAGCTTTATATTTTCGTTTTATTATATGCTTTTGTTGAGTGCTTCCAAATTAGGAAATATTTTTTTCACCTTCCTTGTTATTATCTCATAATAAATCGTTTTAGATTTGTAGCTCTTGTCTAGGAATTATAGTTTCTTACGTGTTATGAAATGTATAATTATTGTAATAATTGGTACTGTTACTAATCATAAGTGTTATTAGTTTTGAGTGATTAAGCATGTATCAGCATTTAATTATGTTACTTCAAATTCTTCTGGTTTGATAAAAAAATCAATAGTGTACCTAATGTAGTTTGTTCAAAAGCTTACTATTCCATTAACAACTACTAAAATGATAAGAATAGCTGGTCGTTGAGTTGAACACAAGACAATGTTTGTAATTTATGTTCTTTCTCCTAAATTAGTTTACTGATAATATGTTATGTCTTTTTTATGTTTTATTTTTATATACCTTTTATTATTGATTGTAGTCAATCGTAATATTAACTTACACCATAGTATTGTATCGAGTCTGGTTCTTCTAACCAAACAGACAGATGTGTTGCTGGAGAGTTTGTTCCGCCACTTCTTCTTTCCAGCAAAAACACTAGGAAGTGTCGAAGGGTGGGCGTTTTGGGGGACTGTCACTTGTAAATAAGTAAAGTAAAGTAAATTTTGATTTTCGAAAAGTGCTGATTATCAGCCTAGTTTGAATAAATGAGTTTAGATTTAGATTTTTTTGAGTAAAATAAAACTGCGTTTTATTGTAATTATTGTTGACATAATTTATTTCCAAAAATTAAATAGCTTACACCAACAAATATACCTTTTATTTTTTAACAATCGTACATAATAAAATATACCGACTCACGAACAGTAAGTCGTGGGTTCAAATCCAGACAGGCGCATTACTTTGTGGAATGTATTGCATCACCACATGCTCTCAATAAATATGAAGCAAATCATGGTGAGATGTCCTAGAACCAAAAATTTGAAGACGTGACATCTACCCCACTGGGCCCGCGTGGTGGCCGTGTCCCAGCAGTGGGAACATTATAGGCTGATGATGATATACCGTAGCAGGTGGCGTTCTGTAGTTCTGCCAACCCAATCTACCCATAAAGAAAAATGAAAAACATTTTTTTTCATTCACGCCATCTAGTGTTCAATCTTCGTAAATGTACTCGTTCACCGGCTCACGTCTGTGTGTGTAAACGACGCTATATTCAATGGCAGATGTTAAATTACACCTTTGTGTCGAATTAGGTGGATATTATGACAATGATGTGACCCAGTTCGATAAACCGTAATGTCCGATAACCGCAATTGCTACTCCTACGACTTAATAGTTTTCCAATTACACAAAAATACAAATAAACTAAAAATGTTGACTTCAACGCCATCTAGCGGGAAAATGGCTGGGAGCAGCCTGTATGATTCACCTTAAACAACCGGGAACTGACCTCATCCTAAACAAAAGACAACACGTTCAATACGTTGCATCGCAACGGTTAGGTGTTTTATTTCATATCACCTATGTTACTATGCCATTGAATTTGTGTAGGTCTAGGTACCCCTAGTTTTACCAAATTTTCTTATACCAAAATCAAGTTAGCTTCAACTTAAAAGTATTAATTCCTCAAGGAACCTGCTTAATTCACACTTCCTTAGCAGTAAATCTGGAATTATATTCTTAAGTAGTTGATTTACTGTTACCTTTTTTCCTCTTCGTATTCCTACAAAACAATAAATATATTATTACCGTTATAGTAGACGAGATTCCTGAGGTCCTGATGTATGGGCTGGCTCTTAGACTCGGCATTTTGGTTCAACCACACTTGGAACATAGACTTAGCCTTTTCTTCAGCCTCTGGTAAATGATACTTCACAGCCATCGACAGAATCAGAGTTCTAAGCAAACTGTAACAATTTTTTTTTGTTGGTTAGTGTAAAATACAGGTTTTTTTTTCGAGATTAACTGCTGATTGTGGTGATATTTTAGGAAAAAGTGACAGATCAAGTGCTTATTTAAATATAGCAAAAACGATTTAAACTTTTATAAAATGATATACTTACAAGTATAATTATATCCATGTATTTATTAGATATGATTTATGATGTCTTAAAATATGCAGTCAAAATAGTTACCCCTCCTGAACTGGCAAATTCACAGCGTCCCAATCTTGTTTCGCGTAAATCGGCCGAATTAAACCCTGAATGTATGTCTGTAAAAACAATATTTAATTAGATTAACTAGGGTGGACTCAATTATTTTCTTCATCTCATGATGAAGACCCCTACATTGTTGGGAACAGGCTAGGCATCAAAATCGATAAAAAAATGGAGTAGTTTACATGCTTTAGAAGTTTTTGGTGGGGGCACTTTCTATCCTTGTCGCGCGATACGGACATTTGTACTACGCAACCGTGACGTAACTATGGCGGTATGAAATATGACGTCACGTTTCCATAGCGCTATCTTTGTCTAACACGTCATTTAAAATCAGTTAAAACTAAGCCATTTTCTGATCGATTTTATTTCTTTTTTCACACATCGTGTTATTTCTGTTAGTTCTTTGAAATAACTTAACATTTTCAATGACCAAAAACTTCTACTTCTCACAAAATTCCATGCGTACCATCAGTTTGTCATAAGCCAAAGTGTTCAGCAGTCTATCCGCGAGGTCCGTGAATATGGATGAAGCAGTTTGCCAGGGAACGAGGTCCTCCTCCACCACCAAGTACTCGGTGAGGGCCAGAGCCAAATTGATTGACAACGCGCGAGACTCGGCCAGGGCGAATATGTCATCCATTAGGTTGCATCTGTCTGCTGGGGTTAGCTGCGAAAACAAGATACTTCATGTATACAGATGTTTCATGTGGCATAACATTTTATTTAATAATGAAATGTATAAAAAGGTTAAGGTCCTCGTGCTGTTTTGTCACCAAACTTAAGATGTGAAGAATGTTTTTGCAGGTGAGGATAATTTAACGACACCCGCAATTCATTACTTGCTCTGATCTGTCCCTACATAAGGCTAGATCGGAAAAGGAGTGCCAAACTCTTTTTCATAACATTTCATAACATTAACATTCAACTGGCGTTGTCGTTTATAGATGAACTAGCTGTTACCCGCGGCTTCGCCCGGGTGGATGTCGGTTACGCGACCAAAAGTAATATTTTCATCCTCCCCTTTCAACCTCTTACAACCCTTTTTTCGCATTAAAAGGTAGCCTATGTCCTTTCTCAGGCTCTAGAAATTCTGTGTACCAAATTTCATTTAAATCGGTTCAGTAGTTTTGCCATGAAAGCGCGATAGACAGAGTTACTTTCGCATTTATAATATTAGTAAGGATGGCACACGTGGAGTGTAGTATCATCCACTCTAAAGAGGTTAAAGGAAAATAGACCTAAATATAGCAGATCAGGCGCATTTTTTCCTCGTAACGGTGGTCCATGCAGCATATCCGCATGTAGTAACTACGAACTACACTACGAAAACCATCCTTGTTGCTTTGAAATAAAAGCGCAGTCAAAACTCAAATATTGCCACCGCCACGACTATTTGTGTTTGTGTACATACTTGATTAGATTTAGATTTCATAGCATCAATCAGCAAAATCCACACGTCTATTGCGTAATTTACTCTGTAGTATCCGACTTGGTTAATGTTCAACTTTATCCACTGATGTCCTTCATCCCCCCTCAATGTTACTGAAAAAAGAATACTTCTTATTATATTCTTATTTTTGTTAAACACTTAGGCCTCATTTACGGACACGCGGGACGTCGCGCGGCGCGTTGTGCGATTTTAATTCAATCACATGGCGATATATGAAAACGTTAATTTTACGAGAAGCGATTTTTCGCTCGTTGGTTTAAAATGCAACGTTTGTTGCGGTGGACGCGCCTCTCAGTAAATGAATAAAAAAGCTCGAGACGAGCCTTCTGCACGCGCCGCACGACGCCCCGCGTCTCCATAAACGAGCCCTTAGCATTTAAAATCTTCAATACTCTTACCATTTTCAGAAGTATCGGATAGCCACACAATCTCATTATTGGTTCCAGTGTTCGTCTTGAAATTTATAGGTACAAACCAATGGTAGCTAAAAATATACGAAAACATCAAGTTACCTAATTATTCAGAGGCATATGATATCGGTAGTATTATGTACAGCGGAAAAAGGTAGGCGCTATTTGTTTATCATAGATTCATCTGTTTCTATCACTAAAATGTAGCATTGCGTTATCGGATTTGCAAGGTTTTGCTCAAGGCGAAAAGCTCAGAATCAAACAACCACTAGAGAGCCATGACTGTTACTTCCCTATATGCATGCTGGCTGGCAGGCCTCTGGGCTTAAAGAAAACCATAAGACGGAAGTTATCTGTCATAATACCGGTACACAAAGCAATTGGCTACTTTCCTGACTAAAAAAAGTATGATTCTGTTTATTCCGTCAATTAGATTATCGAAAAATATTGGATAGGTGTTTTTTTTATTTTGTCAAATGAATAAAAAAATACGAAAATAAAACGCATCAAAGATATTGAGTGGGGTTTTGTGACGTCACTTTTTGGCAAAAAATGTACTGAACTGTGACGTCACACGAGTTTTTTCAAGCACAGTATCTTCTTCATGTTTTGTTTACGTGAAAATAGAAAAAATATTTGTCCAGTATCTTTTGAAAACTATCTGACGGACTAGTTTTTTTTTTGTAAAGCACCCAATTGGTAACTTACTTGAACTTAGAATCGTTATTGTAAGTAGCTTCTTTGTCGATAAGGAATCGTGACTGTGACACGAAGTAAGTGTTGGGTATATCACCCGCTACTACTGTCAGTACTGGGTAACCCGTCTGCCGCGTCCACGTATCCATGATGTATCTGAAACATTAGAAAATAGCAGCATTTTATAAAACAGTTACTTACTAGTTACTTAACTACGAAGTATGGACATAAACCACATAGTTAACCATGGAGACGTAGAACAGCAATACAAATTAAACAACTGACAAGTTACTAAATAGTAATGTGACAAGGATACGTTAGTAAGTAGGTTAGTAAGTATATTTTCACCACCTCTTTCGGAAAGACACAGCATATCTATGGATTTGTGGATCTGAAATAAACGTTTAATAATAATATAACATTATAATATCATCATCATTATCTGCCTAGCCTTTTCCCTAGTATGTCGTGGTCGGCTTACAGTCAAACCAGATGGAACTGAACACCAGTATTTTACATGGAGCGACTGCTTATCTTATCTCCACAACCCAGTTAATACTAAGTAATCCAACACCCTTTGGTAACACTGGTTGTCAGATTTTCAGGTCACTGATTACCTTTAACGACTGCCAAAGATCTATATATAATAATATTATAAATAATATATAGTATTCAGCTGCATCCGGTTAGACTGGAAGCCGACCCTAACATAGTTGGGAAAAGGCTAGGTAGATGATATAGTTTTTATATTGTAATAACTTTTATCTGAGGAATAAATGTGATGTTTTGACAGATTGTCTATACAAAAACTGTCAAAATGACAAACTTATTCCACAGATAAAAGTTAACTGGCGATTGAAAAACCGGCCTAAATGGGTGTATCTTAAAAAACCCATTTAACTACGTTTACTCAACTATATGAGTATATTTGTGAGTGTCGGACTTGTACCAACTAAAGCCCACCCACGTTCCTTCTTAGCCCTTTGTGTTCCGTGGCCGCGGTATCTGTTTCGAACAGTCCTGCAACCCCTCAAACTCCCATTTGCTGACATCTCTCTGAGGCGCGTGAACGTGTCGTCGACACCGCCTGTCGTCATAAGACAGACGAGTTAGCCCATTATTCACAGTCCAAAGGCCTGAAGTCGTCTTACCAAGTGCTTGATGTAATAACGCTTCAAACAAAATAGTGTACTTACGAAAGATTCAAATCAGGATATTCTTTCTTGAAGTACGGTTCCATTGTTGAGAGCAAGTCTTGAGTGATTGTGTTACCAAACTTAAACTTCTTCAAGTAATCAGACACCCCTAAACGGAAGTTCTCTTGGCCAATGAAACCTTCCAGCATTCTTAATATTGATGCTCCCTATTAAAAAATACAATTATTTCATTAATTAACTTAATTTGTAATTATTTGATGCATAATTATATACATTACTAGATGCCCGCGGCTTCGTCTGCCGGTGTCGGATGTCGGTTATCGAGACCGATGTCGGTTTTCGCGACCAAAAGTAATCTTTTCATCTCCCTTTCAACCCTTTTTTCGCATTAAAAGTAAGTAGCCTATGTCCTTTCTCAGGCTCTAGACTATCTGTGTAGCAAATTTCATTTAGATCGGTTCAGTAGTTTTGGCGTGAAAGCAACTAACAGTAACTCTTTCCACCATCTGCGTCGCCTTATAACAATTTCGTTGCGGTCAGCTTCCACAGCTGAATACCAATATTTTATAGAGCGACTGCCTATCAGTCTGACCACAAGCCAGTTACTGAGTAATTCGATACTCCATGGTAAGACTGAAGACTAGTTGACAGGATTCCGGGCCATTAACATGTAGAACCTGTCAAACCCGGGACCACCAGCTACTATATAGATATACTACAAATAAACATACCTTATTGTATGAGATTGCGTCAAATATAGCAGTAATTTGATCAGGAGTGGCCACAGTTTGTACAATTGGATGGCTTGACAGTTTTGCATCAGTTTTAAGCACTGGTTGCAACGTTTTAGTTAAGAAATGATCCAACTGAAAGAAAAATAAAGTCAATTAAATATTAATTGAACTCCTAATGACAATCAGTGCAAATTTATTTATAAAAAAATCTTAGAAGGGCATTTCATAATCTAAACTTTAAAATACTTACAACTTTCCAAGTTGGCTCGATGGCATCCAAGGCTTTGACTTGCATGTAAGACGCAAAGCCTTCGTTTAGCCAAACTTCATCCCACCATTTCATGGTCACTGAAAACAATTATTGGCAAACATAAACATTTTTCTCTAAATTAGGAGTAGCGGCTTGAATAAAAAAAATAACTGTTTTTACCTAAGTTACCGAACCACATATGAGCCAATTCATGTGTTATGGTGTTGGCAACACTAATTTTGTTGCTAGCTGATGCTGAAGCCTCATCAACGAGGAATGAAGTCTCCCTGTAAGTGATCAGACCCCAGTGCTCTGTAGCACCTGATACATAATCAGGAATACCAATCATATCTGAAACATAACCAAATAAATTGATTACAAATAAATTTTTATTACTACAACAAAGTTAATAATAAAATGATTATATTTCAAACCTAGTTTAGGCAGCGGGAAAGGCACCTCATAATACTTGATGTAGAACTCTGTGGCTCTCTTCCCAATATCTTGAGCAAAGTCAATTTTGTGTAATTCTTGTTTCTGAGCAAATGAGCGCAGTTTGAAGCTCTTTCCGATCCCTCCAGTGTTAATATCTGCTTCTTTGTGGTCAAAATCGCAGACAACAAAGCATGCTAAGTATGTGGACATTGGCACACTCGTTGCAAATTTTACCTGATCCATATTAGCATTTTTATCATATGTTGTTGATATTTCCTGGAGAAACAATATTTAGATAGATCAAGAGTTATTGTAGTTTCAGCTCAAATTGTAAACCGACTAGACAAACCTAACCCAAGAAGATAACCAAGTATGAACAACAGCAAACAGGCACGGATCAGTTGCATCGACTGCCTGCCTGATCATAATTAGTAATTAATCATTGTTTTACGTTGTTCAGTTTATGAGACATGATGAACACATGGCAAGGCTCTAACTAGGCGGTTGAAGTTCAGGATGAGTAAAAAATGTGTTTCTAAACCGGAAACACACCGGATTTAATACTTAAAATTTAATGATGATGATAAAGGGAAAAAATATTTTGTATTGAGTATTTGGTATAAAATGGGTTCTATTCTGCAGTACCCTTTGTAAGATACTTACATTCATGTTGGAAAGTGCAATATAAGATTGAGGCTTCCACAAGGTTATATCATATGTAGCCTTGAAGTCTGGCTCATCAAAGCAAGGGAATGCTTGGCGAGCATAGGTGGGCTGGAACTTACTTGCCACCATTTTTCTAAAACAGTGAAATCCAAATAAGAATTATATTATCAAAACATTTTTACCATATTGCAAAAATATTTGGTTATTATTAAAAAAAAACATGCAGGTGACTATAATAAGACAAAATACATGTTTGCAAATTTATATACAAAGAAAATTATTATATTTATTTACACACTGGATGGCAGAGGAAGGACAGTGACGTTGAGGTCGGCCACGGCGAAGGTGGCGTGACGATCTGATCATTTTTGCAGGGCTAACATGGCCAGTGATTGCACATGATAGAAAGGTATGGAAGGAGAAAGGAGAGGCCTTTGCTCAGCAGTGGGACACAATGTAGGCCAGCAAAAAAAAATGTTATAACAATATGGGAAAAGCAAAATCAGTTAAACAAGCTTTGCCCACTATGATGACTAGAATAACATTAAATTTTTTGTAATGGTCCAGGTGCAAAAAAAAAAAGTTATCAAGATTCCTGAAGCATGCTCAAATATGTTAAAGTCTAACAGCATTGATAATAAATCAATCTACCTATTACAACCACTGTATACAGTTACATTACCTAGAATTCAGTAAACGTGAGGAATAGAATCCAACAATATCTCTGGTCAGGTCTCCATTGAATTCAATACAGATTTTGTAATTCCCTGGGCATAAAGGAACATCAAAATGAACAAATAATTGTTCCACCTCTGGAATCTCATAAAACTTTGAGACGGCGATCTCATTGGATCCATTGTGCACTTTCACATTAGTTAAATTTAAAAATTTCGAATGTAGACTCAAAAATTGACTTTGTTGTTTCGTTATAATATCAATTTTAACTCTCCCCTGAAACTCGCCCTTGTCTAAATTAGGCCGTAATTCAAGGTTATAGTTCACAGGACGAACTAGCGGATTGAGGCGATCAGCTATTTTCACGCTTGGACGTATAATTTCCATGGTTATAGAATGAGAGGCAAAATTAACTCGGCTTTGTTTTATTCTAACATCAGTAGTGATCTGTCTATGACTGCGAGGTCGAAGCAGCATACGGTTAACACCCAAACTCTTTATAATTAATAAACCGCGACAACATAACATTAATTATAGGAAATACATAAACTGATATTTATTTATTTTGATTCACACTTCCACTGCTGATCCAAAACTCAAAACACCCAGAAAGCAATCAATACTTTGAAATGTCATCTCATCAAAGTTGCACCATTGAGTTTCAAATATTCCCCATTACTCGTTTTTTTTTAAATTGTTTTTCTAAGGAAAAATAAAACAAATGGAGATACTGCTATTTTCATTTTCAAAAGGTTGCATCGTATATCTTTCGTGGAGTAAATATTATACTACCGTAAAAATAAGCAAGTTGTTGTTTAGAAATTTTGCAAGGATTTAATTCCAGTTTCCCCATCAAAATTGTTTTGTCCCAAAACAGCGAAGAGAATCTCAATGTAGCAACACCAAACACTGCATGTCATCTTCTCACCGTCAATGTGCCTTTTTTACAATGCACAGATCTAGGCCTTTCAGCCTGAAAAGACGATGAGGTGAGGTTATCTACTTACCCTCCATTTTTTAAACGGCTTCCATAAAATCCGACTATTTTATTATCCAATCTACCAGAGAAGAGAATGGACAACGTATAGTATTCCTGGTGTATTTCATGATCTAAGTCAACAATCAATAACTCTCTTTTATCTAATATTTTGTTTGTGGCTAAAATTGGTATACTTTGACTATTGCTGTTTTTTAAGGTAACTGCATGAATGGTCAAATTATTTGAATGCAGGATAATTTTTTGAATAGTTTGCTTTACTCTTATTGTGATCACTACAGATCCATCAAAAGTATCATTATTCATGTTAGGATGTAACATAAGCTTATAGTTTTTAGGTTCAACAGTTCTTGGTAGTCGGTAATAATGTATATCCTGAAAAAAAAAACAATTAGGTAATGTTATTTTTACTGTCGCTGCTAGATATTGCGTTCCTAAATCACAGCTTCTATATTCAATAGGTATTTTTTTCGTCTGTATTAAATGCAGATAGTGCAGATTATCAGTTTCTGAACGAGTTTCAGTCGGCACGGCAGATAAAAAGCTTCCGCGCGTATGCAGGGGGGGCAGGGGCGCTTTTGTTGTTGGTTGAGAGGGGGGGGGGGGGGTTGTTGTATTCAGATGTTTCTGTGACAAATAAATATTTTTTCTTTCTTTCTGTTGTTTTCACAATTCGACAGTAGATAGTAGGTAAGTACCTACTGTCGAATACTTAAAAAGTTTGTAAAATTCATCGCTGCTAGGCAGTGCTAGGTACCTGTAAAGTCACAACGATGTTTTCATCGTCATCCGTCTTTTGCACGGGTTTGTATTAGAAAATAAAAGTTATTAGGACAGTTAACGTCAGTAGATCTATGTGAAAATTAAAACCTACCATTGTTTTTGTTTCATTAGTTTCTTGTTTAGTGGTTTCGCTTTTTCCTTCTTCATGTTCAATGAGCTGTGTGCATGCTCCTCTGTCTATGGTTGCTAATGCGACCGTGGATACAAACAGGCATAAAGTGGCTAGTATGAAAAATATCAGTAATCTATTGTTACTAGTCCATTTTCTTATTTTTGAATTACTCATCTGAAAAAGAAAAAAAGTTCTCATCACTCTGCATCTCTTTTTGCCACCTCGATTATCGTGCTGGGTTACTTCCGAAATTCAATGATTTTAATAATTCAAAAACCGTTATCAACACAGAGTCGAGCGTGTGGAGTACTTAGCTATACGTAGAATAAGACTCTACAATAACATACTTGCTCACAGACAAAGATATTCGTTTCAAACTAGGTAAGGGACACCTAGTTTACCAAAGCCAAGTTACCTTTTCAACCGACTTCAAAAAGGAGGAGGTACATTATTGGAGGTAAATTATTGTGCATCGTAAAATTGTCACCTCCAGGGACAAACATTTGGAATGCTCCCATTTTTTATAATCAATAGGTAAATACACTTTCTGATCGATCACAAATAATTAATTTTATTAATCTAGACAACCAACACAATCCTGTAATGTTTAAACCGTGTTGGAGCACTGACCGAAAAGGTGAGTTTTTTTCTTGAAATTAGCACGTTAACTCGTACACGCACGTATGGAATAAAAAGACATGCTGTGCCGACCCATTTATGACAGCACGGTTATCGCAGAGGCTGAGTGATTGGACTGCTGCGCTGCGTGTCGCGAGTTCGATCCCGGCACGGAACAAATATTTGTATGTCCTACAGATAGTGGTTCCGGGTCTGGGTATTTGTGTACATGTGTGTGTCGATACAGGAGAAATCAAGCAGTCTTCACTGCTTGCCATGCTATCTACTGTAGCGTCATCAAAATTCCATCGAAGTTACACTAAATACTGTCTGTCGTTATTATCATACATGAAATAATTGATAAGTTTTACAAAATTGTGGGGTGGTGATTTGAACTCACACATTGCTGCCAAAAATAATGTTAAAAAAAGAATGATAGACCGGTAGAACTAATGATCCGCGATAGTACAACAATAAGGTCGGTGGGAACTGAGTTTCTTTCGATATGTCCGCAGTTAATTCCGTCAAGAAGTAATGATGCCCCATAAAATTTAAGCAGATGATTGCTGGTCTTACTCTACCCCTCACATTCAAACATAACGACCAAAATACTGAGAACATTTAAATGAAGGCAGGATAAATGACAATCGCAGACAACCCCACTGAAAAAAAGAAAGTGGCTTTAGTCAGACCATTGCTAGTATTGGTACTATATTATCATCTTAAGGTTCAAGCACTATAAAATCAAAGTCATTTGTATAATTTTCTGTTCTCCGCGACGATAACTCAAAACTGCATTCTTGGGTATTTTAGGGCCAGTTTATGAGTTTAACGCTGCACCATGTTTCTTGTTTCGTCTGATTTTGGCAGTGGACGTCTGCAGTACTCTTTTGGTTAAATCGAAAAAAAGTTACGTCAGAATCAAGAAAGTCTTCAGAGTTAAGTATTCCAAAGCTTGGAGTCTAAATGTGAAAGTGCGGTACACCTGTCTCGTCGCTGCCGTGATGCTTCTCAGGATCCCAATTCAGTTGTTCGTCTTTCCACTTAGTTTTCTTTCACGCTTGCACCATCAACACTGCCTCTTCAACATCAAAGTGGAATTCTTTTAAGAAGAAAGTGACATTAATTGTTGAGGCCTCTTTTGGTGCGTGGTATCGCATTTAGCCACACTCTAGATTTTTATTCTGAAGTTTTTGCCAAGAGGTTGGTCTAAAAAGAGAAGCAGTACAATACAAGTGTATGGAGCCATGGTTTCCTCGATACTGCGAACTGTACCAATCGTTAAGTTACTTTTTGTCATATAATACGGAAACGCCCACTGTGAATGTTTCGACAGGCTGTAAACGTAAACAAAGTGCGCCTGTTCATATCGTGACCAAAAATCTGTGTTCTATTCATAGGTATCGTATCGACCATAAATTCGCATCCTACAGACAAACGAATGACATTAAGCTCAATTTACACTGAGAGTTTTTTCTGCATTAATCGCCTGCAGCAAACCACTTCCTTCTTACTGTGCGAATTGTTGGTATTTGTTCGTATAAATACAGTAATTGCAATAGTTTTTATAAGGAAATTGTGTTAGAACATTTATAATTTTTGACACGTTATCAAATAGGTGCACTTTAATTAGATTCACAGTATTTCCAAACATTCGCAGTGGGCGTTTCCGTATTATGTAACAAAACAAACTAACCACTAATACGGTTCGCAGTATCAAAGTAATCATGGCTCTAAACACTTATATTGTACTGCTACTCTTCCTAAACTATACTCTTGCTGCCGAAAACTGTGTTATTAACGATACCCCAGAATACATCACTTGGGAAAAGGAACTCTTGAAAGACCTTCACTGCGGCTACAACGCAGACCAAGCACCAAAAGGGGCCACAACAATTAATGTCACTTTCTTCGTAAGAGGATTCCACTTTAATGTTGAAGAAGGAGTGTTAACGGTGCAAGCGTGGTTAGATATTAAGTGGAACGACGAACGGCTTAAGTGGGATCCCGCAAAGTACCACGGTACCAATAAAACAGATGTATCAAACTTCTATATTTGGACTCCAAACGTTGGTCTCTCCAACTCCGAAGACTTTTTTGATGTTTACACATCGTTCTATGGTTATGAAGTAAAGAGTACTGGAGACGTCCACTGCCAACATCATATGCTACAAGAGACGTGGTGCAGCATCAAACTCTCAGACTGGCCTTACGACGTGCAAGAATGCAGTTTTGAATTCTCTTCGACGGATAAGACTCGGCATAGAAGAAATTACACACTTAACTTTAAGTTTGTAATCATTGATCCTGAAGGTGCTGAATGGTACATAATTGATTATAAACATGTGCAGGATAATACTACTAGTACTAAAAAACCGGCGAAAGTCTCCATGTTTTTGATGCGTGAAGCAGTGGGCTTGTCTGCGATTGTCGTTTATCCTGCCTTCATTTTAAGTGTTCTCAGTATTTTGTCGTTACACTTGGATGTGAGGCGTAAAGTACGACTTGGAATAATCTGCTTCAGTTTGATGTGCCATTATTATTTCTTGACGGAGTTAGCTGCGAAGATACCAGTAGAATCTCACTTCCCCCCGACTTTATTGTTGTTCTATCGTAGCTCATTGGTTTTATCTGTTATTATCATTCTTTTAACATTCTTTTTGCGAGCAATATGTAAGTTCAAATCAACGCCCCACAATTTTATAAAACTTATCAATGAGTTCGTGTATGAAAATAAATACACAACGTATTTAGTGTATCCTCGATGGGATTTTGATGATACTACAGTAGATAGCAAAGCAAGCAGTGAAGACTGGGTGAAGTTTGCAAATATTGTGAATAGTGCCTCAATATTCTGTGTAGTTTTTGCTTATATCGGTATGTATGCCACATATATACCCAAACGGCCACATTACGATGGCTATGATGGCGCTATAAAAATAACTTTGAAGCCGGGTGAATTTTAGTCATTTTTAAAGATTCTCTCTGATTCTGTCTATACACATGGCGGCACATTCAACTATACACTTAAACAGTAATAGCATGGACCGCTTTTGCCAACAAGAACCGCTGCGGCATGGCTCCATCGGAGACCAACGCGGCAACGTGCCTATTCGTGGCGAGAAGCCGAACACTCCGGTGTTATTTATCTCCCGTCTACACTACACCACTGCGTGCGTCAGAAGACCAAGTACTGGGCAGTAGTACAGTTGCTTGAGTTGCGCCACAACGTCAACTTTAAGGCGTTCGTGGTGCAACTACCAAAGTGTTTTCTGCACCTCGTCTTGGAAGAGGACTTTTGGCTGCACTGCAGAGAGTTGTCTTCCGTCGCTTCCGCGGGCAAATGTAACATGAACGCACAGTGACATAGTGCACAAGTGAAGAGTGGTTTGTATAGGTTCTATTTACTAACACAAACTGTATTATTTCACATGTATGTTAGTCTATAAGGGTTCTATGGGCTGAAGTTGTCTGATAATAAATAAATAATATGCTACGTTATAATAGGGATTATAACGATTCGTCATCGAGCGTTCCTTCAATAACTAAACGTTGGTTTTCCTATCTGTTGACAAATAAATTTTAAAATATGTACGCTGCTGTGGTGGCTGTCTCATTGGTCTAGTGGTCGCAAGCGCGACTACTGAGCATGAGGTCCTTGGTTCGATTTTCGTTGTTAAATGTTATTAGGTATATCCATCAGGAATTTCTCAGTAGCTGGCACGGAGTCTGAATTTGTATCCGGGTGATCCCAACAAGCTCGCCTCCTATTACATCGGGACTTAAACATAACTGGCGAAATGTGGAATTACAGGTGTGATGTTATGGAATTACAGGCGTGATGTTATGTTATCTACACTAATATTCTAAAGAGGAAAGATTTGTTTGTTTGTTTGTAACGATTAGGCTCCGAAACTACTCGACCGATTTCAAAAATTCTTTCACCGTTGGGAAGCTACACTATTCCCAGGTGACATAGGCTTTTTATCCCTGTATTCCCACGGGAACGGGAACTACGCGGGTGAAACCGCGTGACGTCCGCTTATATGCAACGCAAACACAACGTAACACGAAACTCTTTATCTCTAGTTCCACACAAATAATAGGTTGTTAGTTAGGTTGGTACACGATTGGCAGGCGTGTGATTAACCATTATTTTCATAATAAAGATCAGTACAAGCGAAAACGCCTTGTCTTATAAATATAATCGTTTATATCGTTACGCACATTGATTCTAAAGATAATTGATAGCGCCAGAAATTAGCAAAAAATGCGCGAAATTTTTGCTGAACTTGTTTGTCGGCGGTTAGTGGTGAGGAGATATAAAATTTAGCTTCAATAATTGGGTAAATAGTGCTCAATTTTGTAATTAATTTATAATTATGGTTTTATTTAATATGCAAAATGTTTGGTTTAGAATTTTGCAAATATAGGTTTAAAATTCTAAAACTCATATTCCTGGAAAGTGACACAGTGACCTTTCAGAGTGAGCAGTAGTGCTCACAGATTAGCAATTAAGAATAATAAAGCCACTCGAATAATAATTACATTAGAAGTGAACTAAATTAAACTATGTCACTTCACTACTGTTTGTTAACTTTCTCATTTCACTCTCTTCGCCCTGCACTAATGATAATTATTCATTTGTAATGGACGCGTGTAACTATCTAGACATCTACCTAGATACCACAAATCTACTTACTTACTACGTTTTATACAGCAGCAGCTATGTGTTCTACTGTAAATAAGCATCGAACAATACATCACAAATAAAAAGATAGATACATACCTTGCAGAAATTAAATTATCCTTTCACTTTATAAACTGCATTTAAGTATTTTAAAATCATAAATGTGATCACTTTTTACCCGACTGCAAGGGAAGGGTAACGTTTTTTTTTATTTTTCTTATTTATTAATAGCTTCTAATATTTACCAACAAACAGAACAGACATGTAGCTTGTACTGGCTTGATCGAGTTGACCACCACTGTTCTACGATTAAAACGCTCGCAGTAACTATCGATATTACGACATAAGTTTCACTCGCACAACGCGGCCGTCACTCCAGATGGACGCAACACTATGACAAAATAATGTAACCATGTTGTTACGACTATTCTCGGTTAAAAAAATACCAGTGTTTTTGCCAACGTTTTCGTACTTTCACCTAAATTTTGAGTCACGTTTGTTACAATTACGAAAGAACTCTTCTTCTAGCTTAGCAGTTACAACAGATGGGTTTGTAAATACGAAGGGTGCTATAGGCGTACCTATTTAGGCAGAATTATATTGCTAAGTAATTTCTGGGCCTGGTTCAACGTAAAATAAACAATTGTCAAACAGAACAAAAGTTTAGCCTATAGACCGGGTACCGGTTTTTAGATAGATTAATGTTGAATTGATAATAGGTTATGTCATTTCATTGACTCGCATTTGCCAATATTAAATACCACATTTTAATGGCTATCACATTAACCAATGTGATACGGTGGCCAGGTCAATCTTTTTATTTAAAATATCA
Source organism: Diarsia brunnea (assembly GCA_949774965.1). Classification (NCBI taxonomy): domain Eukaryota; kingdom Metazoa; phylum Arthropoda; class Insecta; order Lepidoptera; family Noctuidae; genus Diarsia; species Diarsia brunnea. Next base: position 14,277,544 of record OX458999.1, on the reverse strand, counting down.
AATATTTTTAATATTGATATGGTCACTAAGATGTAGTTAGGTTAGCTTATTACGTAATAACTTAAGATAGAAGGTCCCTTAAGTAGGGACTGAATAAATTAAATGATTTGTTATTACATGGATCTCACTACTTTTTACGGTAGATGAACTGAGTTGGCTTTTTTTACAAGTTTTGTTTTTAGTGGAATCTAATTTTTTTTTGTAGATGCTTATAATGAATCAACAGTACTAGATTTATTCGAACTTGGAGCAGTCTTATTAATCGATTTGAAGAACTGCTAAAGTACTCGACAAGCCGAATCATACGAGTCCAAACTCGACGGGGTTAAGTTAAGTCGTTTATAACGGAATTCCTATGGCCACCTTCCATCTTTATCAACATATCCTGGACACCATCTAAAGACAAAGTACTCTTCAAGACGAATAAAACGAGTCTAAACTATGGGTTATGTCGTTCTATAACGGAATTTCAATGGTCACCTTCTAGCTCCATCATCAGACCCTGGGTACAATCTAAAGACAGAGTACTCGTCAAAACAAATCGAACGAGCTCAAACTCGATGGGGTTATGTCGTTTTATAACAGAATTCCAATGGCCGCCTTTCAGCTCCATCATCAGACCCTGGACATAATCTAAAAACAAAGAAATTGACAAGGCGAATCAAACGAGTCCTAACTAGATGGAGTTAGGTCGTTTAACAACGGAATTCCTATGGGCACCTTCCACCTCCATCAACAGACCCTGACCACCCTTTAAAGACAAAGTAAGTACTTGTCAAGACGAATCAAACGAGTCCAAACTCGATGGGATTATAACAATCTAAAATGGAGTTCCTGTGGCCAACTTCCAGACCCAGAACATCAGACCCAGGACATAATCTAAAGACAAAGTAATCGTCAAGGTGAATCAAACGAGTCCATACTCGATGGGGGTATGACGTTCTAAAATGGATTTCCTATGGCCACCTTACAGTTCCATCATCAGACCCTGGACATAATCTAAAGACAAAGAACTCGTCAAGACAAATCAAACGAGTACAAATTCGATGGGGTTGCGTCGTTTTATAACGGAGTTCCTATGGCCACCTTCCAGCTCCATCATCAGATCAGCTCCATGTCATAATAATATTGCATTATCTAAGCGATGTACTTATACGTGCAAAATTTCAGATCAATCGGTGAAATTCATTCGCTGAAAATATAACTTAAACTTTGTAATCCTATACATTTATATGGGATTACAAAGTTCTTTATGCAGATGGTGTATCTAGAAAACTAGACTTTTTTTTTAGTTTTGTTCCAGATAATACGAGTCACAAAAAAATGACGAGATTGATATTTCGTATTCCCCCCTTTTTCTCCATAAAAACTGAACCGATTCAATTATTTTAGACATTAAAATTTTAAGAAAGTATAATAATATGCAGTTTCCTATATCTAATTCTTTCGTGTTAAAAACTTTTTGAATTTGTCTGGTGCTCCTCTAATCACCTTTATATATGTACATATGTGGCATTTTTTGTAATTTTTGGAGGATTATAAATTATTTCTTTCATTAATTAGTTGCTGAAAAACAAGAGGTTGTGGAGGTCAGATAGGCAGTCCCTCCATGTAAAATACCAGTGGTATTTTGCTGCAGCCGAAGACTGGAAACTGACCCCAACATGTTTGGAAAATGAGTTGCTGAAATAGAGGAAACGAAACGCACGTAGGTATACAAAGATGATTGCTCTAGAATATTTTTACATGTGTTTGGAGAATCGTACCATCGTGTTTCCCTCTTAAATTCTGAACAATATTTCATTAATTTTCTTTAATTTAGTTACTACAATAGATATGTATGTGCCATACTGACATTACCTACTGACGTAGGTACTCAGTTCTTTAACTGTGAATTAAAAGTTACATTGTTATCGTAATAACAAATAGGTAAGTACGTACTTAATATCTAATTGAATGTAATTAACTGAAAGTACTGTAGAACAAAGGTATCTTGTGGGATACCTAGATTAACTAATTAATTAGATTCAGGTATCCCACAGGATCCCGTCGGGCTGTGGGTTGCTCGAAAGAGATACCGCACCCTCGGCGCAAGGGCTAAGAAGGAACATGGGTGGTTTTTAGGCAGTAGAAGTCTGACACTCCCTTTCGCTCTGCCCAAGAGCGGGAGGGGTTATTTTGATGATTTTCCACCCGCCAAAAAAAGAAAAAGGTATCCCACAAGATTCAGAACTGTCGTACTATACTCTATATACTCATACACTACCTAACCCTTTGGGATTTCAAGGCGTGAAGTTATGTTATGTGATACTTGTTGTTTAATGGAACAGGTCGAACGCTCATGAGCTGCCGACTTGTTTTCTCACCCATAAAATTTCTAATTTCTAATTCTATGCCAAGGATAACCTTTTAACCTGTGCTTTTCTTGGGAATATACATACAATGTGGTGTTTTCTAAGTGATGTGTATGACTCAGGCCATTTACCTTTGTTTAATAGCCACGTAGACGTGCTATGTGGTATGAAAAAGAATGAGCTAAGTAATCTGCACTAGCGAATCTTTAATTAAAAAGTAGCACATAACCAGCGTCTTCGCCTAAATAGGGTGTAAAAGTACCCTTAACGCAAACGAAGGGCATTTGTTCTCCCCACCACTGCGATCATTTTTTTGTTCTAGACCATACCTGGGAACCTCCTAGTTACGGAGATATTGGGGGTCAAAGTTCCAAATTTTTTACAGCTGTTTTTGTAAATACTATTACTTAAATTACCTCCATGACCCGTTTACTATTCAAAGCATCCACTAGCACAATGTTTTAAGAGTGCTTCTTTGAGTTTTACCGTAAAATGTGATTTAACATTTCGGAATTTTGATTCTTTGATGTACAGGATTCCGCCCATTATTTTTAATGTTTCAGAAGATTATTCATGAAAATATTTCTTACTCTTCAATAACTTGTTAGTAACGAGTAACATCTAACAAAATTTTATTAAAAAAACCTGCTTTGAAACTTTGAGAGTGTTAACCTACTTCTGATGCTGACTGTACCGTACGGAATGAAGATCTATATTGGGACTGAATATTTTAACACGTGCGTGGCTGGCTTGATTCGTCAATGAATGATAAAGTAACTACGATCGGGATTCTAATTCCGGGAAAAGGCCGCTCGGCAGTACGTGCCCAACGGTGTTCGATAATCAGTACGGGCTAGTAAAATCCGAATATTTAAGTAGTTGCTTCAGGCAGACTTTGTTATCTATTGAATAGAGCAGACTCAGTATTCAGACAAACTGGTACAGTGTAAATAGTGTACCAATCTGTCTGAAGACTGTAGACAGTAGAGTTGTTAAACCACACATAAGTACTTACATTTGAATTATTTACTGAAACTACATGTAGCCATGTATCGGGTATCGTGGGCGTCAAGGGCACCGTCGACCACATCCCAAGTAACACATCAAAGCACAATAACGGCCGGCTTACGGCATTTCGGTATCGTTTTAGCATTTTGAGTTGGTTATATTTTAGCATTACAAACGTCCATACGGCTACTGTAATGCTTATTTGGGCACAAATTCTGCGGCTTTAGGCCATAAATAGGTTCACAAGTAGTCATTTTTTAGCATTACAGGCGCATTATGTTAGCATTTTTGTGACCAATTAAGATGCCGATCGCATTAAAAAAGCATAATAATTACGGTCAATGAAGTTGCCAATCGCATTACAAAAGCATTAGACTAGTATTAGATTGTGCTAAAAGAATGATTGTGGCTTTTAAAGTGTTCACATGTAGAACTGAAATAAACCCTACACCATTGCAAAAACATCTCTAATACTATGGCACAAATGTTATAATACAACTAGCTGTTCCCGGCATGCGTTGCAATGCCCTTTTTCCTACCTACTACCTGCCTGTGTACCAACTACCTACCTACCTATTACCTCCTACCCTACCTACCTACTACCCTACCTACCTACTACCGTACCTACCTACCTACTACCCTACCTACCTACCTACTACCCTACCTACCTACTACCCGACCTACCTACTACCCTACCTACTTACTACCCTACCTACTACTCTACCGACTACCCTACCTACTCTACTATCCTACTTACTACCCTACCTACTACCCTGCCTACCTACCTTCCACTTTCTCACCTTTTAAACCTTCCCTGGACTTCCACGAATAATTCAACACTATAATTAGCCAAATCGGTCCAGCCGTTCTCGAGTTAACTAACGAACAGCTATTCATTTTTATATAATATAGCTGTACCCCGCGTGCGTTGCAATGCCCTTTTACCTGCCTACGTACCAACTACCTACCACCTACCTATTACCTACCTACCTACATACTACTAATTTCTCACCTTCTCTGGACTGCCACAAATGTTTCAAAACCAAAATTAAACAAATCGGTCTAGCCGTTCTCTAGTTTTAGCGCGACTAACTAACAGCAATTAATTTTTATATTATACGCAAACACCATTTGAAAAATCATTTTTCTATTGGGAAAGAAACAGTAATTATTTGTGATTATTGTGATAATGTCGTATGGTCTGTTTGAAGTTGTCATTCGTTGACTGAACAACTGAACGTCACTCAATTGTTTTGCCTTCCCGGAACCTCTCCACTAACACTTGAACTTTATAGTACGGTATTAAAGCTCAAATTGATTTGACGTTTTAGTTAGAAAACGTTTGTATGGGAAAAAGAAAAGGGCTGTTTTTAGGGCTTTTCCGGCCATTATTCGAATTTTTCTCGCCGTAAAAACCATCCTTGAACTTCAACGAACATTTAAAAAAAAAAATTAGCCAAATCGGTCAAGCCGTTTTCATGCCAAGTCGTGACAACGAAAAACGGGTTTCATTTTTATATATATAGATTAACGTTGTAGTATAAGTGTTTGAATATGGAACGCAATCAAATTTAGTTCTAGCTGTCAATCTGAATCTGTAATGTGTAACTGTTTTTTCTCTTTTTCCAATAAACTTATTTAATAACTAAATTACGTTTATTACCACAACCACACAATTTAAAGTCCTTCATGGTAGCAGAGCGTGGTTCCGTAGTGGTACAGTTGGATTATTGAGAAAAGTGCAATATAATCTCGTCAGGAAAAATTGTCGGTGCAATTTGAATTTGGGGTTACGGAATTTTGCAATTACATACATATTACATACATATTTCTGGTAAACTATCACAAGATGGGTCAAAATATGTTCAGTCTAGAAAAATTGATCGGAAGGGAAAACTTCGCAACGTGGAAGTTCAGTATGAAGACATATTTGGAACACGAAGACCTGTGGTGCTGCGTCGAACGTCCCGATGATAAACCTGTTGATGCAAGTAAAGACGTGAAGGCGAAGACAAAGCTGATATTGTTGTTGGACCCACAGAATTACGTACATGTTCAGGAATGCAAAACTGCAAAACAAGTATGGGACTGTTTACAAAGGGCTTTTGATGACAACGGTTTAACTAGAAGAGTAGGTCTACTCAAAGACCTGATAAACACTACACTGGAGTCGAGCAATAGTGTCGAAGACTATGTGAGTAAAATAATGAACACTGCTCACAAACTGCGGAACATTGGATTTGATGTAAATGATGAGTGGCTTGGTACTTTGATGTTGGCTGGTCTACCGGACGAATACAAACCTATGATCATGGGACTAGAGAGTTCCGGGATTCAAATCAGTGCCGACGCAGTTAAGTCTAAACTCATACAAGAGGTAAGCACATCAAAATCATCAGCTTTCCATACAAATACTAGGAAAACTAGAACCAATGCGCTGCCAGTGAAATCTAAGGGACCGAGATGTTTCAACTGTAATAAGAATGGTCATTTTGCCAAATATTGTAAGCTGCCGAAGAAACAATCAGCAAACAAAGGAGAGAGTACCAGTTTTGTAGCAGCATTCTCGGCAACGGTCAATGGAATTAATATTAACGATAAATGGTTATTGGACTCAGGTGCATCCATGCACATGACATGTAGAAATGATTGGATGTACAATGTCACCGAACCAACTATAAAGAATATTACTGTAGCTAACAGAGAACCATTAGCTGTGAAGGGAGTTGGCTGTATTGACATGCACGTAAGTCAAGATGATGTTATACAAGTTAAAAATGTTTTGTATGTTCCCGGTTTAGCGGCCAATCTACTTTCAGTCAGCACTATTGTGGAAAGTGGATATAAGGTAACTTTTATCAAGAAGGGATGTGAAATACAAAATGGTAAAAATGAAGTGGTCTGCACAGCCACACTGAGCAACAAGCTATATGTCATGGACACTAGCTATGAAGTGGCACACTTAACCTCAAGTTCTCAGAATAATAGCACTTATCTGTGGCACCTGCGAATGGGTCATTTAAATGTTTTAGATGTGAAGAAGCTGCCTGATTGTACTGATGGTGTGACTCTGTCTCGGGATCAAAGTAATGTCACATGCACTCATTGTATGGAAGGTAAGCAAGCAAGAATGCCATTCAATAATGTTGGATTTAGAGCTACACGACCTTTAGAGCTTATACATTCTGACTTATGTGGCCCGATGGAAAATTCATCATTTGGAGGTATGAAATACTTTATTACTTACATTGATGATTTTACACGAATGGTCCATGTGTATCTCCTGAGAGATAAGCTAAATATTCTAGAGACATTTAAAGATTTTAAGTTGAAAGTAGAGAATGAATTACACCATAAAATTACAAAGTTACGCACAGATAATGGCAAAGAGTACTGTAATAATAATTTTGAAAAGTACTTATCTAATCATGGTATAATTCATCAGACCACTACTCCGTATACTCCCCAGCAAAACGGGATGGCCGAAAGAATGAACAGGACTTTAGTTGAACGAGCAAGGTGCATGCTGTTCTATGCCAACCTGGAGAAAAGGTACTGGGCTGAAGCGCTGGCAACTGCTGCATATGTTGTGAACCGTTCCCCGACAAAGTCGCTACAAGGTAGAACCCCATATGAATTGTGGAAAGGTAAGAAACCCAATTTATCACACATGAGGATATTTGGCTCAGAAGCTATGGTTTATGTACCCAGAGAAAAACGCCAAAAGTGGGATAAAAAATCAGTAAAAATGATATTTGTGGGTTATTGCAATAACACAAAGGGATATCGATTGATGGACCCTGAATCACACAAGGTTGTGAAGAGTAGAGATGTTTCTTTTATGGAAAAATACAATGAGAATGTCAATGTACCAATTGATTGTCAAACTAATGTTCCAGTAGAGGAATCAACCACTGCGAGTTCCGTCCCGCTAGAAAGTAAAAACTCAGGCAGTCAGAGAAACAAGATACACACTCAGGAGTCATCCACATCTGTACCTGTGATATCCAAGAAGGACTCAGGTACACAGTATATTGCTGAAGACTCAAGTGAGTATGAAACTGATACTGGAGAACTAGATGAAACTTATTGTCCTCCGCGTCATTTGAAACAAGATTACTATACTAATGTAACATTGAGGTCAACACGATCACGGGATAAACAAAATGAGGCACAAATTGACAAGCAGGGCCTACTGTGTTTGTTTACTGATTTGACCGACCCACAGACTGTTGAGGAAGCACTTACATCGTCTCAAGCTATAGAATGGAAGAAGGCCATGGACGAGGAATATTCTTCCCTGATGAAAAATCAAACATGGACTTTGACCGACCTCCCTCCAGGAAAAAAGGCTCTTCCATATAAATGGGTGTTTAAAACAAAAACAGACCAGAGTGGGAATGTTCAGAGATACAAGGCGAGGCTTGTAATAAAAGGTTATGCTCAACGATGGGGCACTGATTATGAAGAAATATACTCACCAGTTGTCAGGTATACAACTTTACGCTACTTATTTGCTTTAGCAGCCAGGTATGGATTGGAGATAGACCAAATGGATGCTGTATCTGCTTTTCTACAAGGAGATATTGACAGAGACATTTACATGCAGCAGCCAGAAGAGTATAAGCGTGGATCTAAGGTATGCTTGCTACATAAATCTATATACGGACTAAAGCAGGCCAGCAGACTCTGGAATTTAAAATTAAACTCTGTCCTATATGAGTTAGGAATGACACAATCGAAAACAGATCCGTGTGTCTACTATAATGCAGAGAAGAATACTTTTGTAGCTATCTGGGTGGATGATTTACTTTTATTTACTGCAGAGGAAAATACAAGAAGTATTTTCAAACAGAAACTACAAGAACACTTGGAAATGAAGGACATTGGTCGGGCAAGCCAATGTGTTGGTCTTCACATAACCAGAGATGGAGACAAAGTGATGCTAGATCAAGAAAAATATATTAATGAAATATTAGCAAGATTTAGAATGTCAGATTGCAAACCCGTGAAAACACCATTTGAAGTTGGTATGAAATTTAGTGATAAAATGGAAGACGAAAAAATCACTGACGGTCCATATCAACAAGCTATTGGTTCTTTATTGTATGCGGCACAAGGTACCAGACCTGACATATCATTTGCAGTAAACACACTGAGCAGGTTTAATAAAAATCCTACAACTGCACACTGGACTGCGGTGAAAAGAATTTTTAGATATCTTCAAGGTACCAAAGATTTGAAGTTGATATATACCAAGAATGGTAATGAGAAGATCACTGGGTATTGTGATGCTGATTGGGCGAGTGATGTGCGCGATAGGAAGTCGTGCACGGGTTACATTTTTTGTTTGCAGGGTGGTGCTATATCTTGGCGGTCACACAAGCAGCAGACTGTGGCATTGTCTACTGCTGAAGCTGAGTACATGTCGATGTCTTCGGCGGCGCAGGAGGCACTGTGGCTACAACAACTGCATGCAGAACTCGGACAGGAACAGAGCAAACCACTCGTCATATTTAGTGACAATCAAAGTGCTATAAAATTGTCCAAAAATGATTGTTACTTGCCAAGGTCAAGACATATTGACATTCGCTATCATTTTCTCAAAGACCATGTAAATAATTCAGAGATAAAGTTTAATTATGTTAAGGGTGAGGAAATGATTGCTGATAATTTAACTAAGGGGACTACTGCTGATAAACATATATATTGTGTAACGAAGATGGGGTTGCGTTCCAAAGGAGGGTGTTTGAATATGGAACGCAATCAAATTTAGTTCTAGCTGTCAATCTGAATCTGTAATGTGTAACTGTTTTTTCTCTTTTTCCAATAAACTTATTTAATAACTAAATTACGTTTATTACCACAACCACACAATTTAAAGTCCTTCAATAAGTACTATGTCCAGCAATATAGTATGGACGGGGACCGTCAAAACGTAATGAACGACAACATACTTTTTTTGCTTCACTAAACAATGTATAATACTGGATGACTTTATGACTGTTTTGTTATTTCATGCCATCAAATATTAAACGCAATGTAGTTTACTGTAAATGTCTATATGAGTTTAATTGAAAATTTTCACGCGCCTTCGATATTTTGTGTTTTTTATACAAAGTTTTGATATATAGAAATGTACGAAATAACCAAAACAATTGTGTATTCCTAGTCTAGAACGAATTTTGCATAATTAACATAATAGTATTGGCTGGGCAGTATTTAATTAAGTTATATCATTATAATAAAGGTCTATTGCTATTATAAATAGATCCGTTAGATTATATTTTTTGGTTATAAAATATTTACAAAATGGTGTCGGTCTACAGTAGCCCGGTGAACCTTTAGAAAGGCTAATTAATGCCACCAGCATTATAAATACTCACATGTGAACAATTATTAGGCTAGAGGCCAGAGAGAAGACTTTTGGTGAACCATCGTAGTGCCATTGTCTATAAAGTAGTTTTATATGGGTTCACTGGCATGCCAGCAGGCTTGATGTAGACTGAAATAGTGCCATTACTTGAACGCAATTTTGGGAATCCTTGAGCAAAACAATAAAACCCATAAAAACTAAATAGCGGTACATGACGATAATTGTCAAAATCAATTTATTTTTTCATTTAGATTTTTTCAACAATTTCTTTGGCAGGTTATTAAATTTAAAAAATAATAACCTGCCAAAGAAATTGTTGATTACCCTTTAAATCTATGTAAATAAAAAGCTTAAGTAAGTACTTCACATAACATTTTTTATTGGTACGTATGTAATAGTGGTATGAAATATAATTAGTAAGTATTCATGATGATGCAAACATACTAATGTTTCTGTACATCTTGTTTTGTTGATTTTAATAAAATGTGTTTCTCCCCAATATGACCGACAAATGGCTTTACGAATACAGTAAAGTGACTGCCTCGTTGGTCTAGTGGTCGCAAGCGCGACTGCTGTGCATGAGGTCCTGGGTTCGATTCCCGGGTCGTGCAAACTGTTGTTGGCTTTTTCCATCAAGAATTTATCAGTAACAGCCACGGAGTCTGGATTTGTGCCCGGTTGATGGCTATAGGCTCACCCCCTATTACATGGGACTTAAACATAACTGGCGAAATGTGGGTAGTACTATTAGGTACACCTCTGCCTAACCCTTCGGGGATTACAGGCGTGATGTTATGTTATGTTAAAGTGAATGTATATATGGCTTTACGCATCACATAGAAAGAAAAGAAAAAAAAGAAAGAAAAATATTTATTTGGACAAGCACAGGAACTACAAAAATAATAAAAAAAGAATCTAAAACTAAATAATAATAAAAAAAGACCTGTGCGAGGCCAAAAAGGCTCCTATCTCAGCATGGTGCTGCGATAGATGAAAAAACAAATACCGCAGCGCTGGTATTCTGATAGGGCCCACTGTGATAGCTCACGTGTATTTGGTTAAAGAGCTGTTAACCGGACAACAGCACTCAGGTGACCTTTAAAAATGCAAGCATTATATTGATTCACGTTTATGCTATTCACCAGTATTAGGCTTTTACTTAGCACTTGTAAGTCCCACAACACAACAAAGAGCACTCAAAATAGCTCAAAGCCGTTTAATAAATTTACGGTGCATTATAATGGTACAAGTATATGCTATTAAACAACATTAGGCATTATCTTACGGCCCAAAATGCTATTGTAAACCCAAAGGCACCAAAAACAGCTGAAAGCTGTGTACTGGATTAACTTGGCATTTTAATGGTTCACGTTTATGCTATTAAACAGCATTAAGCATTTATTTTACTACTTAAAATGCTATTGTTGATCCAAATGCACTGAAAACAGCTAAAAGCTGTACAGCTGCATTGTGGTTTGCTGTAGTTAAACTAAAGGCTTAATAAAAGCATTTTGACATGCCACTGTCCAACCGCTATACAGTGTAAAGCATGACAATGGTTTTCAAATGCCAATATAAAGCCTTAAGATGTTCGGTGAACTATTATAAGACTTTATACGGACCTTAAGCTCTACATAAGTATACTAGTTGTTTTTAAAAATGCTTTCTGTGTTACTTGGGATGTTAGTGGTAACGTTTTGACTTAAAGCTGGTCTAGGGTATTACAAACAATAGAATAGAAGGTTTGCTCATGCTAGTGGTTTTGTTGTTGCTATGTAGATGTAGATTGCTGTGTAGAGCTCGTGGCTTAATAAAAACTGCCACTCGGGGTCGATCTTTGTGTTACGCCGCGCTTGCCTAGGTAGGTCTGTGGATGGGTGACCACCCATTACATACCGAGTTTCCTCCGTGCCGTGGAAAGCACGTTAATCTGTTGGTCCCGGCTGTCATTTATACTTCTTTGGGAGTCGTTACAGGTAGTCGGTGAGCTGAAAGCCTGACAACCAGTCCTACCACCGGGTATCGTATTACCCAGTATTAACTGGGTTGTGGAAGTCAGATAGACAGTCGCTCCATGTAAAATAGGTACTGGTATTCAGCTGCATCCGGTTAGACTGGAAGCCGACCTCAACACATTTTTTAAAATATTTCGCTCGATATGAGTATTTTTCTATTTTGTTTTTTACACTAAACACATTAATATTTTTAATTGATGTTTTACGACGTAGTTACAATAAGCTGCTACCGATAACAATAAAAATAATATTGTTACAGTTTCGGTAGACCGAGTGAAACCGGCCTACATACTACGTGACACACACATAGCAATAACACATAACAGCAGACACACTCACAACACACCAGTTACCAATTCAACACCTACGATCGACGAAGACAATGTTAAAAGGACACGGTCAGGCCGTAGGGTGCGTTTCCCTGATCACTATCGACCTTGACGGTCTCAAGGGGGGGGTGGTGTAGCGTCATTTAACCTTTGTATATACATCTAGTTGCTAGGTTACCGTTGTCAATAAGATGGTCAGTTTAAACTAAATAAATTAGATATTGCGTGTTTTCTCCTATGTATTTCTGTGTATCTTCCAATATAATCTCTTCCGTTCTAAACTGTGCCATTCCTGCTTTCTCCTTCTTAAACTATGAGCTAAATAACTCATTACATTGGTAATGAGTAGGAATGGCACAGTTTAGAACGGAAGAGATTATATTGGAAGATAGTTAAATACAAAAATACATAGGAGAAAACCATTGAGGTATTACGTACTAGAGAAGCTATTTCAAACAAAATAATGTGCGCGCACTTGATGACAGGCAGCGGGGCAGGCGGGGGGTGTCATGTTCTCATAGATTACTATCAATGCGTGCAGATGCGACATAATGTTATTATTCTGCCTACTTGATATTGTACGTGTGTACTTACTCAGAAAATAAATAAAATATACTTAAACTGTAACAATATTGTAATTTCCTTAAATAATTTATTTTGTGTTAGTTTCTGCAGTTTGTTATAGTAATCCACAGTTGGATCAGTTTCACCTTAATAAATTAATGGCTCGAATTAAATGGATCCTGTGATTGAATGTTGATGGCTGATTCAGTAAATTATGTTTATTCAAATTTTGCAAATACTTCTTTCCTAATTAAATGCTTTAGGGTGTTTACAGACGTATAATTAAAATCATATTTCGAGGCAAGACTTCCACCACTTTGCCGTATTAAGTTACGTATGATAGATGTGTGATTTGGAAGTTTATAGTATAGTCAAACTATCAATGCAATCTTCACATTTCAACTTTTTTGTTAATTGTCTTGATACATATGTAAATATTATCAACCTACTATCAATTTTGACTCACATGTAGAGGATTCGTGGTCAAGCATAGAATACGTCGATAGTGTCTGTTCTGTGCATGCAAATGTTTTATTCTTTGATATTCACGTAAAAAATGGCCGCCGCGGTGACACATTGCAATTCAAAAAATATAATTAAATTATGTGTGTTTTAAAGATAATAAGTTATAATTGCTGGTGAAAAGTCACTCCTTGACTTTTACTTATATTTTTTAAATTATTTCTACAGTATCTAAATGCACACGAAGGCATATTTTAGACAAGAAAACTTCACTCAAATGTGTCACGTCGCAGCAACCGCTCGGCATAGACTAAATGAAACTGGAGTCTACTAGCTCTACCGTGTGTTACAAAAAATCGAGTTGAGGTGTCTCCTGAGAAAACACGCAATATTTTATTTATTTAGTTTAAACTGACAATCTTATTGACAACCGTAACCTAGCAACCAGATGAATATAAAAAGGTTAAGTGACGCTACACCACCCCCCCCTTGAGACCGTAAAGGTCGATAGTGATCAGGGAAACGCACCCTACGGCCTGACCGTGTCCTTTTAACATTGTCTTCGTCGATCGTAGGTGTTGAATTGGTAACTGGTGTGTCCTGTGTAGTTTGTGTTTGTTCCTGTGCGTTGTGAGTGTGTCTGCTGTTATGTGTTATTGCTATGTGTGTGTCACGTAGTATGTAGGCCGGTTTCACTCGGTCTACCGAAACTGTAACTGTTTTACCGTTAAAGAGGAGTTTGAATACTTTTTCACTCCTCTCCAGAACTTCATGTGGTAAATAATAAAATACTTATGGCGTTAAACCAGTCATAGTTATAACAGTTAAGTTTAACTTCTAATGAAATAGCCAACGTCAAGCGTTCAGATATACCTACTTACATAATAAGTTTTATCAGAAATACCTAGTCTATTTTATTTTTTACTAGCTGTTGCCAGAGGCTTCGCCCGCTACAACACGAATATTATCCCACGGGAAGATAAAATCGGAATAAAATCTCCAAAAATATACCATGTGTTAATACAGGTTATAAACTATCTGTGTACCAAATTTTATCCAAATCAGTTCAGTAGTTTTTGCGTGAAAGAGTAACAAACATAAACACTCATAAACTTTCGCCTTTATAATATTAGTGTGATTGCAAAATGGGGGTGCTCTTGATTTCGATCACCCACGATGGAAAGCGATGCATGAGGTCTATGACGAAACGAGCGTGCCCAGAAAATATCTGGGTCTAAAATGGCCACTTTAGCAGATAATAGGATCATAATATTATTACGAATTGCGATAAAATTCATAAAATGGACCATTCATTTTTCGAATTTTAACGCAATTAATATTATTTTCCTGTTATGTCTGCTAAAGCCGTGATTTTAGACCCCCTGTTGACTTTTGCTCTATGCAACACTAGCCTGGCGTCAACAACATTTAGGAAAGACCCGCTTTCTAGACTTTAAACAATATAGACATCACTGTCAGTGCTACTACCTACACTTTTTGTTATACCTTAACAAAAGTAGAATTTAATAAAAAAAGGCTATAGTTACTTTGAATTAATAGAACTCAAAAACTTATTTTAAAAACCAAAAGAAAAAACATTAAATTAATTCAACACCTAAGCAAAAGTTGAATCGAATAATGTCTCAAAGAATTCAGGCGAATTCACACATAATTTCATGTCAGATTATTGAAACTTTGTTCAAAAATCTCGTCCAAATTGAATAAAGTTTGAATTAAAAATTAACTTATTCAGTTGGAAGAACAAGTTTCTAAGTTTAATTTTTATTTTGAAAAGTTAAGCAGGTATGAGCTCTTTTACTCGTATGTACCTTCAGTGCTTTGCTCAAAAGTTTTGTCAGCGAAATTCTACTTACTTGTTCTAACTTGGCAGTTGGCACGCGTACCTATGCATATTACCTAATATACCTTACCTATTGTTACGTAGGTTTACCTATATAGGGTGTAAAAGTACCCTTAACGCAAACGAAAGGCACTTGTTCTCCCCACCACTGCGATCATTTTTTAAGCTATTGCATAGCTTCTATCGCGGGCCTTGAGCGTGGGGACCGAATCCAGAAATTCCGTAACGAAAATAAAAACCTAACGAACTGACACTTGACAAATTGACACTTGACAATTTCTTGAAATCAAAAATTGTGAGTTGCCTGTAGTTAAAACGGCCTGTATTATTCAGTCAAAAACTTCCTCAAAGAATTTCTGTGAGCGTGTTAATTAATTTTATAAGCGTAAGATAAGATACTATTAATAGAAATTATCAATAAATTACATTATTTGAGCTAACATATTAATAAAAATAAATTAAATTATATAAATCAAATGTAACCTTCATAGCTCTAACCACTAAGAAAAACTATGACACAAAATAAAAGAAAAAGTAAATGACATCTTGACAACTGACGTAATGTCAGATGAAAAATAAACATTGAAAAATTATTAGATTTAATATTTTAAAACAGCAAAATCAAAGTTAATAAATCGAATAAGATCGATTATAAGGCTGCCAACAAAAATAGTTGTCGCCAAGGCGCGACATGAGACGTAAAAGGACATTTTATAAAAGATGAGGATGATTAGTAAAAGTGTAAGTATAAATTTAATACTACCTATATTTAAATACGGCATTAATAAAATAAATAAATAATTATAATTGCATAAGTTGATAAAAAATGCTATGCAATAGCTTTACCGCGGCAGTCTCCGAGTGCCACACGTGTTTTTTTTTGTTCTAGACCATACCTGGGAACCCCCTAGTTACGGAGATGTTGGGGGTCAAAGTACCAAATTATTCACAGCTGTTTTTGTAAAGACTAGTTTTTCAGGTTATAACATTACTTAAATTACCTCCATGACCCGTTTACTATTCAAAGCATCCAATAGCACAATGTTTTAAGAGTGCTACATTGAGTTTTACCGTAAAATGTGATTTTTGAAACAAAAAAAAAATCGTTTCCCAGCAAAAATTTTTGCGTAGGGGTACTTAGTATGATGTACAGAATGCTTGGTTAACGGCGGTGTGATGGGTTGATTTACACCCTGTATATTTATCAGGTATTTTTTTATTGCTAACGCTTTGCATAACCTATTAGCTTTCTAGTTTGATAAGTTATTAAACATCACAAGTTAGTGCGGACTATTGTTTGCTTTGTGAACGTATCTGAGAATTGTTCGAACATGAATTTCCGACATTCTCCTTGTGATCGTAGACCAGGTAGGTATCTGGGAATAGGGATGATTACTGACTAAAAAAAATATGATTCTAATTAGTCCGTCTGTTAGATTATCGAAAAACATTGGATACATATTTTTTGTTTTATCAAATCAATAAAAATTGACGAAGATAAAATGCGTCAAAGATTTCAGTGGGGGGTTGTGACGTCACTCACCGGTTAAAAAATTTCATACTAATGTCTTAGAATACTTATGTCGTCACACGAGTTTTCTAAGCGCTGTATGGTCTTCATTGTTTGTTTACGTGAAAAAAGAAAAAATACGTGTCCAATAGTTTTTGGAAATCTATCTGACGGACTAATTAGATTTTTTTTGTAAACAACCCTATTGTTCGAACAGTCATAATATGAATTTCCGTACGGCAAGTATTAACACAATAATGTAAACTTATAAAGTTTTAATATAGGCATGAAGTAGTTGTCTAAACTAGCACATAACATCACGCCTGTAATCCCCGATAGGCTATGTAGAGGTCTACATAATAGAATACACACATTTCGTCAGTTATGTTAAAGTCCCAAGTTATAGGGGTTTCCATAATATTTTCTTTTCTAGCTGATTTCGTCGTACAGATGATCTATCTTGTTTTGTTATATATAGTCAGAACTTACCTTAAGTCATTTCATGAGTTCAAATATGAGTTGGTATTTGTTTCCCCAAAAAACTAATTAACAATACATTTATTTATCTTACAACAGCTTTTCACTTAACTCATGCACGTGTTACAAGTACTCTGTACACTACACTAATAACTTATGTTAAATCTTTTAAGAAATTATATTCATCGGTTAGAAATGAAAAACACGATACAGCGATACAAAGTTCTAAAACTAAGTGCTAAAACTTAAAGCGTATGGCGTAAGCCTATATATAATCTACATGTAAGACTGAATAGTCAAAGGCTTAATTAAATTGCATTTCAAGGGTGAATTAACTCCGTCGGGGCTGTGGGTTGTTCGCATGAGATACCGCGGCTTCGACATAAAGGGCTAAGAAGGAACATGGGTGGTTTTTAGTCAGTAGAAGTGTGACACTTCCTTTTCGCTCTGCCCAAGAGCGGGAGGGGTTATTTAATGATTTCCTAAACCCCAAAAAAAAGTAAATTAACTTGATTGATTTTGTAAATCAATTTTGATTGTGTTGAACCTTTGTATTGTATGTATTTATAATTATTTATTTATTTACGCAAGGTCCTTAGTACAGAAGTCAAGACGTTTATTTTGCTTGCCCTGCAGCGACCCCAAGAACAAGGGCAGGAAAATGATATGCTTGCCCCACCTCTCAGACTCCTGACTCACATCAAAGTGCATGCAGCGTACAACGAACAATGAAGAACATGGCAGATAATGTACTGAAATATCTGTCACAGTCAAGCGTCAGGACCGCTACGCGGCGATTTGTGACGCTACGCGGCGTAGTATCCCATGTTGACGATCCACTTACACATTTAATCCTTGTGATATAATAGATATGAAAGTATGTATGGCTGTTTACATGTTTGTTACTCAAACACGCAAAACGGCTAAATGGACACACAATTAGTATATTATTATAACCTCGATTAACACTTAGGATACTTTTAACCTCAGTACTACGTTCCCGTGGGATGATTTCCTTCTTCCATACAAACTAAACCTAAGACAAGAGCTAGTGTACAATTAACATACCTATTATGTACTTGGTGTATCTATCGATTATTTTCTTCATCGATGTCGAATCGTAATGAACACACTTACGTTATTACTTTATTGAAATTGCAAATATTAAAGCAAATATTTAGTCATGCTATGCACATCTAAATTGATTTAGTTTCCTATCGAGAAATTATATTAGGAGTTGGAGCGAATAATGTAATCTTTTCAGTTGTAATAATGTAGGTACCTATCATGCGACACGAACCTCAAAGTATGCTTGTAACGCTTGGCAATGACTGTCTCTGTTAATCACAAAGGCAACGCAAAGAGCAATGCATTATTGAATTAATGAGCGGAATATCAAAGTGTGGTGCTATAGTCTTTGTGTTATTCTTTTTAATATTAAGACTCCATCGTTTAGGGCCCAAGTTCTTACAGCATTTTTAAGGAAATTTAATAACACCTAGTTTGCCGCTTCCCGTTACATTGGTGCCCACTCTCTTCATACAGAGGAGCTCTGCAACCCAGCTATGGGGATATAAATTAGGGTGATCATGCTATTCACAAGCTTTATACTTTAAAGATAGAGTCAGATATCGACACTCCCGTCGGGGCTGCGGGTTGTTCGCAAGAGATACCGCGGCCTCGACATGAAGGGCTAAGAAGGAACATGGGTGGTTTTAGTCAGTAGAAGTCTGACACTCCCTTTCGCTCTGCCCAAGAGCGGGAGGGGTTATTTGATGATTTTTCACCCACCATAAAAAAAAGAAGATATTGACACTAATAATGTTAGCCTACGCCAGTCTTCTGCAGGGCAAAGGTTTCTCCCCATCACTTCCAGTTGTTTCGATCCAGGACCAATGAGTGTTTTGCTTAACTCATCCCAACATCTAGGTTCGATGTCTGACGCGGTGCTTTCTGGCTGTGCTAGGGTTCCAGAAAGTGGCTATTTTGGTCCATAGCTTTTTGTGCATGTGGCAGACGTGGCTTGTCCAGTCCTACTTCAGCTTAGCCAGTTTTTGAGCAACCTCAGTAATTTTATGTTTTGTAGCTCAGTGTGGTGTTGCGTACATGGGCGGTTAGTTTGATTAAGACAGAAATTAAACTTATTTTGGAACCTATCTCCATTTACATACTATCTACATCTACATTTCATTGTAGAATGCAATAAATAATTGATCACCTTCATGCCCTGGCCCCATTCTATTTGGGGCTGGCGAAACATGTTTTCTTCTTCCATTCTATCCTGTCAGATATCACGGCATTATTTACTTATTTCTATATTAGATAATTGACACAATCCATCCATCTTTTCTTTGCCTTTTCACTCCGTCTCCATTCATCAACATAATGTACAAAATCCATCACTCGGGGCATTCCTAAGCATGCAAGCAAGCAAGGGTATTCATAAGATCAAAATAATCTAATAACCTCGTTTGAAATGTTAATAGATGTTGTTTAATGTAATCACCTCGTTTACGCAACATCTATTAACTTTTCAACAATACAAAATGATCGAAGTCACATTAAAAAACCAATAAAACACCGACTTACATAATTTTGATGTGAAAAAAATTGTTTTACGATATAAGAAATAACAATAATTATGAGATCTTTGGTAGTTACTTTAAACTACTATGATTTAATAGATACGTACTTAATTAAATGCTCTAAGATCTATGATATTCATGTAAATCAATAATTATGGTTCAACGTCTCGAGTTCAAAGAACGTATTTCTACAGCATTTAATCTGCTTTCATGTCAACGAATTCTATTTCTTAACATTTCATGTTAAATTGTTTGCTAAGACTCGGAATTTTATAATTCTTTCACTGTAAAAAAACATACGAAGAATCCAGCCACTCCCTCTATAAGAACGAATTCCACAAATTCCTTCAGTTTGGCCCTTTCGCCGTTGTCGCACAGACAGACCCGTGGATTTATGGTAAGAAATTAAATTAATTAATTTTCAATAATCTGTGATAGTTCTTTGAAACTGCCAACCTATTATTTAAAAAGAAGCCAATTACTACTGGCGACTATTAAGATTAAAAATAAACATTTATTATTTTTATTGGTTCCTAAATAGCTGTTGCATAACTTTTTTCACGATTTACAGCAAGGCATTAATTTTGAATAAATTCTCCAATTTTATTTGTCTTTTGAATTTTCAACTGCCTCGTCGGTGGAGTGGTCGAAAGGCTGACTGCTGAGCATGAGTGCCTGGGTTCGAATATCGGGTCGGGCAAAGTGTTATTAAGTTTTGCGATCACAAATTTCTCGGTATCTGAAAAGGGATTGCGCCCGATTAAGGCTTCTGGCTTGCCCCTTACTACATGGGACTTAAACATAACTGGTGAAATGTGAGTGTACTATAAGTTACACCTCTCCAAAACTCTATGGGTTGTACTAGAAATCCCGTCGGGCTGCGGGTTGTTCGCAAGTAATACCGAGGCCTTGACATAAAGGGCTAAGAAGGAACATGGGTAGTTTTAGTCAGTAGAAGTCTGACACTCCCTACCGCTCTACCCAGAGCGGGCGGAGTCATTTGATGATTTCCCACCCAGCAAAAAGTGTACTATAAATTCATTGTTTTAAAAATCCATTGAATACGTTACGTTGGAAGGCACAGAATATTCTACCATTACTTATTTGCCAAATGAAACAAGCAATTAAAAAGCTATTACAAAAAAATAAAATATTACTCTGACAAGAAGGACGAAGTTTCTCAAAAAAAAATAACATACCTTAGATGTGTCTATGATTTATTTAGTTGTTCATGTGAATTGTGCTAAAAATACTTTGGAATTGTGTGAGTACATATATCATTACATTTTCAATAAATACGCTGTAATTTAAATTTAAATAGTATTTTTTTTAAATAACTATGCTAAAGTAGTAGTTATAGTATCCACCTATTATACATTAAATTAAGAAGTAAAAACGAACACATAAGATCACATTGAGCATTAAATTGTAAGTTACTGTTAAGGCTCCTCTCTCGAAAAAGCTTAAAAACAGCGTGCAGATGAAGCAGTTTTTCACCGGCACTTACAGAGAAATTACATCTGAGAAAAATTGTTAGTAATCTACATGATATGACACGTAATTTGGTTTAGCCATAATTTTTGTATCGGTATCACATAATAAGAAAAAAAATCCACAAAATCACCTCCAAATCGTTGAATGGAACCATTTTACTCCTTCATTTTTTAACAAAATAATATAAAAAAAATATCTACTGCTTTGAAATACAAAGGAAAATAATTTGGTTTTGTTACTTTTTAAAAATATGTATTATTTTAATTATAATAAATGAAAAATGCGTCCGTTTAAAGTCCGTATCTACGACCGAGAGGAGTAGTTTGTATGCACAAGGTCATTGGCGTGAATACAAGCCTTAATTAAACATGTTAATAAAAGCAGGTAAACATTAATGTCGTCATCTGCCTAGCCGGCTTCCAGTCTTACCGGATTGGGGTCGGCTTCCAGTCTTACCGGATGCAGCTGAGTACCAGTATTTTACATGGAGCTACTGCCTTTCTGACCCCCACAACCCAGTTAATACTGGGTAACATTAATGTTTAAGTAAATAAAACTGTATTTATCCTTTTGTTTTTTTTACAATGATGAATTTTAAATCTCTAAAAATAAATAACAATCAAAATTCAACACTTAAATATAACTACAACTTACATTTTAAAATAAATAAGTAAGTTATAAGTTTTTAAGATAAATAATTACTATTAAAATAAAGATAAATAATTACTACTAAAATAAAAATAAATAATTACAACTAATATTAAAATAAATAATTATTTCATATATTCGCTGGTATTTTATCTTGAAATACAGCAATATAATTTTGCTTACATACTTAAGTCAACATACCTTTGCCATCAATGTGATAGCGTTTATTTACATCAAAAATACAGTTAATAAGTAAATAAATAAATACTTAACTAATTAGTTTGACTATAAGCGCTAAGAATGAAAGATTTTAAGCTATATTTTTTTTAAACACATACATTGAGTTTTAACATTCTATACATTCTAGTGTTTTATCATAATATAATTTTCAACACACTTGCTCATAAAATAGCTCTTATTTCACCGCAATTAGGCACCGCACCTGTAATCAAACTGTGACTATTTCATTGCCATTATTAAAGAGTTTTAGGGTTTTTTTAAATTTTATTGGTTGAGTTGCTTTGTTCTTAAAAAAGTTTCGATACAAAAAAGATCGTGTTCAATAGTAAAAATAAATTAATGTACTTATTGCTTGCTTATTTCAAGCAATTCCGAATTTAAATAAATAATTTTAACTTGTATTACGTTTTTAATAAATAAAACTTCTGTTTTCTCTGTAATAAAGAAAACTTTGAATTCCCCATTTTGTACGTGGCTAAAACGCAATCCGCGAAAAGCCAAAAAAAAAGAAACCTCATTATTTTAGTCTATGGCCGATCGTCATTGTTAGATGCACGTGCATAGCGGAAAATTGATTATTTTTTCCCGCCATTGCGAAATTTTTGTCACAGCTCGTTTTAACCGTTGAAAATGATTTTTTAGTATTATTTTCTTCACAAGTGTGTTGAAAAACGTCGTATGATACACGTGTGTATTGATGATTACCGTCCTAGGCTCTCTTAAGACCCTCACCTGACGGCTCGGGTCTCAATGGCACCTCAGCGGTAATCACCAACATTACAAACTTGTACCATAATGTTCTATTACGGTAATAACCATGTTATAGATAAAATTATTGATGGATTATGATCTCCTTATCTATATGTTGGGTATGTATGTAATGAAGTTTTAGTTAGGTTAGGTTTAAACTGAGGAAAAAATCACTGAATGTTCACCCGCTAGCTTTAACCACAACAAAGATACAGTGAGTCGAGAATGTCGTGAACGGCTTCATGAAAGGAATGGTACGGCTGTGTCTTTGTTTGACTTAGCAGAGTATGAGACGCCTCCAGATCTATTTTTAAAATTCATTGTCTTTTTAGCAAGCAGCGGTCAAGGAGGCTTTGCTCTGACCGCGACAATGAGATTGGATTTCACAGATCGATCCCCGTCTCTCTTCAACTCACATCAAGTTAGTCATCAGTAAAGTTCTGAGATATCAAATCTAAACTTGGCCTAATGATTGGTTAATCAAAATAAAAACATCTTGTCATAATTATGTAATTTACTACAGAAATAATGTTTTCATTAGACTTGTTATTTTTATATAGAACAAAATGGGCTGACAATTACTGAAAAAGTACTTCGGTGATTATCAGCTTTGTCGGCCAAGACAAAGTAATTTTAATCAAGTAAGAAATAAAGTTCAGTTAAATCTGTTGAGAATTTGAGACAAATTATGAATCTACTTACCACATTGAGGCATACCAGAGTCCCTAGAATAGTGGTAAGCGTTTTCAAAGCGCTTCGTATTTCGGCAAGGAGTTTTAATAGGATTAGTAAAACTAAGGTTTTCTGTAGCTTATGTCGATCCAATTCATTCTTAACTACTCCTTCGATGTTACTCGTAGGTCTCTTTATGTAGGCTCTCAGTTATATTACTCACTACTTTCATAAACCAATACTTAATCAATAAGTCAAAAGTTTTTTTTTTACAGAATCCATTTAGACATTACATCAAATACATCTTGCAGTACACTTCTGAAGAAAAGTTCTTTAAAGATTCAATCTACATTCAATTTAAGTAAGAAGTATATTGCTCCATTCCGTTGTCATGGTAACCATAGTGAGCACTGGCCACCTCCGCATCTCTGCCCTTGAAGGAGTTATGATTTTTGAAGGCATTGATCATGATTAGGGTAAGTGCTAGTTTTCCTACTAGGAAAGATTTGACCAGCATGAATTTCAGCATGCCCATGACTAGGGGTATTATCGCTGACTGCAGGACAAACGGCAATATAAACATTGGTAGCATTTTCTGCAGCATGTTCTTCTTCTTCTTTCCTCGACCTGAAATAAAATAATGAAAATAATATTAATACATTTCCATTGGAACTTGACTTCTTGTCAGATAAGTAACTTCATTTTTGACGCCTGAAAGATTTTAGAAAATGTATCAGAGTGTTTTGCAATTGGGTGCACGTGGAAACATATTGAAATATCCACTGTGTGTGTACCTCGTGCGAGGCCTTTACGTTTTTTTTAAAAAACAACTTGTTTAAAGAAAGCGTTGTAAAATAAGTAAAAATATGCTACAGACTTGCGGATACTCTACTAATATGTTTTTTCCACGAATGCCATTAGCACTGCCGACATTGCCAGCAAATTATAAATCCTACAATGTGTTATCTTATGTTGAGTAAAACGGCGTGAAATGGCATAAAGTTACTTTTGCGTGACATTATGAAACTGCAGTCTAAATAACTTTCACAAAATTAACGCTCAGCGTATTAATTGTTCGAATTATATAGGAGTAGTTATTTTTTTATACATCTAGGTTTAATATCATCTTCCTGCCCTTATCCCATTCTATTTGGGGTCGGCGCAACACGTTTTCTTCTTCCATTCTTCCCTGTTACACGTCAAGGTGGCATTTATTCCTTTCTCATTCATATCATTCCTCACACAATCCATCCATCTTTTCTTTGGCCTTCCTCTCCCTCTCCATCCATCAATATTTATATCCATCACTTTTTTAGTCACATGCGTTTCATCCCTCCTCATTACATGACCATACCAAGATAAACGACTTCCTTTCAATTTTTCTGTAACAGGTGCTACTTTCAAACTTCCTCTAATATACTCATTCCTCACTTTATCCATTCTTGTCACTCCGCACGGATGTAAAAACGAAAACGATTGCATGTAGCGGAGATGAGAATGTTGAGATGGATATCTCAACATTCTCATCTCCGCTACATGCAATCGTTTTTCATCCATCTTTTTCAAAGCCCAGCACTCTGATCCATACAGTACAACAGGTCTAATCACGGACTTGTATATTTTCCCCTTTAACTTGAGGGGCATCCGTGGGTCGCAAGTTGTTCCAGTGACCTGTCGCCATTTCATCCATCCTGAGTTGATCCGTTGCGTTACGTCCCGGTCTACATCACCATCCCCTTGGACAAGCGACCCGAGGTACCGGAAGTTGGAGCAGATCGGTATGGGAGTTCCGGCAAGAGTTATAGGCACTGGACTAGAGAGACCGCCGAAATCGCAAAACAGGTATTCAGTTTTGGTTCTGCTCAATTTCAGGCCAACACTCTCCAGTCTTTGCCACCACACCTCCAATCTGCTCTGGACCTCTGGGCCGCTCTCGGCAACCAGCCCAATGTCATCGGCAAACAGCATACACCAGGGTGCCTCTTCCTGGATATCTGACGTGAGAGCGTCTATTATCATCAGGAAGAGGTAAGGGCTGAGGGCCGACCCTTGGTGCAAGCCGACAGCCACATTGAAGCTGCCGGTAGTGCCCGCTGTATCATGTATGTACATCTAGGTTTAATAAATAAATTAAATTATTTATAAAAAAATAAAACATAAAAAGCTTTGCCAAATATGTACCTTATTATTTTGGAATGTTTGCCATGGCGTATGAATAGAATATTATGACTTATTTTCTAATAATTATGGATATTGGAAGAGAATGCTGATATTCACTTTCAATTATGATACCCAGCTTGTTTGTCTTTTCAATTTTTATGTTTGGAAAGGGAAACATTGTTTACACAAATTAAATGAAAATGATACCGGTCCAAATGATTTTTAGTGCAATCTTCACTGGAGTTTTTTTTTAATTGAGGTGTACTTGTAGTTTCGGCGGCGGTGACCTCTCGCGTCCGGCCCTGGTACAAGCCATGGTCCGGGGCGAGGAGGAATGGGACGCCGTCGTCGCCTCCTTCTGCGAAGCAGTGATGCTACTGAAGAAGGTGGCGGAACGTGAGAGGGAGAGAACCTCTCGTCACAGCCGCCGCGGGAGGCGCTCTGGGCTTCGGGGGCCACGTGATGGCTTCCGGCCACCGTAGACACGTGCCTGTGGACGGTGAGTGATGGGCTAGCTCGCCGTCCGTCCGTCTTATAACGACGACAGGCCGTGTCGACGGCGCGTTCATGTTCCACGCGCTCCTCAAAGAGATGTCAGCGACATGGAAGGGGCCCGCAAGGGCCGACACCCGTCGTGGCTGCGGGTTGTTCGCAAGAGATACCGCGGCCTCGACATAAAGGGCTAAGAAGGAACATGGTTGGTTTTTAGTCAGTAGAAGTCTGACACCCCCTTTTGCTCTGCCCAAGAGCGGGAGGGGTTATTTGATGATTTTCTACCCGCCAAAAAAAAAAAAGGGTGTTTTTGTAGTTTAGAATAGGTCTGACTTGCCTTCAGAGGATAAAATCCTCCGATAAAATAATAAAGAATAAAATGTCAATTTAAAGGAATTCTTACTTTCAGTTATGTTTCTTAATTGTAGAACATTGCCCGTTCTACAACAGAAACATGAATTTTTATAATGTTTTATATCACCTTTGTGTACTTTATGATATTAGACAGATCTGTACTACCTCTCTGTAATTCGTATTGCGTAAATATATTTCTCCGAAACATTTATACAAATGATCAAAGACTAATAGGTACAGTCTACACTTTGAAAAACTTATTTCATTAGACAGCGAGACCTACACTAAATAAACATTCTATGAAAAGCCGAAGGAGACGTTGTTTATGTTTTTTTTTAACATTAACCACTAACTTTCTTTATTTCTTTCGAAAAGCCGCGTCTGGCTTGCCTGAACATAATCAACGTTTTTGACGTTTATGGCTACCGCACGGAGGGTTTCCGGATTTGTATATATACGATGATTTCTTTTTGATGATGAATAATACAGGTACAAAAAAATAATAATTTTGTGTTGCCTTCGATATTTTTGCGAGATCTTTTTATTTATAACACATCGCTTAAGAATAAAGTCAGTAGTGTACTGGATCAGCTCTAGTTTTTTAGTTATTAGGGTATTGTAGGGTATACTTGGGCCTGTTTCCACAAGAATTCACAAAACATCGAGTCAAGTGAAGAGTTACTAACATATAGCTATAAGTTGCTAAAATATGTTATTAGCATGTTTATTCAGGTTTAGGTTATCTGTGGGTCCTTATTACTTCAAAATAAATTATTCTATACAATAGGATAGAATCATTACAACAACAACAACAGCATGTAATATAATAACATGTTGAGTGTAAAAATGAAACTAAAAGAGGAAAATTATTTGCTCCCAATTGATATAAAACATAAAATCGAGGATTAATATATTTTTGTTGTACCAGTTTTTTCAATGATTTTTGAAATAACTAAAGGAAAAATCGTTTTTTAATAAAAAAAATGTTTGCTCCTCCATAAATTGTTCTATTTTGTACAAACTATAAACCGCAATAAATAAAAAACTAGAACTACTTTCCAAAAACTGCTAATTTTTCGTTATTGCTGGGTACAAGGCCAATCTAAAACCACTCTCTTAGCATTCACTGTTGACTAGTGTAATTGATTAAATGCTTTATCGTCATCATCATTTTGCCCAGCCTTATCTATGTTGGGGTCGGCTTTCAGTTTTACCGAATGCAGCTGAATACAAGTAGTTTACAAGTAGCGACTGCCTATCTGATCTCCACAATCAAGTTAATACTGATAAAGAACTATAGAAGATATAAAATGGATAGATATCATCATTCATCAACATCATTCTCCTGGAGTTATCCCAATTTATTTGGGGTCAGCAGAACATTTTTCCTCTATAACCATAATAATATATTATCATGCTTCACAGAGAACATCCATCGGTTCTTTGGTCTTCCTCTACTCTTATAGCCATCAACATTCATACTCAACATGATAATGAATAAAATAAAATCAAATTTTTACTTTTTGTTAACCTTACCCGCAGTTCCACACAAAAACTGCCAATTAGGTATATCTGGTTTCTTGTCTTCATAAAGTGCACTATAAAAACTGCCATTCAAGTGTGCGGTCCTGCGACTGCGGTGGAACCGGTTTGTTTGCGATCGCACTTTCAAGTGCTCCAATTATTTCAGTTTAAATCGCAAGTACAGTTGCATACGCTGCCGCTGACGTATGGGAACCTTAACCTTACTTAGAACCATGTCTCATAACGATGCAGATGCAAATGATAAATACAAAGTGACGTAATAGTACATTTTGATACAAGTGCGGAAAGTTTGTTATTGCATTCGAGGCGGATTGTACACCCGAACCGTAGGACGAGGGTGTTCATGGGGTCGAGAAATGCAATAACAAATTCCCACGTGTATCAAACGACGTTTTTCAATACACTTTCGAAGAAATTAACTAATAACGATACATAAGTATTTTTGTCATCAATGAGACTATAATTTCATTTGTTTTTTTTCCGCGGTTTTATTTCGCCAAATTGAAGAAGAAGCAAAGGTATGAAGCCGTTAAACAGCCTCATAGGAAAAATACAAAATTATTATTTTTTTAAATTAAGAACACAAATAAAATAATGTTTACTTGTTCATAAAAGAAAATAATTGTTTAAAATAATCATGTTTGTTTAAAGTATTCTTTTTATGAACATAATTTAATATTCAAAAATATTTATGCTGTAAAGACACAAATCAAAATGACGAAATTAAAAAAAAAGACACTGCCGACGATAGTCGATGGTGATTTTTTTTAATTGACTGTTTTAATCGATTTGGACATAATGTAAGGTATAGTTCTCTGTCTAATTCTATCTATGGTAATTTTCTTTCCCGCCCTTGGTTGCGGAAAAATAAGATTACCGCACGCGTGTGAAATATATTGTATTTCGAACCTAATCGTAGTGCAATAAGAGCTAGTTTTCGAGGAAGTGTATTGAAAAAAATATAATCTCTAGCTTTACAAGCCAGAATGCAGAAAAGGCATTTAAAAAAATGTATTTCGCGTAAGTACCTACCTGGTTACGTATAGGGATTCAACAATTTTGACTAAAGCTGTCCTGTATAAAGAAAACAACACATTTTGGTTTTCGAAAAACTCGGTCTATGTTTTTCGATGTAAATACGTAACTCTTATGAGTGATTTAAACAGTTTGACTTTATTTAATCGATCTAATGTCTGTATGACATGCGAGTTTCAGATATAAGATAATTTTTATTGAAAACACGCCTATAAGACTTGTCACATTTTAAGCGACAAGTCCAAATAATAGAATATTCAGGTCGAAAGTGGCCAATGTTTTGGTAAGGTGATCGTAGATCGTAGAAGTTATTGAATATTCATATCACTACTCTACCAATAAACAATTGCGGTCTGTCACCGCTCTGATTATTAGGTACCTATTTGTATGTCGTACGCATTTCACGGAACTTTCTAGGTACGATACATGAACCGCTATAAACCTATGAATTAGGGCGGTGTTGATCGAATTTCATTTCTAGCCATTTCATTACTAAGTTCACCTACTTCCTTGAGTACCTAATAATAATAATATTTTTTTTTATTTCAAACAACCAGGTCCATATGGGTTAGTAAACAATAGGTACTTACAAACTATGTTAGTGGTAATAAGTTACATTAATTAAAAATCCTTCTACTATACTATTATACCTTAATTTTTTATGTTACTTTGTTTTAGTCAACACCCGAATATGATGACAGAATAGGACAGTCAAATTTGTCCGCAATAACCTCCAGAATGCCACTGCTGCTAGCACGGACTCGGCTCAATAAGGATGCTACTTTTTTGTGTAGGATAAAATAACCTAATGATTTTAGAACGCATATTTTGGTCATACAATTATAGTTGATATCCAGCGCTATGCTGTGCTTTCCTCCTTCCTCATAGCAGAGCGCGACGACGTGCAAGCTGTTACATATATTTATTGTTCTGTACTTTTACATTTAATATTAATTGCTATGCGTTATATGTGTTTATTTTCCATTTTTTTGTCATTTTATATGCACGTCATGAATTTTGCGACTAATATTTTTTTATTTCTTAGTTGCAATAAACTTTAAGTAAAATCTTGGGTACCTACCCATAAAGTCTCGTTGGTTCTTTAATTAAAATGTCGACTCTTGTCTAAGGAGTCACATTATTCCCGACGTAAATAACTAGTATTACTTGTCTTGTCTACTCGTAGCACTAAAAGCTTTATTTATTAATTGAAGATACAAATAGAGAAGTTTCTTATGGACAGTCGGTTGGAACGGAGTTTTAATTATATTAATGACAAGGGTATTTAGACGCTAAAATTATAAAATATTTTGCATATTCCTAAAATTGACGGCAAGTTAAATCGATTGAAAAAAGTTTTAGTTTAATAGATGATTGAGAACTTCCTCAAAAATCACTGCAAAAAGATGTCAAAAGATGCTTTTGGTGTCGTTTTTCATTGTTACTCATTTTCCGTGTACCCACAGACAAATCAGAACAATAACGCACGAGGAACTCCGTTACAATAATTCTAATGCATTACACAGTTTTTCTTCAACAAGATTCTTAAACTTATCTATCAGATACACGCTCTCATAACTTATCGTCGCATCGTCTAGAGACCCAGACGGTTCTAGATGTTACAGTTACGTTACTTCAATTGTAATTGTATTTTACTAATATTCTAAAAGTGAAAGTAAATCTCTCTGTATGTCTGTTATCTTTTCACGCTATAACGACTGAAAGGATTTGTATGAAATTTGGCGCGTGAATGGACAAAATCTTTTATTTCCGGTAGTACTTTCCTATTAGATATTTTCTAAGCTTCTCACGGACGCGCGGACGCAGCCACGGACAAACGCTAGTTCTACTTAAGGTGAATGCTTCAAGGTAGCCCGCGACATTTGTTTTTTTTTAAGTTTTTTGCAATTTGCCGGTCAGTGTCAGGTTGTATCATCACTACAACATAGTATAAAACAAAGTCGCTTTCTCTGTCCCTATATTCCTATGTATGCTTAAATCTTTAAAACTACGCAACGGATTTGATGCGGTTTTTTTTAATAGATAGAGTGATTCAAGAGGATGGTTTTAGTATATAATTTGACCGACATACACGCGGGTGAAGCCGCGGGCATCAGCTAGTGTTAAATATAATAAGATTCGCGACCGTAAAAAATGTTACATTACAGAGTAATAATGATTAAAATCACCAATATAACTAAAACTAAGACTATTAATTGAAAAAGGCATTAAAAACAAGTCACTTTGGTCGCGAATCCTATTTTAATTAAACAAACGTCCTATTTTATTTTAAAAAAACGTAAGAAAATTTGAATTTCGCGGGCTACCTTGGCATTAACCTTAAAACAGAATACTTGAAAGGGACCATTCTTGGGAACCGGCAGGTAGAGCTTAAGGTGAATGCTCCAGCCACCCCGCGAAATTCAAATTTTCTTACGTTTTTTGTAATTTGCAGGTCAGTGCTAATTTGTATGTTGATTAGAATATTAATTGCGGCTGTAAGACGTATGTACTTACAGAATTATAATAATCAAAATCATCAATACAAGCTTCCAAGTTCATAAAGGTGCAAAAATGACTTTTTCAAGTTCCTGCACCTTTATGAACTTGGAGGCTTGTATTGATGATTTTGATGATTATATTTCTGTAAGTACATACGTCTTACAGCCGCAATTAATATTCTAATCAACATACAAACTAACACTGACCTGCAAATTGCAAAAAACGTAAAAAAAATTGAATTTCGCGGGCTAGTTGGAGCATTCACCTTAAATTCTCGGAATGCTTGCATCCTGCTTGTTTCGTAGAAATATTAATTGACTACAATAGCTTTCAAACGTAGCGAGGAAGTAGATTAATACACACATTTACTTCATAATTAGTTAAAGTCTTGAATTCGCACCAGTACCTAATTAAAGTTAGAAATGACTTAGCTCTTGTAAGTATGTATAATTATTTGTGTTCTGTTTTGTACCTTGGCATGTTCACACAGTCTTATTGAATAGGATTCATTTGCTCAGTCAAAATAAAGAATGCGAAGACTACAATTCATTAATTTAACTAGAATGAACTGCTTTATATAAAGTATATTGGATGCTTGCTGAATAACTAAGATCTAAAACATTCAATGGCTTTAAAATTAAATGGTTATCGCCAAGCTCTTCAGTTAACCCTAACGTCTCGAAAGTTTTAAGTCCTGAGATGACAGTGACGTAATCTAGGCGGTCTAAGTCTCGTCTAAGTCCTTGCCCTATGTGGTACAACAAACATAGACTTGGCACATGTTGGAATACTCGACGTTGTAAACAATGAGGGTTAGAGCTAAACGTTACTTGAATAATAATGAATCTATCATAAGTGCTGCATGGCTACCTAAGCTGAATATTATTATTTTGGCTTTGGTGATCGGTACTTTAGGTTCTAATGAAGACGCAGATCTATACTAACTCCCGTGGAGGCAACGGGTTGTTCGCAAGAGATACCGCGGCCTCGACATAAAGGGCTAAGAAGGAACATGAGTTGTTTTTAGTCGGTAGAAGTCTGACACTCCCTTTCGCTCTGCCCAAGAGCGGGAGGGGTTATTTGATGATTTCCCACCCCCCAAAAAAAATATAAAGATTTAAACTAACTTTTTAAAAGTAAAAATACATTATAAACCTTGAAACTGTAGATAGTTAGATACCTATTTTTAAGATACGCATTATAACAAATCTAATGAATACATAAAAAATAAATAGCAGTTAATATTGTAAGGTTATCATTTTAATAATTTATCGTTGATTTCGATCACATTTTTAGGAATAAGATATAATAAAAAAGAATGTGCTTTGATCATGGTGACTGTGAACAAATATTATTTTAAAGCCTATTCAAGTTGTGTTATTTAAAATCATTTTTAACAGCATTGTGCTTATACAATTTAAGAGAACAAACAAGTGCTCAAGATTTAATATTATGCCAACAATCGACCATATTACATTAAAAATAACGGTTACCTTCGGTCAAGCTCCTGTCAGTATCCACTTCGAAGGACAGCATCCTTCCCGTACTATTATCCATAGGTATGCTCACGAAAACACCATCGAATAGTTCCATTTTCTCATCTTCCACGAGATCTTGTGGCGGCGGTACATTGTGCGCAGACGCAGCACAGATTGTGAGGAACAGCGCGATAAGGCACAGAATCCGCGTCGGGTGCGGTGCGTCCATTCTGCCGGTCGTTTGGGCAGTGCACCTGAGTCCGCGCGCCCCACTACGTCTCCTACCGTACCCCTAAACTGATTTAAGTGAAGCGCGTCATGATTTCCACGATTACACTCTCGATATTCAATTTCACTTATTATTTTTTGTGAAATTACTTCGTAACGTAATATTACAGGCAATATACAATTATGGGCTAAGAAAGTTTCAGTTTCGATATTGATTTACTATTTCATCCTATATTCTATATCTGTGTACTTTTGCGACTCATTTACGGACAACCACGATTCTTGAATTCATAGTCTGAAATGGGAGCTTTAACATTAGCGTCATAAATAATTCTGTATTTATAATTAATTAAGTAGGTTCTTCATTTAGCAGTTGAGCCGCTGAAAAACAGTTAATTATATTATTTTAATGGTCGTTTCATATTTCGATTTCCAGACTAAATGATGTACCTAATTAATACAAAACTGGAGGATTTATTTAAAGCACATATTACCTACATTGGTTGTTGGTTGGTGAGTACAATGATATTACGTAACAATATACATTACAAGTAATGTTTCTTTGAAATGTAAGAACAAAGCCTACGACAGTTACTAAATATAGGTATTATGGTTCTCCAGTAATTAGTCATTAGTCATTTATTCATAAACAATAAATTGTATTTTAAATTACATGTTATTAAAAAGAAAATTAAATAACTTAAACTTTGGTATACTAGAATGCTTCTTAGGCGATTCAGCACCACATGATAGTGACAAACGCCGTAGATATCAAGATAATATGAGACCTACCTATCTAGATGCATAAATGGTGGCTAACGGTGGAATTAGAGCACATCGACGAACCACTTACCTCACTGAAGCGAAGCAAACCAGAGCATCAATGTTGCCAGCTCTTTCTGATTCATTAAACCCTGTATACAGCACGACTCTGCACGACCAAACATTGGATTGAGGTCTCTTCAACATTTACATAAGAAACCCGAGAAAACACGGTGAAGTAAGTTAATTACGTTATTTAAAAGTAGCAAGCGTTCTTCAAAGGACGCTGTTAGTGATAAGTACCTAATCTGTTTATATTTACAAGAATTCAAGTTCTAGGTAGAGGCTCTTAGTTCTCCCGTCGGGGCTTCGGGTTGTTCGCAAGAGATACCGCGGCCTCGACATGAAGGGCTAAGTAGGAACATGGGTGGTTTTTAGTCAGTAGAAGTCTGACAATCCCTTTCGCTCTGTCTAAGAGCGGGAGGGGTTATTTGAAGATTTTCCAACCGCCAAAAAAAAAAAAGGTTCTTATGTCTCGACTTTTAAATGATTCTTACATTTCACATTGGGTTCTAATTTTATAGTGTAAAAAAACTAGATCAAGCCTAGACTCTAAGTATTACTTGCTTGAAAGTCATGGACATTGCACTTATGAATATTAATATCGTCGTTTGTTGTTTTTGTTTAGCTGCCGTTTTCTAGTTTGAGACTTGATCTTTATGTATTTGTGAATTAGTTACAGTCCTTTTTAATAAATCTATCTAATTTTAATTGGTTGCTATTGCTTACCAAGAATTTCAACTGTGCATCCTGAAAATAGATAATACCTAGCATGACATATGTGTCACCAGCCCACAGAACAGAGAGGCTTTGTATCGTTCTATCTGAACAAAACCCAGTAAAGTAGTAAAGATAAACAGATGGCCGAGACAACAAGAATACTTAACAGTAATTGCTACAAGTAGCCTGCATAATAGCAGCTTATTTCCCTCAGTTGTTTGCAACTTAAATGGGATGACATACGTCTGATACCCTAGGATTTTCACCATGGCGTGAGAAACTATCCATTATTCCCACACCATAAATAAAACAAGAAACGAACTTTCTATTGTACTTAGAATAATATTAAAATATATTTTAATGAAAGTAATGTAGAACTCTCTACGCAAATAATAGCCTAGTTTTCATAGCCAGAAAATATTGGCAATGAGAAAATAAACAACGAAAGAATTTGTAAGGGAAGGCAGTGGGCGGTTGGTTGGAATGTTCGCCAAACGAACTGGTATTGCTTTTGGGTGACAAGACATATTTATCTACTAGCTGTGCCCGCGACTTCGTTCGCGTGCTTGTCGGAAACTAAAATGCGTCGCTTATATAAAAGTACGTTAAATCATTGCCCTGCGTTAACTTACTGACGCTGTAGAAAATAAGAAGAGGGTAATGCAAAGTACTGACTATGTCTAATACTAAAGTTTAGATGGATGGGTGTTTGTTAATCAACCACGTCAGAACGGCCGAATGCATCTTGAAGAAATTTGAAACAGGTACATTATAGTCGACAGGTACTGTCGTTGGCGCGTTCGTGTTCCACGCGCGCCTCAAAGATATGTCAGCAACAATTAAAGGGTCCTTTGGGGCCCCTTAATTGTTGCTGCCGTCGTCTGCCGGGGCTGACGGTTGTCCGCAAGAGATACCACGGCCCCGAAACACAAAGAGCTAAGAAGAAACGTGGGTGGTTTTTAGTCAGTAGAAGTCTGACACTTTCTTCCGCTCCGCCCAGAGCGGGATGAGTCATTTGATAATTTACGAACCACAAAAAAGGGGGGATTAGAGGCTGTTTCGAGAGGTACCTGTACCGAGTCTGGGACATCGAATCTAAAATGGAACGCCGTCACCTCCTTCTGCAAAGCAGTAATGCTAGCGAAAGAGGTGAACGTAAGAGGGACACAACCCCTCTTCCCAGCCGCCGCGGGAGACGCTCCGGGCATCGGGGGCCACGTGATGGCTTCCGGCCACCGTAGGCGCGGGCCTGTGAACGGTGAGTAACGGGCTAGTTAATCGTTCGTCAGTCCTATGACGATGGAGGCGCGTTCGTGTTCCACGCGCGTCTCAAAGGGATATCAGCAACATTGAAGGGGCTCCCAAGGACCGACGCCCGTCGGGGCTGCGGGTTGTTCGAAAGAAATACCGCGGCCTCGACACATAGGGCTAACAACACACCACATCTATATAAAGACATGTTTGGTGCAGTGGCTGGACGATTAACAGTAGCACTGCGTGTCGCAGGTTCGATTCCCACACGGTACAAACAAAATATGCCGTGGGTTTTATCCAATTTTAATTTAGTTTAAAAAAAATAGTATTTTTATACTGTGTAATTGGTAAATCTTTATTTGTTGACTATTCATGAAACATATGTTTATTTAATAACACCGCGGTTTAGAAAATGACATCAAATGAATAACGCCATCTGTCGAAGACGAAGATAAACTGCTAAAAAAGAGCGATCAAACACACTATAGGGTTTAGGCTATGTAGATTTTGAAAACAGCGTCATTTAGACTAATATCTACGTACCTTTTGCTATCATTACTTATTTAAAGTTATCTTGTGAAGGCATTTATTAATAAGTACCATATTCGTTCAATAGATGTCGTTGCTTGTCTCATTGTTGACCATAATGATAAGTTCTTCTTGAAAACTATAAATGCATATATCTTTTGATAGAGAGCACCGATTACGATGAAACAAAGACTAAGTAATAGCCCAAGTTACGCACAATATTTAAGTATAAAAGTTATCTACATTCGTTTCGTAAATTTGACGTGATGCTTAGTCATCGAAACAGACAAACAGACAAACAGATAAACAGACAAACAGACAAACAGACAAAAATTCCAAAAATGCTGGAAATGTGTTCTGTTCGTTATACTTTAATACCCTGACAATTTTTTTTTAAATATTTTCGATGCAGATTTATTATATACTAGCTGTGCCCGCGACTTCGTTCGCGTGCTTGTCGGAAACTAAAATGCGTCGCTTAGATAAAAGTATATTTAATCATTGCCCTGCGTTCTATGACGATGGAGGCGCGTTCGTGTTCCACGCGCGTCTCAAAGAGATGTCAGCAACATTGAAGGGGCCCCCAAGGACCGACGCCCGTTGGGGCTGCGGGTTGTTCGAAAGAGATACCGCGGCCTCGACACATAGGGCTAACAACACACCACATCTATATGACGACATGGTTGGCGCAGTGGCTGGACGATTAACAGTAGCACTGCGTGTCGCAGGTTCGATTCCCACACGGTACAAAAAAAAAATTTCTTGGGTTTTATCTAATTTTAATTTAGTTTAAAAAAAATAGTATTTTAATACTGTGTAATATTGGTAAATTTTTATTTGTTGACTATTCACGAAACATAATGTGTGTATGTTTACTATCACCGCGGTTCAGAAAATGACATCAAATGAATAACGCCATCTGTCGAAGACGAAGATAAACTGCTAAAAAAGAGTGATCAAACACTATAAGGTTTAGGCTATGTAGATTTTGAAAGCAGCGTCATTTAGACTTATATTTACGTACCTTTTGCTATCATAACTTTTTTAAAGTTATCTTGTGAAGGCATTTAGTAATAAGTACCATATTCGTTCAATAGATGTCGTTGCTTGTCTCATTCTTGACCATAACGATAAGTTCTTCTTGAAAACTATAAATTCATATATCTTTTGATAGAGAGCACCGATTACGATGAAACAAAGACTAAGTAATAGCCCAAGTTACGCACAATATTTATGTATAAAAGTTACCTACATTCGTTTCGTAAATTTGACGTGATGCTTAGTCATCGAAACAGACAAACAGATAAACAGACAAACAGACAAAAATTCCAAAAATGCTGGAAATGTGTTCTGTTGGTTATACTTTAATACCATGACCATTTTTTTTTTAAATATTTTCGATGTACAAAAACGATTTCTCTACAGATTTATTATATGTATAATAATAATATAATAGATATAATAGATAGTATAGACTACAGATTATATGTATATAGATGTATAGATTGTATAGATATGTTTACTATCATCGCGGTTCAGAAAATGACATCAAATGAATAACGCCATCTGTCGAAGACGAAGATAAACGTTACTGCTAAAAAAGAACGATCAAACACTATAAGGTTTAGGCTATGTAGATTTTGAAAGCAGCGTCATTTAGACTTATATCTACGTACCTTTTGCTATCATAACTTTTTTAAAGTTATCTTGTGAAGGCATTTAGTAATAAGTACCATATTCGTTCAATAGATGTCGTTGCTTGTCTCATTCTTGACCATAACGATAAGTTCTTCTTGAAAACTATAAATTCATATATCTTTTGATAGAGAGCACCGATTACGATGAAACAAAGACTAAGTAATAGCCCAAGTTACGCACAATATTTATGTATAAAAGTTACCTACATTCGTTTCGTAAATTTGACGTGATGCTTAGTCATCGAAACAGACAAACAGATAAACAGACAAACAGACAAAAATTCCAAAAATGCTGGAAATGTGTTCTGTTGGTTATACTTTAATACCCTGACAATTTTTTTTTTAAATATTTTCGATGTACAAAAACGATTTCTCTACAGATTTATTATATGTATATAGAATATAGATATAGATATATAGATAGATAATACTTACCGCTCCTGGTCCGCTTATTAAAATTCCCTTCATTCAGAGCTGTGCTTAGATAATTGTTAGTAAATAACAAATTAAGTCGATGTTAAGAAATATGTTATTCTATCCAAAGCATAATCAGTCAGTAACGTTGAACGTGAATCCACTAGGACTTAGGCCTCCTGCCTGTGAGAAGGAGTAGGTAATCACCTCAGTCATCACACTCATCACCTAAGGCCTGTGTTTGTAGATGACAGAAGTGTCTGTAAATATTTCGTTCTAGGTTCTATTCTATCTAGCTATAAATACAAAATCATCATCATCATCATTCAGTCAAAAGACGTCCACTGCTGGACAAATTCAAAAATAATCAATAAAATGTTGTGTTTGTGATTTAAATTACTAAATAAATTGGCAGCAGTAAAATTATTATTAGTTTTATTATTTATAAATTGTGTACACACAAAAAAGGATAATAATAAAAAATAGAAGAGCACAAAGGTACTGCTTATTTCATAAGAAATTAGCATGTAATTAGTGTTGTATTAGTCTGGAAAATTTAATGAACAAAAAACCATATACCTAATGTAATGAAGGTATATTTTCATCACACACAACTTGTTTTGTAAGCGTATCTTCGTAATGCAACTAGAGAATGCACATTAATTCAGTCAATGGACCTGTATTAAACTGGTTAGAAACTCTAGGTTAGCTGCCGCATAGTCTAGATAGATTTTACGCCTATACCTATCCCTTGGCTATAAGTACTTTACCTTCGTAGGAAATACTTTATCGTAGTAGGTACCTTGAAAATCAAGTTATGAAGCCGGATGAGGCGTTTTAGTTTGTAAAATGACATGTTTTCAAAACCATTTCTTTTCGTTGGTTAAAAATAATATTAAAATAACAACTAACAAAATCAGTAGCAGCCTACAAAGGCAAAGCTTACAGAAATCAAAACATTAAAAAATTAACGTTTAGTAAGCTCAACCAGCTTATCCTACCTACCCTACCTACCCTACCTACCCTACCTACCCTACCTACCCTACCTACCCTACCTACCCTACCTACCCTACCTACCCTACCTACCCTACCTACCCTACCTACCCTACCTACCCTACCTACCCTACCTACCCTACCTACCCTACCTACCCTACCTACCCTACCTACCCTACCTACCCTACCTACCCTACCTACCCTACCTACCCTACCTACCCTACCTACCCTACCTACCCTACCTACCCTACCTACCCTACCTACCCTACCTACCCTACCTACCCTACCTACCCTACCTACCCTACCTACCCTACCTACCCTACCTACCCTACCTATTGCTCTACCTACTACCCTGCCTACCTACCTACCACTTTCTCACCTACCCTTCCCTGGACTTCCACGAATATTTCAATACTAAAATTAGCCAAATCGGTCCAGCCATTCTCGAGTTTTAGCGAGACTAACGAACAGCAATTCATTTTTATTTATGTATAGATTTCATCCTTCAAGAGGTGAGCAACAAGCTCTTCTTATGTGATTTTTTACAAATTTTACCTTCGTGGAGTGAAATGAAGGGAAAATAAACAACAAATTAATGCAGTTTGAAATGTTTTTAGAGTTAAATACAAACTCATCACAGATGAGTATGAGTAGAATTAATAAAACTTATTTTGAAGAGAATTTAACATATCACAACATCACGCCTCATCCTCGAAGGGTTAGGCCGAGGTGTACCCATTAGTACACCCACTTTATGCCAGTTATGCTTGAGTCCCATGTTATAGGGGGCTAGCCTGTTTATTGTACTCAACCGGGCTTTATAGAAAAACCCAATAACACTTTGCTTGATTATCAGAATTGCTTGTAACTGAAGTGGTCGTTGGCTGAGAAGTACCTACTGTGAAAGGCTTTAGGTAAACTAATCGACAAAAATGTGGGTACGTGAAGTTCGTGACCCCAGAAAACGGCCCTAGAACCCTTAGTAATTCTTGGTTCAAGTGCTTTTCATGCTTTTATTTAATTTTATCTTTGAAACTTTGACCTTACAGTTACACCAGGATCTGTTCCGCACAATAGACTAAGAGCGCTTGTAGAACCTTAACTGGCACGTTCACGAAATGTTGTATAGTAAATGATAACGTTCACTGATTTACGAATGTACATATTTTACAATTTTACAAACAAAGATTTTTCCAATATATTACACAACAACAAACGAATGCTGAAATAACAAACGCTGAAACATGAAATTGAATATGTTTTAGCGTTTCATGAAATATTCTGAACAGGGCCGGCAGGGCAGGGGTGGGCAGGGCGTTCACTTCAAAATATAATTTATTTCGGATTGATATTTTGAACCAGTTCACTGTAGCTACTATAGCTGCAAGTCATCCTCGGCATAATAAGTCTGTTGTCGAATTTTCCACACTAGGACCCAGGCAACCCCTCCAAAAGAGTAAACACACTTTATTGTAATAAGCTACTCGTATATCTGAAACAATGTTTATGTTCTCAATATTACCTTCTCTACAATTTACTCCACGTTTTCATTTTCTTTGCTTTCTTTCACATACCCATTTAATATTTTATTTACCATTTTTACATATTTTATAATTATGACTACTATAATATTATAATAAGTTTCTTATTTTATTATTTGTTTTGAATTTAATGACGACACGCATCGGTGCACATCAGCGCGTTTGAAACCAACTCATCACAAAAATAAGAAATCAAGATTTCCACAAAAATAAGAAATATCAAGTTTATTACTAAGAGTAAAACAGATGTATGAACGTTGAACGTAGAGGAGCCGGATAAGGAGTATGTAAGGATCGTAGCAGGTGGTGCTCTGTGGTTTCTCCCTACCCTCATGGGAAAAAGTCGTGTGTTTATGTATGTATGGTCGGTAAGAGTAACAGTAATAGGATGATAGTAAGATACACTGCATCCCGGGGTTATTGACTTGTTGCATTGTAGCTAAACGTAGGAGACTAGACTTTTATCATTAGCACGGCTTAGACTTGGACACTTACGGTATGCGAGAGATACCGCAATATAGCTGCGGTTTTGCGAGACATGCCTAGACAGAGAATGTTTTAGAACTTGAATCTTCTTCATTAATTTCTTCGTAAGTGGCGGTGATATCACTTATGTAGCTGTTGTAAAAGTTACTAAGATACCTACATTATACGAGCTTTAACTGTATTGCCTCTTCTTTAAGTGACCTTTCATCTTCCTAACCTTTGGAATAAATAACCTGAAGATTGACCCGAGTGACTGCTATTATTAAACTACGAGATTTAACACATTAATTGTGTCGAATTCCAGGTGATTTGTTAGTTTAGCTCGATAGATTTTATAGAAATATAGCTAAAATAAAAACGCTTTCATTAATGCACATAATAGCTGTATTATAGTACTCTTCGTGTGCAGGAATGTGATTAAACAACGTGTCACTCTATCAATTAAATAACAAACACGCTGTAACACGCAATTTTACAACAGCATGTATCACTGTCTGTCTGCAACATAATTAATGATTACATGAATTGCATCTTAGTTATAAAATAGTTTGCATTTATTAATACGCCACTGCTCAAAATAACTTGTAGTTTAACTGCTGTTATATTTAGATATACATTTTACTATAGAGAGTAAAAGTTGTCTAAAAATAACTTTGTTAAGGTTGTTTAGAAATAATTTATCTGGTCAGGGCGTCAGATTTGTCAGATTTTTGTTTTGAAGACACTAATTAGATCACAAAATGTGTTTTTTGACAAGCCTCGTACCATTAGTAGATGCATGTTAAGAAGCGGGAGGGATTTCTTATACCAAGGATACTTGTGGCTACGCTTTATTGGTTTTATACTAGAGATGTGTGTGAGGTAGCTAGGATGTGGAGCAATAAGTAACGTGTGATGACTTCCACCAAAACTGTAAGAGGATCCAGAGCATTGTGAGGTTGATATTATAATAATGTGTATTTGTACACAAACTCATACAATGCTAATTAGGTAGTGACTAGGATTAAATTGTACAACAGAGATAAGACAAGTTTGAGAACGATCGTTTGACTTCAAAACTAGGCAAGAGTCTTAGGAGCCATTAATTTGTTTCCCAAAGTGCGGATGCGTAGTGGAGTTCTGAAATGGTTAACTAGTGCGTGGATTTGTGACTAAATCTTTCCAACACCGTTTTGCATAAATCTCTCATACACGTTTCACGCTCGCTTCCCTCGCATATTTTGTTTCATTAGCCTTTATCAACCAGAGCTGTGATAAGAGGCTACGAAAATGTGGTAATCCTATTGTATGTTTTTCTCCTCACGCACTGTTTAGCTGTCTCGCCGTACTTACAAGTGGGTAGGTAAACTTTTGCAAAATTACGGTGAATTTCTTTGAGCTTTTGAAAAATGAAGTAAATAACAAAGGTTTTCACTACTAGCCAGCCTATTGTGGTGACAAAGGTTGTTAAACCTCAAAAATATTTATTCATTTTAAGATCTTTTCGTCACGTTTCATAATAAATGGATGCTGACATTTATCCCGTAAGATAAAAATTTAAATGAAATGGAAGGTACGTAGGCCTTTAGTGTGGGACGCAACTTGCGTCGATACTCTTTAGCCATCGCTTCTTCCAAGCTCTTCGTGTTGTGCTGGCGCTGCCGCTGCGGCTGCAGAGAACCTCAAGCGTCGTAAACCTGTGGAAACTATATTTTCGAGCCGTTTGGGGTTTATAAGGAAATTTCTAAACGCCTTTTTGACGCTTCCTCTGACCCAAGGGCTGACTTTTTCTTGGGCCAGAGGCTGTGATGCCATACAACGCGGTAACGCTGCCAGGCTCTTGGGCACTTTACTTGCTGACAGCGTTGAGGAGGAGTTTTTCGATGCCCTTACCCTTTTATAGTTAGTTTGTTTTTAGTTTAGTTTATATATTTTATTGTTACGTTTTATCCCGTAATA
Organism: Diarsia brunnea; assembly: GCA_949774965.1. NCBI lineage: Eukaryota > Metazoa > Arthropoda > Insecta > Lepidoptera > Noctuidae > Diarsia > Diarsia brunnea. Next base: position 14,234,012 of record OX458999.1, on the reverse strand, counting down.
GATAAAATTATGAATAATAATTGTATCTCTATTAACGCTTGGTTGAACAATTTAATAAGTCTGCCTATTTATTAAATTGCTAACTAAGTGTGTTTACGTAAGTATCATCATTTTTATTAGTGAACTTATTTATTGCCACCTTTTTTTTTTGGGAGGGTGGGAAATCATCAAATAACCCCTCCCGCTCTTGGGCAGAGCAAAAGGGAGTACTGTCAGGCTTCTACTGACTAAAAACCACCCATGTTCCTTCTTAGTCGCCCTTTATGTCGAGGCCGCGGTATCTCTTGCGAACAACCCGCAGCCCCGACGGGATTTATTGCCACCTTCAGTGGATCACTCAAGTCGTACCTACAATGCTTGGAGCCCACCTGGTGGGCTCATTTTAAATGTAGGTTTTTCTTTGGAATGTTTTTGCAATGTTTTTGCATCAAATAATGTAAAAATAAAAAAAAATGTAAGGTGTTAAAAAGTCCTGATGGAAAAACCCAATAATACTTTGCCGGACCTTGAATTCGAACCCATGAAATCATGATCACCAGTTGCACCAACGAGACATTAAAATGTACCTTATAATAAAATTGTTCAAAAGGTTCTGAACTATAAGATTTTTAAAAAATCACTAAAGTTTGATTATCACCCCTGACAAGCGACCAGAGCGGGCGAAAACACTTTTCCTATTTTTTAAGTTTTTAAATGTTGCACTTCTGGGAATGTGCAATATTAAAAAAAAATCCCACTAAGGTATGTGAAAATATCCATTCAGATAGTAATTATTGTGATAACAACCCCCGAAAACTCCATTATAACACTTATTTTTTTATTTTATAACTAAGTTCCGATACTAATGCCGAGAACCCTCCAGGTGGGCTCACATTTTCCCAAACGTAATGCCAGTGAGTGTGACCCACCTGGCGGGTCACATGAGCTCTATGAAATGGGGTGGAGTCGAATGTGTTAAAGTTGTTCGAGAAAATTTATATGTGCGTGTGAACTGAGGGACCAAAAAGGAATACGCGAAATGAAAATCCTAAGATTTAGTAGAAGACTTAAAACAAATGTAGAACAAATCCGGGGAATTTGTAATCAAATATATTAAAAACTACGACCCATAAAGTGTGGTCCCTCAGTTCTCACAGACGGTTAGCCAGATCTCGGAAAGTATCTTAAAAAAGAAGGTTTTGTGAATATAGACATTTAGTAAAGAATTTGGAAAGATATTCACAAAATAACAGACCACAAAGCATTAAAGATAAAAAAATTATAACGACTGAACTGTGGTCCCTCAGTCCACACAACAAAGATGAATATTTTAGTGAATATTACTGAATTAAACTAATAAAACCGTTCTTTTTCTACATAAAGTTTTAGAAGAAGTCTTAAAACATATCGTAAAAAAAATGAAGCCTAAATATCGAAGCATTTTGAAGATAGCGATGATTATTACTGGTCCCTCAATCCTCCACTCCACTGACATATGTGCATGTGCTAGCTGCTGGGCAATAGGAATATCAGAAAGTCTAGTGTTAACTTTTAGAAGAAAGTTTCTTCTAAATAATAGGTATCTAAAATTGTGCATTTCTTACCTCTTAGCTGAGATAATATTATTTCTTTAATTCTATGAAAGTAAACAGAGCAGTGTGACCACACAATAAAACAAAATGTAGACAGTCCTTTTATACTTTATTTAATATAATTTTCATTTTTTAGACAAAACGAAAACAAGGTTGTACGGTTCCCGTCGGGGTTGCGGGTTGTCCGAAAGAGATACCGCGGCCTCGACATGAAGGGCTAAGAAGGAACATGGGTGGTTTTTAGTCAGTAGAAGTCTGACACTGCCTACCCCTCGATGATGATTGTATAGGAAATGGGTGTCAAGAAAACAGCAGCAATTTGAATTTAAATACGATGAACATTGACTCGTTTATTATTCAAATATAAAATTACCCACAAGAAAGGTAACTGCCTCCTAGCACAGTTTCGATAGAAGTGAGAGAGCGACTAAAGGCAACCGTCTTTTTTATAACAGACGTTTGGTGACAGTGTTGCCAGTATAAAGAAAACCAAAGATTAATTTTTGTATAATAAAATCGACTAAATATCAACAGATTGATGCTTTCCCAGGCCGAAAAAAAAAAACTTACGTACTTACAATCATTTTGAAATAATGATCATCACAGCAGCAAAAGAAGCTCGTTCAGAAAACAGTGATATCGGTAGGCAGTATAAAGAAAGATTATGAAGGCCTAGTTTTTTTTATAGCATTTCATTTTCCCACTCAGGCGTACCAGACATACCTCCCTGTTAGCAGTTCCTTCGGCCTCCACCGATTATTTGAAGATGTCACCCTTTTTGCGTCTACCCGCATTATACAGGATGTAAACGAACTCTTCACGCATACGACAACCAAGCATTCTGTCATATCAAACCAAGTACCCCTACGCAAAAATTTTTGCCGGGAAATGACTTTTTTTTTTAGGGTCAAAAATCACATTTTACGGTAAAACTCAAAGTAGCACTCATAAAACATTGTGTTAGTTAATGCTTTGAATAGTAAACGGGTCATGGAGATAATTTAAGTAAAGTTAAAACCTGAAATACTAGTATTTACAAAAACAGCTGTGAAAAATTTGGAACTTTACCCCCAATATCTCCGTAACTAGGAGGTTCCCAGGTATGGTCTAGAACAAAAAATGATCGCAGTGGTGGGGAGAACAAATGCCCTTCGTTTGCGTTAAGGGTACTTTTGCACCCTATATAATGACAAATTCCCTTCACTCGACTCCTTCAATACCACACAGAACCGTCTTAAAAAAGAGATAATTACAATTACATACTACTACTGTCAGTTAGGCAGTTAGTCACAAATAGACATACACCATATAATCGCACACATTCACAGACACCCACACTGCACAAACAGAGAGAGAGAGAGAAATAGAGAGAGAGAGAGAAATAGAGAGAGAGAGAGAGAATACGGAGAGTGTCAGACTTCTACTGACTAAAAACCACTCATGTTCCTTCTTAGCGCTTTGTGCCGGAGCCGCGGTATCTCTTTCGAACAACCCGCAGCCCTGACGGGAACCGTACATCCTTTTTTTTTTTATGGTGGGTGGAAAATCATCAAATAACCCCTCCCGCTCTTGGGCAGAGCGGAAGGGAGTGTCAGACTTCTACTGACTAAAAACCACCCATGTTCCTTCTTAGCCCTTCATGTCGAGGCCGCGGTATCTCTTTCGAACAACCCGCAACCCCGACGGGAACCGTACAACCTTTTTTTTTTTTTTTTTTTTTTTTTTTTTTTTTTTTTTTTTTTTTTTTTTTTTTTTTTTTTTGGGGGTGGGAAATCATCAAATAACCCCTCCCGCTCTTGGGCAGAGCGAAAGGGAGTGTCAGACTTCTACTGACTAAAAACCACCCATGTTCCTTCTTCGCCCTTCATGTCGAGGCCTCGGTATCCCTTGCGGACAACCCGCAGCCTCGACAGGAACCGTACAACCTTGTTTTCGTTTTGTCTAAAAAATGAAAATTATATTAAATAAAGTATAAAAGGACTGTCTACATTTTGTTTTATTGTGTGGTCACACTGCTCTGTTTACTTTCATAGAATTAAAGAAATAATATTATCTCAGCTAAGAGGTAAGAAATGCACAATTTTAGATACCTATTATTTAGAAGAAACTTTCTTCTAAAAGTTAAGTACACTAGACTTTCTGATATTCCTATTGCCCAGCAGCTAGCACATGCACATATGTCAGTGGAGTGGAGGATTGAGGGACCAGTAATAATCATCGCTATCTTCAAAATGCTTCGATATTTAGGCTTCATTTTTTTTTACGATATGTTTTAAGACTTCTTCTAAAACTTTATGTAGAAAAAGAACGGTTTTATTAGTTTAATTCAGTAATATTCACTAAAATATTCATCTTTGTTGTGTGGACTGAGGGACCACAGTTCAGTCGTTATATTTTTTTTATCTTTAATGCTTTGTGGTCTGTTATTTTGTGAATATCTTTCCAAATTCTTTACTAAATGTCTGTATTCACAAAACCTTCTTTTTTAAGATACTTTCCGAGATCTGGCTAACCGTCTGTGAGAACTGAGGGACCACACTTTATGGGTCGTAGTTTTTAATATATTTGATTACAAATTCCCCGGATTTGTTCTACATTTGTTTTAAGTCTTCTACTAAATCTTAGGATTTTCATTTCGCGTATTCCTTTTTGGTCCCTCAGTTCACACGCACATAAATTTATTTCTATGCCTTGATTAAACTTGATTTAACTGTATATTTTTATTTGACAGTCTCAATCATTTTTTAACAATAGGATTAACGAACCCAAGTGCTGTTGACTGCACAAATCACTTATCAACTTGTTTAATACCTATCAACAATTCATCAAATAAAATAAATTGCTTTTTCGTTTAACGAGTACAATTACAGCTTAATTACGATCATCATCGTATTTCAGAAAGTGATTCAGTATTCAGACTTGCAAAAAACAAAAAAAGGTGATAATGTTCTGAATTCCACGTGAGAAAGCAAACTTATTACAGTAGCCATTATGTTATGTGTACCAGACGTGCGGCCATTTTAATTTCATTTCGCGCCATTAAGAAAGTTGCAAAACACAGTAAAAGAGCGTCACATTGTTTGAATCATTTATTGAATAATAAATACTTAAAATTAAACCTGATCGTCTATCTTTCACAAAATCTCACAGTTTTCGCGAGAGGCAGACGAGTTACTTTTGTGAGAGGTAAAAGTAATTAAATTCCTATAAATAAATAAATTCTTAGCTAATAAATAAATGCATGTTAATTGAACTGATTCGCTCAGTCGTTGAGGTAGCCGTAGCGTTTACTCGATTGGTGGGTTTTCGATTATGAATCACCAGGACCTGTGCCTATATAACATTCAATATTTTTCATGGAAAAAGAAAGAAATATGAAGCACTAATTTGAAGTAAAATGGCGTTAATGTACCGCCAAATGGCTTTGGAAATAAACGTCGCAGCGTCAAAGCTTACAGACCGACTCCGGATCTTAGTGATAACACCTGTAGTCAGAGGTTTATCGCATGGCCATAACTTTTGTTTTATCATAACACTCTTATTTTCTACTCCATGACTTTTTCCATATCTTCCTAACAGGCACTGGAGGAAAATGCAAATAATCTAGTCAGAAATGGGGGCATCGTTGTCAGATCTGGCCCAGGGTGACAGCAAGGGTCCAGGTGCGGGCCAGGGCGCGGGGATACCAGGGGCGGGGAGCAGCTCAGCACGGGGGTGAAGGTGCAACAGGGACGATGGAGCCGCAGCCGATAAGAACAACCTGGATACAGCCTAGAACACGAAAAGAGGTTGGTTTTAGTGACAATTAAGCTCTTTATTGGTTTACAGACCATTTTGAAATCATTTTCCAGCAAATTAAAATTTCACTAAGGTTGAAACAATCCAACAGTATAATAAACGTAGATTACAAAACTGATTGCGTAACACACTAAAAGAAATTCCTACTTCATAGGTTGGAAAACCCTTTCTGCTCAATAAGGTATAATTTAATAAAGTTATGAATGTATTTTAACTGTCATAACGAAAGGTATTAGCATTTTTAATGTGTTTTTAACAAATATCCCGCTGGTTGTTTTGTAATGTACATGTAATATTGAACCTTAGCATGAAAAACAATTACAAGATGTATAGATCCATTTTATTCAAACCAGGTTTTCATATAATTATCTCTATAATGCGAAATACAAATTGTTTTTAGTTTTACTGTAAGTCGAATAAGAAGAGAATTCTAAAGACTTTTAAAGTCAGAGTTTTATTTAAATTCAATTCTGACTTACGAGTAACTTACTTAAGTGACAGTTGTAAGCCAGTTTAATCCTGACCTCGTGTCATCGTGTCTAGTCGAATGTATGTAGAAGAAAAGCTCAACTTTTCCGAAAGAAGATTGAATTATACCTATTTAGAATAGGACTAGGATTATAACAGAGATAAACATTGAAAAAATTAATATCTGCTCTTATTAAATATAGGGAGGTATAAAGGTAACTGTATATCTTCCATCAACATTGAAATTAAATAAAAATATAACAATTTTTTTAATAACAGAAATTCTTTACCCCAAGTTGTAAAATTTTCCCTTGAGAAGTCTTCAGAAAACTCATTTCGTTGTTGAAGTTCTAACACCAGACAAGTCAAAAATGGTATAGGTCTTTACAGGAGGTCGGAAAAACAGCATAATTGTACAATACCGTTTTATAATTTGTGTTCACTTGTAATTAGATGTAGACGTTGCTTGCTTAATGTAATTCGTTCAATTTTCTAGAATACAGCATCAAAAATTAAAATGTCAAACCTGCCTAAAATGGCTTACATGATGTTAGAACTCCAACGAAGATACAACGAAGCTATTTCCCCATTTGAGCGCATTTGCCAGGGAAATGTGTGAAACTAATATGGTCGAACATAATGTGTCAAAGGAGTGGTTTGTACACTCGTAATAGGATTACCCTGTCTCACGAATTCTATGAGCGTCCTCCGGACCATTTAACCTTTCGGATGTCGTGCAATTAGACACAATTAAAAAGCCATTGTGTCTCGCGTGAATCTACGTTCGGCATACGAAAGGTTAAAACTAGTTGTCTCGTTCTACCCGTACTGTAAGGAGTTTCTATAACACAGGTTATAATTGCAGTTCCGTGTCAAATATACACAATCACCTCTCAGTTAGCACCCTTTCCAAAATAACAGATATTTCCTTACCTGACTGACAGATACAATGAGCAGCATGACTCCGATGGCTAAGTTCTTCACAGAGATGACGGCGAGAGCCATCAGGAGTGTGGAGATGACACCCAGGGTGAACATGACTGGCAGGAAGATGAAGGACAGGCGCTTGAGAGCATTGTGACCAAACGTACGGCCGATGCTTAAGTCTGAAAACAAGTATTGAACTTTTTAAACCATTAACTTTTCACCGTTGCTTCGCCCGCGGAATACTCGGTCACTTTACACTGTACTGTGTATTGTGTGTGTTAACAGAGATGAACAGCATCCTAAGTCTAAAAAGGTACTATCGAATGGTGTAATAATAAAGTGTGTATTTATTTTCCAAATCAACGGGTTTAATTCCTGTCTAGGAGTTTTGATTTTTCAAAATTCCAATGATGCAGTTCAAGTTTTCATCTTAATTGTGCCCAAGATTTTTTAAGTATTTTTCGCTATTCCTCAAAGTTTTGGATTTAGCCATCCCCGTCCACATGAAAAATTATTCAAAAGACGATAACTTGAATAATCCGGACTTCTGCGCTGTTTAAACTTTCAGTTCCCTAAAACTATGCTTGGAAGAATTTAATATCATGTGTGTTGTCTTTTACGATCCCTGAAACAAGGAATATGGAAAAAATTAATCTTGCACGTAAGTATGCAGCTGTAGGCAAGAATTAAGATAAGTAATACCTACCTACCTAGGGAGGAGGAGGGTTTTGAATAGCACGTAATAAGCGGTTGTATGGGTACACGTGTATAGATACAATTATATTAATGTAACACGAGTCGCATGCTACCGTGTGGTAGGTACAAATGCCCAGGTTAAGCTTAGAACGTGAATTACGTAAATTCTTGGGTAGACAAATAAATCATACCCGAGATTAATTTAACTAGCTCGACTTGAGAATTGCGTTTAGGATCGCAGGTTGTGCAGGAGCTCGTGGCTTAATAAGAACTGCCACTCGGGTCGATCTTTAGGTAAAGCTGTGCTTGCCTACGTCGGTCTGTGGATGGGTGACCGCCCGACATACCGAGTTTCCTCCGTGCCTCGGAAAGCACGTTAAGCTGTTGGTACCAGCTGCCATATATAGATCTTTGGCAGTCGTTACAGGTAGTCAGTGACCTGAAAGTCTGACAACCAGTCTTGCCAAAGGGTATCGTATTACCTAGTATTAACTGGGTTGTGGAGGTCAGATAGGCAGTCGCTCCATGTAAAATACTGGTACTCAGCTGCATCCGGTTAGACTGGAAGCCGACCCCAACATAGTTGGGAAAAGGCTAGGCAGATGATGATCGCAGGTTGTGCAAACCCGATTAAATTTGATGTTATGGAATCTTCTAGGAAGCTTATCAAGGGTGAATTTGACTTATGAAACTGAAACACGATCAGTATGTATCTAAGCCGAGTGGAAGAGCTGTCTATAATACTGGGTGGTCCAAATAGCGACATTATTGAGAAAAAAAATTAGACTCCCCACGCCCAGGGGCATTTTCGGATGAAAATACCCCATGTATGATCCGCGGGTCTTGTTAGTTTTCGAGTTATATTACCTATAGCTTCTCGAAAATAGTATGGGAATTGCTTTAAAATTTGGACAAACTTGTATTGAATGTTAATATTTTACAACAATAATGGGACTGGCAGCTCTTAAAGGCGTTTAACATGTTCTGATCAAGGTTCGGTTTCATGCGTAAGTTTCGTCTTATAGGTGATCTAAGAACTTTCATTTTTGTAAGATTATAAGATCTTTGAGTGACAGCCAATATTCCTATACTTTAAAAGACTTTCAGCTTTATCCTATTTTTGTAGAAATAGTTTGAAGATACGAGAATCTTAACAAATCCTGTTTTTAGTACCTATTCTAATATAAACGTATAAGCCCACCCATGTATCCTTTACAAACGTTTACTTAATAAAACCTGGTAACCCAAAACTAAATCTATGTAACAGCAGGTGTTACAAACTTTTAGTTCCTAATTAAAATTACTTTCTTCATTTGTGGTTTTTATTATAGTTTTTAATTTTAATTTGTTTACGGAATGCATTGCGGGTTTTTGGAAGAATTCACAATTCAAATTAATATTTCGACTAACGGTTATATTTATATTTTTGTTTACTAGTTTCGAATGGTTTATGGATCTTTCAAATTCAATTATTAGTTTAGACGTAACTAGTGATGTAACTTTTATTTGTTGTTTTATTATTCTTTCGATATAGTCCTAAAGGCTGGTGGTGCGTCTGATGGATATTCAGCTGAGCGTGAGGGAAAGGCATGACTTCTGTTTTCAGGATTAACCTTCCTGAAATACCGTAATGAGATGAGACAGTTCTTAATACCAGTCTGAGGTTTATAACTCGTCGGGGCTGCGGGTTGTTCGAAAGAGATACCGCAGCCTCGATACAAGATCTTAGAAGGAACATGGGTGGTTTTTAGTCAGTAGAAGTCTGACACTCCCTTCTGCTGTACCCAGAGCGGGTAGGAGTCATTTGATGATTTTCCAACCCCAAAAAAAAGGTTTATAACTTTTGTGCATTAAATAATATCATAACAATTACCTTGGCTCAAGAAATCCTTAGTTTCCACATTATCACACTGCACTACAGAGACGAAGACAACGACGTACGTCAAAGTCAAGACGGTGAGTTTGTTGCACATTTTGGCTAACACTTAGTAATTCGGAGGAACAATTAGCTGGTGATCTCCAGACGCCTGCTGGTGTATGACTGATTGGTTGCCTGCATGCATGCCAGGATATAAAGTCTCCTATGAAAGACAATGGACGGCGAGACCAAAGAATCACGACAAAAGAAAGCGCAGGACAACGTGACTGCACGGTAGAAATGTCGCCCCCGATATCAACGCCTGCGCCGGTTAAGGACTAATGTTGATTCATTAACGGTGTGTATGCTCCCGTTGGACATTGTAGCGATCGTTATCGTCGAATGAAAGGTGAAAGTGACGATACTTCCTCCTCATCCGGACAGGATTTCTTTAATCTATTCTGTTTGGCATTCGCTACAAGGATGCAAATTTTATTGTTAGAGTAATAGGATTATGTAAAAGCGGTAAAAGCTACTCGTGTGAGGCAGTTTTTAGTATTTCCAATGTTATAAATAGGCACACTAATCCTAAATATTTATTTGAATAACCATCTACCAAAATTTTTGTTAATAAATTGATACAAACTGCGGTACTCAGAGATATTATTAATGATTGCTTAAGCCGTCACTTAGTAAAGATTTGACATGCTTTTATATATCGTTTGACTTGAGCATTTTGATTATGAATTTAATAACTCCGATTAGAGTGTTAATTCATTAAGAAATCAGAATTATGATTTTGTCAATCAAATCTTATCGGATGGCATTAAATGAGTTAATTAACATAATTTGTATTCTCACAGAAGTAAGAATGAAAATCAATCATAAACTTTATGTCTCCTGTAAGTTTTGCTTTCATTTCATTGCGAGTCATGTAAGAATAATTAGTGAAAATTATGATTTGCGTGTGTGGCGCATAATTAGTGGGCATTAATCATGAATCTTGTCACGTACGGCGTAGAGAAACTCGATCGTGGGGCAGCCTTGCGCGACAGTGCGCGGGCGCTGCATCGCCGTCACTCGGCCGTGTCCGTGACCGTGCGTATGCTAATCACACACTATGTTCGGCAATATAGGCCATTTCCTGTCAACACGGAATGCCGAAAAATCGAAACGACAAGCTATCGCCTAGAATTTTGAACCGAAATTAGTGCTTTCACGCAATGCTCATTTGTTATTGAGATGGAAGCTTGTCAATGTTGATTTACTATTCCTGTCGTGGACACGGCATTGTATTCATGTCTCAGAATTGGGCACTCCGACGACGGTGTCGGTAGGTCAGATCTTATCCAGGAGGTTTTGGTATTCCTAGTGTGTAGGTTCAAGACACACAAAAATAACATGGTCTTTTTTTTTGTAGGTTGGTAAATCATGAAATGACTCCTGGAGTGTCAGACTTCTACTGACTGAAAACTACACATGTTCCTTCTTAGCCCTTTGTGCCGAGGCCGCGGTATCTTTTTCAAACAACCCGCGGTCTCCACCATTACTATATTCCCTGAACTGGCTTGTAGCTATAACATGGTTTACAAAATACAAAAGAGATCGGATCGTTCACTGACGGAGAAAAGTGATACCACTTCCATTACACTACCTATCGTCTTGTTACCCGACTGAGGAGGGTAATGTCTTTATTGTTACTTTTGCTTGACTGCAAGTAAGGTCTAGGTGACAATCGTACATAATCAACTTTTTGCGCTCAGTATACCCACATGAGAAAATATCATCAATACAAGACATGCAAGAAACTATTATCAAGTCTCCCGTGACACAATATCTGTAACTATAATGCATGGGAAATGAAAATCGCATAGAATGGGCCTAAACAATACTGCATCAACAGAGAATCGATACATCTCCATTCTTAATATACCATTTGTGTTTTATAAAAAAGTGAACACATCGTAAACGGTTGAAAAACCTTTTCGTACACAAGTTATCATACATTTCTGAAACAATAGCAACACACCTTGTCATACTGCTTGCAATTTAAACGCGTTAATACGTTTGCAAAAAACGTCAAAACACGTAACTCTTACATTCTCTAAAATTGATTGTTTCACACTGATATAATACGGTGAGTATATAAAAACTGCTGAAATTACATGCACACGGGTTATTTTAGCAACGGTTTAAAGTAACCGTTTGATATCGATTATGATGATATGACGTTGCTTTGACAGAGACTTTCGCGCATTTGCACATTGTAATAAAAAAAAACTGTATTTTTAGTCTGTGATTGCTTTCATTTGTTACTGTCAGTCACACTAAGGCATATAGCGTGTGTAACTGGTCATTTTTAAATACGATTTATATGCACATCCTCGTTGCTAATTACGTATTTTTTGTGAAATGATTTTATGCTTCGCCATCACGCAAGTGTTATACGGGTGTGATACGATAAGTCTGATTTACACAGAGACAATCTGTATGTAATTAGTAGAATGCTTCGTTAGATTAGAACGTGCTTCCTCGTTAGAAACTGGCCGTTGCTTTTTTAGGGTTCCGTTGTCAAATGGATTCGTCCTGTCCGTCTGTCTGTCTGTCTGTCATTCCTAGACAGCCCAAGACAGCGGCACCGGCACGACATGGTTAAAATAGTTGCCTTCTATGAATCGCTACTCAAAAATGATGTGAAATTACGAATTAAAAAATAGGGGTGGCGTTCATGAAATTGAAGTTAAGCAAATTCTACGTATAGTGTTATTATTATTATTTATTTATATATCAGACTACAGAGAGGACAACTGTTTTAGTTACAATATAACTTAGCCTATGTTAATAATTAATAACTAGGATATTTCGGGTGCGATTAGTTAGTGAACATACTAGCGGCACTAGCGGGCTGTCTGCCCGGCCGGCTATCGATTGCAGGATAGTATTGCGACTAATATGACTGTGTGGCGAAAAATGATATCGCGGTTCCTAAAATAGTTTTTTTAAAGACAAAGTCAAGTCTAACGTAAGCAACTAATTAATATTTCAAGTAAGAGACATTATGGTCTGTACAATGTATAAGAACTTTAAACAAAAATTGTTTTGAATATCACTTGATTTATATAATAATATATCTTTTGAGATTTGGGACTTTTTTGTGAAATCTATAGCAATAACTTAGTTTTTGTATGAAAAAAGAATAGGTACACCTATTCTTTTTTCATGTGTTTAAATTGACCCGTGGAATAAGCGTTAAAAATATTTTAGTATATTGTTTGGTGCTGCGGAACCATTTGGTGTGCGAGTTAGAATCACACTTGATCGGTTTATTGAACTTGATCTCTTATTTTTTTTTCATAATAGGCTGGTGTCATAATCTATCAATAACCGGTACATTGAATGGTCACATGAAAATTCCATTCTACACTTAAAAGGCGGATTGCAGTCATTGCAGGTGGTTTCCTTGCATATAGAGAAGGACTGTAGAAATATAAAATAACAGAGAAGGACGCTACTGTCCGTTTTAGTCGACAACGACATTTTACATCACTGAATTCTCTCAAGTCACATTGCCCAACACAGGGCACCAACTGTGATACCCTCAGTCACCAGTCAACTGGCGAACAACAGGACGATCAACGCAGTCTAACCATTCATTTTATGTAACCTAAAAACAATTAATGGTTGACCACTTTCGCCTTTAGCCAAGAATGTTACGGAAGCGCTAATCCAACGGTTAAGGTCCCGAGTTGTAAGTGTAACGGAAGTGCAAACAGAGCGAGTAACCTTGCGATCAACAGTAACTATTGCGCCAGTAATGATATTGAACCGGTAGAATTTAATCATCCTTTATTCACGGAATGCCTCATTGGGTTAGACGTCGCAAATGCTACGGCTACACGTGTCTTGTTCTCAATTCCCAGGTATTCACTCGATTCAGGATTCATTTTAATTGAATTTAATTGAATATTAGCGCTTTTCACTTAGTTAACTTATTTTCCGAATTAATTGTTTTATTGTTTCGCTTTGTGATGTGGTGTGTGGTGATTTAATAGGTATTAAGAATTAAAGTCATGTATTCAGTGTTCAGTATTCAGAGTGAGTGGAAAGGTAAACCTAATATAATAAATAGATAAATAAGTACGACTGTTTATAAACAGTAAAATATGTGAACCAGTTTATTATTTATGCATACTTAAGCTAATCTATCAATGACAACATCATCATCACCATGTTTTATTGTTTTAAGTCGGTGTACAGTGAAAAGTGAAATTTTAATGTTTTTTAACTTTGTTTTGTCAGAGAACTGGTCAACCCAATAGAAAGTGGTTGAAATAACCTGTAACACCATAGGGCTTGCTGACCGAGGCAAACTTGAAAATATATTTTTACCGGTTTATGCCACCTTTAAACAGGTCGATGGGCAGCAATGCTGTTTGGTATGCGAAATAGGAACGACAGTATCTTCTGGAGGGTAGTAAGATATACATACACACAATAAAGTCTTTCACGATTTTGTTATTTCTAACATAGGCTATTTAAAAAGTGCGTACTTCTACTTACTACTTTACTACCAGGGTATAATATCTCAGTTGAAAACCTAGAAAGTTATGCTCAGCGAAAGTTACATTAACAATTTACGAGACAATAACTGTGCTAGATCGAATTGATTAATAAAACTTTGATGTAGGTAAGCTAAGCGCCGGCGATAAGAGGGCACCTAATTTTGCTTCTGTAGTCTGCATCGAAGTAATTTCATGCCTATGTCTCAACGTTCAGCGATTAGACTATTTTACAGCTGGATTTTGGAGCACCACTTCCGGAATGTGCAAAAGTAAATAAATAACAGTGCCTCCGTACTTCTTACTGTTCGCTATAACTTCCTTATTTTTGTCGGAAACATTTCAACGAAACAGTGCATAAATCACTTTGATAAAACGCAACTTCCACCTTTCCGGAAAAGTCATGTTTTCGAACTAACTTCGATAAAACATAATCCTCGATAAAGTATTTTTTTCGTGGGCGTCCAAACATCGCTTTCGCCCGCTGTGGCGAAGGCGATGCACTTAGCATTTGGAGCGAGCAGTGAGTAGTGAGGGAACCTGCTTTTGCGTCAGTTGAACCGCAGCGATGCGCCCGCTCACCGCACTGCTCCTACTGGCCGCGAGCCAGTGCGCGTACGCACACCAACATCCGCGAACGTCACGCGAGTACCTCGATACCACCCTACATGCCCTCCTCGGACAACACTACGACCCTGTACAACGCATTTTCTCCTGTACACGCGTATTAGGACCTACAAAATGTCTCAGTGCTCTAAGTGTATGGCGTGCAGAACGCGCCATCGAAGCATACGCCAAAGATCCCGCCACTCGGTTCAACCTGACTGAGGATGTAGAGCAGTTCCCATGGATGAAGTACAGTAACACCACGAATGAACAGTTATACTCACAGCTCTACGATGACACCAGTAAATTGCTACAGTATCGGCCCTTGGGATTTAACATGATACCCGGCTATAACTTACAACTGGGTTCCAAAGAAAATGGAACGATGAAAGTCGACATTTTTACAAGTAAGTTAATGTTGATTTTTATCTGCTTCTTTCCAAACTGAATCTTCCAAACAACCTTTGAATGGACCTCATAAAAAGGGTAAATAGGTACACCATACAAATAAAATAAACTTCACAAGAAAAAGCAGCTTCTGAAGTCGGTGACATTTTGTTTGTTTGATTTCGTTTTCTTTGCCACCGACTTCAGAAGCTGCTTTTTCTTGTGAAGTTTATTTTTCACTTTTTTGTGTTTTTGAAGTCGGTTTTATTTTTTGCAAAAAAGTTTTTTATTTTTCCATTTTTAGTTGTTCCCAAACAAATAATAGGTTTTATTTATCCCCAATAAATGGAACATTACATAATATCTTACTGTCCAAATCTGGGTGTACACATCTGCGTACCCCCTCAGATCATACAGGCGTGATGTTACGTCATGATGTTGTATAAACAATAAACATTCAAGCGATTGCAGCAATCACGACAGATTTGCCGTCTATTTTTGAAGAGTTCTATTGTATATCTCCGAAGATCAGGATCAAATCTTCACCAAATTTAAATGGGACCACCTCAGGAGTATACTCTTTCAAATAAAAAAAGAATTTTGAGAATCGGTTCACAAATGGAGGAGAAATCAGGTAACATACATAAAAAATAAAAATAAAAAATACATACACACGAACATATAACCTCCTCCTTTTTTGAAGTCGGTTAAAAATTAAAGCTATTTAGGTAAAACCTATAAATACTTACATTATTGTGATGAATGAACTCCTAATATAAACACCGCAGCCGTGATAGTTTCGCTAATAAAATGTTTTGTTTATTAGCATAATATAATATGGAGCCCATTTATTTGAGGTTTGCATACATCGCTGTCGCTATCGTTCAAATTATGTGTTTAATTTATAAAATTTAAACTATACTTATTCATGGAAATGGAAACTATAATAGAGTATGACATGCACGTCACCCTATTGTATTTTTTGGGTATATTCTCAAATTGATTACATAAACAATTAAACTACGAAAGTGGAACGACACTCGAATTACAAAATTATTTCATTTTACTCAAAAATGTCTTTTTTCACTTTCAGGTGACTCAGCAGAAACAGGTCGAAGCACCATGAAGAAATTAAAGAAATCATTTTACAAGTTCGCGCCATTAATGCTAGTACCAGGTCTGGTTATGTCAGCCATCTTCCCGTTTATCTTGCCGGGGCTAAAGATGATGACTCTCATGGTAGGGATGATGAACAATATGGCTCTGATGGGAGCAATATTTACAATTCTAAGAAATAATGCCTTCAACGACAAGTACGAGCACAAGGTAATTTATGTGAACGATGGATACAACAATGAGAAGTATGCGGCAACAAATATTGAGGAACACATCCATTCAGATGACTTTGGAGCACTGTATGATGACACGAAGAGACCTCTCAAGCATGAAGACCACGCATTCGATGAAGAACATTTTGATCATGTGGACGAAGTGCCAGCATACGCGGTTAACCCAGAATGGCTGAAAGCATACGCTGATGGAAAAATGCTGGCTATTATTGGGAAAGATAATAACATTCATAGTGGAAAACATTAGACATCCAAACTACTCTGCCTACAAGATAACAATCTTGCCAGTTCATAAATTATTTATTTATTGTTAGAACTCAAGCCGAGAAATTCAATGCGTTAATATTGTGTTTTATTCAAAGAAAACATGTTGTAAATGCCCTAGTAGGTATAGTTGAACACAGTCATGTCAGTTGTAACAATTTGATCTTTACGCTACCCTAGCGTAGTGTGGAGTCTCAATTAAATGTAAGGTGCTTGTCTCAATGAAGTGTAGCTAGCCTACTGGTTTGTTATAAATGATGTGAGGTCGACTGTACATATCATGTAGACGTAACGTTAGTTATTTATTAAATTACAGTTAAGAATTAGTTACGACACGAATCTCTAGTGTCCTTTCTTTCATTCATCATTGTTTATTATTCAATAATACTATATAATTTATGTTGCCTACTGTCTGTTTGTCCTCATAAGCGTCTACTTGTTGTAAGAGATAAAATATGTTGAATTTTGTTTAACTACTTCTAGTCTATGCCACTTTTTAATAATAATTACACGACTGCCCCAAAAAAAGAGTGTTATGTTTTTTATAGATATTTGTTTATAAAATGTGTGCGGAAAACGTGCCTCGGAAAGCACGTTAAGCTGTCGGTCCCGGCTGCCATATATAGATCTTTGGCAGTCGTTACAGGTAGTCAGTGACCTGAAATTCTGACATCCAGTCTTACCAAAGAGTATCGTATTACCTAGTATTAACTGGGTTGTGGAGGTCAGATAGGCAGTCGCTCCATGTAAAATACTGGTACTCAGCTGCATCCGGTTAGACTGGAAGCCGACCCCAACATAGTTGGGAAAAGGCTAGGCAGATTATGATTTGTTTATAAAATGTTCTTAGTTATTACGTGTAGTGCAAGGGTCAAAGGATACCTACTGTGTTAACCAGTACCCGGAGGCGTACTCGCGCCGGGTACTGGTTAACACTACAGTAGGTATCCTTTCGCGCCTCCGGGTACTAGACCCGGAGGTGTAGCTACCGGTATATCATCGGTATCTATGGTACGGTGCCCCCTAGCTACAGGGGCTCGGACGTGTGAAGGAAAGAAATCGGCGATTAATCGCAACATCAAATTCTTATTGATTGAGCCCTTAATGAGTAAAGAAAGAAATTAACTTACCTCGATCTAGATATAATCTCCAATTTTCCGAGCTCGTTTAGATCGCTTTTCAATGAAGACTTAAACTTGTACAAACTACGGTCGGACTCGGGTTACTAAATTGTGTGTCTCACTTCACTCACTCTTACATTCTCTTAGTAATGTCGGAAGCACCAGGGGGAAGAACCTTCGTAATATAAAATCATATTCTAGGTTTTTTTGCAATTTGCAGGTCAGTATCGTGTTTCTTTTTTATATTAAAAAAAAACGTTTTCATGAAATAGGCATAATTATATACCTAGCACATACCCCTAGTATAAAATATTTAAGACAACAAACGGTGACAGGTTCAATATATTTTTTACAAATGTCTGTCCATTTCTTGGACAAATAGAGAAAAAGATGGAAATACTCGAAATTAAATTCAGCTTGTACATAACAGTATCGGCACCGTTACTTGAAATAATATCGAATGCTACCCAACCAGCAGCTTTAATGCTTCCCATTACTTGAAGTAAAAAATAAACACAGATAAATAGTAAACATTCAGCCAATTTCAAGAAGACACAAAGAAGAAATAAAACTAAACATTAACGGTTCACAATTTATTAGATTAATAAGATTTAATTTACAAAAAAATGTTAAACTAATGCCCGCACTCGCTGACGTCAATATAATTAACGTTTAAACATAGGTGTCAGAGTGTAGCCGTTATTAACCTTAAAGCAGTTTTCCATTCCTAATGTTTCGCTGCTAAATAAATTAAAACTTACATCAACTTTGTGTCAAGTTTTACTAAGAGCCTGAAACATCTTGGAATTAGCATCGTTTAAAAGATCGCTATTATATTTTCAAACGTGACGCTATTCAGGCTCCTAATAAAGTAATAAATTAAAAATAAATATCTTTAACAGTCACCATCAGAAAAATATCACATACAAGTGTACGAAATATACGAAATACTAAAATAGTATTAGATACATAAGTTTATTCAGTCACTTATGAATAATACCTACCCACAATCTCGTGTATATTAATTATAACTAAGCCTTACACAAAAGATGGGCTGAATGCCGTTTATCTAATAATATACATCATGAGAATGTAATTCTGCTAAGTATGTGTCCCATCATCATTGACAACAGAACCAGGAAAATTCGTAAGTATATACTTAGGTTAGTTATACGAGTATAGTACCTATACTTGCTTACATTATATTCACGATTTGTTATTTACAAAATTACAACCATTGGAACTTCTCGCTAACATTACATTCATGTAGAAGTGACATGATGTAAGTACCGGTATCTAAGAAAAATCTTGAGCAATTTGTTTATCGAATTTAAAGCACTTTTGAACGTGCATAAAACGTTAAAATATTAAACATAATATGCTCACAAAATATAAAAACATTCAGTCACCAGAAATAGGTCTAAGGACGTTCATTCGTACAGAAGAAAAATTAAAACAGACTCCATAACTTGAGGAATCTATTCAGTTTTTCTGTGGACGATTTCAGCAAATTGTTTCTCTTCTTCGGTCATATCCGTATCCTCCCAGCCCCAAACCGGGTTCTCCGGGTGATAGTGCTCATCCTCCTCCAGACTTTCTTTGGACAAGGCATGGGTACCGTCCCCTGTCCTGTTCACCCTCTGTCGGATCATATCGGCTGACACTGTTTTCAAATCGTAAGCCAAACCTGTAAATAAAAACGCATTTTGTTTTATATTTTGACTGAAAAACTGAGCTTTAAAAATAAAAATAAAATACTGTGTAATGTAGTCTAAATACATTAATATGATATTTTAATATGTGAAGTTCGTGCAGTAAAATAAATGTTGAAAACTGTTCCAGCGAACAGTTTTTAACAAAATGTTATAAATATCTGTGAGGTAAGTGGAACCGCCACTGTTATTAAATTAATTGGCTCTTGTTCAATTTTTTTGCTTTCCAATAACCGAATGCAAAACCCCTGTATTGTTTTGTCACAAAAGGGAATTACAAATGATACCACTTTACTGGAAATGTTTGGAGGAAATGCGACTGAAATCTTGATATGGCTCTATAAACCTAGAATTTGTACTGATTATTATATAAATGAGCTCTTTCTTTTTTTTAGCCTGTACTGTCCCACTGCTGGGCATAGGCCTCCATAAATTCCTTCCACGTTCTCTTTTCCTGAGCCACCTCGAACCAGCCCACGTGGTGCGCGTCCAGATCGTCTCGCCACCACTTTCTGGGCCGGCCTCGGCGGCGCCGTCCGTCTTCCGGCAACCATCGTGTGGAGACTTTTGCCCAGCGGTCATCGTGACGGCTGACGTGACCCGCCCAATCCCATTTTAGCCTAGCAGCCTTCTTGCCAACGTTTACTATGCCCGTTTTGGAGTGCAGCGTGGTGTTGTGTGTGGTGAACACTTAATATGTAGGTAGTTTCTGTCATTTATAGATGACAGACGTTACGAGTAGTTAGAATAAAAGTGTGAAAGACTGACAACCATTCTTACGAAGGTGTATCGTTACCCAGTAACTGGGTTGTAAAGGTCAGATAGAAAGTAACTCTTTGTAAAAACGACCTCCATCCGGTTAGACTGCAAATCGTACACAACATAGGAAAAGGCTAGGCAAATCTGATTTAGGTTGCACTCACGTTACTCCCTTAAGGCATTAATTATTACTAACCATCATCATCGGCCTAGCCTTTTCCCAACTATGTTGGGGTCGGCTTCCAGTCTAACCGGATGCGACTGCCTATCTGACCTCCACAACCCAGTTAATACTAGGTAATTATTACTAACCATTAGTCCAAATTCCTATTTCGCTAACAGCTAGACAATAAAACTTTCGGGTTTATGTTTTAGCTGTTAGCGAAATATGAAATAAACAAAACCGCTCTGACGGATTTTCAACGTAAATTCAGTGTGAAAAGTTTACAATTTAATATCGAATAAGTAAATCAAGTTTTACCGTGTTTGGCAGCGAAGTCTATTAAGGCAGTAGATAAGTTTGTGCTGTAGTTTCCAAGTTCCGCCGCCTTGTAGTCCCAGGGGAAGACATGGTGGTAGTTGTGCCAACCTTCGCCGAACGCACAGATCGCGACCGCCTTGTTGTCAGTAGCGCCTATGTTTCTGGAATAGCAATATGTTGGGTAAGTACTAGTTATTCGTAATATATCATTCGTAGCTAAAGATTATCACTTGCTCCGGTGAAGGAAAACATCGTGAGGAAATCAGCATGCCTTTTTTAGCCCTTTGTGTCGAGGCCGCGGTATCTCTTTCGAACAACCCGCAGCCCCGACGAGGAAATGGGTGCCTTAAAAATCCGTACACCAGGTTAGGTATACTAACCACACGATACAGAAGAGTAGCTGAATTTAACGTGCGGGAGGGCTGCTCATTTAATTTATAGCAATACACACAAAAAATATTTGGCTAGGTAATAACCCTGCCTAAAAGCCACTCGGATCTATTTTTTAGGTTAAGCCACCCTTGCCTAGATTGGACTGTGGATGGGTGACCCATTATACGTGACGGGCCAGACGCCACCGACCCCATTAGTTGGGAAAAGGCTAGGCAGATGATGACACACAAAATTAACAATCGCACTAAAAATATTAAGGTAATCTTTTACGAGTGCCTTGTCTGATGAAATAGGATGCAGATTCATCCGGTCAGTACCTATTTAAGAAACTTTAGGAATGCCAGGCCAAGGTGCCTGGCTAAATATAGTAGCAATCATTATACAATCTACGAATTAGAAAAATAAAAATAACTTGGGATAATATTAATTTTGGGCTCGAAGTTACATAATTATTTCTTTTGTTTCTTAGATACTCGATTTGATATCTAACTGCGGTACTCAGAGATATTTAATGATTACTTAAGCCGTCACTTAGTAAAGGTTTGACATACTTTTGTACGACAAAACTGTCAAAACCTTTACTAAGTGATGGCCTAAGTAATCATTAAAGCTCTCTGAGTGCGGCAGTAAAACGTACCTACTTCACACCTAATGCCGATGATTTGCCACAGGCAGATTTGCGAAATCAAAATACAGTTTGCCGCCTGGCCTACCGAATCAGGTAGACCCAGGGTCGAATCAGGGTGTGAATCAGAGGCCCGCAAGGGCCGACGCCCGTCGGGGCTGCGAGTTGTTCGAAAGAGATACCGCGGCCTCGGCATAAAGGGCTAAGAAGGGACATGGATGGTTTTGGTCAGTAGAAGTCTGACACTCCCTTTCGCTCTGCCGATAATGCCGATGATTTGCCACAGGCAGATTTGTAAGATCAAACGGACAGTTTGTCACCCGGCCCATCGAATCAGGCTAACCCGTCTTACACAACTTGAAGGGATTCATTTGCACAACAATTATTGATATTACATTATAGTAGGTCGGCACGATTTAATAAAAGGCAATAGTGAATTTCTGTAACTGAGCAAATCAATTGACTGAAACAGGATGTTGGTAGTTAGTAGTCTCTATTACATAACAAACATCACGCGATCTATGTACGACCACCAGACCAGCACACATCGAACGTGAACTAAAATTTGTGTTAGCAATTATAAATGGACTTGAGTTTTCTTTATTTCTTATTGTACCGTCAACATCACATATGTTAGTGAATATTTCAAGAATGTTTAGGCAAATAATGTTCATCTCTAAACGTATTGTAATAATTTATAATAATAAATCGTGAGAATTAAATATTTCTCAGTTCATTGTTAAAGTCTAAGTTCATGTATTCTCAATTTGCTTAAAATGTTGCTAAAACGGTGGTAGAATAATTTCGTTATCATTTAGTTTATCAAACATAATAGGTACTTAAGCTTTTAACAAATCTTTAGCAGGTAAAATACTTTTGTTGTTAACTGTACCTATTACAAAAGGTACTAAGTAGGTAGCTTCTAGAATTTGGGATGTATACTGCCTATTTGTATTTCTTATGTCTGTCTTGAGGAAGTGATGATGACGTAGCTTGCATGAGGGCGACGAGGTCACCAGTTTGGGGGGTAGTGAGGAACAGGGTGTAAAGTTTCTCATCCCCCATAGAAAAGGGAGGATCCTCCGACCAGACGGGTGTTGTGTCTGGTGGGCTAACTGCCTGACATATGTAAGTCGGGATTTTCTATATGAGCTAATATCGCGGATAACTTTGATAGCGCGATGCAGGATTATTTTGTCATTTTAGTTCTCATGTGTTGCGATGGATGTCGTTGTCGCCACACATCAATTATTTGTTATATTAAGGTGATTTAACATTGAAGTTATATTAAGTAAAATTTTATACCGAGTGAGTAGGTACCAAGCTACATTGTATATTAAACTAAATCCTTACACGGTGCACTATGAACTTTAAACTAATATAAATCAAGTATGATTCTTAAAACGGCCCCACAATTATATATTAATCCACAAGGCAATAATAAACTAAAACTTGCCAAACTAACTTCATTCTGGGACAGAAGTTACGAACACGAGCTTAGGAAGTTAGGACACAGTTAAATTATTCGTGCCATTAATTAACTCCAACTCACTCAACTCTATGGCCACTCCCTTCTTCCAATGGAGATCGTGAACGGGGCACAGTTTTCCATAATAATATTAATTAATAATTACTTGCTGTATGTCCAAAATAACATTAAATTAATAAGAAGACTTCACTCATTCTTTTTTTACGAAGAACACAACAATACATGGCAATATTTGCTGTGTGTGAGGGTATTTGTGAATGTGACTTTATATGTTTGTGAACGCACCCACGATGCAGGAGAAATTCCTATGAATGAATGAATGAATGAATGAATGAATGAATGAATGAATGAATGAATGAATGATTTATTTGCGGGAATATAGGTTTTTTACATGAGTTCTTGAAGTACATAATAAATTTGTTTCACTATATTCGGCATTTCAGCCATACAAATATTTAGATATTTAGATTTTACATGTTTCGGTTGTAGCATGCATTATACATTTATGAATTAGGCAAAGAAAAAACAAACAAAAAAATATGGATAATCATTTTAACCTAGTGTGGGGCAATGTTTTTTTTTTTAAAAAAAAAAGTTAATAACAGAGAACACACTATAATAACAACTCTTCAATAATCTGTGAGCTAACCGATCCACCCGGGTCAAGAATTCACTGCATTTTTTTCAACTTTCACCGAATGTTCGTATAAACTTGATAACGTAAAAGTGAAATTTTGATCACTTACTTGTCGTAGGGCCTATTGCCCCAGATGTGGGCCGCGGAGTTAACGAGCCAGGTGAAATGGAGAGCCACTGTGTATCTGGTGATGGACGCCACGTACCACGAAATCCAGGCGTTCTCACCCCAGAAATAGACGGGGATCCAGGCAGGGATTATGAAGCAGAGGATCGGCATCACCATAAGATATGTTCTGGAAAGAGATTGTATACATTTTAAAGATGGTGTCGTATTACTGTGCCTACAGACTGATTAACTTTTGACAGTATGAAAATGTTTGCTTCCTTTTTTATTTGGAAGCCAAAGAAAGTATATCATGATAGACCAATAAATACAGATACAATATAAACCCTTAGAGGTCGTAAACTACACATATCAGTCTGTTTATTTCAATAAAATGTTAAAGCTTGGCGGTACTCTAGATCTAGTTTCTAGATCTAAGACATGTTTGTCAATCAATTTGTTTTCAATTATGATAGCTTACACAACAATTTCTCATGCTAACACTGGGAGCACGTGAAAGGAAAAATAAACTAGTTTTATGATAAACATAAATTGTTAACCAAGAGCAATACAACCAGTATATACTACTACAATTTGCTGTAGGTAACCTCGTCAATCAGTTTAACTTATAACACGCTACTTATAACACGCTACTTTTAAAATGAACAGCTGCCAGTCTGACAGCGCCTTTATGGTGGGAACATAATTATATAAACGTACAAGATTGTGTTCACTGGTTCTCCAGGAAATCTAATTTCGACATATACAGGAAAACAGCTTCAAACCTCTAAGGCGAAACCAATCATTTTCATATCACATTATATTGTATGTAGTTATGTTCTTAGAAATATATAAATCAATCATTGCTTCATAACATGTTCACATTTTTACCTCCCCTTGTCATCTATCTAAAGATATTCCGAATAAAAATTCTGATCCTCACGTCTTGTTACGAGTCGTCAGAATATTGTTATTCTTACGTTTATTGTGTGAGGATGTCGTAGAACATCAATTGAGTCAGAAATAGCTCTATAATGCTTTCCTGAAATCAGGTAACAATATTTACATAGAATTTTTTGTCTGTAACTATATACTTTCTCATAATATGGTAAATATTTCCTAGGTAATACTATATGATAAATAAATACGATGATTGATTATATGGCTGTAGAGGATATAGAGGTCAGATAACAATGAGGAGCCTACTCATTTAAAAAACTGGTATTTTAATTGCACCCAGTTAAACTGGAAACCACGAATAACGTATTTGGGAAAGGTAAGATCGAGAACAGCAATAGTAGGGTAATGAGATACATACATAATACATAAATTCATGTTTTTTTTTGCCATGGGTATAGACAGAAACAAGAGAACACGACCTGCCACCCTAACATACTTCTTTCGCCTCGTCCACGGTCATACACGCATGCCAGTTGCGAGTACTACGCACCTGACCCTTCTGTAGAACCTCACCAATAAGTTCAATGTATTTCCTTCCAAGACCTCTGCTCCTACCGTTGCCACTTACAACTTCACAAGTAACCTTTCAATCATCCATTTATCAAGAGTATGCCTAAATGGTTATCTGGGCATACTCTTGAAATTTTTTTGTTATTACGTCTGCTTCTAAACCGCAACCTTCTTGTGAAATAATGGTGAAGAATGGCACGGTGGCTTACCTACTTCTATTTTTACTCTTCTGCTTCACTTCTTGAAAGTAAGTACTTACTTCTTTTGGAACATAACGATCGGGTCTTTCTCCAGGTCGGACATATCGACGGTGGCACCCTTCTCGAACACATCCTTGTGCTTGCGCACCATGAGCCAGCCGATGTGGGAGAAGAAGAAGCCGCGCTTCGCGTTGTGAGGGTCTGCATCCGTCTCCGTGAACTTGTGGTGGACTCTGTATTGAGGGAAACTTTCATTAATAAAAAAATACCCCAAAAAACAATGTTCAATAAAAAATAATGTTCTATGTCGGTTTTTTTTTTCAACATGTGAATGTGGTCGAGTGATCCTAGAATGCGCACAATATACGCGTTTGGTTTACCCCTTTTAAATGAATTTGAAATTTCATAAGATTGTAGTCTAATTGGTAAGCAAGTTCGTTCTAATTTCTTTCTATTTGGTTCTTGTATCACACAACTACTATAGACTTCCTAAGTGATTAACTGATTAGTCAAAATGCTACTGTTTTTAAAACGATGCCTCCACACCCACACTAGGATTTTCTCCTGTATCGTGGGTGCGTTTACAAACATTTAAACGCACATACACAGACACCCAGCCCCGAAACAACTATCTGTGTAGGCCATATCAATATTTGTTCCGTGCGGAGATTGAACCCGCGACACCCAACGCAGCAGTCCAATCGCTCAGCCACTGCGCCAACCGTATCGCCAAAATTGTTTAAAACTCGCTAAGTACCACCAATTATGTTTTAATTATTTTAATAAAATAATTAAAACATAATTTTTAGTATGTAGATACTGCAGTTTAATGAGTCACTAGCTGATGCCCGCGACTTCGTTTCCGGTAACTTTGATGGGTGACTAAAAAAATGTTTGGTGTGGACAACCCTTAATACTTAGGGGTATGAAAAATAGATGTTGGCCGATTCTCATAGATACCGGATAAGCACAAAAATTTCATCAAAATCGGTCAAGCCGTTTCGGAGGAGTATGGCAACGAAAACTGTGACACGAGAATTTTATATATTAGATTGAACCAATTAAGAGCTAAAAACTATTTAGTAAACTTAGTGTTTATTTAAATTAATTTTTACACAGTTTTTTTTTCCATGAACAGTTGTATAAAAAGCTAATTATAATATAATCGTAGAGAACTTAAACGTGATGCTATAACATTGCAATAATTAAAGTCCTCAAGTATGCGTTACGAATCTGTTTACGGACGTCAATAATTATTCCCTGTTGTATTCTTCGTAATGATCTTACTACAGTCCATTCACAGTTCATTTTCGTCAGACAAGCTAGTGCAGTACAACAAGAGCCCTAATATTGCTATGAAATTAAAGATCACTGTGATTTTGACAGCGAAGCAAAGGCTATCAAATGTGAACGTGGAAAAAAACTGAAGGAGGGTGTTGGAGGAGGTAATCAAACTGTGAATGAACTGTAATCATGCAGCTGAATAACCGACTGTAAAAAAGTAGGTTACGTTTCCTGAAACGTTAAAATATGTATCTATCAACTTCTTTAGATATTTTTGAAGGACTTCTGGCTGGAAAAATCTAAAAAGAGACTCATTCGTTTGTTTCCCGACAGCGTTTACAATATTATTATGGTTCAAAACTTTGATCATCGTATAGATACGATTATTATAGACACATCCGGCAAAGCGCTGCAGTTACATCACTAATAGTATTTATAGATACCGTCTATGTATGTGCAAGTAGTTAGTGACTGCTGGTAAACCGTTCGTATTTACTGCTGTCAAATAAGTAGGTATCAATAAACTATTGATATTAAAAGCAAACTTTACGAGCGCCTTATTTCTATGGCACCAAATAAATACAGGGGCATAACCAAAGTCCAGGCGCAAAAAAGCATACTATTGCTAATTTGTATATTTGATCGACGAGTCACGAATTTTTGTATAATGCGACATAATATTTAGTTTTTCGAGGTGGCAATAACAAAGTCATTCTTCTTTCCAGAATGTTATGTTCTTAGGACCCAATGATATTGTCAATGCTCTTTACCTTATATATTTGATACGAGGCAAAAATCGACTTGGTATCCGAGGTAAATAAGGAAAACGATCTAGACGCTAATTTAACTGATAAACAAATATTTATTTACCAAATGAGCAAATATAACAATATATAAGTAAACTAGCGACCGAAGACTTTGTCAAAACAGTGCCAAGTGGGGGCGCCCACTTGGTACTGTTTTGACAAAGCATCACGATTTCGATGTTATAAGTTAATAATAATGTATTAAGCAGCTGCAACGGAAACTGTAATGTTAAAAATGTTGATGGCAATAAGCTCGCCTATTACATAGGACTAATTGGGGAAATGTGAGTGTGCTTGTTAGACCGTACAGTCAAATCTGCCTTACTCTTCACGGATTACAGGCGTGATGTTGTGAATACGTTTCATAAATCACGGTATAACCACATCAAAATCCGACGTGCATTTTAGAAGTATAATTTGCCGTCACACAAACGGTCACGAAGAGCTGTTACCAGCTACTAATAATTTGTATAGATTATACTTTTGTCAGTTAGTTTATTAATGAAAATAGGAAGTAATGTATTGACTGACCTGTGATCCCGTACCCATTCATAGATGTGGTTCTGAAAGGCCATCGTCTGCATGAAAGCTAGGAACAGCCGCAAAGGCCATCGCGCCTTATAGGATCGATGCGCCCAGAGTCTGTGAGCTCCGGCTGTCACGCCCATGGCTGACATGATGGCGAAGCTAATACCTGGAAGCAGAAAGACATTTTAAAATCACTACGAATGCTTGTTTTTTTCTCGTATAAGCGGGAACTAGTGCTAGGATAGCTCTTGCCGTGGACATAATAATATCTAAACCAGTCAAGTGTGCTTTGCATGGTACAAATGCCAGAAACCCTTCTCGATATTGATAATTACGATATTTTCCTTGAATTTTCTAACAGGGAGATAGTCCAGAACACAGATTTGGCATACAATATGCCAGACAACGCGTGTACCTTATCAACTTAATGTGATGTTTTAGTGAGAACAAATAGTAAGTGCCTTTTAAGCCTTTTTAAACATTGACACTGACATAACAAAGTATTACGAGTATGTCAGTGTCAACGTTTAAAAAGGCGCAGTCGCAAAATGTCTCTTTCGCAAAATGTCTACGGTAGCAAAATGTATCTTTCTCATAATGTCGTTTTCGCAGAATGTCTCTTTCACAAAATATCGCTCTAGGATTCGCTCAGATTTTTTTTGCCAGGTTTATAAAAAAGGTTGTTTTTTCCGATTTCTTATTGTGTGTCACAGTGTCTCGATCTTTGTGTTGCCAATGATTACATAGGAGACCGAAACGTGGATGCTCATAATGGGCCTCATCCAAAGGTTTTTTTTTTTAAACTTAAATATTTCTCCTTAGGTATAGTTCACATTTAAGAAATCGGAAAATATCTTTTTATGGCTGGCTAAATTTTTTTCTAAGTCTTAAAGCGACATTTTGCGAAAGAGACATTCTGCGAAAACGACATTATGAGAAAGATACCTACATTTTACTATCGGAAGACATTTTGCGAAAGAGACATTTTGCAACTGAGCCATTAAAAAGTCAAAGTCACACCAATTAATTGAGGTTAGGAGGTTCATCAGCTGACTACAATGTTAGGTTACGTTAGTTATGAGTACGATTATGTGTTTTTCTAACAGGATTTATTGTGAGGACAAGTCTAAAGGTCGCAAATGCGACTGCTGAGCATAAGGTACTGGGTTTGACTCTCGGTTCGGGCAAGTATTATTGAGTTTTTCGAACAGCAATTTCTCAGTAGCAGCCACGGAGTCTGGATGTGTGCCCGCTTGATGGCAATAGAGTGGCCCTCTATAAATAATAATATATGTAGCTTAAACTTATCTGGCAATATGTGGGTGTACCTATTAAGTACACCTCTGCCCAACCCTTGGGGATTACATGCCTGATATGTTATGATTTATTGCGTAGCGGTTTAAATTCTTTATTTTTTCCTAATTTTTGCGTCAACTGAATATTAATTTAACAACCTGTTCAAAACATTTTCTGAAAAGCCCTCTGGGCAGAACCCCTGTCTCATTACATTGTTTGGTGCCTTGGTAAAATAAGTGAAGTGCCTTTTAGGCTCAAACGATCACTGACATCACAATAAACAACCGTTCTTCGTTCTCTAGCTGTGTTTTATAAAAGCACTTTACTGTGCAGAGGGGCAAAACAAATAATGTTTCCCTAAGACAGTCACGTGGAGTGGCTCTGAGCAGACAGTTTCCTGGGGTCACCCCAGGAAACTGTCTACTCAGAGCCACTACTAGATATAAAATAATCTACCAATAAACCTCGTTCGTAAATAGTTGGGTTCAATCCCAGATTATTCGGTTTTTCGATCAGGAATTTCTCAGTCGGTCATTCTTAAGACGTAGCCTGGATTTGGGTCTGGTTGATGACAATGGGCTTACATCCTATTACAAAGGCCTTAAATTTCCCCGCGAAATGTGAGTTTGTATGAACCACTCCTGCAGGGCTATTGCGTATCTTTTTAAATGTCAGTGGCTATCATAGTGTCCATCGATTAACTGTCAAATACGTTTAATAAAGAACAGTTACTCACCAAATAAAATTGTCCACAATTTGACTTTTCCGGTGAACATCAAGTAGAATCCATACAGTGCGGCAGCGTGCAAGTACACGAACGCTAGCACGTTCCTCCATACCACTTGCCATCTGCAATTAAACAAGATTGTCATAAGTAAAACAGTTACTGTTTTAATTGCTTGTAATAATTAGATAAGTTACGGGTATGACTTGCAAGTACAAGCAAGTAATTTATTTTTCTGTAATATCGTTGTTTCTATTTCCTTTTAAGTTTTAATTATGAACTCTCATTTTTGTTATGACTAAGTATGGTTACATTGTGCGTTCTGGTAAAAAATTATGTCTGCCCTGAAAATGCTTAATTGGTTAATTAGGGTGTTGTTCTGTATAACATAAAATGTAACCTACTTATCTTGTATCCTATACGCCCATAATTATACATGACAAATACCTACCATACTTTCGAATGCCTGTTAAATATTTAATTAGTAAATGTGGCATAGTTTGCATGTCTGTCATGAACTGAGAAGTTCAAAGAATTTGCTTAGTGACCACAAACTATTATAACAGGCTCATTTCTAAATACATATCTACCAACAGTTTCTAATTGATTAACTTTATTTAACAATCTTACACTAGTTTCACTTCATCTTTTACTATAGTTTTATATTTAACTAGCTGATGCACGTGGCTTCGCCCACGTGGATGTCGGAACGGACAAATTATATACCTACTAAAACCTTCCAAAAAAAGTTTTTTGCAAAAAAAAACCGACTTTAAAACAAAAATGTGCAAAACACAAAATCGAAAAACACAAAACAGTGAAAAATAAACTTCAGAAGAATTTGCTTATGAAGTCGGTGGATAAAAAACGAACGCAAACAAACAAATGTCACCGACTTCAGAAGCTTTTAAAGTTTTTTTTATTTTATATTTTTAGTTGTAATATTCTACACAAATATTTAACATTCAACCATGAAACCTAACCCTTAACCTTCAAGATTCCCCTATTATTGCTTTCAACTCCTTACCGTTGAGGAGTACTACCTTCCATAATTAGCTTACCTAGATAACCTGAAAGAATACAACCATATATACGTCCCCATAATTATTATATTAAAGAATTATCCTCCAACTCCTAACCGTTGAGGAGTTATATCTTCCATCATCAACTCATCAACATGAAGTGATGACTGCTAGATGCGATTACTTACTTAAAAAGCTTTTGAAAAAGCACAAAACACGTAAAGTGCCTATAAATTTTGAGGGTTGCCCTCAGTTTCTCTGAGATGCCATCATCAGATCCTGATTTTCTTATCTTGATACCACCCTTGGGATATCTCCTTTTCAACAAAAAAATAATTTTTTATATCGGTTCAGGCGTCTTCGAGTAATCGGTGAATATTCATAAAATAAGATTCCGACGAATTGAGAAACTCTTTTTTTAAAGTCGGTTAATGAGATTTACCTTCTATCATCAGGTTAACCTAATAGCCTGAAAGAATACAACTACCGGTCCATAAATACGTATAATTATGAAGGAATTTTCTTTCGACTCCTAACTATTAAGGAGTTGTACCTTCCATCATCAGCGCATCCACATGAAATTATGATTATCAGACGCAAATACTTGAACAGTTTCAGAAAATATATGGAAAACGTAATGTGTGCATATAAAATTTGAGGGTTGCCCTCGATTTCTCAGGGATTCCGTCATCAGATCCTGAGTTGGTGACAATGGGGCCACCTCGAAAGTATACCCTTTCAAACATAAAAAGAATTTTCGAAATCGGTCCACTATTTACGGAGATATGCGCGGACATACATAAACACGAATAGAGAACCTCCTCCTTTTTGGAAGTCGGTTGAAAACCACTCTATTCATTGGTAAAATCAGCATCAATATCGATACAGAGTTGAGTTTATCGTGAACAGACAGACAGACAGGCAGACGAACAGAACACGAACGAGATAGGAGAACTTTGTTTTATAATATGTGACACCGGTATCTAAAGATTGTCTTGCTTTGGAAAGAAATTTTCCACTGTATTCGGTTATGCGCTGGTTTCATCCAATTCCATCAATCCAAATTTGATCTTGTTTTGAGCTATTTCTTTAGCGTTTCGTAATGTTTGCCGTTATTCTTTCTATTTCCAAATCGTATTTTATTGTTCTTTTAATAATTCTACTAATGTTTTGTATATATTCTGCTTTTTAGGGTTCCGTACCTCAAAAAGAAAAAACGGAACCCTTATAGGATCTCCGAAACTTCTGAGCCTAAAATTTTGAAAAAAATACATAAATAAGTTCAACGCTATCTATAAGCGTTAAACTTATTTCTGTATTTTTTTAAACTTATTACAGGAAAATCTATAAGAAGTCTATGGTGCTAAAATAACATAGAAAATCTCTCAATATCTACTACAATGGTACGGAACCCTTCATGTGCAAGTCCGACTTACACTTGGCCAGTTTTTTCTATTGAGCAGACTGTTTCAACGGTTGTGCCAATTTAATTCTGTGTTGTTGGTATATTCGTGTTTACGCAATCTAACACAGACCACATCCGAGGAGGGAATCTAAAATATTAAAAAAAAAATTACTTGTAAAACCTATTTGCACAATAATCACCATTTATAATACCTACTTGACTAATTCGAAATACTCTCTCAGAATTTCGATGAGGAATTTTCTCAATTATTATTGAGTAATTGGTCATAGCAAACTTTCGTAGTTCCGTACTTCGCGATAATGAACATTCTGAATACAGTACTTCGTAGTAGCAAACTTTCGGAGTAACGTACATCGGAGTGACGATCATTCTGAATACCGTACTTCGTAGTAGCAAACTTTCGGAGTAACGTACATCGGAGTAACGAACATTCTGAATACCGTACTTCGTCATAGCGTACATTCTGACTCACGTAATTCGGACTCACAAACTTTCTATATACCGTACATCGGCATTTCGAACTTCGGAGTAACGTAATACAGTCCATCCTCCCATCTACGACGCTGTCTCCTTTTCTAAAATTTATTAAGAATTGTCTTTCTAAAATCGGTCACATTACCCAAAAAGTTAAGAAATGGATTCTCTGACCACTGTGTAGCTGTACTCTCTGCCTACTCTATGAGAAAATCGCTTGAGTTTGTACCTTGGTCGAATGTATCGACCACAACATTAATATAAGTTTTTAAACTGACATTGTCACTAACACTATTACTTGTACTGAAAACGGGATATTTACCATGTTTACTATAACAGCGCCAAAATATCGGGAACTCGAAACAAAAAGTAAACATGGTAAATATCCTGTTTTCAGTATTAATCACAACATTAATGTCAAACATTCACTTTTCGCTATTGATGTTGACCAGACACAGAAAAATTTAGTCAATATTTAGTTTTCTGCGTAATGCGAAACTAAACTTCACTTACAAAGTACTTACCTACCTATTGTGTGAGGACAACAAATCTTTAAATAAAATACAGTTGGTGTTTATTTTATTATTATCAATGTTGTTGGTTTTCACAAGCTTTAAAACAAGTTCTCACAGAAAAAGGACGTTAGATATTTGTGGCTTCGTTAGCCAAATGCATTTTCCATTGCTGATTTTCGACTTTTTTACAATTACAATTTATTCGCCCAGTTAAAATTTATACAGATCGCCTGGCTGTGCGAGTCCTGTATGAATAATTTCAGTATGGAGCGGCGGTTACAGATTTTATTCTTTAGTAATATTTTAGCCACGTGCAAGGAATAACCGCCCACCATCCAACAGAACGATATCTACGTAGCAAGAGTACATGACATACTTTGCCATTAGCCTCCTATGTTGTTCTCTCATATTCTTAGGGGACACCTATCGATAACCGTCATATTATGCTATTACGTTATACAAAGGCAACGAACATACAGCTCGTTGCGTATGTGTGTGTGAGTGATTGTAAATCAGTAATTCATTCCTAGTGTGGTGCAACGTTTTTTAAAAAAGAAAGAAGAAAGAATCCATTCTCTCTGGGAGGTACGGGGGTGTTTTCATAAAAGTATCACGTTCCCAAATATACTTGAAACTACTAGTACGGGCATTAATAAAGAGAAATAAGAAGGACCATACAATGTATTCATGTGTTGTGTGTTCAAATAAAACTTTACAAGGTAAATCGAACGAAGGCGATACCGCCTTTATTCGATTTACCTAGTATTTTTTTAGAGAAGACCCAGGTAGGCAGAAGCCCAATGCGCTGGTCAGACCAGTTCCGCTCTGCCCTAAACACTTCAGTCTGCGATGCCTTACATGCTGCCGAAGACAGAGTCAGCTGGCGCAAGACAGTCCGGGAGAAAGTGATTCAAAGAGGCCACGACCCTCAGCATTGAGGAAAAACGACGCAAGGAGGAGGAGGAGTATTTTTTTATTTATAAATATTTCATATTATTATGTTCGTAATACTCTCTTTATCTGCATGTTTCTAGGAAACGGATGAATCAATCTTTTGATATCTAGGTACATTAGTACCTTGACAATGTGAAAATTGTTTGAATTGAACAGAATTTTCATGTGGTAGTTCGCGTCGTTCCAAGGAACCCCTACAAGAACATAGACAACAATAACCTAATAACAACAGACATAATATCAATTTGAATAGGTATACTTTGGGATTGTTGTCGAATTCAATAAAAATAAGGAATAAAGAAAAACTTGGAGACAAAAGTTTTCTTCCACAGAAGTAAAAGTTAATGATGTTATTGAAAACGTTTCTAAAGTTTTTTTATTAGTTTTGAAATTATTTAGAATAAGAAGGCCTAGACAAAGTGGCACCAGATCAGCGGCTAGACCGCATCTGGCAACTTTCCTGGTTCGCCAACTAAACATAAAAACGAGCAAATTTTCATGCATTTAGTCCCGTTTTGCTAACAATTTTCACTGTTTTTTAAACTGTTCAGGCTCCCAAAATTAAATTATGAAAACGAAAAAAGTGTACTAAAAGCTACCGAAATTAGAATCCGAATCTTACTAATTGTTGTAAGAATGTGAAACTAAAGATGATCATTTAGATAAAGGGCTATTAATGTAATTGTAACACAGTATAATTACAAATGTTTTGTGTGCAGTAGGGAGGTTCAATATAGTGTACGAAAAATCCTTTTTGTAATTTCTCATCAAATAATTAAAATGAAACTCTTTAATTATATTCAAAATAGCTGGACCGAAAACATGTTTAAATTGAGACAAATAGGTATGACACATTATATCTGCATGGCCGTTGTTATGATTCCTGAAAATTATTCCAGAGGTGTTTCATCAATGCGTATTGTTGTATTACTCCTGGAAAATACAATTGATGCTGACAAAATATGTATCACAATTTTAAGCAAACAGGTAAAACATTTATAAAATCCATGTATGTATGTATGGAGTAGGTACTTTAGTATTTTGAACGAAATAATATGTATATAAAAATCGTAAGTGGTAGTGTGAGAATTCGTTTACTTTACGATATATTAAATGGATACCTACATAATAATGTTGGCTAGATGCTAATTTGTAAAACTAAGTGTTTATTTTATATATTTACTCGCTGAAACTTAGACTGATTTATCAGCAGTGTGGGACAACTCGAGGTACTTTATACAAAGCTTATAACTAAACCAAAAAATAAACTGAATTACTAACATTATAAACGAACAAAGACCAAGGTAAAATTATTTGTATATTATGCCAAATAGTAGAGTTAAGTAATTAATTTACTCTTTTTGTTTTGAAGACGTTTACGGTGCTTTTTCATACGGCTTGTTCATCAACTGGCGAGTGTGACACTAGCGCGAGTAGAGACTTTTCAATGTCATACGGACCTACTGAGTATCACAGATAAACCACATCCACTGCTGGGATACCTGGGTGAGGCTGTTGTAAGCAAATCACGACCATTGTGAAATTGTGAGTCGGGGTGCTCTAGTTTAGATACAGCAACCATCTTGGCATACACATGGTTGCTGATGGTTCTAACCCTAATATATATAATAGATAATTAACTTAGTTTCAATTATATTGAAATGACAATCAGATCGAATACCTTAGCTGTGTGGCTAAGCCTAGCTCTAGCCAGCTAATCTTAACTTTATGTTCACAACCCATCTTTTTCTAGTTTCGTGAAGTAGTACTTACTCGTAATCTCTGTTCTTATTCTTCACCGGCTCAGCGTATCTGATGTCATCGTCTTGTAGTTTGCTGGTGAGCATCGTGTTGGCCAGGAGCAGGGGGGCGCTGGACATCGCGGCCATTCCTTCTCGCAACCTGTAGAGAGACAGAGAGAGACAAAGAGTTAACGTTAGCGATATGGATAACACGATTCTAGGTCAACAGGCAGTACCCTTTAGGTTTTAATTCCCTTGTGAAATCGAAAAATATTCGACATAAACTTTCTTGTCTGATAATATATTTTCTACCGACTACTTATTTTAAAATCATCTAATAATTAGTACGGCTATCCTCTGAACACAGTGATCTTTAGAGGATAGCCATGGTCGTATGGTACTTATTTAAAAATCCCACTCAGAGAATATAACGAAGAGTGGTTCATTGGAGAGAATTTAAGAAAAGTGGTAATAGAAGAACAGAAAAAAAGAGTATTTTTGCCTTTTCTCTGCTTTTCAAATCAAGACGAAATTTATAACTACATTCAGCGTCGAATAAGGCAATATATAATATATAGTATTACTTACTAGGCGGTAGGTTTATATCAATAACTTTATGTACGTTTCACCTGAACATGAGACCTTGTGCAACCGTGATCATGTAAATTATTCGCGAATCCATTACATAGATATTCATATAAATATTGAATCATTTAGTTAGAATAGTCCTGTTATCTAACATCTCAAGTATAACGCTATGCTAATTAGATTATTCACAGGCAAAGTCAAATCGTTTTTAACCTTCGTGTTAATATTTTATTTGAAAACTTTTGTGACACTTTTGGACTTCAAAATAAGTATACTTGAAGTATTGTTATTTTTTTTTATGTTTGTGGTCAAGTAATTCAAGTATGTAGTACGTTATCTTGCACCATGGTTTATAGAGAGTTCGACGAAGCCGTTAGGTGTTCTCAAGTGTTCCATCGCATTATCGTGTAAGTGCTTATAGAAAGTGACGTTATTTTTTTATTGAAAATCTCATTATTGAGATTGCGTCGCAGAAATCGAACGCCCGCCACTTAATCATTCCACGTGACTGGTTTATTTCTAAATTACTGTATTAATGACCTCATTTTCGTCCCGCACGTGTCGGAAATGTCCAGTTTCGGATCATTCAGGTTGGATGAAAAGCCGAATCCGACCCGATCCGATCCGGGAGAGCTTGGATAATTATAATTGTGGCTATGTAGGGCATGAAAGGTTTTATGCTGTAAAACATAATCCCATTGAATGAAAATACTCCGATGATAAGACTGCCATAAGTCATAACTTACTGCATCATAAGTGTTCTAGAAAACCCTATGTGGGTACCTACTAACAATGTATGCTTTTCTCCTATTGTTTACCTTGAGAGGTAAAGTACGAGTGTAGGCGGAAAATCTACGCACCTCTGCCGTAAATATAAGACGTTTTGTATGTTATTAAGTTAGTCATTTCCCTTGTGAAAAGGACTAGGTAAACGCGCGGGCGCACGATCAGTTTAAACGCGCCGACCTTGGCATGGGTCGGGAAATCGCTGCATTAGCCTTGCCAGGTCATTATTATGTTTGAGTAATAACCGCGAATTAATTTAACATACACACGATTATATAATATCTTGAGGATCTGAAATGAATGATACAACAATGGCTGCTTTCACGTTATAAAAGACACTTGTGTTATAATAACAATTAGTAAATACTTCACGCTTCTTGGAGGGAACAAATGGAGATTGGTGACGATATGAGCATGTTTACGTGTACTAACGTAACAGATTTAATCTTAACATTCTGATTTGAACTGATCGCAACTGATTTATTATACCCTACCCTTTACATCAAGTAGCCAGCTGATCTGCGAGATACATCCATAAATGAGTAATTTAATTAACCAAATTATTGAGATTTAAAGCGTGCTCAAGAAGCAGTAGCAATAATATGTGATACCTAAATAGGAAATTAATGAAGGGTTCCAAGTTGCATTAATTAGTATTTCCTAACTATCTCGCCATCAACATCAGAATCAGTTGAACTAGTCTAGGAGGAATTGGCGCATGAGCTCTGTAAACTATTCCAGCCTTACTGGGCGTCTGAAATGGCTACTTTATCAGTTCATAATAGTAACTGCTCACTCAACTGATCTATTTTCCTAAATGGTCACAGACGCAGTTACTATTATGAAAGGTCCATTTTACGCTTTGGGATGTTTACTGAATAAAAAAATATGATCCTAATTAGTCCGTCTGTTAGATTATCGAAAAATATGGGATACGTATTTTTTGTTTTATCAAATCAATAAAAAATTACGAAGATAAAACGCGTCAAAGATTTGAGTGGGGGGGTTGTGACGTCACTCACCGGTAAAAAATGTCATACTAATGTCTTAGAGTATGACGTCATACGAGTTTTTAAAGCACTGTATCGTCTTCATTGTTTGTTTACGGGAAAAAAGAAAAAATACGTGACCAATATTTTTTTGGAAATCTATCTGATGGACTAATTACATTTTTGTAGTTAACTACCCTATTCATATTATGATCTGCTAAATTGGCCATTTTAGACGCCCAGCAAGGCTGGAATAGTATCCAGTAGTCATGCGCCAATTTCTCCTAGACTAAACACCAACATTTATCGGCAAAAAGCATTTAAATAAAGTCCAATCAACCCCTACAAGCTTTTATCCAACAACATTTTAGTAAAACTCGTCCGTCTGATGACGACGACAGGCCGTGTCGACAGTGCGTTCGTGTTCCACGCGCGCCTCGGGACTGCGGGTTGTTCGAAAGAGATACCACGGCCTCGACACAAAGGGCTCAGAAGGAACATGGGTGGTTTTTAGTCAGTAGAAGTCTGACACTTCCTTTCGCTCTGCCCAGAGCGGGATGGGGGTTATTGCTGAAATGACGAGAAATAGAGATCTTTCTAGCCATAATTATCATCCTGCACACTGCAGTACATCCATTGTTCCTTTGGTCTTTCTCTACTCTTGTAGCCATCTACATTCGTTTTCAACAGTTTCTTTACAACATTTTCTTCATTCCTTCGCATCACATGTCCATACCACGACAATAGATTACCACACAACTTATCATTTTCAAAATTTTATATAGTCTCAGTTAGAGTCAGCTGCCATCCCTGCGCTGAAGGTTGCGATCCGTAGCCCGAAGCCCAGATTGGGGGTTGATTTCTTACATTTTTACCCCAAAAGACTATTTTTTTGGGGAAAATTCCAAATTTTTCTACCTACACTACTAACTTTTTTCCGTAAATCAGCTAGCGGAGCTATCGCACGTGCACCTAGCTCGCAAAAAAATTCAAATATATATATTTCAATGCACTTTCAAAGTTCCTCTTATGTACTCATTCCTTATTTTAACCATTCGCGTCACACCACACAAATGATTTTTTAAACAACAACTAAATGATTGCCTAAAAAAAGCTCACTATTTTATTTTCAACACTACTCTGCACCGAGAGTCAAAATTCCAATTTCAACATTAGTTTAATAATGCCCAAGATTAATTAATGTTTTGTTAAGTGTTTTGTGAAAACGTATATTACAGTGTTATTTATTGGCCATACGATACCTGATTGAAAACCTCATTATCAACGTTGATAAAAAGATGTACATATTATGATGACATATAGTTCACGTCAAATAACTTTGCCCCTCTGAAGTTAGCCATTTCCAAAGATCGGGCAAGTGCAGTCACGAAAATTATTTGAACAAAATAAATACATATTTTTAAAAGAAAACATAGTTTTATAATGCCGTAATGCCATGACTCGCGCATGCGCAGTTGCAGTTTTGTTCGTAATTTTGAGCCAGTCGTAGCCAACTTCAGAGGGGCACAGTTATTTGACGCGAACAGTACAAGTACGTTGATGCTGATAGGCATGCATGTATCTATCTATCTAAGCAACGAAATGAAAACTTCGTGCGATCTGACTCGGGTCACGTGCACCAGTCTGTGTGTCCTTTCATTTTATAAATACACAACAACCAAAGATTATCCAAACAACTGAGTACAATACTTATATTGTACTCAGTTCTTTGGATAATCTTTGGTGGTCACAGACTGGTGCACGTGACTCGAGCAATCCTTATACACCAGTGGTGGGGCCCAGAGTGCTAACAGGCCCGACATAAAAGATGTATGTCGTGGGTTCCAACCGAGGCAGATGCATTACTTTGTGTAATTTACCTCATCAACACTGCTCCCAAAACAGTAATGGAAAATATCGTGAGGAAAGCGACATGTGAAGATCCAAAAAAATTACATTAGGTAGAAATCAACAAACATGCAGCAAGATAATATTAATAAGACTGAATGGGTTTTCAATTAAATAAACATCATGAAGTCTGAGAGAGAAGAAGATGCTTTCTAGGTTCTGAAGAATTTTTTAAATTTAATCCACTCCATCAGTTTACAAAAATGCAAATGAAACAATGTCTGCTAACAGAATTACTTTAAATAATGGCGCGGTTGGCGCAGTGGCTGAGCGATTGGTCTGCTGCGCTACGTGTCGCGGGTTCGATCCCCGCACGGAACAACTATTTGTATGGCCTACAGATAGTTGTTTCGGATCTGGGTGTGTTTGTGTATGTGAATTAAATGTTTGTAAACGCACCCACGATACAGGAGAAATTCCTAGTGTGGGGCAACGTTTTTTTTTTTTTTTTTTTAAATCTAATAAATAATTGTTTTTGTCCAATGAACTAAAAGGAGATGGAAAACAGTGGGCCTATGTATGGAGTACGTTTTTACTTTTGTACACAATATTTAGGTATAAACCAGAAGAGTCACAACTCTTCTGGTTTATACCTAAATATTAAAATAGTGATAATAAACTGTGTATTTTCTCCAACTAAAATCTGATTTATCTTCTCCTTCCATAACTCCAACAATTTTGTTCTTTTAAAATATGAAAAATCTGCTCATTTCTCAATTTGGAAGGGAAGAAAAATGAAAAAGATAGTGTTCAATACACTTCCTCGAAAACTGGATCTTATTGCACTACGATTAGATTCGGCATGCAACGTATTTCGCACGTGTGCGTTATTCTTATTTATCTTTATCAACCAAGGGTGGGAAAAAAAATTACCACAGATAATTATACCTTACACTAAGTCCAAATCGATTAAAACATAGGAAATTTAAAAAAAAATCACCACCGTCAGAGCCAGTGGTGTTTTTTTTTAATTTCGTCATTTTGATTTGCGTCTTTACAGTATACATATTTTTAATATTAAATTGTGTTTGTAAAAAGAATACTATAAATAAACATGATTATTTTAAACAAAAAAGTAAATAATTATTATTTACTTTCATGAACAAGTAAACATTTATTTATGTTCTTAATTAAAAAATAATAAAATTTTATATTTTTCCTGTGAGGCTGTTTAGAGGCTCTGTTCCCTTCGCGAGGGGAGCATCCTCCCCCACCAATGGCTCCGCCACCTGCGGTGCCGGAAGCGGACCAAACAGGAGCCGATGACGACATTCCGGAGGTGACTGGGGTAGACCTGAGAGTGGCGGTACGGAGGCTTAAGGCTAAAAATACCGCCCCGGGACCCGACGGCTTACCTGGCAAAGCCTGGGTCCTGGCCTCAGAGGCTCTTAGGCCCCGACTGGAGGGGTTCTTAAGCGCGTGCATGGAAAGAGGCCAGTTCCCGCTTCGTTGGAAGACGGGGAAGCTGGTCCTCATCCAGAAGCCGGGGCGCCCTGCGGACTCGCCGTTCGCATACCGGCCCAATGTGTTGCTCGACGAGGTGGGCAAGCTCTTTGAAAGAGTAATTGCAAACCGCCTCGCCGAGCACCTTGAGGGAATGGGTCCGGATCTTGCGGAACACCAGTTTGGTTTCCGCAAGAGGCACTCGACGGTGGACGCCATCATGCATGTCGAGTGTACCTTGAAGTACCTCGGACTAGTCCTCGACAGCCAGTGGAACTTCGTGGAGCACTTCCGACGTTTGGCTCCCAGACTGGAGCGGGCGGCGGCTGCCTTCAGGTGGCTCTTGCCCAATCTGGGGGGGCCAAACGCCTCCTGCCGGAGGCCCTATGCGGGGATCGTGCGGTCCTTGGCCCTTTACGGGGCCCCGGTGTGGGCGAGTGCTTTAAGAAAGCGGGCCGCCCATTACCTGAACGCGCCCCAAAAGGTGATGGCCGTGAGGCTAGTCCGTGGGTACCGCACGATCTCCCGCGAGGCGGCGAACCTCCTTGCCGGATTGTCGCCATGGGATCTGGAGGCGATAGTCCTCGCGCGCCTGCATGAATGGCGCGCGGAGGCGCTGCACCGGGGGGTCACTCCGTTGCCGCGGCTAATTGCTGCGCAGCGGACACACCTCCGGTGCGATCTCATAGCGGCATGGAGAGAGCGACTGTCGCAACCCCGTGCAGGGCACGCCACGATAGTGGCGGTAAGTCCCCTCTTTGAGGAGTGGCTGGAGAGGCGCCACGGCGCCCTCACCTTCCGTCTGACGCAGGTACTCACCGGACACGGTTGTTTCGGGAGGTACCTGCACAGAATCAGGCGGGAGGAAACGCCCGGATGCCACCATTGTGAGGATCGGCCGGAGGACACGGTGGAGCACACCGTGGAGGTGTGTCCCGCTTGGGCGGAGCCCCGCCGTGTTCTCGTAGCGGCGATCGGCGGCGGTGACCTCTCGCGTCCGGCCCTGGTGCAAGCCATGGTCCGGGGCGAGGAGGAATGGGACGCCGTCGCCTCCTTCTGCGAAGCAGTGATGCTAGCGAAGGAGGTGGCGGAACGTGAGAGGGAGAGAACCTCTCGTCCCAGCCGCCGCGGGAGGCGATCCGGGCGTCGGGGGCCACGTGATGGCTTCCGGCCACCGTAGACGCGGGCCTGTGGACGGTGAGTGATGGGTAAGCTCGCCGTCCGTCCGTCTTATACGACGACAGGCCGTGTCGACAGCGCGTTCGTGTTCCACACGCGCCTCAAAGAGATGTCAGCAACATGGAAGGGGTCAAGGCTGCGGGTTGTTCGCAAGGGATACCGCGGCCTCGACATGAAGGGCTAAGAAGGAACATGGTTGGTTTTTAGTCAGTAGAAGTCTGACACTCTCTTTCGCTCTGCCCACGAGCGGGAGGGGTTATTTGATGATTTCCCACCCCCCAAAAAAAAAAAAAAAGCTGTTTAGAGGCTTCATACCTTTGCTTCTTCTTCGACCTGGCAAAATTAAACCGCAGAAAAAAGGCAAATTAAATCAGTCTCCTAACCGCTCGCAATTGCAAGAAAACCGTCGAGCTTTGCTAGTGTTTGACATTATACACTTGGCGCGACCGCTCTCATTATAACTTGATTTACAATCGATCCAAGTTGCGCATGGATTTCAGTGAAATTTTCATAAATCTGTATCTATTATTTCATAACATTTTCATCTCGTTACATTCAGGGCCAACAATGCATGTAATCGTTTCAGTATCCTTTATGAAGCAGAGGGTCGTCTTGGCAAGTAGCAGTTGCTTTCCAAGCTTCTCGTATTTCTGCATCGACTTTTACACGGCCTGACATAAGCTACCGTAAAAAATTTCGTTAAAATTTCGTCAATCTAATAAATAATATTGACTTTCCAACATCTTATTCGCTGATTGAATGTCCCTTATTTATGTCTTTAAATAGCCTATTTAATTGTATAACTTAAGGACTTACAGAATCGGCGCGTTCGTGTTCCACGCGCGCCTCAAAGAGATGTCAGCAACATACCGCGGCTTCGACATAAAGGGCTAAGAAGGAACATGGGTGGTTTTAGTCAGTAGAAGACTGACACTCCCTTTCGCTCTGCCCAAGAGCGGGAGGGGTTATTTGATGATATTCCACACGCCAAAAAAAAAAAGAACTTACAGAATAAATCGTTGTGGAAAATTGGGATCACTGAACATGGAATAAATTAAAAGGTGTAAGACAAATTTCACTAAACCAAAATGGTCTTAGTTGGTTTTTTAATTCGTTGTTTTCAATGAAAATAGATCGGATATTGAAAATTCTACTACCTAGCGTCAGTTTCAAAATTAATTGAACGCCGTTTTCTAATTAAAGTCAAACTCGAATTAATTTGTAACTGTTCGGGGAAATACTAACTTACATACGTAACCAAGTAACTTTATTATTTCAGACTGATTTGTTTCACATATTAATTTAGACTGGCCCTTGATTGGTTTTACGTACACAGTAACACATAATGGTATCGTCATTTGCATGAATACTTATGCAGGTAAATGCACTGCGAAGATCAATTAAAATATCTATTATATCTCCAAGTATCGGAAATGAATTAAAGGAATAGTTACCTACTGTAATAATTTATAAGATGGGTATTTACATTAGTAAAAACTGATTTATGTAAGTAACAACAAGAGAGCTTAAAAATCTCTGGTTATTATATCTGTCAAAATAATCGTATACAAAAGACAATCACTCAATTTCATCTCTTGTGTCGTTAGCATGCATCCGACCGTGACTGATAGTACCCACGAGCGAAGCTGTCTTATTACTATGTTATCTGTCTGTGTTGCGCGAGACTGAACATGCAATTACCTAAGGGGTGCTATCTGAAACATAGTCTTCAAATCATCAATATGTACTAATTGCGCTGATCAAAAATATGAT
The DNA here is from genome assembly GCA_949774965.1 of Diarsia brunnea. Classification (NCBI taxonomy): domain Eukaryota; kingdom Metazoa; phylum Arthropoda; class Insecta; order Lepidoptera; family Noctuidae; genus Diarsia; species Diarsia brunnea. The sequence continues at coordinate 14,189,100 of OX458999.1, read as the reverse complement.
AAGCCCGGCTTCTGAAAGTGTTATCTCAAGTAATAGGTACTTACAAAGAAACACATTCATTTTCTTAAGCGCTTGATGTGGCTTCTGTAACTACAGAATTAAGGAGGTACAGAGAGGTAGAGAAATAACTTCATACTATGGTTAAAAATGGAAAGGGTTTTGTTCCACAATCGCGAACATAAAAAATAATAAAACAGTTAAACTAACTCAAAGAAATTACCTCGTAGTTCAACTTATAAGATATTTTCTGTTAAAGAATATTTTTTTCTCATACATAGTTAAGTTGGCTGCCTCCTAAGGCATCATAATAATTGCTATTGCGTAAACATTAACGCATAGGGTGAATAATCAAGATAAAAAAGGACAATAAGTTTCGTGAGAAGATACATAAGTACCCACCTGTCCTATGATGTAGGTACCAACGCTGTGTTTATTGTGTATGCGGTGCTAATACCTTTTACATTAACCTTGTAGAAAGATGGATGTTTATACTCTAACAGTAAACGTCATTCGAAAGTTATATCATTGAGAAAATGAAGGAAAGGTGACAAGAGCGCACTTTCACAACCGACGTAGGTAGGTATAGCAAGTGGCTTTGAGCGGTGCGTTATGCCATGTGTCAAGCTCTGCGCGTTCGTCGCTTGTTGACTAATTACTCAAGAACTGGTCAAGTGGAAACTGGGCACAGTGGCCACGGGCATGCGATCTCTGGCCAAAATATTATACACTTATGAATATATTGTAGCTTTTTATATGACCAAAGTTGGTCAAAAATCTTAATGATAAATGACCTGATGTTTGATACACACCACACACTGTTTCAGTTTAGATTGTTAGTTTCTTTTTATATTTTTTATTGTCTGTTGTGTGCACTTGTGGCATGTGCTAAATAAATATGTTTTCTTTCTTTTCTTTCTGATATGATTTCACATTATTATTTAGGTTTTTTTTTAAGGTTTGTCGGCTGAATTTGATATTATTTACGTATTTAAGTATGTAACAGTTTCGTGACCACGTTCAACTTAACAATAATTGTGGGATCCGAGGACTAGTTTTGTTAAACAAATTACCCATAATTTTACTAGGTATTTAATCAGCATACTCCATAAAATCGCAAAACGGATGTTTATCTTTTTGTCTCCTTTAGGCCTTGCTAACATCCGTTTTACTTTTAAGGTTTTCAAAACCTTATCTCGTACAAAGATACACGTTTTATAAAGTTAACCTTGACCCGTATACAAATAAAAACACTCCTTTTTAAAAGAACAGTAAACATTATACGCAAACAGACTTTTCCATTTGTGGAAAATAAAATGAAAACACGATAAATCAACTGTTTTCTTTGTAAATAGTGGTTATTAGCATTGCAACAGCTGACGGAGGCAAACGGGTTGGTAAGATGCATTCTTGCAATCTTTGGACTCGATATACTAACCGTGTATAGGGTGAACTGACAGTATTGGATGCTATATTAACACAAAAATTAACATACATTGCAGATAATTTATTGACACCGATATTCATTCAATGAGTGAGAAGTCCTAATAATTATACGCAAAACTAAACTGTGATCAACTCAATTACTTTCCTGCAGTTCGAACATTTAAAATTATTTAATGCATAGTCAAGTAGACAGTGCAACCATATGTCTATAACAAAAATAACACTTACTAACGATGTCTTTGTTCAAACACTCCCATCTCTAAATTCTAAAGCGCATACAATAGATCGCATAAGAAAGTTTTACGAATGGTAGTGAGAGAAAGAAATACACACTTCAAGCCTCAAGTTAACCAAAACGGGACATGACATACAGCCGTTGGCAAAACATCGACAGATCACATAATACCTTCACAAAGCTTTGCTAACTTTTACTGACTCTCGAAGAAAAGTAAATAATGGGAACGAAACTTGTTTTGCGCTTGACCCCGAGTTTAACCGAGTACAGTGAATGAGATTGCGTGGGGATCGCGCGGACACTTTCACCAGCGCGAGCGCATGCTTATACTTGCGGAACCGGTGGAGAGTGACCACGTGCACGGCGATCGGCCGGCGAATCACGGCTACGTGAGCTTACAAAACGCTGAAGCTCTCGTCTCGTAAAAATACTTATAGTGACGTTTTTTAATGGAAAACTGCCTATGTCACGGCCTAAAAAGAAGAATTCAATAAGAAAAATTCAATAGACGCTATTCATTAATAAATGTTTTGATGATGAGGTTGGTGAATTAAAAAGCCTAGTGCCTAACCTACTTTGGATACATACACATGCCGCACGTTAAGATGAGAGAGAGAGAGAGAGAGATAAGAGTAGAGAAGATCAAAGAAACGATGGATGGACTGTGTGAAGGATGATATGTCTAACAAGGAGGTGACTGCTGAAAAGACGAGTAATAGAGAAGTATGGAAGACGGATACATGCTGTGCCGACCCCCTGTTTGGGGTCCCCTTATTGGAATAAGGGCAAGAAAATGATGAATACTTCTAGAATAGTCTACTTTTTTTATGCGAGCAAGCGAGAAATAAACACTTATCATAATACGGTTTTACTGTAAGTATATCACGATAATTTGTAAGATACCTATTACAGTTTCACATTGACCTTTAAAATTTTCCAGGCCTTAAAGATATTTTTTTAAGTTGATAATTCATAAGTAAACGCAAGCAAGGTTCAATGCGTGTCATCTTTCGTTGTGGTTTTCCTCATAGGTATCTCCGTAGTTAGCGACCGAGACATTTATTTCGGTCACTTGTTTTTTATTTTTTACATGAAATTATGCATTTATGGAAACACAAACAGTTTGTCAAGCTCTACTTAAACTTAATTAGAGTAGCATTCTACGTTTCGAGAACAGAGAACTGAAATAAGTAGGTACCCCTATTTTTTAATTATTTTCTTAACTTACTGCCGTACTTACTCAGAGATATTTAATGATTACTTAAGCCGTCACTTAGTAAAGATTTGACATATTTTGTATGACAAAACTGTCAAAACCTTTACTAAGTGATGGCTTAAGTAATCATTAAAGCTCTCTGAGTACCGCAGTTTGAGTTTTTGATCATATTGCAAAGTAGTGAAATAAACTGAATGTATTTTTAACTGGTTTTCTAAGGAGCCACTAAAATAAAAGTGGTTTTATGAACTAAAATATAAAAAACCGGCCAAGTGCGAGTAGGACTCGCTCATGTAGGGTTCCGTACCATTATCTATAAAAACGGCAAAAAAAACCATGTCTGTTGTATGGGAGCCCCCCTTAAATATTTGTTTTATTTTGATTTTAGTATTTTTTGTTATAGCGGCAACAGAAATACATAATAATATAATAATAATAATATTTTATTCACAACCCTTATTACAATTTTTGTCTTATTCTAAGGTGTATATCTAGTGACTTAAAATAGGAGATTGTACATTGGGTTACAATACATAATTGGGTACTGTAGCTAGGGCTTAAATTTGGCAAAATATGTATAAGTATCCCTGGCTCCGAAACTAGGCAAAGCCTGTATCTTCAGAGCCAGTGGTTATACATAATCTGTGAAATCTTCAACTGTCTAACTACCGCGGTTCTTGAGCTACAGCTTGGTGACAGACAGCCGGACGGACTGACAGACGGACGGACAGCGAAGTCTTAGTAATAGGGTCCCGTTTTTACCCTTTGGGTACGGAACCCTAAAAAAGAGAAACAAATCGATAGATATTTTAGTTGTTTTTGAGCCTAATTTTATTTTATAAAAACTGTCACTTTTTAATCTAATTGAGTAGATTCAGAGAAATCTGCCTTAACGGCGTATTAAACCAGGTCAATTTTGATAAAAGAAATGACTAGGTCATAAAACTGCTATTTTATAGCTTGTTATTTCGAATAATTGACGGGTTTCTATTAACACATCAAGTTATTGACAAGTGAAAAGTTGTCAATTGTTTAATGTTCGAAAGTAGCATCAAAATACCCTTACCCATGTATGTAACGCAGACTATGTATTAAAAAATAATATTTAGCCACCCAAGTGTTTTATGTCGTTGAATGCATTGTTTGAATATATCAACAAATAATGCTTTTAATAAATAGTAAATCACTACATATTATAAAACAAAGTCCTCCGCCGCGTCTGTCTGTCTATCTGTCTGTTTGCGATAAACTCAAAAACTACTGCATCGATTTCAATGTTGTTTTCACCAATGGATAGAGTGGTTCTCGAGAAAGGTTTTAGGATATAATTTGTCAAGTTTTTGACATCCACGCGGGCGAAGACGCAGGCATCAGCTAGTTAATAATAAAATACAGAAAGATTTTCACACTAATTTCAGTACATTACTTTGTTGCTTTTTTGTGGCTCAAAAACGAACACACTTTTACTATGATGAGACGTCGCCGAACTTAAATCGTAACTTCATAATCGAAAGTGGGCCGAAGTCAGCTGACCTTGATAGTTACCTCAATCTTAAAAACCGTAGTACGGTTTTTACCGGTTACCGTTAATGACACTAGTAGCATTATTTATATCTCGACAATAGGCGAGTTACTGTATTAACGGATGTGTAAAACATGCCTTTTACAACATAGAATCAAGATTTGGCGTAGTTAATTGAAAGAGTGCCTCTCGCAAACGTTGAAATTTTCAAAGCTTTTCTAATGTTCCACTTTTTCTATGCATGCATAATAATTAAATAAATAACTCGGTACTGATCTGTTCTAAATTATCAAACCTGTTTGACTACATAATAACATAAATAAAAACGAAAGTAACCTAACGTTTTGAGAAAAATGTGAAGTCACTTTTTTATGTCAAATGATGCGTAGGACTTTTATTGGAAATATTCCGTAACTTTGATAATTAATACAAAATATCACTAATATATAGGGTGTAAAAGTACCCTTAACGCAAACGAAAGGCATTTGTTCTCCCCACCACTGCGATCATTTTTTGTTCTAGACCATACCTGGGAACCCCCTAGTTACGGAGATATTGGGGGTCAAAATTCCAAATTTACTAGTTTAGTTTTTAAGGTTATAATTTTACTTAAATTACCTCCATGACCCGTTCACTATTCAAAGCATCCAAAAGCATAATGTATTAAGAGTGCTACATTGAGTTTTACCGTAAAATGTGATTCTTGACCCCAAAATAAAAATCCTTTCCCAGCAAAAATTTTTGCGTAGGGGTACTTAGTTTGATGTACAGAATGCTTGGTTTAACGGCTGTGTGATGGGTTGATTTATACCCTGTATATAAAAATGAAACTTTAACCTATACCTTGATATCTAGGTACAAGTACCTACAGCAGATAAGAAACGCTAAAGATTCCTTGAACAACGTTTAAATTTCGAACTCATTATCTACTAGAACCGTTACACGTGCAGTAGAACTTTACTTTTTTTTAAATCTACTACACCTGTATTTTATTCTTTGCATTAAAAAGAATAAATTATTCTTATCTGTCTTTTCGTTTGTAGAGCCTTTCTGTCATGGTTCTGCGTATGAAGTCGTAAGCACTTTTTATTTTATAATTTTCAATACATTAAAAGAGAAAGTTCTGCTAAGAAAACGTTATTAATCATACTCATTAAAGTAGCTAGCTATAGACATTAAAAGAGTAATGAGATTTCGATTAGACGTATGGGAATAAAGTACTAAATGTAATGATGTTAATGTTTAATGAAAGTTTTGATGATTAATTAATTAATTATAAACCAAATGGCCTTGCATGATGCACAAAAATACCGATCGGCAAATAAAAGTGGGTTTCTTCGATGTTTAAATTCATTACGATTAGTAATACCCTACAATTTATACATACGTGTGTAAGATTTGGAAACAATTGGTCAAGTATTCGACGAGCTATTAGGCAATAAACAAATGAACCAACTGCAGTCAGTGCATTTTCGCAGTCACAGTATAATTTAAAATCACTTAATATTTACACTTTATGTTAGGAGTTATATGTTTGAGGTAAAATTAGAAATAACATTAATCTAAACTAATACTATTAAGAAGAAAGATTTGAGTTTTGTTTGTTACGATTTAACTCAATAACAAGTCGCTAAATTCGGTAAAATTATTTTACCAATAAAAAGCTACATCTTTACCGAATAGCATAATTATTATATTTTCAAAATAAACGTAGACGAAGTCGTGGGCGAAGTGCTAATCTTTAAGCAATTAGTATGTTGTTTGATGAGAAGTTACCTACTTTATTACGTTTTTTGATAGATCGTTCATGTTTTAATTTAACATCTGGCAGAAAATACCCATACCGTTAATTCCGCTTTTGTGCAATATAGTTGTGCAAATGATCACAGAGCAACAAGTAAATTACAACTTTATTCTTGTCAGCTAGGGAATAAAGTTAATGCTTATTAGTGTGTGGTTTTCTTTATTTATTAGGAAAACAGCAATTGTGTTTATGGCCTAAACGTTTAAGGGTTTAAGTTTGTTTCCGAACACACAGTTTACAACTAGCGTGGCCTACAAACTGCTACTCGTAAAGTTTATTCAAGCAACACAAAGAGGTCGTACCGATGCACTGTTTAGCAACTTTGCTTACATATACAAGGCTTGGAAATAACTAGAATATTTTACATGGCTAACTTATTTGTTTTAACTTTTTCAACATAAATATTAGTAGAAAACTTAGAAATAAAATTGAATGTTACCTTCAGATTATTTTCTATTTTTAAGACGAACCAAGACTATCTACAGCACGGAGTATCAATGTTATTTTTTCTAAAATAAAATATCAACAGTATGTTATATTAATTATTCCGTAAAATATATTTGAAGCGCCCACACATTGTTACTCCCACTGTAAACACTGGAGACCTTAATTTGAACATGAAATTAAAGTTAACCCGTACAAATTAATAAAATCGAAGTGTCTGTTTGTAATATCAAAATAATAGCTTCAAGTACTGAATGCGTATGAAACACATTTTTACTGTACAATATAATAAAAACACATTAAAAAAAACTGTCTGTCTGTTCCTTTCGGATAATCTCTAAAACAGTTGTACCGATTTTAGGGGATGGGATTTTCACGGGCAGATAGCTGTTGTAATACACAGTAATTAACTCTACTTTTATTTTAAAATAAGACCTAGAGTTCCATGCAAAAAAAACCTTTGACGTTGGTGACAAAATCCGATTAAAAAAGAGAAGTAATATTTTTACAATAATATCACGCGAACGAAGGTCACGGGGCGACAGCCAAGGCTTATAAATATTTTTGCAGAGGCGTCTCTTTTCATAGCTTGAACAATAAAACAAAAGCTACAAGTAAATCAGACACAGTACAAAATTCATTAATACTAATTAGTAGGACATTTTTTTATAAATGCAGACTCATTCATTTCGCGTCTGACGTTTTAAAGGATGACTATGTTAGTGCGACAATGAAAGTAAAGTCTGTAAACGTTTGCTTAAATAATTAGCGGGCTTGGTCTTTAAACTTTCCAAAGAGCCGTCATTATCTTTGTATGCGACATTTAATGAGAAACTAATTGCTTTCAGTTTCGTTCATGGCCAATTTCTTCTTTACTCAAATTTCACTGAAGGCACAACGCTAGCTGCAGCACATCAAGCAACAATCTGTCAAATTTTAAACTTTACCGCTAAAGCATTAAGTTCAAGGTTCACTGGAAACTTGCCAGCGGAATTTGTTCGAAAGAGTTACACAGCCCTGGAACGCAAAGGGCATAAGAAGGAACATGGATGAGTTTTAGTCAGTAAGAATCTGACAGGGAGTCTAAGATGCTTACTGACTAAAACTCTGCTACGCCCAGAACGGGACTCCTCCCGTTCCGTCCCGTTCTCATTTAATGATTTCCCATCGTAAAAAAAAGGTTGATCGGGAAATTTTATTTATAGTCTCGCTTATCATCATCATTTTCATCGTTAAGCCTATTCCTAAATACAGTGACCTTAAAAATTCAGACATGAGTAGGCATAGCATTTTAAGTTTAAGATGAACAAAAATAAACAAATAAGTAGGTCAATTACGAGTATATTATTATACGTGAATACAGATTGACCTGGCACGGTTTTGAAAACATTTTACGATGATTATTTGTATTGTTTATTATTTTAAACAAACTGTTGTTTGATATAATCAAAGACATTCTTCGGAAAACAACATAATAATTAATTAGGTATTCTCATATTCATGAGATAAAATTGTGTACCAGGTTTATTACTAAATATTAATTATTATCTACATAAGAAGCTTAACATGCAAATCATTGTAAGTAGTTGAATGTTTAATTATGTACTGTAAAAAAACAAAAAGGAGTAATTTTTCGTTAAGAAATGCAACCAAATCATTCATGAAGATTGTTTCTAGATATTATATTTTATCTTTATAAATATCATGTAAAACGGCTGTTCCAAAATGAAGAATTTTTAAAGTAAACTTTGATTTATTCAAAAAAGAAAATAACTAAAGAGAGCGTTGTAATTTAAAATAGATTATGAATATCGTTAACACAGATTTCGCCATAATACGTGCGTAGTCTCGTTGCTCATAAGAGCAAAACCTCAACTACGGCCTTATAGCGGTCACTCTAAAAGTATTTTTGTATAATAAGTGATAGATAACACTACTTTTTGTCTGTTTTTGGAGCGTGTAGTTTTAAATTTTAAAATTATGCCAAGAATTTACATAAAAAGCTTGTGGGTAAATTATCATTAGGAACGTTGGCATTCTAATTTAAAAGTTTTTGACATTGATTGTTGCTGAGTTTCGTATTTCAGCAGAGACTAGATTTTAAACGCTTTAATTTATTTTAACCTTCTATTCTACTAAAATATCCAAATATTATACAAATTCTGTCTGAAATATTCAAGTAAGTATTTTAAAGTAATTAACATTATTTTATTTAAATCCCAGATTTTTAGGCAGAAGCACATTACTGATTCTAAGAAAAAAATTACTGGATCACCCACAGCGCCAATTATGCGCGTATTGGAGTTGAAGTTATGAGAAAATAATTATGATGACATTCTCAGTGTCAATGTACGGACAGCAAAAGAAAGACTTTCACGAAATTAACGTTTTTGTTGACTCAGCAAACATTTAAATTCATGAATAGAGTCGAAAACCGTTACTTACAAAGTGATTATCTACGTCGTAATGATAAAGAGATTTTAAGTATTTTTCAATCGAAAATGATTTCTAAGCAAGGGACTTAGAAAAAGTGTGACAGACAGCTAAATCAATGTTTATTTTTAAACGATTTGATATTTAACTGTACCAAGTCGGTCTCGGAATACAATTAAATGACTTATTTTATAGATAGACCATTGATGACGTTTGCCGAAGCAACAAGATTTCTGTTGCACTTCATTTCATTACATTCCTAGTTTACAAGAGTAAGTAATTTAAAGTGACTGGAAGTGAGTGTTAATTAGCTTGTAAAGTCACAACTTACACCTAGTTATGAATGTTACACCTTACTTAATTTAAACTTAACTTACCTAGAAACGCGTCTGGTTGAGAGCTGACGTATTTTAGCAGTAAAGTAAAGCAATAAGAAAGTTATATGACCACAAGATGAACTTCTTCAATTCATAACTTTGCAGTATAGTTTCGTTCTAGTTAATTATTTTTTCTTCTCAATAATTTAAATTTATAGTCGGCTACTGAATTGAGGAGCTCGTGGCTTAATAAGATCTGCCACTCGGGTCGATCTTTAGGTAAAGCTGTGCTTGCCTAGGTTGGTCTGTGGATGGGTGACCGCCCGACATACCGAGTTTCCTCCGTGCCTCGGAAAGCACGTTAAGCTGTTGGTCCCGGTTACCATATATAGATCTTTGGCAGTCGTAACAGGTAGCCAGTGACCTGAAATTCTGACATCCAGTCTTACCAAAGAGTATCGTATTACCTAGTATTAACTGGGTTGTGGAGGTCAGATAAGCAGTCGCTCCATGTAAAATACTGGTATTGGCTGAATACCAGCTGACCCTAACATAGTTGGGAAAAGCAGATGATGAGTCGACTACTGAATTCATTGTTCGTTTTCTTTCTTTATTCCATAAAAGAAGTAATTTTGGTGTGTAGTATTTTGGCAAGACAAGTGTCCATTACAGAAATGATGGCTAAATGTGTTGTATTGCTTTCAATAGCGGGAACTGAATGGTGGAATAAGTAATATTGTCTTCTGTGATTGGGTTCTATAAATAAGTCTGAAGTCGATCTTGCCCTAGTATACAAGTACTTGGCGATGGTTACGAACTAAACGTTGCGTCTGCTTGCGGTTGCATCGCCATTGATTGTTTTCAGTTGCATCTGCATCTCAGCCTTCAACGTCTCATTTGTCGGTTCATTGCCGTGCACAACCTTTGAAGTCCCTTTCATTCCGAATGGTTAGGTTTCTAAATGCATGATTCATGCAGATTAGCTATGGTAGGTTTTTACAGACACACGATACTGCGTTTTTACGTTAAAAACATAAAAATATGCTTTAAAAAGCCTGATATCGAAACTATTTCCACTATATTTGATTTATGCGATGTCATGACTGACACAAATTGTAATACTAGTGTAATTCACGCTATGGTCTGTCTATAACTCGTTGTTGTTGGTTACGGCCGTGAAAAAGTACCGTAGATATTTAGCCTAGTTCCTCATTCTATACAATTTTATAATGATGTTTCTTTTGCAAATAAACCACTTTCGTATTCGATATCGTTTCTCAAAAACTTGTTATGCTTTTAACGTTATCAATTCTGTACTAACTGTAAATTGAGTAAAATTAAATAATGCCAATAAATATGAATTAAAATTTTTAAATTAAGTTTTAGAGAATTTTCAAGAGACTCAAAAGAAGAGTAATTTACTTTTAACTTACTAAAATTATTTTATGAAAGTGGCAGTTTTACTATATTAAATAATTAAAAGTGAATAATTAAAAAAAAAACTTACCTTATTTCCAAGTATGAATAATATTTTGAATCCAGAAATGACAACACACACTGTTACTGGATATAGCACTAGTAATAAAAAGTTAAATGTAGCTGGTTTTTTTAGGGCATGAGACACACCGAGCGCCCGTGACAGTGCGCGCAGGTCGGAGCTTTGAGTGGCGCGTGCGCATCGACGCCTTACTTATAGTTTCAGCGCGGTGTAACACTTTCCCCACCTATCTTCATCACTTTATAAATGTAAGAGATATTCGAATTTCTCTTTCGTTTTAGATAAGGGAATTCTGCTAGGAAAATCACGTTTTTTGGTTTAATTTTTAGATGCACATTTAAGAATTCGGCGTTTGCTTTGCTCTACCTCTTATTTTTTTTTTTTTTTTTTTTTTCTTCCTCTTTCATCTGCAATCAGTGCATTCACTTTTAGCAGATGTGTTGTAGGGTCTTCTCGTTCTGAGTGTGTCCTCCAGCAAGAACATCTACTCATAGTTTCCTAATATATCTTTTCTTTTAAGGCGTTTAGCATAGCTGCGAATTGTGAGCTGTCGTGCAAGGGTATTGGGGTGGGCTTCCAGCCGTTCCCTGTATTTAGTATTGAGGTTGGTTGTTTCTTCTCTCACTGTGAGCATTTCCAGGTGTTCATGGATCTCAGCATTAGTCACATACCAGGGGATATTACTGATTGTTCTGAGGATTATGTTCTGCATTCTTTGTATCTTTATGATGGAGGAGTTACAAGCACTACCCCACAGCTGAAGGCCATACATCCATACAGGTTTTAGGATTGATTTGTATACCAGAAGTTTATTGTCCACTGACAGTTTGCTGTTTCGGCCTAGCAGCCACAGGAAGCTTTTGTATTTGATTTTGAGTTCATCTCTTTTCTTCTTAATGTGCTCATTCCATGTCATACGCCTATCGAGATGGAGACCAAGGTATCTGACAGAGTTTAGATGCGGAAGGGTGACGTTTTCTAGTTTCACCGAGGGGCAATTGCCTTTGCGTAGCGTGTAAGTAACCTGCACTGATTTTGAAGTACTAGCTTTAATCCGCCAGTTTCGAAGCCACTCGGTTGTTTCGTTTAGGCCTTCCTGTAAGATTTTGGAGGCTATTTCTGGGTCCTTATGACTCGCCAGGATAGCGGTATCATCGGCGAACGTAGCTGTGGTTATGGCATTCGAGCAAGGGAGGTCAGCTGTGAAGATAGTGTAGAGTACAGGGCCCAAAACTGACCCCTGGGGTACCCCAGCTTGTATTTCAAAGAATTTTGACGTAGTTTCTCCTTCTTTGACCTGGAACAGTCTTCCTGAGAGGTAGGAATTAAGTATGAGAAAGTAGCTATGTGGAAGACAGCTTTTAATTTTGCATAGCAGGCCCTTGTGCCAGACTCTATCAAAAGCCTGCTGTATGTCTAAGAAAGCTGCAGAACAGTATTCTTTTTCTTCAAGTGTCCTTCTAATCTTATCGCAGACTCTATGGACTTGTTCCACAGTGGAGTGTTGCTGCCTAAAGCCGAATTGGTGGCTGGGTATGATGCCATTTTCTGTTAGGATTGGTAGGATTCGCCGAAGGAGGAGCTTTTCAAAAATTTTGGAGAGTATTGGGAGCAAACTTATAGGTCTATAGGATGTGACGTCACTTGGTGGTTTTCCATCTTTATAGATCATGATTATTTGGGACACTTTCCATATTGTAGGATAATGCTGGACTCTTAATATCCCATTACATACTGTAGTGATGTAGATAATAGCTTTTCGGGGCAATTTCCGAACAATTTCTTTAGTTATTAGGTCGAAACCCGGTGCTTTTTTATCCTTCAGCTCCTGTATTACTCTCCACACTTCCCTTACCGATACAGGTCTTGGCGGTAGGTCCATTTGGAGGTCTTGATTTAGAGTTGCGTCCACTTGGTCATCAAACTCATCATTCATCGAATCATTTGGGCGAAATACTTTTGCTAGATGTTCAGCAAATATGTCTGCTTTTTGTTGTGGTTTTCTCACCCATCCTCCATCATGCTTCAAAGGTGGTTTAGCAGCTTGCGGTCTGTCAAAGCATTTGGTTATTTTCCAGAGTGAGTAGTTTGTAGCCTCTGTAGCAGTAAGGTTTTCTAGCTTTTCTTGGAATGAGTTATCATGCCAGTTTTCCAATAGTGTCTTTAGATTTTCTACAGCTCTGTTGAGATTTGTTTTATCTACACTAAGCCTACTTGAATGCCAGACTCTTCGAAGTCGTCTCTTTTCTAGAACAGCCTTTTTTATTTCTAGAGGATAGTTACTTACTCCACTACCATTACAGCCTTGGATTTCAGGAGTACTTATCCAACATGCTTCCTGTATGAGCATCGTTATATATTTAGCGGCTTCATCGATATCATCAGGTGTTTTAAGGGCCATTTTCATGTTTATTGATTCATCAATGTGCTCTCGAAATGTGTCCCAGTCTGTAAGTTTATTACTCAGCTTTATTGTTCTTGACACCTCTATAAGGTTGGTGCTTATAGTCAAGAGCACGGGAGTGTGATCGGAAGAACTGTCATAACAAGACTCAGGTTTCATATACAACTTCGTTAGGCCTTTGGCTATGAAGAAATCTATAAGATCTGGCACCTTCTTGGTGTCAGTTGGCCAATTAGTAGGTTCTCCTGTGGATATTGTGCTAAGTTTGTTTGCGTCTACACTCAGTTTTAGCTGTTTGCCTCTGGTATTCGTTAATCTGGAGCCCCAGGAGGTATGTTTGGCATTCCAGTCTCCGCCTACAATATAGCGGTGTCCCAGACTGGCAAAGAAATCCGTGTACATTGACTCAGTCATGTTGTGTTTAGGTGGGCAGTACACTGCCGCCACATTGATGTCTCCTGTTTTGTCATGCACAGTTATCGTAGTTGCTTGAATGTGCTCAGTTTCATAGTTAGGCATTTGGTGATGTTTGATAGACTTTTTTATAATAATGGCCGATCCCGCATGGCTTGTACCGTCTGGGTGGTTTGTAATGTAGCAGTGGTAGTCTGGAAACCTTACTATGGAATTTACTTTACAGTGGGCCTCAGAGATAAGCAGTATGTCCAGTTTATGTTGAGACATGAACAGTGTGACTTCATGGTTATTCGCAGCAAGACCATTGATGTTCCAGGTCGCAATCCGTAGTGAAGTCATTTTGTCAGTTTGTCGACGAGTTTTGCTATGAGACTCATAAGAGTGCTCATTTGTTGGAGGATGATATCAAACTTTTCTGTTTGTTTTATAATTATTTGTTCTAGGGTCCCGTTTAATTGACCTGAGGTGTGAGCATTATCAAAACTGTTCTGGGAAGCGGTGTTTGTTTTTGTTGATTTTACTGTTTCTGCGTAGGACAAACTCTGTCGTCGATTCTTTGGCTCTGTACTGGTATTCATCTCATTCTTCTTAGGTGTTCTAGATGCTGATTTGTTTCCTAACGGAGGGATGTAATTTTTTTGTTTCCTAGCTTGGATTTCTTTATAAACTTCACATCCCTTGTAATTAGCTGGATGTGGTCCATTACAAAGGGCACATAAGGCTGGACTGCTCCGGTCACGTTTTTGGCATTCGGAAGTCTTGTGTGATTGCCCACATTTCACACACCTGTATGGTCTCATGCAATAATTCTTGGTATGGCCATACTGTTGGCATCTCTGGCATTGAACTATTGTTTTCCGTTTTCTTGGTTCTTCTATGGTGACACTTTGGTGGTAGATATATTTAAGGTCTTTAATAGCCTTATTGTTGGGACCACTAACCAGATTAACAAAGAAGGTAGATGTCGGATTCTTGTTTGGTCCATACCTTGCATTTATTATCTCGCCAAGTACCATGTTTCCCGTTGCTTCTATGTCTTCTTTTATTATGTTAAGTGGTGTAGATGGATGTAAGTTTTTTAATACAACTCGGAAGCATCTAGTATCTTTCCTGTTAAAGGTGTGTCCTATAAGGCCCTTTTCTCTAACCAGGGAGATAAGTTTTTTGTAGGTGTCTATATCTGCAGTACTGATCCGAAGTTGAGTTTTGTTCACAATTTTATATGAGAATTGGTCTTTGTTGGCTGCTGTTTCTAAGAGGTTTGTTAGCTCTTTTAGGTCTTCAATTCCATAGAGGATGATTGGTGGTGGTTTAACTTGTTTCGTTGGTTTATCCGTTTCTTCAGTTATATCCACAGGTAGTCCATCATATCGATTTGTTGTTTTGGTTGTATCTACAGGGGGGCTGGTAGACAACTTTCTTTTCTTATGGCTATTGCAGGGCACTTTCTGCCACGGAGGTGGACGCGGTGAATCTGTAGGTGTCAAAGGTGCATCTTTGGATTTCATGTCTTCAGTAGATGGTTGTGTTGGACAGCTTCCAATTGATGCAGATCTAGGTCTTTGTAGAAATAGGCCAGGATGGAATGCCTGTTGCACAAGCACTTTTCGGCCACTAGAGTTTTCTAGAGCTGGAGCTGGCTTTCCCACTGCAGTAGGTTGTTCTTCCGAGGAAGATAAAGATATATTTAATATTTCATTTGATTGTTCACTCATTTTTGTTCCCACGAGAAGGGTCGATTTAAAAGGTCGCAGGTGAGGTTACGCCCATTCTCACCTGAAGGCGATACTCATGATGTTTGCCATGTCCACCATGGTTGGCGCTAGTGGCTGGAATGCCCCCCAGTCATTCATCCCCTCGGCGCGGTCCACACCTTGGGATTAGGGGTGATTTATTATTGAGGGTTTCTTCCTCTAGTCCCGGGCGATGAAGCCAAGGACCCCGGCCTCACGGAACAAGTCCGCAAGGTAACGGGTGTTAAAAGGCATTTCCTCCTTTCAACTTGATGAACTGGTTAGGCCCATCTGGTCAGGATTGTTAACCGCCGCCCAAGGCTCGGCGTTGTTGCTCGTTTGGCACCACCCGGGGGAGACGTGTAGGGTGGGTCTAGGAAAAGATGGTAAATCCTACGGACGCGAGCAACTTCCCTCCCCCTCTACCTCTTATAAAAAGAAAAATAAAGTTATAATTCATCAATTTAATCTATACTACTATACATTACGACTAGATGTATACGTAAAGTATCTAGCTATAGCTGGATGTTTACATTGCCTACTCCTTATCATCAAGGATGATAAATTCAAAAATAAAAGTTAAAATAGCAATCTACCCAAAATGCTTTATCATGATGAGCGAAAGCAGATTAGCCCTGTCCCACTAACCAACAGAAGAGATTAGTATTTTGTGATACTTGAAAATATATTGACCCCTTTAACTCCTATTAATTAAATCCAAATACAGGAAATTCTCAGTTGCAGCTTCGGCCTTTGGATTTGTACACGATGGAATAGACTTGCCTCCTATTACATAGGACTAATACATAAGTGGCAAAATGAGGGTGTACTATTTATCAGGCACTATGCATAATCTATATAAATAAAAATGAATTGTTGTTCGTTAGTCTGATTAAAACTCGAGAACGGCTGGGCCGATTGAGCTAATTATAGTGTTGAATTATTCGTGGAAGTCCAGGGAAGGTTTAAAAGGTGAGAAAGTGGTAGGTAGGTAGGCAGGGTAGTAGGTAGAGTAGTAGGTAGGGTAGTAAGTAGGATAGTAGAGTAGGTAGGGTAGTCGGTAGAGTAGTAGGTAGGGTAGTAAGTAGGTAGGGTAGTAGGTAGGTAGGTAGGGTAGTAGGTAGGTAGGGTAGTAGGTAGGTAGGGTGGTAGGTAGGTAGGGTAGTAGGTAGGTAGGGTGGTAGGTAGGTAGGTAGTTGGTACACAGGCAGGTAGTAGGTAGGAAAAAGGGCATTGCAACGCATGCCGGGAACAGCTAGTCTATATATATAAAAATGAA
Source organism: Diarsia brunnea (assembly GCA_949774965.1). Lineage (NCBI taxonomy): Eukaryota > Metazoa > Arthropoda > Insecta > Lepidoptera > Noctuidae > Diarsia > Diarsia brunnea. The sequence continues at coordinate 14,172,355 of OX458999.1, read as the reverse complement.
TTGCTGTTCGTTAGTCTCGCTAAAACTCGAGAACGGCTGGACCGATTTGGCTAATTTTAGTGTTGAAATTTTCGTGAAAGTCCAGGAAAGGTTTAAAAGGTGAGAAAGTGGTAGGTAGGTAGGCCGGGTTGTAGGTAGAGTAGTAGGTAGGGTAGTAACTGTAGTAAGTAAGTAGGATAGTAGAATAGGTATGATTGGTAGGTAGGGTAGTCGGTAGAGTAGTAGGTAGGGTGGTAGGTAGGAAGGGTAGTAGGTAGGTAGGGTAGTAGGTAGGTAGGGTAGTAGGTATGTAGGGTAGTAGGTAGGTAGGGTAGTAACTAGGTAGGTAGTAGGTAGGCAGGTAGGTTGGTGGTAGGTAGCTAATTGGTATGTAGGCGTGTAGTACGTAGGAAAAGTGGCATAGCAACGCATGCGGGTACAGCTAGTAATAGATATAATCGTAGTAAGGGTTACTAGCTCTTAGATAATGTGACCACAAAACGTTCTCTTGCAGACAGCCTTCGGGCCTGTAGGGCTAAGATGGCACTAATTTCTAGAAGGTACTAGCTTTGTGCCTATTTCTATTACGACAGATGTTCTAAATTGGAGTATTTGCGTAACTGAGCTTAGATGAAAGCTTTATTTGAAAGTCTATCTATGATTCGTTTTCTGTTATGTCTGCGAGTTGACTGCTTTTAATTCATTTTGTTTGAATAATCTCTGAGGAGTTTTCATTTTAACTGCCTTTTTAACCGACTTCCCAAAAAGGAAGAGGTTCTCAATTCGATCGGTATGTTTTTTTTCTATGTATGTACACCGATTACGCCGAGATTTATGATCCGATTTACGTGATTTTTTTTAGTTTTATGCGTAATAGTTGCCATTTGGTCCCATAAAAATTTGACATTGTTTGATCCAGTACTTTTCATGATGAGCTGATGATGGAAAGTACTACTCCTCAACGGTTAGGAGTTGAAAGCAATAATAACGGAATCTTGAAGGTTAAGGGTTAGGTTTCTTGGTTGAATGTTAAATGCATAGTAAATATTTGTAAGTATAGGACTACAACTAAAAATTAAAAAAACTTTTTTGCAAACAAAAAAAACGGCCGACTTCAAAAACACCAAAAAGTGAAAAATAAACTTCAGAAGAATAATCAGCTTCTGAAGTCGGTGGCAAAAAAACGAAATCAAACAAACAAATTTCACCGACTTCAGAAGCTGATTTTTCTTCTGAAGTTTATTTTTCACTTTTTGGTGTTTTTGAAGTCGGTTGTTTTTTTTGCAAAAAAGTTTTTATTGTATGCCAAGTTCAATATTGGTAAGAACTGTACTGTACTGAACTGTTGCTAATGAAAAGTACTGGGTCAAACAATGTCAAATTTTTATGGGACTAAATGGCAACTATTACACATCAAACTAAAAAAGAATCACGTAAATCGGATCATAAATCTCGGCGTAATCGGTGTAGGTACATACATAGAATCACAATCGGTTAATGTACCTTTACGCATCACGTCATACATGTGGACAGACATTACACTACTCACTACAACAAATTTCACGTCATATAGGAACGGATTTCACCTATGAAGCTGAACCCAATCAGCAGCCGCCGTTCAAGAAACCGACGGCGACGGAGTAGTCAACATAACAATTTTGTGACTAAGAACTGACCGCCTTGGGCTGCGGGTTGTTCGAAAGAGATACCGTGGCCCAGACACAAAGCGCTAAGAAGGAATATGAGTGGTTTTTAGTCAGTAGACGTCTTACACTTCCTTCCGCTCCGCCCATAGCGGAGCAAAAAGTAAAAAATAACTTTACCTTCAGAAATCAGCGGCAAAAAAACTAAATGAAACCACCAAAAGACACCGACTTCAGAAGCTAAAGTATTTTTTTCACGTTTTTATGTTTTTGAAGTCGGTTTTATTTTTTCCAAATAAGTTTTTTATTTAATGTTGCTAATGGTTAATCGACTGTCCTGAACTTGTTTCAAAGTTAACGTCACGCACTAATCAGATGGGATTGCGATAAAGACTACTGCAACACTACCTTATGCAAACACTAATTATAGGCGTAATGCATACTTACCGAGGGCCATTCGCAGTTTTAACGAAATTTCTTGCGAACACATTGACGCACACCGCCGGCGTTGTCAATGCGACCGGTAGCATGCTCTAGCAAATAACGGTTCTGAACTACAGAAAAGAATAAGAACGTGTAAAAGTGCGATTCCACCCTAAATTAGTCATTAGTGATATTTCCATATGCAAATCAGTTTCATCCGCATCCGTAAAAGTGAATCCTGAATGTAAAAATGCATAAATTGAATACCATCCTTAGAATTTCATAAGTATAGAATTTTATAAGTATAGATTTTAGGTGTTAAATACCTATACTTATAAAATTCTACGATTGTACAGTCACCTGCAAAAATGCATGAACAATTCCAAACTAAAATCGTGTGAAGCGAAAAATGACGCCACCTAACGTAAACTAGTTATCTATAAACACTTACAGGAAAATACACATTAATCCATGCAATTTTTCAGGTACCTAACTGTACCTAATTACGAGTATTAGGTGGCAAATAATGTGCTTTGGTTCTACTGTGTAGATACAGGCATTTCTTGATTGTTTTTTTTAATAGGAAATAAGTATTATTATGTTCAAACGTTCTCAGAACACAATAATGAACACGTGTCGCCAATGATGCTAAAGGATTTGGATGGGTGTATATAAGACTAAAGGAAGACCAAAAAAAACGATGGATGGTGTTAAGGTTTTTGATGAGTTGACGAGTTAAAGAGAAATATGAAAGAAGAAGACATGGGATAAGGCTAACTTGGGATAAGGGCAAGAGAATGATGATGAATCGACGAAACGACTAAAAGCAGGAAAAGACATTCAAGCAATATCATGACACTCAACAAGTCAAACGCAGGTAAATAAACCGCCCAAAAGGTGATGGCCGTAAGGCTAGTCCGTGGGTACCGCACGATTTCCCGCGAGGCGGCGAACCTCCTTGCCGGATTGCCGCCATGGGATCTGGAGGCGATAGTCCTCGTGCGCCTGCATGAATGGCGCGCGGAGGCGCTGCGCCGGGGGGGTCACTCCGTTGCCGCGGCAAATTGCTGCGCAGCGGACAGAGCTCCGGTGCGATCTCATGCCTGTGGACGGTGAGTGATGGGCTAGCTCACCGTCCGTCCGTCTTATGACGACGACAGGCCGTGTCGACGGCGCGTTTGTGTTCCACGCGCGCCTCAAAGAGATGTCAGCAACACGGAAGGGGCCCGCAAGGGCCGACGCCCGTCGGGGCTGCGGGTTGTTCGCAAGAGATACCGCGGCCTCGACATGAAGGGCTAAGAAGGAACATGGGTGGTTTTTTGGATGGAGTTCTAGAATTCAATCTGGAAGAACTTTGACCCGAAAACCTACGTTAATACTTGCTACTACATTCTATATCCTGCTGACCTCTGATCAATTTCATGGTATGGTATTTATAAAGAGTGATTACTGATACTGGTACCAGCTGCTAGCCTGCATTCCACTGATCAGCAAAATACTCCATGACTTCCACTTTTTCCGATCCACGGCTAATATGGTGGCTCTTGCCCAATCTGGGGGGGCCAAAGGCCTCCTGCCGGGGGCTCTATGGGGGGATCGTGCGGTCCATGGCCCTTTACGGGGCCCCGATGTGGGCGCGTGCTTTAAGAAAGCGGGCCGCCCACTACCTAAACGCGCCCCAAAAGGTGATGGTCGTGAGGCTAGTCCGTGAGTACCGCACGATCTCCCGCAAGGCAGCGAACCGCGTTGCCGGACACTCCGGCAAATTGCCGCTCAGCGGACAGACCTCCGGTGCGATCTCTTGGCGACATTGAGAAAGCGACTGTCGCAACCCCGTGCAGGGCACACCACGATAGCGGCGGTAAGTCCTCTCTTTGAGGAGTGGCAGGAGAGGCACTGTGAGGCACACCGTGGAGGTGTGTCCTGCTTGGGTGGAGCCCCGCCGTGTTCTCGTAGCGGCGACCAACGGCGGCGACCTCTCGCGTCCGGCCCTGGAAGGAGGTGACGGAACGTAAGAAGGAGAGAACCTCTCGTCCCAGCCACCGCGGGAGGCGTTCCGGGCGTCAAGGGCCACGTGATGGCTTCCGGCCACCGTAGACGCGGGCCAGTGGACGGTGAGTGATGGGCTAACTCGCCGTCCGTCCGTCTTATGACGACGACAGGCCGTGTCGACGGCGCGTTCGTGTTCCACGCGCTCCTTAAAGAGATGTCAGCAACATGAAAGGCTTTTCATGTTGCTGACATCGCAAGGGCCGACGCCCGTCGGGGCTGCGGGTTGTTCGCCAGAGATACCACGGCCTCGACATGGAGGGCTAAGAAGGAACATGGGGTGTTTTTAGTCGGTAGAAGTCTGACACTCCCTTTCGCTCTGCCCAAGAGCGGGAGGGGTTATTTGATGATTTATCAACCACAGAAGAAAAAAAAAATGGCTAATATGGATGACTGGTCGTTGGTATTGTCCAGGTCTTCCTGCCATCTTTTACGATGAAAACCTTATTAAGAGATTATTATTAATTATAGAATTATACACTTTTATTAAATTAAATATCAGATAGTAGGTGATGATTACTAAGTAATAATCATCATTAAGCAAGTATATAATTAATTTAGATACCTAATTATGTGTATTGGGTGCAGTGACTACTCCATTTGAGGATTACATTTGGCCAACAATTTAAAGTTTCTTACACTTTGTTGATTTAAATTAACACATTATGATCTACATCAAACGAAATAAGATTTTACAAAGCAACTCAATGAGATGTGAAGCAAATAGGTGTGTGCTTGTTACGTACGTAATTGCTTCATATCTTAAGGAATGGAGTTGCAATTTTTTATTTCAAGAATAAATCCATTTTACAGAAGAAAGCTCGTAAATTCTTTATTGGAAATCTCAAGAATAAACTTGAGTCATATATTACGAGTTGAGTACCTAACTAATAGGTACTCACTTTCAAAAAGAAGTGCTTTTCTCAAGCAGTGTCTTTTGTACACTTTATAGATAATAATATGTTAGAGATATGCGTCATAAAATCATCAGACGGTCAAGTCTAACAGTACACGATGAAACAGAGCAATTTATTTTGATTTATTCTTGACCACGACCACAACTTGGGCCTAGCGACCACGATGCTACTTAATAGTAGAAGTATGAAACACACACAGAAAATCTTCTATAGTAAGATAAAAATGAATCGCTCAATGTGTTAGTAAGCGCATAACTTAACAACGCCTGGACCAATTTGGCCAATTCGTTTTTTTAAATGTTCGTTGAAGTTCAAGGATGGTTTTTACGAGAAAAAATCGAATAATGGCCGGAAAAGCCCTAAAAGCCCTTTTCTTTTTCCCATACAAACGTTTTCTAACTAAAACGTAATGTCAATTTGAGCTTTATTGCTATTGCATAAAGTTCAAGTGTTAGCGGAGAGGTTTCGGGAAGGCAAAACAATTCAGTGACGTTACTGTGTCAACTTCAAACAGACCATATGTCATAATGTCAACAATATACAACGTAGTAGGTATGTAGGTACAAAAAATGGCATTGCAACGCATGCCGGGAACAGATGTGCATCTGGATTGAGGGCCCATTTTTTTAAACCTTGCCAAACGAAATAAGACTCATAGGGAAATTAGTTAAAAATAGTTAAAACTTAAAGCATAGGGCCACGAATTTCATAAACGTGAATTAAAAATGTTATGATTAAATAACTTGGGCCCTCAATCCAGACGCGTGCATAAAGTGGCATAGCCTAAATCTCAGTAAGTCCTATCTCTGGGTTCATAATTTTTATTCAGGAATTTAGTTAAGAATTTCTTAAAGATTTTAAGAAATTCCCAAATCTGTAGAATGTGACATTACAGATTTATGGCGGTATTTCTAGGGCCCTCAGTTCAAATGTGTCTGTACTGAGGAATCTGCAAAACATGGATTTATCTGAAGAAATACATAAATGCGACTTTAACATGTTTTACTTAGATACTTAGGTGAATTAGTTAAAAAGAAATAATGACAGAAAAGTTAATTGTTACGTAGTAAATGAAAGTCAAATTTTACTAAAACGTCTGAACTGAGAGCCCAACATTTTCGGCTTTATTGACTAGGCTCAACCTCATAGATTAACGCAAATTAGAATAAGATTTTTAACTATTTTTTAATTAAATTTTAACATATCGTCCGTTCTTCTAAATATCATACTTTAAGAGAAAATTGATTTTCTTCTTTTATGTAAGAGAAAAATTTGTAGGGTGACCATAATGATCATAGTTAGTACCGGTACATTTTCAAGATTGATCTAGAAAAGATCTGACAGTTTAAAATAAAAAAATTAAATTTACTTAAGCATTATTTAATGATTTTTGTGATTTCGGAAATTTTATCTTAGTTATTAAAAAACTTTTTTGCAAAAAAAAAACCGACTTCAAAAACATAAAAAAATGAGAAACACAAAATCGAAAAATACAAATAAGTGAAAAATTAACTTTTTTAAGAAAAATCATATTTCGTTTGTTTGATTAAATTTTTTTGCCACCGACTTCAGACGCTCATTTTTCTTCTGAAGTTTATTTTTTACTTTTTGTTTTTCACTTTTTGTGTTCTTCAATTTTGTGTTTTTTACTTTTTTATGTTTTTGAAGTCGGTTTTTTTGTCCTTTTTTAGTTGTAATATCCTATACAAAACATTTACTATTCATTTAACATTCAAACTAGAAACCTAACCCTTAACCTTCAAGATTTCCTTTTTATTGCTTTCAACTCCTAATCGTTGAGGAGAGTACCTTCCATAATCAGCTCACCTAGATAACCTAAAAGAATACATCCATTTATACGTTCCCATTATATCCGTGGCTGGCGTGAATATGTTGACATGTCTAAAATTGTAATTTGTCAGGGCGGGCATTTTAAAGTTTTGGCGTCTTCTGGTAAATCGGTAAATTAGTTTAACATATATGTTTTAGTTGTTTTAAAGGTTATTTTATGCCATCTTTTAAATGACGACAATAAATAATCGAAATTTCCCATAGATTGCATAATAATAGACTTGTCAAGTCGTTCACCGAAAAGTTATCAACTTATTCACCGAGTTGTCAACTTGTTCACCAACAGTTTTCAACTTATTCACCGAGTTGTCAACTTGTTCACCAACAGTTTTCAACTTATTCACCTCATTATTAGGTAAACAATGTTATTTTAATGACAAACACATTATTTTAATTGGATAGCAAACAGATGACAAACATAAAAAATATTTAGTTTGCTGAAATACCTACTACTCACTCAAATCAAGTAATGTTGTTCTAACTGAACAAATATTTAATTGAAACACCACGAAACTATCAGTTTCCTAGTATTTTTGTAATAAAAACATTGTTTTATTGGACCACAAACAACGTCATCATACAGACACAAATGTGTTACTAACACAACTAAAAATTGAAACAACTAAAATAACCATACATTAACTCCTCAACCTCGTCGCAGACCATTCATGTTTTATTGGACGTCAGAATCCTCTTCATCTGGGTTGTTTTCGTCCAAATCTGGAATAGTAGATGCAGAGACGTCACCGACAGTTTTTATATTAATATAAAACTCTGTCAATCAGGTCAATCATGTCCATCAAATCCTTTTTTTTCTGCACTGATTTGCAAAGCTTCCTTGGAAATTTGGCTCAACCTAAAGACATCTATGGTGGTTTTTCCTCTTTTCCGAAAATTTACTGACTTGAAAGAGGGTCAACAACATCTGACAAACATCTGGCAAAGCACAAAAAGGTCTACTGTGCCTTCGTAGACTTGGAGAAGGCTTACGACAGTGTGTGGAGGAAAGAGCTGTGGTCGACTCTATCTATGTATGGTGTGGACAGGTGCTTGGTACGAGCACTAAAATCTTTGTACAAGAATTCTAGTGCTTGTGTTAGGATAAATGGGGCATACACTGGCTGGTTTATCATCTCAAAAGGTGTTAGGCAGGGCTGTGTAGCGTCCCCTTGGCTGTTCAACCTATACATGGATAGTTGTCTGACAGATTTGAAAGAGAATGACTGTGGATTAAGGATGAATGAGTTGCCTGTCAAATGCCTTCTGTACGCAGATGATCAAGTTCTTCTTGCATCGTCAGCGGAACAGTTGCAAGATAATTGGTAACTGTTATGAATGAAGCATTTAAGAGAAAAGGGATGAATGTAAATGTAAACAAGACGAATGTTATGGTATTTGAAAGAGAAGAGGATATATCGGTGTGTGATGTGGAAATAAATGATAAGAGTGTGAAACAAGTGAATGAGTTTGTATATTTGGGCAGTATGTTTACAAGAGATGGAAAGATTGACGCAGATGTAGAAAGGAGAGTAAACGCGGGAAATAGAGTAAATGGTGCTATGCATGCGGTGGTGACCAACCAGTCGATGTCAAAAGAGGCTCGGCTGGCTGTTCACAATGGTGTGCTGGTGCCTACTCTTATGTATGGCAGTGAATGTTGGGTGTGGCAAACGAAGCATGAAAGTAGGATTAATACTGTTGAGATGCGTTCTTTGCGAAGCATGTGTGGTGTAACTCTGAATGATAAGTTGAGGAATGAGGTAATACGAGAACGTTGCGGTTTAAAAGAAGATGTAGTGACAAAAATTGAAAAGAGTATGCTAAGGTGGTTCGGTCATGTGGAAAGGATGAATGAAAGGCGATTAACAAAAGGTATTTACAAGGCAGATGTGAGTGGTAATGCCGGGAGGAGACGCCCTAGAAAGACATACACTGATCATATTGGTGCCGTTCTTCTGAAAGGACAGGTGCGTAGTACTCGTAACCGGCGTGTGTGTATGACCAGATGTATGAATGTGGACGAGGCAAAAGGAGTATGTAAGGATCGTAGTAAGTGGCGTTCTGTGGTTTCTGCCTACCCCCATGGGAAAAGGGCGTGAGTTTATGTATGTATGTATGTATGTTGAAAGAGGGTTCGCGATCCAGGGTCATCTTGAAATTGATTTATTCTACCCTGTTTTTATTATATTGCAGCCATTTAATAGGTTGCCATAGAAATCTGTCCCCAGAATCGTCCAGGTTTTTGACAGTAAAGGGTACTTTCGTTTCGCGGTTCGCGTGCGCGTGGCTTCTGAACTCTAAACTGACGTTTTTTTACCAACACACGAGCGAGGTTATTTTAAAAATTATTACTTCTTACGAAAGTTTGTTGATAACTCGATTATTTTTTATACAACTTTTTTTATTTAATTTTTTTGGCGGGTGGAAAATCATCAAAAAACCTCTCCCGCTCTTGGGCAGAGCCAAAGGGAGTGTCAGACTTCTACTGACTAAAAACCATCCATGTTCCTTCTTAGCCCTTCATGTCGAGGTCGCGGTATCTCTTGCGAACAACCCGCAGCCCCGACGGGCTTTTAATACCACTTGGGTACATAAGTTGTCAACTAAACATATTTATTTAACGTTAAAGATTTTGTAACGGACAACATGTAGTGATACCTATACCTATTACATTTAGGGTTCAGAACTTCGTTGTCAGTAACTGGACATCTCAATATATCGCAATTTAAACAGAAATACTTCGGTGGGTCATAACTTGATATCTCAATTTGTCAATTTAAAATTAGTACTTTAAGAAAACTTTTAAGTGTATAAGTTGAGATTTCAAATTACGAATATTATTTTGGGTACTGAGTATAGGTTGATATAACAAAATATCAATGTTCGATCACAAAAACATGTGAATCGTTAATTTGACATGAGGTTTTGTTAAGTTAGACACGTCAAAATGCGAGATATCAACATATTCTCAAAGTCGATTGCTCCAAAAATTATGTATATCTATAACTGTCAATTTTTTTCATATAAATTCTTAATGCGTAGGATGTAATAAGCCAATAAAAAAAAAGACATAGAAGTCGACATGTCAATGTGTTCACGCCAGCCACGGATATTTTGTTAAAGAATTATCCTCCAACTCCTAACCGTTGAGGAGTTATACCTTCATCAACATGAAGTAATGACTGCTATGTGCGAATACTTGAAACACTTTAGAAAAAGCACTAAACACGTAATAAGTGCCTATACAATTTGAGGGTCGCCCTCGATTTCTCTGGGGTGCAATCATCAGATCCTGATTTTCTTATCATGGTCAAATTCTTTTTTTGTTGAAAAGGAGATATCCCAAGGGTGGTCCTTGGGATATCTCCTTTTCAACCAAAAAAGAATTTTCTATATCGGTTCAGGGGTATTCGAGTAATCGGTGAATATACATTTAAAAGATTTTTTTTTCTTCTTTCATTTTATGCAAACACTGGTAAAGCTGAATAAATGTTATTTTTTTATTTGCTTTAGGCAACTAGGCCCATAATAGTACCTTAAGGACAATAAGGACTAACATCACATTATAAAAAATAGTAATACAAATAAAGAAAACAAAATTGTAAACTGTAGGTACATATATAATACGTTTAGCTGCAAATATTACGACTTTTCGACTGCGCTTTACAAAATGTACTGGTACTAACTATGATCATTATGGTCACCCTGCAAATTTTTCCCTTATAAAAAGTAGAAAATCAATTATCTCTTAAAGTATGATATTTAGAAGAACGGACGATTTGTTAAAATTTAAAAAAAAATAGTTAAAAATCTTATTCTAATTTGCGTTAATCTATGAGGTTGAGCCTAGTCAATAAAGCCGAAAATGTTGGGCTCTCAGTTCAGACGTTTTAGTAAAATTTGACTTTCATTTACTACGTAACAATTAACTTTTCTGTCATTATTTCTTTTTAACTAATTCACTTATGTATCTAAGTAAAACATGTTAAAGTCGCATTTATGTATTTCTTCAGATAAATCCATGTTTTGCAGATTCCTCAGTACAGACACATTTGAACTGAGGGCCCTAGAAATACCGCCATAAATCTGTAATGTCACATTCTACAGATTTGGGAATTTCTTAAAATCTTTAAGAAATTCTTAACTAAATTCCTGAATAAAAATTATGAACCCAAAGATAGGACTTACTGAGATTTAGGCTATGCCACTTTATGCACGCGTCTGGATTGAGGGCCCAAGTTATTTATTCATAACATTTTTAATTCACGTTTAAGAAATTCGTGGCCCTATGCTTTAAGTTTTAACTATTTTTAACTAATTTCCCTATGAGTCTTATTTCGTTTGGCAAGGTTTAAAAAAATGGGCCCTCAATCCAGATGCACATCGGGAACAGCTAGTAATCCATAAAAATGTCTCAACACTTATAGATTATTATCTGATCTATAATGTTGTCTTTGTAAATTTTATGATAAAACTTACCGTTTTGCAGAAAATCGCGAAAAACCTGTTTTCGTGACCTTTGACCTCGAATATATTTTTTTCCAGGTGTCGGATCGACGGGGACTACATTTCATTTATTATGGTGTTTCGAACAATCCTACTAATTTTCATTCGGGTGAGAATTAGTGTTACCTTGGATGTCTAAATTGACCGGACTATAAGACACATGAAGAAAATACATCTTCCAAGGACATGTAGAGTTTTTAAAATCTTAATATCTTCAATATTTTGTTCCATACATTTGTAGGAAACGTCGTATTTGTAAGAACACGGGTTCTTACGAGTAATGTACCAGGAACAAACACCGTTGAATGCCGACTAACAGAACACTAGGGTGACTATGGACAGTATGCCAACATTACAGCTCATATTTATTTACTCAGCTCCTTATGGTCCTTTGTCCGGTCATATACTAATTTACATAATATATTTTGAAAACCTATGTAGAGTTATAGGTATATACACCTACATAACAACCTACCATTCACCGGAGATCTATGTTATGTCTATGTCTGTTTAGACAAGATTTTTATCGTTTTGCTGTTTCTGCATACAACCCTGCAACTTCCCCAAATGGATTCATAAAGTGTCATTGCATCGAAATTAAATGTTTGAAGTAGCCTGTTAAGTGTTAACTTCTCTCTGCTCACTTGCACAGTAGTCTACTTAAATGCATTATTGATACTTCATCAAAAAAAGTCAGCATTCAGATTGTCATCATTATTATACTCTTCATAACTTATTCAATAATCGTGTTCAATTAAAAAGAAAAACCTTTTCCACACATTTAGAATATTTTAAATTTACTCAAATACCAAAGACTTGGCAAAATAATAAAAAGAAAATTCTCAAAAGGTATTTATTGTATTAATCCATTTCATACTACCTTATTGTTTTACTTATGAACATTAGATAAATTTTAATTAATAATTCTTGATGGGAAATAGGCAGGTAAATATTGTTGACAGAGTATTGACAACGCCTAGTACTAGTACTCACCTACTAGTAAAGTTAAATCGACATCTATCTACTAACAATGTAGTGTCAAACCAATGAAAGCCATATTTTATGGGAGCGAACATTTGTCATCAACCAGATACCAATCTAAACTTCGTAACTGCTACTGAGAAATTCTTGATCAAAAACTCAATAATACTTTGCCGGACCCGGTAATTGAACCATGGACCTCATGCTTTGAGAATAATTCAGTACATTTTGTACAGCATGTGAAGTACCCGACCCCATACAAATTGGGATAAGGGGTCAAAGGATAATGATGATTTTGTACAGCATGAGTCATTCATAATTTCATACTAAAAAAATATCTTCTCACTCCGTCTTCTCAGAGAAACGTAAACATTCTGACATTCGATTGTTCAGCAGCAGACTGATCTAACGCAGGGTTAGGGTCGACCCTAATAAGCGCTTTGAACTTTGATCATCGTAGATAAAAGAGCCTACACAAGTTATAATAGCAATTTCACTCGCTATCGACATGAACGAATAACTTTATCAAAAAACATCTTGCCGTCGGACACTTTGATGAGCGTGGGGCTCATTAGTACGTATATCAATAATGTAATTAGGTACATAAATAGTGACCAAGAGTTCGACTTTTTTCACAGGGATTGGCAATTAATAGCATTGGATAAATGAATGGAAAGAGGGAAGGGAGGCCTTTGACCTGCAATGGGAGACAGATGGCTAATAAATAAGGGACCTCCTCGTTGGTTTAGTGGTCGCAAGCACGACTGCTGAGCATGAGGTCCTGGGTTCAATTCCTGGGTCGTGCAAAGTGGTATTAAATTTTTCCTGCAGAAAGGACAGGTGCGTAGTACTCGTAACCGACGTGCGTGTATGACCAGATGTATGAATGTGGACGAGGCAAAAGGAGTATGTAAGGATCGCAGCAAGTGGCGTTCTGTGGTTTCTGCCTACCCCCATGGGAAAAGGGCGTGAGTTTATGTATGTATGTATGAATGTCGCAAAATGTGAGTGTTAGTACTCTTAGAAACACCACGTCACCTCTGCTCAACCCTTCGGGGATTACAGGCGTGATGGTATGTAAATAATTGATCAAGATTCCTCATGAACCTATTATCATAATGAACAAGCCTGCGCCCACGGGCTAGTTCTGTGAGAGAGTCCTATTTACCTATCCATAAACCTTGAAATATTTTGCGCCTGTAGTTAAACAGTGAAGGTCTATTGGCTCGGAGCAAAAAGACATATTTTTGGCAGGCGCAGTCTTCTGCAATTCGTTATGTTTTTTCTAGTAGGTATTTTGATGCAAAATGATGCGACGATGACTTTCGTGATGCTAACTTTTTTGTCACTAACCCATATTTCAAACGAGTGAATATTGAAATACATCAGGCGTAATATCAGTGGAAGTGAGTGAGGCGTAAGTGTGGAGTGAGCGATTGGCTGCTACGCTACGTGTGGCCGTGTACGTATTACGTAAGCAGATTTATTACAATTATTTACTCCCCCCCCCCCTCTCCATGCTTTCGGAAACATTGATATTGATTGGATGCATGAGCAGCAGATATAATTCTAGAAATAAGAAAATAGGCATAGGATAGAGGGTTTTAACGCTCAAAAATAAGCAAAGCGAAGACCCTTGGGCCCCCTATAGTGCTTACATAATACTTGAACGGCCCCAAAGTTGCGGTTCCGATTCTCACATGAAACTAATATTTCTATAGCCTACAGGTAGTTATAGCGGGTCTGGCTGTTTGTAATATTAGTTTAAATGTTTATAAACCAACCCATGGATAAACCACGCTCCAGAAAAAAACACTGTATGCAAAGTATAAGAAAAATATAATACAAAACCATTTAGTCTATAATTATAACGGTGGATATAAACTTAACTTTTTAACTTAAGTTAATGTTGAACATTATGAATGGTTTCTCTGTCTAATTAGGTAAGTTTGCTAAACAACGTACTGTGACTCGATAAAACGCCTGTTGTATGTAGTATTATTACAATATTTACAACCCCGACGACGCGCGACGATACGAAGTTTAATGCTCTTACCTGTTGCCAGGCGCTACGTGTCATCGAAGCGGTGCAGAAATATTGAAACGTACTATGCGAGCCACATAAGAATAGTACTGTGGAGACGCCATTTTGTTCAGCAATACTCGCGAACTTCATTACCAAAGCGTACGGTGTGCAGGAAAATCAATAAAGAAATTACACGCAGTTTAATTATTTAATGTTCACTTTTTTGGTAATTTTTATAAATTTTACGCCAAATTAGTTATCCATAAGTAGGATTTGAAAAAAAGCATGTTGTGTAGCAAAATGGCGACATTTTAGGGTGACCAGTAGCATTAACTATGTATCAGTTCTTTTTAATTAATACGGTTTCCATAAATTGTTAAAGCGCGATCCTATTCTTATCTGGCCCGCATAGTATATGCGATATCTAAAGGCGCTTACTTATTTTCGAGATGTTGTGACTTTTACCTAGGTAGGTACTCGCACAGAACAGATAAAAGAGATTTTATCTGTTCTGTGGGTACTCGTATAGGTAAACTAAACGACAAAACACAAAGTAACATGTTTTAACAAGCTAAAGACTTTAAGTGAAACACAGAGAACTTTTACCAGTGAATTATGAGATAATGACAATGTCAGATGTCAGCCATAAACTATTTATTACAAATTATAGACCAAAAGTGTACAGAACCTCACATCATCCTCCATTAACTCTTCTTCTATAATGGGTAGTATCTATACTAATACGAAGTTTCCAATTTGGCGGACGCGTCCTTTTTTAACTTTTCATAAAAAATAATTTTAAATTTCCCTACCTTTGTATCATAATAATTATTAAAACTTGACATTGGCTAAATGCACAAACCGTGCGGAGCCAGAAAAAAAGAAAAAAAAATCTATACTAATATTATAAAGCTGAAGAGTTTGTTTGTTTGTTTGTTTGAACGCGGTAAACTCGGGGACTACTGGTTGGAATTGAAAAAATCTTCGGAACATAATCGACACTCGAAACAATCAGTAAACATGGTAAATATCCCGTTTTCAGTATAAATAATAGTGCTAGTGACCATGTCAGTTTAAAATCTTATAAATAAAAACAATTTGACTTCATTATTTTTTTTTCGAAAGAATTATCTAAATAATAATCTATATTATATAAATCACATTGGGCGTAAGATCAATCCGTTTTTATTGTAGATACCTAATTATTATTTTTTTGGGTGGTGGGAAATCATCAAATAACCCCTCCCGCTCTGGCCAGAGCGAAAGAGGGTGTCAGACTTCTACTGACTAAAAACCACCCATGTTCCTTCTTAGCCCTTTGTGTCGAGGCCGCGGTATCTCTTTTGAACAACCCACAGCCCCGACGGGCGTCAGCCCTTGCGGGCCCCTTCCATGTTGCTGACATCTCTCTAACCTTTTGACCGCCACGGACGTCTATGGACGTCAAATTAAAACGTGCTTACGACGCCTTGGACGGCATGGCACGTCGAAAATAACACGTTTTTATAGTTCAAAATAAAAATACAAAAATATGTTTGTAGTATTTTTTTGTTTCTTTGGTGTTTGAAATATTTGAATTACTTTTTTATTCTATCATCTGCTCTTGCCTAACACAGTAACTTCTGGGTAATGGTACAATTCAATGGTACTTATAAGCATTTTTTAATCGTAAACCATGCACAAATAAAATGTATCGATGTTTTATCCATACTTACTTTTTCCTTGCCAATTATTTTGTAGGTATGAAAGAAGGAATTTCTCGCTTGGCGTAGAGAACACAGAATTTCGTTATTGACGTGGCGGTTAAAAAATTATGGCGCGCGTGGAACACGAAAACGCGGTGTCGCCCCGCGTTCAAATCTCACACAACAGTTTGGTCTTTGATAGTTTACGTTTAAAATTTTATTGGGCCCTTTTACTGCAGCAAAAAACAGTATTTCCACCTATAAATGTGTCTGTTTTATTAGTCTATGCTGTTAGCTGGAATGAAAGGAAGCATTTAAGGGGAACACAGCAGTGGATGACTTTGACGATTTGACCTCTGTACTGGCTTTTGTTTATTTTTCGGCCCCTACCGGCAAACGACTGTACTACAGAAAAACGTACCAAAGAACCGAAATGTGTCGCAGAGTGGTCATCGTATTTGCCTAACATATTTTGTTTCTCTTGGAGTACCTACATCATAATGTATGAATAAAATATTTAATAATAAATTATACACTTTGACTAATGAAGTAATAACCTAGCTTTCATTAGTTATTTCACTGAGCACAGGTACTCCTACGATACATTCTTAAGGTCTGATAAAGACCAGGTAACTGCTTATCGCTTCTCAGTCACGGAAATAGTCAGAATGCTCCAGCTTTCAGCTAACTGAGCACGAATGCTACTACATGATACATTTTGAAGGTCTGACGATGACCACCTAAGTGCTTATCGGTTCTCAGTGACTGATGTAGTTAGAAT
The DNA here is from genome assembly GCA_949774965.1 of Diarsia brunnea. Taxonomy (NCBI): domain Eukaryota; kingdom Metazoa; phylum Arthropoda; class Insecta; order Lepidoptera; family Noctuidae; genus Diarsia; species Diarsia brunnea. Next base: position 14,155,514 of record OX458999.1, on the reverse strand, counting down.
GACCTAGCTTTCAAATTTTATCTATCTGAGCACGTATTCTACTACATGATACATTATGAAGGTCTGATGATGACCAGCTAAGTGATTATCGGTTCTCAGTGACGGATATAGTTAGAATGCTCCAGCTGTCAGCTTTTATCTTATTGAGCACGGATGCTACTACATGATACATTTTGAAGGTCTGATGATGACCAGCTAAGTGCTAAATGGTTCTCAGTGACGGATATAGCTAGAATGACCTAGCTTTCAGATTTTTTCTTATTAAGCACGGATGCTACTACATGATACATTTTTAAGGGCTGATGATGACCAGCTAAGTGCTTATCGGTTCACACGGTTAGAATGACCACCATCAGGTAAATGGCACCATCAGTCTCCAAGGCCTCTTCGAGCTCTTTCAAATGAGTCCACACACGACGGTTCTACGTGGTGCCATCAATGAGATCCTATACTTACCTTCGGAGTCTACCATCAGGTAGCTAGTATCATCAGTCTCCAAGGCCTCCTCGAGCTCTTTCAAATAAGTCCAAACACGATGGTTCTACTCAGTGCCGTCAATGAGATCCTATACCCACCTTCGGAGTCCACCATTAGGTACGAGACATCATCAGTAATCCAGATCTCCATCTTCCATCAAACGAAATTCTCAAGACATAATAATTAAAACGATAAAACAATTAACACTATTAAAACAATAACATACATTACATAACATCGCGCCTCATAATCATCATCAACATAATCCCCAAAGGGTTAGGCAGAGGTGTACCTAATAGTAGGCGTGATGTTATGATAAGTATGTTATTATTTTAATGATTTTAATTGTTTTATCGCTTTTAGCGATAAAACAATTGTAGCAAAAAACAATTGTAGTCGTTCTTGTAGCACGGATGCTACTACATGATACATTTTGAAGGTCTGATGATAACCAGCTAAGTGCTTATCGGTTCTCAGTGACGAACGTAGTTAGCATGACCTAGATTTAAAATTTTATCGATTTGAGCACGGATGCTACTACATATTACATTCTAAAGGTCTGATGATGACCAGCTAAGTGCTAATTGGTTCTCAGTGACGGATATAGCTAGAATTACCTAGCTTTCAAATTTTATCGATCTGAGCACGAATACTACTACATGATACATTTTGAAGGTCTGATGATGATCAGCTAAGTGCTTATCGGTTCTCAGTGACGGATGTAGTTAGAATGACCTAGCTTTCAGATTTTATCTTATTGAGCACGGATGCTACTACATGATACATTTTGAAGGTCTGATGATGATCAGCTAAGTGCTTATCGGTTCTCAGTGACGGATGTAGTTAGAATGACTTAGCTTTCAGATTTTATCTTATTGAGCACGGATGCTACTACATGATACATTTTGAAGGTCTGATGATGACCAGCTAAGTGCTTATCGGTTCACAGTGACGGATATAGATAGAATGACCACCATCAGGTAAATGGCACCATCAGTCTCCAAGGCCTCCTCGAGCTCTTTCAAATGAGTCCAAACACGATGGTTCTACGCAGCGCTGTCAATGAGATCCTGTACCCACCATCAAAGTCCACCGTCAAGTAAATGGCATCATCAGTCTCTAAGGCCCCCTCGAGCTCTTTCAAATGAGTCCAAACACGACGATTCTACGCAGTGCCGTCAATGAGGTCCTTTACTTACCTTTGGAGTCCACCATCAGGTAAATGACATTATCAGTCTCCAAGGCGTCCTCGAGGTCTCAACACCATTAAAATAATAAGATACATAACATAACATCACGCCTACTATTAGGTACACCTCTGCCTAGCCCTTCGGGGATCACAGGCGTGATGTTATGTAATGTATGTTATTATTTTAATCGGATATAGCTAGAATGACCACCATCAGGTAAATGGCACCATTAGTCTCCAAGGCCTCTTCGAGCTCTTTCAAATAAGTCCACACATGACGGTTCTACTCAGTGCCGTCAATGAGATCCTATACCCACCTTCGGAGTCTACCATCAGGTAGCTGGTATCATCAGTCTCCAAGGCCCCCTCGAGCTCTTTCAAATGAGTCCAAACACGATGGTTCTACTCAGTGCCATCAATGAGATCCTATATCCACCTTCGGAGTTTACCATCAGGTACGAGACATCATCAATCATCCAGATCTTCATCTTCCATCAAACGAAATTCTCAAGACAAAATAATTAAAAGCGATAAAACAATTAAAATCATTAAAATAATAACATACATAACATAACATCACGCCTACTATTAGGTACACCTCTGCCTAACCCTTTGGGGATTACAGGCGCGATGTTATGTAATGTATGTTATTGTTTTAATGGTGTTAATTGTTTTATCGTTTTAATTATTTTGTCTTGAGAATTTCGTTTGATGGAAGATGGAGATCTGGATTACTGATGATGTCTCGTACCTAATGGTGGACTCCGAAGGTGGGTATAGGATCTCATTGACGGCACTGAGTAGGACCATCGTGTTTGGACTTATTTGAAAGAGCTCGAGGAGGCCTTGGAGACTGATGATACTAGCTACCTGATGGTAGACTCCGAAGGTAAGTATAGGATCTCATTGATGGCACCACGTAGAACCGTCGTGTGTGGACTCATTCGAAAGAGCTCGAAGAGGCCTTGGAGACTGATGGTGTCATTTACCTGGTGGTGGTCATTCTAGCTATATCCGTCACTGTTAACCGATAAGCACTTAGCTGGTCATCATCAGACCTTAAAAATGTATCATGTAGTAGCATCCGTGCTCAATAAGATAAAATCTGAAAGCTAGGTCATTCTAACTACATCCGTTACTGAAAACCGATAAGCACTTAGGTGATCATCATCAGACCTTCAAAATGTATCATGTAGTAGCATCCGTGCTCAGATCGATAAAATTTGAAAGCCAGGTCATTCTAGCTATATCCGTCACTGAGAACCAATTAGCACTTAGCTGGTCATCATCAGACCTTCAAAATGTATCATGTAGTAGCATCCGTGCTCAATAAGATAAAATCTGAAAGCTAGGTCATTCTAACTACATCCGTCACTGAGAACCAGTTAGCACTTAGCTGATCATCATCAAACCTTCAAAATGTATCATGTAGTAGCATCCGTGCTCAATAAGATAAAATCTGAAAGCTAGGTCATTCTAACTACATCCGTCACTGAGAACCAGTTAGCACTTAGCTGATCGTCATCAAACCTTCAAAATGTATCATGTAGTAGCATCCGTGCTCAATGAGATAAAAGCTGAAAGTTGGAGCATTCTGACTATTTCCGTGACTGAGAACCGATATGCAGTTACCTGGTCTTCATCAGACCTTCAAAATGTATCATGTAGTATAAGAGACCATCACTAGGTACGAGACATCATCAGTCATCTAGATCTCCATCTTCCATCAAACGAAAATCTCAAGACAAAATAGTTGGATAACATAACATCACGCCTGTAATCCCCGAAGGGTTAGGCAGAGGTGTACCTAATAATACACCTACATTTCGCCAGTTATGTTTAAGTCCCATATAATAGGGGCGAGCCTATTGCCATCAACCGGGCACAAATCCAGACTTCGTGGCTGTTACTTATAATTTCTTGATGGAAAAACCCAATTACACTTTGCCCGACCCGGGAATCGAACCTAGGACCTCATGCTCAGCATCATGCTTACGACCACTAGACCAACGAGGCAGTCCAAAATTAAAATAATATCATAGATATATCTATATACCAAAATATCTACTAAGAAACGTAGATAATTTACCAATAGTTTTGGAGAGCTCGGCCACGCGTCACTTTACGTTTATTAGGCATAGTCAGCTTAGTCTATGATAGGTGCAAACAACAAATCGAAATTACAAACTACTTTAAATATATTTACAAACTTATTTTCTGTTCTTATTTTACGAAATATTGATAACTATACAATTTACAATATGTTTTAATTCAGAAAACATTAGAAACGTGTACTTTTGAATTTTATTTGTGAAGTAATGACATGCGTGCAGTCCACCCGTGACAACAGTCATCGAGACACTGGCGCAGCGCGTTCCAAGTATGCGCGACGGGTCTCGCGCCGCATTTGCCTCAAAATGTCGGGAATTAATTTATTTTTTTTAAATTTTATTACAAATCAGAGAAAATAAACAATACGGATTGATAAATACATCACTACGTATTTTTGGGTATAAAATTCATACCGAAGTATTCAGCCATTACAGAGACAAAATTCGATTTAGGTTAAGACATACTACGATTTTTTATTAAATAATGTGAAGGTTTATTAAAATTTTAAACAATACGAATTATTTGTGATGACTTTAAGTATAACATATATTTTTTATATGGAAATCGTATGGAAGGATTCCTCAACAAATTTCTTTAAACATACGTCGTTTTTGGGATTTGACCATTGCAACGGCCTTAAGACAAAAAAGTGAAAATGCTCAAATTGTTGCATTGGCGCTTGTACGTAGGACCCATCGATATTTAGGATTATTCCAGTGGTGTCGTATTGTTCACTAACAAGGAATAAAGCATTTACAAAAAAATATCTTTAAATTATAAGAATCACAAAGTTAGGTACTTTACGCCCTCGGCGTACAGTCGAAATTACAATAGCAATTGTGTTGTTTACGAGAAACGCGTGCGTTTCTCGAGCGCAAGTAGGTACTACTGAATACGAAAACACTCGAAATCATGACACGAACAAACGGTTTGGTGGGGCTTTCGAAACAGGCAGGCACCGCGGTCCAGGATTCCCCCTTCAATACAATCACAGAACAGATAAAAGCAGATAAAAGAGGTTAGAAGGGCCTTGTGGGCGGGGCAGGCGCGCCGCTCATATGTCGCAAACGCTCATATGTCGAAAATTTGATTTACCGGCCAACAATCGCGCTCATATTGTGACAGCGTACGAAGCTCCGCGAAAAAAAAGAATTATGCCATCTTGCGCTATTATAGTGTGTCGGAAAAGAAGCCAGGGTGTGTAGTGTGCCTCGAGAAAGGATTTCTTATCATCGGTAAGTCCAAATACCTTAAAATACAAGTAATATTTGTAATTATTACAATAGTATTATGTAGTTGGTAGAAAAAATGATACTGTCGCATGCAGATAAAAAAATATGTACATTGCTTGCAATACGTGGGTACCATCTTGTACTGCGTGGGCGATTGCGCGATGTATTTCGTTCACTGCGAACGTCGCGTACGACGAGCCAAAGCTTGAGTTCTGCGAAATCTATGCGTTTCGAGAGTGTTGTACCAAGTTGTAAACAATTTCGATATTTAGTATGTGTGAATGTATTCAAATGATATTATTATGAATAATGATTAAATAACTTTGTTTATTACTGTCAATTATTGTTTATTGTGGGTTATTAATTTAGGTTTTCGTCTAAAATTTGTTTTGAGGTTAGCCATTTATAATGGAAACATAACAAAACTAAATTTAGTTTTTAGGTTTCTAACAGATCTAGATACAAGAACACTATGGCTAGAGGCAACCGGTAGAATTGAATGGATACCTACTAAATGTAGCTGTACTAAATGTAGTAATTAATTGAATGTATGTCTTATTGTACGGGTCAACCACCGTACAGTACGTTTACCTGGGTCATCATTATTGCGCCACCCGCTCAGTATGTGTCCATCATTTATATTATTGCACTTTCACAGCAATAGTTCAGTACGTAATTCGGCGACATACCGTGCGCGTGACTCATAATCCCATATCGTTCACCAATCATCCTAGTATAAATTAATCTTAATCTTCTATTTGTGGAAACAGACAATACAGTGAATTTATTAACCTTAAACTGACTTTCATCTCTTATCTCATCCTTTATCTCTATCTTAACCCAACCCCGAACATTGCCCTATCTTTGGCCCCGGGAGCATGTACGGGTCAACCACCGTACAGTACGTTTACCTGGGTCATCATTATTGCGCCACCCGCTCAGTATGTGTCCATCATTTATATTATTGCACTTTCACAGCAATAGTTCAGTACGTAATTCGGCGACATACCGTGCGCGTGACTCATAATCCCATATCGTTCACCAATCATCCTAGTATAAATTAATCTTAATCTTCTATTTGTGGAAACAGACAATACAGTGAATTTATTAACCTTAAACTGACTTTCATCTCTTATCTCATCCTTTATCTCTATCTTAACCCAACCCCGAACACTTATTTTTAAGTGTTTCTCGTAGGTTTACTTTTGATTTTACTTTTTTATCTGTGTGAGACAAATAAATACCTTTTCTTTCTTTCTATCCCGTTCCGAAATTAAAGTAAAATATTGCAAAACTTAAAGTTACAAAACTAAAGTAATTTTATCGGCATAAATTATCGACCTTTTGGTCGCCGTAACATGTATGAGAAATAGACGCGTGTGTGAGTGTACGTTAGACACAGTGTTTGCGCTAGTGTGACAACCAGTAGCAAACTCGCGATTTATGTAAGTGTGGTTTATTTGTTTGCGTAATGCGCGTATGTATTAGCCGCTTGCTTGTAGTGGATATAGAGAGTGGGAGACAAGCGGCGACACCCGTTCTAATACAAATCAGGAACTATTTCCTTTCTAACCTCTTTTATCTGTTCTGTGAATACAATAATAAAATTATTTTTGAGTAGTATTTGGGGACCACAAGAAAAAAGATGTAAGTAAAGTACAGTTAACAAAGAAGCTGATATAATATTTTGATCTTAGCAGTTCAATCACACCAAACCACTGAGACAGGACGTATTCTCACCTTCTGAAATAGGAAAAAATACATGATATTAAATCATACCTGGCATTATGGGTGACGTTATACGACCTTCACGTGCCTTGTCACTGAAGCTAGAGTGTCCACGATGAAATTCTAAATACCAGCGTTATACAGTCCTAAAACATGGTGCTGCATCACTAAAAGTTGAAAGTTGTAGAAAATTATCGCACGCATATCCTTTGATATTTCCATTTTTACTCGTACAACCGACTTGTCACCTTTGAATAGACGCTATGTTTAATTGTACATTGTAGAAACCTATCATGTCACAAAGTGCACATGCCTATCACCTGGGCCTACTTCTTACTAAAGTAAAGAGCAATTAATTTAGGTACTAACCTTGCATGCCTTTCGGCCCTGAACCTTGGCAAATAATGGTTGTATCGACCTTCCGAATAATTTGTCTAGAAACTACACAAAAAACCGTTACAATGGCATCAATAAAGTTTACGATAAAGTCATTTGTAATATGCTGTAGACTACATAATTTGTGTTGCGTATCCGTTTCAAGTTTTTGATATCGAGGTAACCTCGCGTGTGCTTTGTGTATATTGTAATGTGTAGACCGTACATAAGTACTAAATTCCAGTTTTAAGCAAACATTTTTCATGTAGTGACCACTACATGAAAAATTCAGTATCTTGTGTAGATATAGTATAGGGTTACCATTACGAAATTGGAGAAGTCCTTACAAAAAAATAAACTTCAGAAGAAAAATCAGCTTCTGAAGTCGGTGACTTTTGTTTGTTTGATTTCGTTTATTTGCCACCGACTTCAGAGGCTGATTTTGCTTCTTAATTTTATTTTTCACTTTTTTGTTTTTGAAGACGGTTTTATTTTTTGCTTAAAAGTTTTTCTATTTTTTCAGTTTTAGTTGTCCTATACAAATATTTTCTTTGCATTTATTTTATATTGATACTCATGCATGTGGTATTCCGGGTATTCCCCAATTTTTTTTTAAGATTAGTTGTTTTTTCAAAAACCGATTGACTTTAATGGAACCTCCTGGAAAGTATACCCTTTATAACAAAAAAGGATTTTTCAAATCGGTTCAGGCGTTTTCGAGTAATCGGTGAACATACATTGAAAAAAAAATTCCGACGAATTGAGAACCTCCTTTTTTAAAGTATTAGCCTGAGAAAATACAACTCTTAACCGTTGAGGAGTTGTACCTTCCATCATAAGCGCAACTACATGAGATTGTGATTATCAGACGCAAATACTCGAACATAATTGGAAAACGTAATTAAGTGTTTATAAAATTTGAGGGTTGCCCTCGATTTCCCTAGGATTACATCATCAAATCCTGACTTGGTGACAATGGGACCACCTCGGAAGTATACGCTTTCGAATACAAAAATAATTATGAAAATCGGTCTACAATTGACGGAGATATCAGTGAACATACATAAAAAAATATATAATAATATACATACACACGAATAGAGATCCTTCTACTTTTTGGATAAGATAAGTCTTTATTTGCCTTAAACATGGCATAAAGTTGTTACAGTCAGACATTCATCTAAAGCCCAAATATTTAAGGCAAAGGCGAAGTTGGTTAAAAAACTGGAAAGCGTAAATGCTCTGAGCACATACGCTTTCCAGTTTTTTTTTTAATTTATTTTATTTTGGATACATAGTTTTGCGTCTCTCATTTACTTCAATTTCTTTATGTCCAAAAGTTGATGGAACGCTGGCCTTAACTTCAGAAGACTTCTTTTTATTATTAAAGAATTTTTGGTAACATCCTTTTATAAAAAATGGTCTAAAATGCTCGAATGATTTAGACTCAAGTTTGCTTTGATCGACTGACGCTGAACGCCAAATTTTTTTAAAGTGTTCTGAAGTAGCGATTTCAATCTCTAGAATAAATAAGTCTAGATGTTTAACAATTATTGTACTAATACAATAATTGTTTATGTAAGTAAGTTTAGTCAGAAAAACGAAGATAAGCTCGATACACGAGTTTCCTTTTAGGGCTTCAACTAGATGCCTGTGATGCCGAACCCTAGTGTGAGTCAAACTAGTTTTTCGTAGAAAGGCAATGTCGAAAAATAGGTGTGTAGTTTTCATCAGTAATTCATGTTATTTTAATGGAACTGGCCAAGTGTGTGTTACTCAGTCGCGTGCCAGTAGAAAAATTAAAATAAATTGAATTTGGAGTTTCCGATTAGCCAGTAATCATTACTGAGTTTCGTGGGAACTAAGTTAGTAAGTATTTTTCTTAGAATAAGCGTCTTCAATTGCACGCCATTCAAGTCGATTCTAAGCATCGGAAACTCAAATCCAGCTACCAACCATCTTGAAAAAATCGTGGATTCATTTAGCCCGAAGTACATTTATTTCGCCCATTACTACTTCAGCTTGCTATTTCTAACGCAAACCTACTTTATCTTCTTCCAGAACATAATCGTCAATTTCGTAAGAAGCAAGGTCTTCCACTCGTCAGGTGACGCCTGGCATTTTTTTATTTTATTAAATTGCCTTTATGTGTTTTTGTTCTGCCCAGTTTAGTAGATATTTTTTAAGTAATATAATAACTTCCAATGAATGAGCACTATTGAAAACCCGTTAGCATTGCCCTTTTTAGGTAAGTATTGCCCTTTTTAGGTAAGTACCTGAGTTACTTGCTCCACTACCAAGGACACGAAAGACACTTATCCAGGAGACTTTCTACTACCACCTCCCCTTTTCCTGCCCCAGGGCATTCTGTTTCATAGGTGACGTGTCTCGCGAATACGGTATATCGCAGACATGACATTTGAGCCCCGCGCTTCTGACCTATCTGGTATAAAGGCGGCTTTAGCCACTTAGCACCAGGTGAACAATCGGAAATCATGTTTGTTAGCCACTTAAGAAAACACAAATTCAAGAAATTACCTTCGTATTAAATCTTTTTATTAGTAAATAGGTGCTGATTCCACCTTGCGCTCGTGCTAGGGCTTCTGATCTGGCATTGATAGTTTATGGGAAGCTAGCAAAAACAAATTAGTCTATTTATCCCTAAAGGTCAACGGACAGTTATAAGCACTGCACAGTATCGTCTCGGTTCATCGACTCATCGTCAACCAGGCGTACACCAAACATAGACACGTAACCCATTATTGCTGGGTAGATGCATTCACTTCCCCCATACGGCTGGGTAAGGAGGTGGCCACCGTGACGACCCTACGTTACTGTTATGTACAGACGCCAGCACATCTCGTTACCCGAAACTGTCAAATATACCCAATCAGACTTGAACCTAATACTTTAGTGATAAAAATGAAAATCTATTGAAGAAATTTGACAGATTATGCGGTTGCTTCATGTGCTGGCGACTCTGCTTTTATACAGGGTGTAGACGAACCCTTCACGTAGCCGTAAACCAAGCATTATGTACATCAAACTAAGTACCCCTACGCAAAAATGATTACTGGGAAACACCTTCTTTGTGGGAAAAATCACATTGTACGGTAAAACTCAATGTAGCACTCTAAAAACATTGTGCTAGTGGATGCTTTGAATAGTAAACGGGTCATGGAAGTAATTTAAGTAAAGTTATAACCTGAAAAACTAGTATTTACAAAAACAGCTGTGAAAAATTTGGAACTTTGACCGTAACTAGAGAGTTTTACTTTTTTTTTATAATATTAAATTATGGGGACGTATATATGGTTGTATTCTTTCAGGTTCTCTAGGTGAGCTGATTATGGAAGGTACTATTCCTAAACGGTTAGGAGTTGAAAGCAATAATAAGGGAATCTTGAAGGTTAAGGGTTAGGGTTCTTCGTTGAATGTTAAATGTATAGTAAATATTTGTATAGGATGTTACAACTAAAAATTGTAAAATAAAAAAACTTTTTTGCAAAAAAAAACCGACTTCAAAAACACAAAAAAGTGAAAAATAAACTTCACAAGGAATAACTTTTTGCAAAAAAAAACCGACTTCAAAAACACAAAAAAGTGAAAAATAAATAGCAGCTTCTGAAGTCGGTGGCAAAAAAAACGAAATCAAACAGACAAAATGTCACCGACTTCAGAAGCTGCTTTTCCTTGTAAAGTTTATTTTTCACTTTTTGTGTTTTTGAAGTCGGTTTTTTTTTACAAAAAGTTTTTTTTAACCTTTCTTTAATTAATTAAATCCGTGGACAAGAGACTGAGCTGAGCTAGACGCCCTGCATAGCCTCATCGCTTTTCTCACCCTCAAGAAAGATTAAAGTAATACTGCTATAAGAGGCTGTAGATCAATCCCAGGATATGTTGTGTTTAAATTTTATAGCCATAGACCAACGTGGCAGTCGTAAAAAATATATCGGAAGACGGACGGCGCCGCCGAGACCAGCCCAGAATGAGATCCCACGCAGTACGCATCCACCAGGACGCGTACTGTGTGGTGGGCTGGTTGCACGAGGTACGGGAAATATTTTTTTTTTTGTTCAGCAGCCTTTGTTCAGCAGTGGGACAGTACAGGTTAAAAAAAAAAAAAAAAAAAACTGGTACTAGTATGAATGATCTAATATGAATCTATACTAATATTATGAGCTGGTAACATTATTTGTTTGTTCGTTAAACGAATGATTCAATTTTATAATTCCTTTCAATACAGAGAGATACATTATTTGTGGTTACTACAGGCAATAAATTACATTTTAATCATGCATATTAGCCGAGCTATCACATTTTTAGCGGACGAAGTCTCGGACAAAGAGCTAGTGTGCCAATATGTATAACCCTGTGGCATAATCGCATGCAACAAACAGAGCATGTAGTTCACAATTCCCGTAATAGAAAAGGTCGCTCGCATTCTCATTAGTCACACGACTGATTGACTGCACAGCTAACACTGAGGCTAATCATGCATTTAACAGAATCACCAGTACCTACTGTTTATAGCCTTGAACTGGAGCATACTAAACAATATGTACCTTGTACACGGTTGAAACTAGGCAAGAATTGATTTTTATAAGCGTTTTTTGATCAAGCATCTCCTGATCGTAAAACATTTCTATTATATTACAGAAAACGAATAACAGCTTTCGGAAATGATTATTTAATCTTCCCTAGCAACAGATGGTGTCTAAAGAATATATTTGAATACTAGCTGTTGCCCGCGACCTCTGTTCGCTTACTTATAAAAAATATTTCCCCATTTTGTTACGAATTTTGTGTTTATTTGCACGGAACCTAAATAAAAGTAGTCTAAGTAAGACTAATAGATATAACATCAGCTATCTGTCGGTAAAAGTCCCATCAAAATCGGCCCTGCCGTTTCGGAGATGTTATATTATAAGTTCCATTGGTTATATTTTCATATTAATTCAGTAAAACGCTGTTATTTTGATATTACAAATAGACACTTCAATTTTATTTATTTGGATAGATAAATCTGGAGTGGTGGCAGTTTTCTGCGATTTGTCACTATGGCTAAGCAGTGCGAATAATTTGTTGCGCTCAAAATAAATCGGTAGATTCGATGTCAATATTGCTGCAAGATGCTAAACTGATGTAACTGTTGTAGACACAAGAAGGTCCATAAAATTAGGCAACTTTGAAATGCTGATATTGTTAGCCTGCATCATCCCACCAACTGGTCAAAGTAAAAATAAATCTATAATAATATTATTGTTTTTGGATATTTATCGCTCATAAACGTCAAATGGCGACGCATCTAAGCGGCCGTCCACACCAAATTTAAAGTATGTCAGACACGTGCGAGGAAAATTACGTAGTTGTGGTTTTGTGGTGTGCGATGGATGGATGAGCTAGCGACGAAGAGAGCGTCGCGAGGCGAGAGGCGCGTGGGTCGCGCCCCGCTGCCGCCACGATGACGCATCGTGTCGAGTCTGACGCAGCTGAGCCCAGCTCACACTACCAATCCCAAGATAACATGAAAAGATAGGAAATTTCACTAATAAATAGCAAAAAACTCAAAATTAAAAACATGTAGCTAGATCAATAAAACCGAACCAAAAAATATTTTATAAATTCAATCCAGTCTAAAATAGAACACGAAATAAATTGAAACGACAAAACACTATTTTACATTGACACAATAGAAATCCTTCATTCTGTGTGAGTTACATTAGCATAATTATGTAACCGGAGCAACAAAAATATCTCGAGACCTATCGTCGGAACGACCGTACGTGTTCGTCGTGGCGGAGACATACTAGTGAAATAGGTAGTTGCAGTGTTTGGCCGGCGGGTCGGCCCCGACCCCATCCCATCCGTGGTGCTGAGCAGTCCACCATAGAACGCCGCGCGCGCCGCCTGTATCGCACCACCGTACACACCACGTGCCTACTGACTTACTGGGTGCCGCTCAATTGTGAAAACGTGAATAACCTAGCTTTTCGTCGCGCGAAAAGCGACAAGGTCGCTCTAGATTCTCAATACTTTTTGTCAAATCTGTGTTAAAACCAGTGCCACGGTATCGCTCAAGGAACTTTTTGCTTCAATGCAGTTTTCTGTTTACAGTGAATGTAAATAATCAACGACGCGACGCCGCTTTTCAGGTAGTGTGTCAAGGTCATTATGCGTAGTATAAGTTAGTGTTAAGCTTGTAAAACCAGCTGTGTGTGATAGATTAATAGATTTTCTATTTATTTACAATCCATTTCGGTTTTATTTTTAAAATTAATGTGTAATTTAACAACAACATCCATCTAACATTGTTTCCATACCTGTTACGGGTGGTGTAACTTCAAGTCGAGTCGATTCAGTTGAGGTCTAGGGTTCGATTCTCACAAACGTGATTCGAATAGTAGAATAGCCCCTTCATAACTCGACAGTAACTCGAGATCCTATTAACTAGAGAGATGGATTTATTGGTAATAACTAAGCATTCATTAGTAGTCCGTTCACCGCCTATAATACACTACTGTTCTATACTCTAATGTCTAATAGGTTCTATTCTAGGTTACATCTCTGATTTATGGATATTTGTCACTGTCCTATAGCTATTCAGACTTTTTCATCGCCTATCGAACTTTCCATGACATCATCGAACAGCTTAGCCAAAATTTTTTTGTTGAAAACTGTACTATTCAAAAACAACAACACAAAACACCAAGGAATAAATCAATGTTATTATGTCATCACAAAACGCTTTAAATATTTCAAGTAGTTTGAATAATTACGACATACTAACTCATTCTTTATCTGATTTACGCATTTGACAACTCGCAGAGACCCGTTCTCCGAATGGTGGAAGGTATAATATGTTCGTAGGGCATGACGTTTCTCAGGGCCATAGGAATCGTTGGAATTAACGCATAGTCGTAGATGTTTTGATAAGCTTTCTCTTTTTCTGTCGCAACGCGCGGTTACGAGATTCTTGTGGGCGATGTAAGAACTTGTTACTCCTACAAAACAAGGTACTATTCATCTTTGAATGATGCGTTTTAAATTTGTTGTGGCATGTTGGTAGTAGCGTTGTTTTTATACGTGATTGTTATTTTAATGTCTACATGAGGATACCGATTTGTTGATTCTGAAAGTGGTGATGAGCGTTGACTTTCAGTATTAAGGTTCTTTATCGACCCGAAAAGTAATGTCTAATTAGCAATGATGGTACAACTATTATTTACAGAATTGCAGAATTTATCTTAAATACACAAGAATATAGGTACCTAGAGTATTAATATGATTGTGTTTTAATGAACACACCAAGTTACAGTCGCAGATTTTATGATATCACAATGTCGTTATGTAGTTTATTGTTCATTGTTGTTACCATGTACCAAGTAGTAGGCCATCATATACTTTTAAATATGACAAAAGGCTTATTTATGTCTGACCAGGTACACTGAGTATTATTAAGGAGTATTAGGGAGGTTGAAAATTATTATGAAGAAAAAAATTGTAGGTACTTATACCTATGGGTAGGTATTAAAATTCAGTTCCAAAATCAAACATATCTATCTACAATTCTATATTTAAAAAAATATAAATTGATTTATTCATATCTTAAACGAAACCGGTATCAACCTATCAACAGTCTGTATTAGAATTAATGTATAATATAACGGCTTATCCGATCACGGAAAAATATCCGTAATTCACTTCCTACGGGTTCGTAAAAGCGAAGCACCATTCATTTTAAAAGCATCGTTACGTAAACATAGTAGGTATCACGCTTGTTTTGTTCGGAGGGATCAGCAGAGTTCTAAGTTATATTGCATCTTTCGCCAGCTATAATTAAGGACCAAACAATAATTCTGGGTTGGATTTAGAAATGATTTTCCTGAATTTGAGGATTCTGTCACTGTGGGAGGGTCAGGTGGTTTGTCTGAAGCGCACCCCATGCAATTTTAGCTGCCGGAGCAGCGCTGAAAAAATATTGGTGAATCACTAACTAAACGTGAAACGGAACGTACATTGAACTAAATTCTAACGTTTTTGACGATGCAAGTTCTGTCAAAATAATTTCAAAATGCGTAAAATGTTTTGTTGACAGTGACAGATATGCTTTACGACATTCTGTTGCGTCCGAGTTTACGTGAATGTGCTTCTTAACGTTTTTATCTGCCTCCTTTTTTTCGACGACTTTACTACCCCCCTGTATTGATTATAAGACTTAATATTTTGGTGTTTTATTGATGCAAGAGCGAGCGAAGCGAGCTCGGAACTTGGGGCACCCCGACTCAGATAGGTCAGGTTAGAACGGGATCCTCAACGTCCTCAAATTTTTTTTCTTAAAAAACATTTCAAAAATCTATGCACCTCCGGCAGGGTCGGGAAGTGATGGGACACTACAACCTTCCTCCTGCCCCCTATAATAGGGTATTTAACAAAAAAAATCGAATTAGTCCGTCAGATAGATTTCTAAAAAATATTGGACACGTATTTTTTCTTATTTCACGTAAACAATAAATGAAGACGATACAGTGCTTCGAAAAGTCGCACGACGTCACAGTTTGGTACATTTTTTACCAGAAAGTGACGTCACCAGCCCCCGCTCTCCATCTTTGACACGTTTTATTTTCGTCAATTTTTATTAATTTGATAAAACAAAAAACACGTATCCAATATTTTTGAATAATATAACAGACGGACTAAACAGAATCATATTTTTGTTAGTCAGTAAACTACCCTATTCAGGGAAGTGATTTCTTAAGCTTACCCTCAAACCCAGAACCACAAGCGCGTTTTCTGAACTTGTAATCTATACTTCTATACTAATATTATAAAGAAGTAAAGTTTGTGTGTTTGTATATTTGTTAAATTGTAAGGGGTAATCTCGGGATCTACTGAACCGATTTTAAAAATTCTTGCACCGTTGGGAAGCTGCACTGTCCCCGGGTGACATAGGCTACTTTTTATCTCTGTATTCCCACGGGAACGGGAACTACGCGGGTGAAACCGCGTGACGTCAGCTAGTATTATATAAGTTCAGAAAACGCGCTTGTGGCCAATTCATGGAAACAATACAGTACCTACTTGTACCGATTGCTGCAACAATTTATCCTAACGACTGCTCATTGTCGTGCATAGTTAACGTTTATTGACTGGTAATTTGAAACCAAAAGGGGTAACTACATGATAATTACATAGACTACAGAGTTACTTATATAATCTTGCACCTACTATGAAAAGTGATCATACTCGCACACGCTCGCGCTTAAAGTTGATAAGAAAGCACGAGTATAGGATTTTATGGAAAAAAACAGTTATACAAGACTATTGTCAATCTTTCCCAGCACTGCTAAATGCTTAAATGTACCTACGCTTAACGAAAACCGATTTCACTTTCAAAATAAGTTTAGGGAGGGAAGGTGTTACTGTAAATAACCCAGTAACATCACTATCTGTTTGCTGTCTGTCTGTTCAATCAGTATGTCAACACGCGATTGCGTCATATAAACCGTTCATAAATAAATAAATTGTTGAAAACGCCTCCAAATTTAAACCGATACTAATGTTATGTTCGGTAGTGATTCTTCATGAAAACCACGCCACGGAGTCTAGATTTATGCCCGGTTGATAGCAATACCCCGCATTACATGGGACTTATACATAACTGGCGAAATGTGTGTCGTACACTTCTGCCTAACCCGAGTACTATCCAATGGATGTTCTTCATGAAAGCAAGTCCCGAAAAAGTCATTCTGAATTATCTTTAAATTGTTTCATAGATAACGTTCTCCGTATTTGTAGTTGATAAAAACAAAAAAAGCTGGACGATAAATACAATGATACAACGTACTATGTTTCAACTTATTTAAAAATTAAACCACAAGTAGGTACATCCAATAAAAAGTAGCCATGAACGATGTTAATACTAAATTGACTGTTGACACGCATCATTACCCATTCAAAGCTTTCAGACAAGTGACTGTTTTTCTAGATCGAATAAACGTTCTAGAACTGTCCAAATGGGTACCTACGACAAAATACCTAGATTTTGCCTGAAAAACAATGTAGTGTTGAGTAATACCTACAGATGAATGAATGAATGTTAGTCATCTAATGTGTCTTTTACCATTGGCTTTTAATAAGTAAATAATAATATGTTTTCACCACAATAGTTATTAGTATTTTCAGTAAACTACCTACAACATTCATCAATGTTCATAGGATAGTCAGCAAAATAATGACTACAGCTTGCTAATTAGAATACAAAGCGTCGTACATTGATGGCTACAGGCTATTTGGTAATTGTAAAATAATACGTAGGTACCAAGTTTATCCATACATACGAATGTATGCATAGGTAGATAAACTTGTACATAATTGTATCATCAACGTTAAGAGCGTTAACCTAATTCTTATACATGGATTATGGTTCGTCGAAATGGCACATGACGTCAGTGTTCTACCCTCATAGTTAAGTTACTCGATTATTATACTTTCTCCGCCATTCCCTCTCACTCGTGTCCAACCGGCCTTGGACGAACGCATTAATATAAATATGACACAATCCAGTCAATGATGTCATTTCAGAAGATATTAGACATGACACACTAACGCAACTACAGGCACGTGTATGAGATGAAATTCAGAAACGAATTTCTCTTATCTATCGTGAATTTAACGAAAAAATAGCTACCAAGCGCTGAAAGAACTAGTATGGTTATTATAGTTAGGAAATATTTCGCAATCACAACTTCTCAATGTAGAAAATAGCTTTTGAACACGCTACGTTACAAATATATTTTTGCACTTAGCTGTACTGTATATACGCAGGTATTTACATATGTACAAAAGTGTTCACGGAATGCAAAACTTTATCTGTAGGTATCATAAAACAATGTCCATTTATCTAACCCAAAGCACTATGTTTTAATAACACATTAAATCTTTACAAACGTTAATTTAGTGTTGTAACGTTATCACGAAAGTAAAGAAAATTATCTTATCGTTTGTGAATTAATGAAGTATATGGCGAATTAAAACTATAAGGAAAATATGGAATAAATGTAACGTCACCACCATCATGCATCAGTATAAAACATTTCATTGATAATACCGAGCTCTGTTTGTTTACACAGACACAATGAGTGTGTTTCGATGTGTGCGTGAGTACGGAACAGGGAGTCACTGACTGACATACACGTGCCCAAAATCTAAACGGCCGCCGCGCGCCGCCGCCCGCCGCTCCGTCCGTAGCAACAGGCCACTCACGCACATAAGGGCGCACCCACAAATGAGTGAATTTATTGTGAGTAGTTGAGTACTAGTCGAATTATTTTGTCATCTTGTGCCGCTTCCTTCTGTCACAACGTGTTGTATCTGTTAATTTGTCCCCGCTTCCAAGCATACAGTTTCGAGGTCGTTGACATACATTTTTGTGTATTTACGTGGTGAACACGGGCAGCGCAACGGAGAGATATTTAAAAATATATAATTATAAGATATAAGACAACGTTAATTTATAGAAGTAGACACGTATTTTTAGTAGGTGGAATATTTTTCAATCGTTGATTAAAAGCACCTGAGACTAATTTATCGTTTAAATTACCGCAATATTTCCTCTAGAACAAATTAACAATGACGTTGACCATCAAAATGTTCGACACATGCATTCGTTTCAGCTGTTCCAACAATATAATTCTTGTGAAATGTTGGTAGGTAGGTACCTAGCTATTTACGTTAGGCCACGTATCACGGTCATTGGTGTTATCAAAATCAGTATAAGCTGGGCCTCTTAATCCATTGAAATTCCGGACTACGCTAGACCAACTCAAGGTTAAAATCTTACCTAAGCCCCTACCATAAGATAAGCCCCTACCATACCTTCCTCATGTGTAACTCGACGTGACGACATGTGACGTCCTTTTAACCATCAGGGGATTACCTCTAGGCCTGTGGAGTTTTCCTCATGAAGTTTTCCTTTAAGAAAAATAATCTAAAGCATAGAGTCTTTTAACCAATCATAGGTTGGGTACTCGCAGTTTCCTTGATACATTAGACATTAATTGAAGTTGACCTTGCTAAACGACTAAGACTAAGTTTGTATGGTCAGTAACGCTATTGTTCATATAAATAATTAAAATTGAAGGTTCTCTTTATAATATAAAAATAACAGCTTTTTACTGAATACATACAAAAATACATAATATATTATACATACATATTTTTTGTTCCGGCTAATGGCCGAAACGGCTGGACCGGTTTTGATAGGCGTTTTGATGTATATAGTTCTGTGCAAAAAATAAAATTCTTGAAATTGGAAATAAGCCATAATTTTATAAACATTTCACGCGAACGAATGCCGTGGGCAACATTTAGTTGACAATATAAACGGGGCATTTCTCATGTGTACTATTTATTTTTAACACCTACGGATAAAACCACTTTGTCATTTTTTTGTTTTTTTTTTTGATAAAATCGGGATACTCGATAATCGGGGGACTCGTATAATGCATTCCAGGTAATAAACTATCTGTGTTCCAAATTTTATCCAAATCCGTTCAGTAGTTTTTGCGTGAAAGAGTAACAAACATCCATACTTACAAACTTTCGTCTTTATTATATTAGTGTAATAGTAAAGAAAGAAAGAAAAAGTATTTATTGGTCTCACACAGGACAAGAAATCAATAATAAAAGATTAACAAAAAAAAAAACAAGAGGAACACTTAAAAAATAAAACAGTATTAATTAAAAATAAGTCCCGTACGAGGCCAAAAGGCCACTATCTCAGCACGATGCTGCAACATTTTTGAATGTCACAGCGCTGGTATTCTGATAGGGCCCCAGGTGACACCACGTTCACAGAAATAAAAAATATGACAGAAAAAATATGGTATGCGAGGATAAATATCTACAGCTAATGTATCATAATAGGACGGGAGGGGGGGGACGGGGGTAGTAGGACGTAGGATAATAAAATATGTTAATTTGACGTGTTTTTTTTTGTTTAAAATTCACTAAAATTCCAACTGTTACAGTTTGAATCTTAGTGAAGTTTCTGTTTATAGGGTTTTTTTAAGTGGTATCAATATTTTTATTAAAAAGAAGACATGCAGCGAGGACCCGAGGCTTCTATAATAATGTTCTGGCTTGCACAATGGCACCATAGTCTGATGGATGAGTCTGGATCTTTAACACTTTATTATGTTACTAGCTGTTGCTGGCGACCTTTATTCGCGAGCATTTATTTTAAAATTGAGGCTTAGTATTCGGAAATTAAGCCTGTTTCGTTATTAAATAATAAGAAAAATATTCTCATAACCGGTTTTTTCTGAATATTCATATTCATAGTCAGTCACGTATATTTATGTATTTTGAACATGATACTTATGACATGACCTTTCGTAATGAATAAAAAACAAACTGATAAAAATACCAGACCTAACTATCCAATTTTAAGTAATGCCATCAAGATCTGACTATTTACGACTTATCTTCTACCTAAATATGTATACAGGGTGTAAATCAACCCATCACACACCCGTCAACCAAGCATTCTGTACATCAATCTAAGCACCCCTATGCAAAATTTTTTGCTGGGAAATGACTTTTTTTTTTGGGGTCAAAAATCACATTTTACGGTAAAACTCAAAGTAGCACTCTTAAAACATTGTTTTAGTGGATCCTTTGAATAGTAAACGGGTCATGGAGGTAATTTAAGTAAAGTTAAAACCTGGAAAACTAGTATTTACAAAAACAGCTGTGAAAAATTTGGAACTTTGACCCCCAATATCTTCGTAACTATGGGGTTCCCAGGTATGGCCTAGAACAAAAAAAATATCGCAGTGGTGGGGAGAACAAGTGCCCTTCGTTTGCGTTAAGGGTACTTTTACACCCTATGTATCGCCTATATTTATAGAAATTGTTAAATAAAACCGCTTTGTATGACCTGTCTATCTGTATGACCGAGTTATTGTTCTAAACTAGGTAATGATATCAAGGTTAGATTACGATCAAAACTTTTACCATGATCGTAATGTTCAATCAATCGGACTTGCATTGATTCATGTTAGGAATAATTCCTCACAAACCGCTGACTCATAGGAGTAGTTTGTTACATCAAAGTCAAGGACGAGGTCACACCTATTCTGGTTTTTACACGAATACTTACGGCTGACGATTAACTGACTACCTTTACCTACATGAAAACTGTTCATACAGTGAAGTGTTGTATACATGTTGAAAGAAAGAAAGAAAAAAGTATATTTATTGGTTTCACACAGGAGTCACAGGACAAAACAAATTGACAAAAAATTGAAAAAGTTAACATAACCATCGTAAGAAATGGAAGGAATTGACGGAGGTTTTTGCTCAGGATTGGGACAACACGGGCTAAATAATAAAAAAAAAACACAAGAGAAACACTTAATATTAGGACATACCTACCTAATTAACTAGCCTACTTGAAATAAATGCTTTGAAATTGTTTAGTATATTCCTACTGCGGTGTCACGAACCTCTGTCGGTGTCGCATACACATCATCGCCATCATCATACTAATTCTTTTGCCCTGATCCCAATTCATTTGGGCTCGGCGAAGCATGTCTCCTTCCATAATATTTCTTCATTTTTCGTCATCTCATCAGACGCCCCTATCGCTGTCCCATTATTATTATTACAGTTAGTACAGCTTAAGCCATTTACACTAAATTAAGTAATCCTTTCACTCGGTCTTCTCGCAGAACCACAAACATTCTAACAGTATCGTCTTTCATTCATCAGCAAACAAATCCAATCCACGGTTGGTCTCCACGAGCGCGTTGAGCATACAATTTTGGTCATAATCCGTCACGCGTCCCCAGTGTAGGACCCTAAATATTTTTGTTGTAGGGCTTGTGGAACATACCTTTTAGCATTTTTTTTTTTATGGTGTGTGGAAAATCATCAAATAACCGCTCCCGCTCTTGGGCAGAGCGGAAGGGAGTGTCAGACTTCTACTGACTAAAAACCACCCATGTTCCTTCTTATCCCTTCATGCCGAGGCCGCGGTATCTCTTGCGAACAACCCGCAGCCCCGACGGGCGTCGGCCCTTGCCCTTTCATGTTGCTGACATCTCTTTGAGGCGCGCGTGGAACACGAACGCGCCGTCGACACGGCCTGAATTTCCTCCTATTCAATAAAACTCACTTTAGCCTATGTATAGCTATTTACTTTTGTGTTGTCATGTACGTAATGGATCCAGCCTTCAGTCCCCATCAGTATTGAATTACTGATCCCTACTTATGAACCGCTTACGTCACGTGGGTAAATAAAACCGTTAGAGGGACTTGAACTCTTATGCCACTATTAACTAAGTAGATAACTCAGTAGAGCTTCAAATAGGTAGTCGAACTGGTACGGTGGTCGTGGTCGTGCCCTGGCAGATTATAAAGGGTGTAAAAGTACCCTTAACGCAAACGAAGGGCACTTGTTCTTCCTGTCGGGGCTGCGGGTTGTTCGCAGATACCGCGACCTCGACATGAAGGGCTAAGAAGGAACACGGGTGGTTTTTAGTCAGTAGAAGTCTGACACTCCCTTTCGCTCTGCCCAAGAGCAGGAGGGGTTATTTGATGATTTCCCACCCCCAAAAAAAAATATGGCACTTGTTTTCCCCACCACTGCGATCATTTTTTTGTTCTAGACCATACCTGGGAACCCCCTAGTTACGGAGATATTGGGGGTCAAAGTTCCAACTTTTTCACAGCTGCAGCAAATACTAGTTTTTCAGGTTATAACTTTACTTAAATTACCTGCATGACCCGTTTATTATTCAAAGCATACACTAGCACAATGTTTTAAGAGTGCTACATTGAGTTTTACCGTAAAATGTGATTTTTGACCCCAAAACAAAAAGTTACTTCCCAGCAAAAATTTTTGCGTTTGATGTACAGAATGCTTGGTTGACGGCTGTGTGATGGGTTGTATTTTATGGTAAGGGCGATTCGGTTTTTACATGGAGATAGCTGGGAAAGAAGTGGAAATAAGTTTCAATCACAAAAAGCCTTGTATTTTGCCATAAGACTAACCACTACAGTGCCTTACTTCACTAATGAAGTACCCATAAAATATTAAGTACCGATGTTAGTAAGTAAATGGAATAAACTTCTTTATAGTTAAGAGACATCGTCTGGGCATGCTCGATCCACTATAGACCTGACCTCATTGCCTTCCATCCAGGAATCGGGCAAGCCCATCACGCAATAAAAAAATTACTTTAGATGGGCTGTCGCGACATAGTATTGAGTATTGAATTTAATGGCAAGCATATTCACTTATTATAAACTGGAGCTGTATTTTTTAAAATGATTACGTAGGAAAACGTGCGCTATACCTATATGGGAAAATTTCTGTTACATGGGCTGACCAACTCTAGCTGCTATTGAATTAATTAATGAGAGTTACGCTTTTTCACGTCATTAATTGAGTTCATAACACTCGTACCTGGTTATGGGAGATGCTCACGACATGCTGTTAAGGTTCTCACGTCACGGTATGACCAACTGACGAAAACATTGCACTTTGCCAGTTTTCGTCTTGACTTTAGATTGTACCATAGGATTGCTTAGTTTACTATCAAAGTATGGGTTTGACCACAGATATAGATGTAATATCTACCTATATTATTTATACATTATTTATTTTGTGTTTTTCACGTTTTTAATAAAATAAGTAATAATGATTTTAGTTTCTTTTTTATATAACTGTTTTGTATTAGAAAAGAAATGCAACTATACTTAATTAATTATATTATAATTATAATTAATTAATTAATTAATTAATTATTACTAACACTAGTTTGTAAGCTTGCAATTCTACTAACAAATATGGATGTAATCTTATGATGAATCTGAAATAAATGATTATTATTATTATTATTATACACGAGCCCAAACTCTATAAATAATATTAGCAGTGGCCAGGAGTTAATTCGTAACAGCTTTTGTTCATTTGAAAATTCATAACATCATCCTTAATAACGGGGACGCATAAGTAATATTGCGGCTCAACACTTATAGCGCTGATGCACACACATAATATATGCTTTACGCTGCCCGGACATTCATGGAGCTAAATTATTTGAAAAGTTGTTTACAGGAAAATTGAGGTTCAATTAAAGTTTCACAATACCATCCTGAAATTTTATAAATTAATGGTACAGAACAACCTAATATTGTAGTAAATATTCAATTATTTACAAAAATACTGGGAACCAACTTAACCAACTTTACCAACGTGAAAGCCTTTTTGGGCTACAGTTACTGAGCCCAAACATTAAATAAGGAAACAAAAAACCAGAAATACGTAAAAGAGATCAATATTATTTTTTGACACACATTGGCTTTAGGACACCGGCTAATGCCTCGGTCAAGAGATTAGCCAGTAAACAAGATTAGTTACTAAACTGTAGGTAGTATCATTATCCCATAGATACATAGAAACTACACTGAAAACTGGAGTAAAACATGACATCACGCCTGGATTAATTAGTGAGATAGACAGGAGTGCATATTTTAGTACTTACGCCCTCCTGATATAATACAGGGCAATCTTAGCAAAGTCACCATCATCATCATCGTTCTCTTTCCCTTACCTTAATTTATTTGGGGACAATTTAAAAGGCAATTCAGATTTTTGGAGGCGAAAAATGCTGCTAAAAAGAAGCTTGTTTAATTAGCACCCTTTAATTAACTATTTTATTACAAAGAATATCGATAAAAGTCAACGATGTAATAATCTGTATGTATTAAAAAAGCTGAAAGCAAATTCACTTTTAAAAGGAAAGTTCGTATTTAGCCACTATTTAAATCAGACCAAATTGCCTTTTTTTTATTTTTTGTGGTTGGTGGAAAATCATCAAATGACCCCTCCCGCTCTTGGGCAGAGCGAAAGGGAGTGTCAGACTTCTACTGACTAAAAACCACCCATGTTCCTTCTTAGCCCTTCATGTCGAGGCCGCGGTATCTGCGAACAACCCGCAGTCCCGACGGACAGACCAAATAGCCTTCAATTATTATAAGTCGAGTCATGGTAATTGCCTGTTAAGTTTTTCGATTTTTTTTTTTTGGTATTTGTTAAATATTTATTAGTTTATTTTATTTTTATATGTGTATTAGTATTAATATAAGTATATACTTTTTTATTCTATTAAAGTTGACATTGTTTTTTTTTAGTTATTTTGTACCCTACCACAATGTTGTCTTGATTAACCCTAAGGTTGACTGGTAGAGAATGCCTTGTGGCATTAAGACCGCTTATATATCACTATTGTGCATAAAGTTTAAATAAAAAAATAGATAATTATGGTTTACTAATCAAAGAACATCACAGGAGCTGATGGAGGCTACTGAAAGTGCCAAATTCGTCGCCAATTTGGGCCGAGTCAATTTAAATTGTCATCGAAATGCTAAGAAGAAGATCAAAGAATGTTAGAACAAAACTAGTTCTTATTCAAATCGTTTCATAAATTCTGGAGTACAAAGTAGGAAAGTATGTAAAAGATTTATTATTCTGCTCCGACTTTCTGAAACCTTTTGAAACTTATCTTTATTTCATTATTAATAAAGAAATCTTGTTCTTTGAGCATTAGATAGTAACCCAATACAATGTTTCCTCAAAGATTATTATTTACCTAGTCCAGAGCACTTTTACATCAAAAGCAGCTAGTGCTGACTGGCTACACATTTTTCCTGTTTTAAATTGAATCTTTTCCAGGGTTCCGTACCCGATAGGTAATCAACTGGACAAGACTTTGTGAGCCTCCGCTGTCAGTTGCTTTTTTTTTCATTTTTATTTTTTTTAAACTTACAGCTGAGGTAGACACAATAGTTTGGTTGATAAAAACAATATGACCGATTACAGGTTTTCACAAGAAGTAATACAATTTTTAAATAAAGGAAAAACAAGAAGACAGTGATAAGGATTAGTAAACAGTATAATAAAAAAAATGAAAAAGAACACAAATTGTCAAAGTAAGTACAAACGTTATGGGTTGTCGAGGAACTGATTACAGAGTGTCTTCTTCAACTTCGCCACGCTTGTATTAAAAATGTCGAGTAATGAAAAATTTAATGAAAAATGTAGAGTCTGTTGCCACTATAACAACCAATTATAAAAAATATAAAAAACGCTGGTACGGGACCCTCCCTGTGCATGTCCGACTCGCACTTGGCCGGTTTTTTATATTTCAGTTTATCACTTCCTATTCCAACAACAACAACATATAAAAACAACAACAAAACAACAACAACACATAAAAAACAACAACAACAACATATAAAACAACAAATCTAAATAACAACATATAAAAGCTGTCAAGAAGTATACTTCTTGAAGTTTTTATATGTTGTATAAAGTTCACAGAACATTCGAGAGTACCTACTTTTACATAAAATTAGACATAAAGCCTACCATTCCTCCATACATTGAAATAATAGTCAAGCTCGTTTTAATATCCATGACTGTCCTCGTTATTTAAAGATTTGTCTATACGTTTTAAGTCTTCAATGGACGCTAAAGTGTGTCGAAGCGGTCTAACAGTAGCCATTGTCTTAATAGGCAATGATAGCCGCTGTCAAAAGTGTCCCAAACTTATGCAGATGAGGTCATTCTAATATTCTGAGTCCACTGACCTGTTTGTTAAATTGTTTGCTGCCTTGCGACGAAGCAGTGGAAACATATTTTGAATTATGAGGGTACTTCCGCTTCGAACGGGCTTCAATCAGGTTTTAAAAACCGGCCAAGAGCGTGTCGGGCCACGCTCAGTGTAGGGTTCCGTAGATAATAAAATATTATGTAAACGAAGTTAAAAAAAAAATACGGGCAAATGAAACTTGACCTCTGGATTGTATAGGCGCTCATACGATTCAGGGACCAAATTATATTGGTTAACTGCAGTTTCCATCTGTTGTTTCCATCCAAGTTCAAAATAATTTTCCTAGAAAGTCCTTATAAAGTTTTACTTTTCAGATTTTTTTCGTATTTCCTAAACTTATGGTTCAAAAGTTAGAGGGGGGGGGACGCTTTGTTTTTTACTTTTGGAGCGATTATTTCCGAAATTATTGACATTATCAAAAAATGATTTTAGTAAACCCCTATTCATTTTTAAATACCTTTCCAACAATATATCACACATTAGGGTTAAAATTAAAAAAAAAAACACTTCCCACTTTACATATAGGGGGGCTACCCTAATAAAACATTTTTTTCCAATTTTTATTTTAGCACTTTGTCGGCGTGATTGATACACATATTGGTCCCAAATTTCAGCTTTCTAGTGCTAACGGTCACAGAGATTAAGCGAGGACGGACAGACAGACAGACAGACAGACATGGCGAAACTATAAGGGTTCCTAGTTGACTACGGAACCCTAAAAATGATTAATCTAACAAGATCGCAAATCAAAATCAAACGAAGAAAGACTTTCGAATACTTATTTATTTATTTATTTAAACTTCATGCACAAACGTGGTATTAATTTATTAATATTGGTTCACCAACGACTTCTGTGTACAACATAATCTCAAGTATTTATAGGTTTACAGTCTTGAACTTACACAGTCGCCAATTACTAGTTAACAATAAGAAATCAGATCAGAGATTTATGACACGAGAACTTTTTTTAAATTGTTCTTTTTTGTGTCTTAAAGCATCGTATTGGATATAATCTGTAGTGTTACTATAATGAGTGGTAAATAAATAACAAACTTTAATAACTACGTGCATAGTCAGTGCCCTGTAATACCTAACCATTTTTCCTCTCTTCTTCTTTATAAGGGGTTTTTAATTACATATTTATCTATCCTCTAATATTATAAGTGTTTATTTTTTTAATGTAGGACACTAACTATACCACTCAACTGCAACTCAGAAATAATTACATACATTTTGTAGAACATAATATCATATAGATCATTATTATTTGAAGGAAAACATTATTTAAAGCCATCCTGCAGATTTCTGTCGATCTTCTGCATATACAGGCTTAGCAAACAAATTCGTTTATAACATTATACAATGTTTACTAATTAACATAATGATGATAAAAATAGTACAAACAGTCAAGTTCTTAGTAAATTCTTAAGTAAAATTTACGCAAACTATTTTTTATGTCATGAAGGTCATGTCATTTAACAACTGACAGTTTACATAATAGGTAGGTATTTCCGAAATACAAACCAATTTATATTAACGTATTTAAAACTAGGTATGTCGTTTTTTTTACTGAAATAATGCTAATATTAAATACCCATCATATTAAATACTCAGAACGAGTAGACACCTATTATCTTACATTAACATATACTCAGGAAAAATGAAAACTTAAATAATTATAATCCACTAACTATATATCGAGATGTCTCAATTACTCATCATTTGATACTATTATTATATAACCTACCTACAGTTTCTTAAGTAGATACTTATGTACCTACCTACAGTTAGTTAAGTAGATATCTAACTACCTACCTAAAAACAGATGTTGCGCTTCATCGAAGAGATCGGTAGTCATCGTTGAATGGAGACCTTGAGAGAACATCAAAGATGCAGCCAGTAAACATCGTCGTAAACATTCATGGCCTTGGCTCGTCATTTTTACTGATCTTGGAATTAGGAAGTTTAAAACAGGAAGATGTTTCATTTTCAGAAACACTTAGCAAGTGTTCCTAATTTGTCGTGATGACAGATTCTTGTCTGGTTAGAAGTCTTGTGTTGTGTGGCTTTTACAGTCTTGCAAAGGTCTTTTTTTTTTGACGCTCGCATGACCGTGTCGGGGTTTCATCGGCTTACTAACAGCAGGCACTGTTTGTGAATATGTTTTGCATAACGTCTTAGCGGTGTTTATTCAGAGTTTGGCCACGCAGCATAAAATCATTGTACAGTAAAATATAGCCACGCATAGTTAGTGCGATTAATGCACCATGACTGTCATCCGCGATAATTTTGCAGTGTGATTTTCTGTTTTCTTGTCTTTATTCGTCACGGCCGTGGAAACATCTAGAAACGGCAGTTTCCCAACGCTGTTTTCTTACGACATATGATACTGAAAACACTTCATAACGAAAGATTGAGGGAAAGATCACTTGTTATAGACATGATTGAAGGCTAGTAAGTCGTTCTCTATATAACAATAATATTTAATTTACTATAAAATTCATTCAGCAAATGTTTTCTTGTTACCTACCTAACAATCACAGTAAGTCAAGAAGCTATCTTTTTTTCTATTCTGTTTGTTGATATTTCAATGAATAGTTCATTGAAATATCAACAAACAGAATAGAAAAAAGATAGCTTCTTGACTTGTTGTTTTTGTTAACTATTGTATTGTTAAATTACTTATTAGTAATTTAAAAAATACCTTATAGGTAGCATTAAGGTTTTTATAAATTACTTATTGTTCATTGAAATATCAACAACTGTTACGGTTATGGTCTACTTGTTGTAACTCACAACCACAAGCATGGGAGAGTGACGTAACATGTACCTAACTATGTATAATTTGATTGCATGAATCATGACCAACTTTAAAGGTGTCGTAATGGCCCCTCACCGACACTGTGAGGTGCTAAAAGAGTAAAATAGATTCCCTAGAAATACTCATCACACCATCGGTAAAGGTGCTTTTATCTAACAAACACAAACATTTTACAGAAAAGATGAGATGCGAAATCGAAATAAACCAATTGAAATATGACAATCAAACGACGATGTGACATGAATTCAGTGCTTACCTAATTAATGATATTCTATATCAGTCGGATGTTCCATAAATTTTGATTTTTTTGTATGTTTGTTATCGCATATCTCCGTCATTAATGAACCGATTTTCAAAATTCTTTTTGTGTCACCAAATTAGGATCTGATGATGGGATGTCAGGGAAATCGAGGGCA
Organism: Diarsia brunnea; assembly: GCA_949774965.1. Lineage (NCBI taxonomy): Eukaryota > Metazoa > Arthropoda > Insecta > Lepidoptera > Noctuidae > Diarsia > Diarsia brunnea. The sequence continues at coordinate 14,125,479 of OX458999.1, read as the reverse complement.
ACCCTCAAATTTTATAGGCACATATGATGTTTTTCATATATTTTCTAAAGCTGTGTATTTGCGTTTGATCATCATAATATCATGTGAATTCGCTGATAATGATAGAAGGTTCAACTCCTCAACGGTTAGGAGTTGAAAGAAAATTCTTTGTTATTTTTACGCACTTATGGAGCGATAATTGTATTCTTTCAGAGTATCAGGTTGACCCGAGGTGGTCCCATTGTCACCAAGTCACCAAAAGAGATCCCAGGGAAATCGAGGGCAACCCTCAAACTTTATAGGCATTTATGACGTTTTCCATATATTTTCTAAACCTGTTCAAGTATTTGCGTGTGGTCATCACAATATCATGTGGATTCACTGATGATGATGGAAGGTAAAACTCCTCAACAGTTAAGAGTTGATAGAAAATTCTTTCAGAACTATGCGTACTTATAAAGTGATAGTTTTTTCTTTCAGGGTATTAGGTTGCCCTGATGATAGAAGGTAAAACTTATTAACCGACTTTAAAAAGGTGGTTCTCAATCTTTTTTTATGTATATTCACCGATCACTCGAAGGTTTTTTTGTTGAAAAGGAGATATCCCAAGGGTGGTACCATGATAAAAAAATAAGGATCTGATGATGGCATCCCAGGAAATCGAGGGCAACCCTCAAATTGTATAGGCATGTATCACGTGTTTCGTGCTTTTTCAAAAGTTTTTAAGTATTTGCATCTAGCAGTCATCACTTTATGTTGATGAGTTGATGATGGAAGGTATAACTCCTCAACGGTTAGGAGTTGGAGCATAATTCTTTAGTAAAATATTATGGGGACGTATATATGCTTGTATTCTTTCAGGTTATCTAGGTGAGCTGATTATGGAAGGTACTACTCCTAAACGGTTAGGAGTTGAAAGTAATAATAAGGGAATCTTGAAGGTTAAGGGTTTGGGTTCTTGGTTGAATGTTTAATGTATAGAATATTTGTATAGGATATTACAACTAAAAATTGTAAAATAAAAAATCATTTTCGCAAAAAAAAACCGACTTCAAAACCACAAAAAAGTGTTTGTGTTTTTCACTTTTTTGTATTTTTGAAGTCGGTTTTTATGAAACAGATGGTTTTAATAGATATCTCCCTATACGTAGTTCTGAGTACCACAAAGAAGAAGAATCTCTAATACAAGGTACAAATTCGAAGTATTCCAATTCCAAACTTAGTTGCCAGCAACAGCATGGATAAGCAAATTATTGCAAACTCAGATGGATAGGTACAAAAGCTAGGCAGAGAATTAAATTTATAAATCACAAGAATAAACATGCAAATCTAATATGTGTGCACGTGGGTGATTTGATCTCGAACAATCAAGTTACATAACCAAAGTACAGACAGTCCGAGAGATACATGATAAAGCATGATGAATTGATGATGATTCTATTGGTGTGGTTCTTCAAAAAGGTCAGGTGGTAGTAGTCACCACCGGCGTGTGTGTATGACCAGCTGATGTATGTACATGGACGAGGTGAGAGGAGTACCTATTTGATGATCATTGCATGTGGCATTCTGTAATCTATTCCTACCTCCGAAACGAAAAAAGTATGTGTTGTGTAGGATGATGGATGTATTACAAAGTTTCACAAGATCCAAGTCAAAACGTAGACCACTCGTTTTTCATTTGTTTTTGTAATTGTCTGGTAGTTTATGTGGTTTGTTATGACTATGACCAATTTAAACGTATGTGCGAACTCGCTGATTTTCATGTACGTATGTCTGCTTCAAATAGATTTTCATTGCTTCACCCATTTCTTGCATATTCTCGTTTTAATTGACTCACTTGTGAATGAGGTCAGCAACGTTTTAAATGAATATTTTGGCTTTTGATTATCATTATAGTATTAGGTCATGTTTTATGTCGGTGCTGAATCCATAAAAATAGGAACAGTGCTGATAAAATGGCTGTTATCAAATATTTGGGTTATTATATTACCCAAATACTGATAAGATCTATTACAGACGAAGTGTGCGTGGTGTTATTAATTTATATTGTATGCATTCTACCTTGTATATTTTCCTTGTTTGTAATGAAAACACTGTTCATTAATTATTGCATAGGAAAGATTTTTTTCTTTGACAAATTCGTACTTCTTCGCGATTTTGCACTTGAGACGCCTACTTTTTTCGGAAGATCATTTCCAACCAGTTCGAAAATAATAATGAAAAGTCGTAATACACCTTACCTATTTATTTTACAGAAAAAAGTGAGGACCACATAAAAATGCTAGTCATTGACAGGTGGACTCGTGAACATGGAATTCACACACATTATGACTAGGTAGCAGTAAAGCAAGAAAACCTAATTTCAGAAAAATTATACACACAACTTTGATGTATTTTATCGTAAAAAAACAACCTTGATATATTATCTTAGTGAGGCACACGCATCGTATCGTACCTCAGTAACTAGTTCCAATTAATGTTTCGCACACAGACATCCACAAGTCTATCTCGACTGATGACGTCATGTGCTGTCCGTCATTACAGGAATTAACTCACGGAGCTGTGACATAATCGTAAATTATGCTAGATTGTTTCATACACTTGGGAGCAAATAAATCGAGCCACTACCTTTTTTCACGTAAAATGGTAAATATTTTTGGTAATATGGAACGTATCAATTCGAACTATATATCGCCTAAAAGTTTAGTTAATAACCTTTACAATGAGGGTAAATTATTGAATAATAACCTTATTGAATGATAAATTATTGGCTCTGCAAGAAAAATGGTAATTTTGATAGAAAATTTAGTAGGGCTAAAACAGTCCATAAAAACAATAAAAAACAAAATTATTGCAAAAAAAATATTCTTAATAACTGGTATTACCCCCCCGTGCCCTGATACATTCTTGTAGCCTATTAGTCATCGATCTGATCAGCGTTACGATGACATATTGTGGTATGTTCTCCCACTCTTCAAGCACAGCGACTTTAAGCTCGGGAATGGATGAAACAGCGGGAACCCTGGCTCGGACTCTCCGTTTTAGCTCGTCCCATAGGTGTTCGATCGGGTTCAAATCGGGACTTCGTGCTGGCCATACCATTTGTTGAATCCCGATCGCAGACAAGTATTCCGTAACGATCTGCGCGGTATGAGGTCTCGCATTGTCATGCATAAACAAGAAATTTTCTCCGACAAAACCAGCATACGGCATTACGTGGTTTTCAAGAATGTCAGTTATGTATCGGTCAGCTGTTAATCCACGTCTACCACTGCCATCGTTGGCGGGGTCGACGAAGACAAGTTCCGTTTTTCCGTCTAGAGAAATTCCTCCCCACACCATACAAGAACCACCACCAAAACTCACAGTTTCTCGAATGAAACATTCGGCAAATCTTTCACCAGGACGTCTATACACTCGGTTTCTCCCGTCATTGCTAAAAAGACAGATTCTTGACTCGTCAGAAAACAAAACTGACCTCCAGTCTTCTAACGTCCAATTAATGTGTTCTCGAGCAAACTCCAAGCGAGATCGGCGATGAGCTACAGTCAATTTTGGGCCAGTTGCTGGTTTGTGTGATGTTAAATTTCGTTCTTTTAGTCTTCGTCTCACTGTCCACCTACTGATTGAGACTCCTCGAACGTCACGTAACGCTTGCTGTAGCTGAACAGCATTAAGTCCACGGTCGCGCAACGAATTGGTTGCAATAAAGCGGTCGTCACGTTCTGTTGTTGCCCGTGGTCGGCCAGTTCCAGGTCGCCGAACAAAAGCACCAGTCTCCAGATACCTGCGGTATACCCGCTGTACCTTTGAACGACTCAAATGAAGTCTGCGTGCCACTTCACGTTGTCCGTGTCCAACCTCAAGTAAAGCTACAACTTGGGCAGCTTCCGTCGGTGTAGTATCCATTTTATCAGGTTATTTTGATTACACAGACACAGATAAAGACAACAATAACAAGTAATATGGGTATGATTAACAAAAACCTCAAATTTAATCTTTTCTTAACAGAGTACAATAAAAATGTCATAAGCAAATTAAATGCGATAATTTTATTCTACCCTTTAAACTTTAATTTAAATAAAAAAAAAATGAAATTTTGACAACTAACTACCCTCTTTGTAAAGGTTATTAAATACCCTTTTAGGCGATATATGTTTCGAATCGATGCGTTCCATAATACCAAAAATAATTACCATAATGCGTGAAAAAGGAAGTGGCTCGATTTATTTGCTCCCAAGTGTAGTTGCTTAAAACGTTATATTGTGCATAGAGTAAACATACGTCGTACCTATTTTGTTATTAAAATAAAGCGGGGGGCGGGGCATTATTCTATAGTATTTGCCCATTACACTACCAAGAGATACTCAGCTATGAATGATTTAGAGTAATTAACAGAAGGTTTATTTAATGTCGAGTTAACTAACTATGTACATTAATTAAAAACTAATAAATAAACTAACAAGAAACTATAAAAGGGCATCAAAAAACTGCTCCTCAACGCTGTCAGCCAGTAATGTGCCCAAAAGACTGGCGGCATTGCCACGTTGTATGGCAACACTTAGCCTCTGGCCAAGATAAAAGCCAGCCCTTGGGTCACGAGAAGCGTCAACTAAGCGTTATGAAATTTCCTTAAACAGGCTATGAGCACTCGGACCCCACGGCCCCAGAATTTCAGCCCCAAACGGCGCGAAAATATAGTTTCCACAAAGGTATTTACGCCGCTTTTTTAAGGGTATTTACGCCGCTTGAGGTTCTCTGCAGCCGCAGCGGTACCACATGCGCAGCACGATGAACTTGGAAGATGTGATGGCGCAAGAGTATCGACACAAGTTGCGTCCTACACTAAAGGCCTACCCATCTTCCAAGGAAATAAAGACATGCCGTCCGGTCTTTTGCCATCGTCGCGTACCAAGCCATTGGGTTCTAAAACAGCTGGTACGCCGACGGCGACAAGAGCACGTCGGATGATGTCGTTTAAACAGAATGGATACAACCTACCTAATTTCTAGTCATATTACCTTTAACTTTATCTTTTTTTACTTAAGTAAGTTAGGAATTTTTCATGTATCGTGGGTGCGTTTAACCTTGCACCCACACAACACTTGTAGGTCATACTAAAAAATATTCCGTGCTGGAATCGAACCCGCGAAACGCAGCTCAGCCACTGCGCCAAACATGTAGTCAGTTATTTTCAGCAACACTAAGCGAGACCCAAATAGATTCCTAAATAATGGCCTATGGTTGTATTTGCAACGCTCAGCTCAACGCAGAGAGTTTCATTTATGTTCCGCCGTTTTTATTGAAATTGAATTTCTTTAAAATCATAAATCTTATCCAATTTAAAAGTTTTTCATTAAGTAGATGAATGGATAAAATCTTTTATCGTAATTGCTATTATGGATTTTTCTAACGCACTGTTACTCGTAGCTTGTTTAAAAAGCAACGAAGTAGAATTTATTGATTATTCGCTGAACATTAATTTTCTAAAAATCATTTTTTTTTTTTAGTATTTGGAATGGACTTGCTCTTGACCTCAATCTTGCCCAAAAGGCAGAGATGAGGTCGACGATGGAACGAGCTTACCCAGAAGAAGCCTATTTACTGGCGACTTAAATAGATTGGGGTTATATGAACTCGGGAAAACCGACGCAGGCAGCGAGTTCCACTCCTTCAATAATTAAATGAACGAATAAATACATAAGGTCGAGAGTAAATAAGGAGAACAAAAACAAATAATGTACCCGTAATAAAGTAGCACATAATTGGAGCATCCTAATTCTTGACCCGTGTTTCCTTAATAAAATTATTAAAAGAAAGCGATACTTTGTACAAAGGGAAAAATGTGTAATATTACATTTATAAGAGGTTGCGATATCCCACTGACAGGCAATTTTTTTAAAGACGAAACTTAATTAGCTCGAGCTGATGTAACTACGTTTGTATACATTGTTCCAGAAATAGGTATCGATCGATATATTTTTATTGATTCGTTGAGAGTCATAGAATAAATGACTGAATTGAAAAAGTTTAGAGATAACCGAGATTAACAGCTAAGTAAATACTTACCGTGGCTCAAAAAAAAATCGTTTTTATTTTGGCATTTCATCGGTTCGCGTTTGACGACTATCTTGCATAGACATTTAATAAATCATCCACAATAAATGTTAAAATGTATCATCATCGCCAGCCTTTATGAGTCCATACCTGAACCTAGGCTTCTCCAATAGCATGTCATACTACTCGATTCTCGGTAACTCTTATCCAGGTGCTACCATTCACCCGACACCGACGCGCGACGCTCCGCCAAACCTGTCGGCGTCCTACCGTATGATAATTATGCTAAAATTTAAACGAATGTTAGGAGTAATTAATTCAAGTAAACTAACCTGAGTTAAATAAAGGTAAGCTAAGCTAGCTAGCTAGCTAATTAGCTAGCTAGGCTTATTCACACTTTAGTACAGTTCTTGACGTTGTTTGTACAAACACAAAGTTAACTTTAAAGACAATAAGTACTCAGAATTTCCAAGTTGAGACCTTGAGAAACCCCGACTAGGTAAACCCTTTAATTTCTCTTTCCAAACGTCTCTATCCAGTGCATTATCTGGGCATGTCCGTCTCGCAAACAAGATGAGAGAACGTCAACCCACCATCTTTAATAAAATATGTCGTTACAAATATTGTACGGTGGTCCGGAACCGGAACCTTTCGTGTGCGACTCACACTTGGCCGGTTTCTCATTAGGTAAACAATAGAATTTGAAATCTCGATACCTACTGAAAACTGATAAAAAATGGAGAATTTCTCAGTATAAATACTTAATTATGGTTCAGATAAGAGTTTAATAAAAACGAAATGCAGAGCCAGTTCATTTATATCTAAAGGCATTTGCTTATTTTCAGCAATTTGCTCTCTTACTCTCAAGTGTATGAACAATAAATGAAATGTTAGTTAACGATTTTCATATATTGTGTGAACCCTGGCCAGCCTAAGTTTCGCGATTTCATTTTTACGTTTCTGATATTTTTTTTTTTTTTTTTTTTTTAAGAAAAAAACGTTGCCCCACACTAGGAATTTCTCCTGTATCGTGGGTGCGTTTACAAACATTTAAACTCACATACACAAATACCCAGACCCGAAACAACTATCTGTAGGTCATACAAATATTTGTTCCGTGCGGGAATCGAACCCGCGACACGCAGCGCAGCAGTCCAATCGCTCAGCCACTGCGCCAACCGTGTCGTCAAAAATTATGTAAGCTATCCAAGTTACAATCCTCGCCATCAGTAAAACTTTGAATTTTTTTGTGGCATACAATACTTGTTTGGATTAATGTCAATTATTGATTAAGAGTCCGTACACGCAGACCGGCTCACAGAGGAGAGCAGATTTTTTATCACGTTTAAAGCGGAGCTTTAAGTCATTGCAATAAGGTTTATTTTTACATGTGTCTTCTTGTATTCTTGAGTGCAAATCTAACGCGCGTTTGAAAGAAGGCCGGCCGATGCTCTCCGAACCGGTCTGTTTTGTTTTTTTTTTTTTTAGGGGTGGGAAATCATCAAATACCTCCTCCCGCTCAGCGGTAGAGAGTGTCAGACTTCTACTGACTAAAAACCACCCATGTTCCTTCTTAGCCCTTTGTGCTGAGGCCGGCCACGGTATCTCTTTCGAACAACCCGCAGCCCCGACGGGGGCGAACGGACCCTAATGGTATATTCTAACCCTGCTGTAAATAGCCAACCCGTGTCGGTGGTACAGCCGTCGGTAGTCGCCTGCTTAGCTTACGGGTGTCCGCTGCGTAGCTGACTAAACTCAGCTGCGACACCATTTGCAGTTCTTACCCGCAAATACCGCAATCGTTTTAACGTACAAAATATGCCACGAACATTGAAGGTAGAATCACACTGTAACTATGTATATTGTAGGGGTAATCTCTCAATGGCCCTAGAGAAAGGCCGAGAACTTAAATATCATGAAACCATAATATGTACAAGTAGATTACTACCTCGTTAACCCGATTTATATTGGTTTCGAAACCGGAATGTCCTAAAACAAAAAAAATAGAAGACATTTGTGACATATAGGGTGTAAAAGTACCCTTAACGCAAACGAAAGGCACTTGTTCTCCCCACTACTGCGATAATTTTTTTGTTCTAGACCATACCTGGGAACCTCCTAGTTACGGAGATATTGGGGGTCAAAGTTCCAAATTATTCACAGCTGTTTTTGTAAATACTAGTATTTCAGGTTTTAACTTTACTTAAATTACCTCCATGACTCGTTTACTATTCAAAGCATCCACTAGCACAATGTTTTAAGAGTGCTACTTTAAGTTTTACCGTAAAATGTGATTTTTGACCCCAAAAAAAAAAGTCATTTCCCAGCAAAATTTTTTGCGTAGGGGTACTTAGTTTGATGAACAGAATGCTTGGTTGACGGATGCGTGAAGGGTTCGTTTACACCCTGTATACACGCACTGGGCCCGCGTGGTGCTGGTGGAATATAAGCTATTCCCTCTCATAGAGGAGGCCTGGAGTCCAAGCAGTGGAGACATTCTAGTATGATTATGCATGTCTTGAGTATTGACCAAAAAAACCAAAACGGTAAAGTAAACTAGGCTAAATACTCGTTTAGCGTTTTTGAGCAGTAGCAAGTAAACAGGCACTGTCTTGCCACTGTAATTGGAGTCACTACTTGCCACTATTTTTACCCAATGCAAATCGGGCTGAAATGTTATAATATCAAGACGTTTTAGGAAAAAAAACACTCAATGTTTGTATTATAACGCAAATCTCATGGTTTAAGAGTAAATAACAATAGAGACCATTATCGTGCAAGAAGAAAAACAATGGTAATTGTCTGTTATTGAAATGCGTGACTTATGAGCCATTCACATTATTGCATAGCGAGATTATTTACGATTACAACGATGATACAGTTTCGCTATTACCTCCTTAGATAAGATAAATTGGAATTCCTGTAAATCCATTACGTTCGTACGTGCATAAACTCAGGGCTTTTACTTTTGCCCAGCCCAAACCTCCAGAACGCCACCTAGTAAAATCCATACCTCTTTTTTTTTGTGGGGTGGGTTATCATAAAATAACCCCTCCCGCTCTAGGCAGAGCGGAAGAGAGTGTCAAACTTCTACTGACTAAAAACCACCCAAGTTCCTTCTTAACCCTTGTGCCGAGGCCGCGGTATCTCTTTCGACCAGCCCGCAGCCCCGACGGGAAATCCAATCACTTCATTGTACTTTCGCCTGATCCAGTCTTACCTCTGCAAACGGGTCACTGTAGACTATGGAAAATATTAACCTATGATGAGAGTTGCTTGCTTGCCGGCTTCATAACTATTCTAAAAACGATTTCTTTCTGACTAACACTTTTTCAGAGACTTTGTTTCATATTCTAACCCATCTTGTGGAGTTAGGGATGTAGGTAAGTACGTATATGGAACGGATTATAAACGACCCATAGACCCCAAAATGTCAAGATTTCGGGTGTTAATGTTTTATTAAAAACCTTTACTTTGTACTGGCAGGACTGAATCATAATCTAAATATACATATAAGTATTATCTTATAAATAACTTACTTACATAAATATTCGTTCCTTACAGAAAATCCTCAGTGTTACGATTTTTTCTCACAATATTCGCTTCGAGCCTATAAAAGAAATCTGGGCGATTTGTTTTCTCGCTTGCTTCGTTTAATGAAATACCAATGCTGAATTTGTTGTGAAATGTGTAGCCTTTCCGTAATGCAGACAAGGAGTTAAAAACATTGCCATTTCTAAGAGATAAGAAATTTCGTTGAATTTCAGGAATTTATCAGAGTAAATCCCCTATTTTCAATGTAGGCAGGTACTAGAAAATATTAGACAGTGCGAAAGAAATTAAGCTAATAGAGGTCTTTTATAGGTCCACCTCTTTCTCACTCTAGGATAAGATTAAAACAATAACTGATATAATACATCATTGTCACCCTCTGAACCTTTTATCGAATTGTACATTTTTCATACAAAGGAAGCACTAAATGGCTAAATTATAGCCTTCAAAAGACAATGTAATACGATTAGCCAGACAAACAACAAAAAAACGTGGCACGTGTAACGAATATTTTCGCGGAAGTGTGTGGGCGACATCACGGGGGCCCGTCATTATTCAATCAAAACCAAAATATTCCGGTGATATGGTAACCAAAACAGATCCTATTGACCTTGAACAGAGAAGTATGTGTCACAGCACTCTATAAATAGTCCGGTCAATTTCGACATCCGAGGTTACATTAATTCCCACCCTACTAAAAATTGGTAGGATTCTTCAAAACACCAATAAACTCGTAAATGATATGTAAAAAATCCCTATCGATCCAACACCTGGAAAAAAAATTACTCGGGGTCAAAGGTCACAAAAACGGGTTTTTCACCATTTTCAGCAAAACGGTAAGTTTTATCATAAAATTTGCAAAGACACAATAGATTAAATAAAAATGTCGAATCCAGTAGAAATAAGACCTTTGACCCCGAGTATTTTTTTTCCCAGGTGTCGGATTGATGCGGACTTTTTACATATCATTTATAATGGTGTTTTGAACAATCCTACCAACCTATTTTTTGGTCTAATTTGACCGGACTATAAAGCTCTGCTACGATTACATAATTGAAGAACAAAAATTTACAATGCGTCTCATGCTAATTTTAATCTAAAAGAGTCTTGTACGTACCTACGATTAGAGTTATTAATAGGTAGAAAAAGAGGCTACGTGAGTTCGATAATCATTTATTGTCGATATATTTTTATATCCAAACATTAGGCAGTCGGTCACAGATAAACAACTCGATAAGTCAAAGGAAGCGACCAAACTTCGCCCACTTTATCAATATTGTAAATGAAAAGATTTCGGAACACCTGTGTTTACTAATACGGCGATAAGGCTCACGCAAGCTGATTATCCAGAAAACTCGTAAATAATTGATAAAATGTGTACAAATACTTTGTGATTCACACCAACATCATACACAGTTATCTGCTAGCGAACAGGGAAGGCACAACCATTGGCCATTATTTGTCTCAATTAATTTTTGTAAGTTCTATAAAAGTGGTTGCTACTCTCTTAATCGATAAAGTTCTAATATTTTAAACCATATACGTGTTATGGCAGTCATAAAGAAAAGTTTGTGCATACAAATTATATAATTTTCTAACAACATTTACTTTTTCTTCCACAGAATGGCTCCAGCGCAAAAAAACATTATGTGTGGTGAAGAAATACACGCGGAACTAAAAGTTAGTCCAGTTGCGTACAAAAATGGAAAAGGTGCACATTTCGAGAACAATAATACAGTGTTAAGGGACAGTGCTAGTGAAGTGATAAGTGATGCTGATTTTGACATAAAAAAATATGAAGCCATGGAATTCAAGGCTCAATGGCGGTGGCCGGACCTCACCGTTCAAATTCTTTTGCATTTAGTTTCAATATATGGATTGTACCTGATGATTAGTAACCAAGTTAAGCTGTACACAATATTATTTGGTAAGTTTACCATTTTTTACCTTAACACATTTATTGAATACTACAATATACTTAGCACAATCCTACATCTTTCCTTACAAAAGACGTAAAAAAGTAAAAGGTTTAATTTTCCATTGGTGTAATTGCTATGTTGTGGCGTTCAGGTGAAAAGATAAACAACTTGATTTTACAAAGCTGTGAAACTAAAGCTAAAATACTTCAGTGGATTTATTAGTTGTCGAAACATTTCCGAATTGTTTCATTTAAAATAATGTTCTGCTGTAGAATTTACTAAAACGAATATTACACTAATTTGTATGTTATTCCGGAAGTTAAAACAAATTAAAATTACTACCTGCCGAAACTTTTCCGCTAACGAGATATTTTCATTTCTTTTTCATTCGAGTTAGTCGTATTTCTATGTCTATTTTTATTCTATTTTCATTGCTGCGCAAATTAAAATATTTTCTGACACCGGTAGATAGAATATACTCTACTGGATACCTACTAACATTGATGAGGTTTTTTTTGATAAAGTCCTCTTTTTTGCAGCATTCTGCACGATATACACGTCAGGATTTGGTATCACAGCGGGTGTGCACAGGCTGTGGTCACATCGGGCCTACCGTGCGCGGTTACCGCTGAGGATACTGCTGGCTATACTCTTCACAATCACTGGACAGGTAACATTATTTTGATATTAATTCAGCACTTGCGTGGGCTTGTCATATTGGCCGTCACACAAACTGTTGGGGTAGGCGTGTCCTTGAGTGAAGACCCAAATTGACATGAATAAGGTGGGATGACCTCAGGCTGAGTAAAGCGAGCATCTCTCCAGGGTGCAGGGTGCAACTGGTTGAAAGAGAGGCCCATGTCCAACAGTGGACTGCTGTCGACTGATGATGATGTGTCAGTTATGGGAATTTTTGAACGTTATACCGAAATGATGATGATACCGTGATGTCGAAACAATAATAACTTTATTATTGTTTCGACATTCGCAGATTTTAAAACCGTACCAAAAATAAAATATTGTTTTTGGGAATTCCATAAGTTTTTGGTAAATAAAATGGGAAGCATGTAGGAGCATTTTGTTAAAGTACCTACATAATTATTTGAGGAAATGCCATCACATTTATAATCTTATTTTATTCGATGTAGACATGTTTGCGTATGTGCGACGAATGACTGATGGAATGTTGTTCTAGTAGGCCAACTGTAGATTGGCAAATTGTCTATAAATGTGGCACAACTTTTATAGTTTGAGAAACTGGTATTTAGTGGTGATTTTAATAGGGCACCTTTCTACATGTACAGATTAAATGACAGCTAAGGTACATGAAATGACAAAAAAAATACACGTGTTTCAAAGACCCCTTTTTTAAAAAAGGTGTATTAATTTAAAAACTGCTATATGCTATGCTCAAACGTAACAGGTCTAGTATATTTTTAAATATGATTTGACTGTTTAATCACGTCCTATTTTATAAACATGACACAACAAATAGTTTTCACTACCCAAAACGAGTTTTTGATACTCGATTAAATGATTTCTGCAAACAGAAATAATTGATTTCCAATAAAAATATAAATTATTTTACTTTAGGAAGTTAGTGACTCTGTTTGCTTCATTGACTTGATTGCCATAGACGACACCGACGAAAAGTTAATGTTGGAAGGAAGTTGGTACTTAAATAGGTACTTTTTTTTGCTATAATTTTCTTTTTGTTTTCCGGTTTTTAGTTGAGATATCCTACACAAATTCTTGTCACACGTAAATTTTGCATTGTAGACGTTATTATAATACGTAATCATGTGAACAAAAATCGACAAAAAATACGTATTGTATAAGATAACTCCTAAAGTACCCGAGGTTACGTTAATAAAATTCTTATGAGACGACCGCGGGAGCTTTTTCTACGAAACGAATGGAGAATCTCGAAAATCAGACCAGAAATCGCAGAGAAATCCGTATACAATACATGAAAAAAAAACTGGTGGTGGAATCCATACCCTCCTTTTTAGGGTTCCGTACTTCAAAAGGAAACGGAACCCCTATAGGATCACTCGTGTGTCTGTCTGTCTGTCCGTCTGTCACAGCTAGAGATGGGCAGTGGGAAAAAACCCAACGGGAAAATACCCAGGTTTTTACCCGTTTGGGTAAAAACCGGGTATTTATGTGGGTAAATACCCAATAGACGGGTATTTTCATTATTTAACGTAAATATCACGATCTTAAAAAAAAAATACATTTTTAATTTATTTTAAGAACAAATGCTGCGAAAAATAGGTACTTTGCGATGCGCACATACTTTGCGCCAGCGTATATAGGGCACTAGCTGTTGCCTGTTGTTCGAAACGTCAAAATGTGTAGGCTGATTCAGGAACTAAAATAAAACCAGCAGTTTATTATAACAGTAAAAAGTCGTCTTCTTGTTTCTAACCGACTTCCAAAAAGGTGGAGGTTCTCAATTCGTCTGTTTGTGTTTTTTTTTTTTTGTATTTTTGTTATCGCGTATCTCCGTCATTAATCAACCGATTTACAAAATTCTTTTTGTGTTCGAAAAGGTATACTCCCGAGGTGGTCCCATTGTCACCAAATCAGGATCTGATGATGGGATCCCAGGGAAATCGAGGGCAACCCTCAAATTGTATAGGCATGTATTACGTGTTTCGTGCTTTTTTAAAAGTTTTTTTAAGTATTTGCATCTAGCAGTCATCACTTCATGTTGATGAGTTGATGATCGAAGGTATAACTCCTCAATGGTTAGGAGTTGAAAGCGAATCTTGAAGGTTAAGGGTTGGGGTTCTTGGTTGAATGTTAAATGCATAGTAAATATTTGTATAGGATATTACAACTAAAAATTGTAAATAAAAAAAGTTTTTGAAGTCGGTTTTTTTTTCCAAAAAAGTGCAAAAAAAACCGACTTCAAAAACACAAAAAAACGAAAAACAGAAAAAAGTGAAAAATAAAGATCACAGGAAAAAGCAGCTTCTGAAGTCGGTGGCAAAAAAAAACGATATCAAACAAACAAAATGTCACAGACTTCTTAAGCTGCTTTTTCTTGTGAACTTTATTTTTCACTTTTTTCTGTTTTTCGTTTTTTTGTGTTTTTCACTTTTTTAATCATAAGTTTTTTCTGCGCATTGTGATGGAATGTTACTTATTTGCAGAAAGAACGTCTTTTAAAACTTTTGAGAATCTTTGACCAAAAAAAAATAAAACAACGAGAGATACTTACCAACAATTATTTATTACACTTTATAATAGTTGCAAAAGTGTTTTTTTACAATTGAATATTTTTAGGGATAGAATTTCCATTAAGAACCGAAGATTAGGAAGTTTATATTTTTTTTGTACTTAGATAGTACCTACTCATAAATAGAAAGCTTTTTGCAAATTGTCAAGTCACAAAAATTCACGGTTTACAAGATATAATTGTTTAAAGTTTCCAACTTTCCATACAAATTGGACAATAACACGCCATTTGTAAATTTGTAGGTTGGACGAATTGACATTGTAGACGTCAACGTTGACATTTCACGTTTGGTTATTGAAAAAAGTGAAGTTTAGTAATTTTTTGTCGTGTTTTTTAATAAAATCTAATTTTATTTTTATTATATATTTTTGAATGTATTAAGAGTGTGAATAATAATTGTTGCTGTATTATGCAATTACATTGCCATTCTTATACTAAAAATAACGAACGGGGTGGTTAGGTTCGTAGGTCGGGGTCCAGTGAGCGAGCGAAGCGAGCGATCTGAGACCCCGACATACCCTGCGAACCCGCTACTAAGAAAACTTGGATGCAAGAGCGAGCGAAGCGAGCTCGGGATTTCGGGGCACCCCGACACGGACAGGTTAGGTTAGAAGGGGATGGCGGGGTCGAGTGAACGAGTGAAGCGAGCGAATAGACCCCGCCATCCCTGCACGGGTTAGTTTCCAATCATTTGTTTTTCTCAAGAACGGTGCGTCCCCTTTACGTGGGAGTGATGTCAGGTCACAGAGGGCACCCCCCTCACCCTTCCGCTGTCAAACGATACAAAATTTTTACCCTGTTCGCGTTTTAGCGCTATTCTAACCTCAAAACTTTAACCATGGATATCTCCATAACCATGGGTTTCGGTAGGTGGGGGTGGTACTGGGGGTTTTAGCCCTCCCCCCCATTCCCGCCCCCGCCCCTCCGCCTTATTAAACTACGGTTCATAATGGAATTTTAACCATTTTTAGTCACTGTCACTACTGTCATGATCATTAAATACATATATTATTAGTTGTCAATCCAAAGTAAATCACGTATTTAATCACTAGGCAATCAAAAGTCCACAAAACAAAATCCAAGTCGTCAATTAAACCAACAAATTAACACAAGTGCGCACAATACGAAGCCAAAACAACGTGTGAGATAGATAGATCACCAACGCGTACGCCACTACTACTACCTGCTTCCCCGCCCCCCTACCCGCGTACGTACCCGGGTTACATGTCGCTAAGAGCGGATGAACACACACAAATAGACAGGTTTTTTTTAATTTAATTTTATTTAATTAGATAGCATGGAGTATATATAACGTATTGATGAATTACGAAAATAAACAAAGTTAGATTAGCTCGAACTAGTAGTAATAGTACTTAAATAGTACGTACTACTTGATATATACATGTATCTACACATTACTTAGATGTTACATATGCTAAAAATGAAAATACCCGAATATTTACCCATTCGGGTATTTTCCCCGGGTTTTTACCCTATTTTTACCCACATTTGGGTATTTTCCGGGTAAAATCCCATCCACAGCCAATTTGCTCCGAATCTAATGGCCCGATTAAGTTAAAATTTGGTACACATTTGTATTACTATGACCCAAACACGAACGTATAAAGTAAATAAATGAATTTTGAAAATGGGCGTCATTTTTGGGGAGCTTAATAGTTTTTTTTTTGTTTTGCAAACCGTACCGTTAAAATGAAAAGGCTTTCAAATATTTTTTTAAATAATTTTATAAGAAGAAAGATAAAAAAAAAGATATTATTAAAAGGGTCCGTTCACACAGACCGGTTCGAAGAGCATCGGCCGGCCTTCTTTCATACGCGCGTTAAGTTTGCACTCAAGAATACAAGAAGACACAAATGTAGAAATAAAAAAAGGGTGTCATACAGCGAACCCTTCACTAAGCCGTCAACCAAGCATTATGAACGTCAAAACTAAGTACCCCTACGCAAAAATGCTGAGAAACAACTTTTACTTTTTTATGGGGTGAAAATAATAATTTACGGTAAAACTCAATGTAGCACTCTTAAAACATTGTGTTTGTAGATGCTTTAAATAGTAAACGGGTCATGTCATGGAAGTAATTTAAGTAAATTTATAACCTAAAAAACTAGTAGGTACCTATTAAAAAAAACAGCTTTGATAAATTTAGAACTCTGACCTCAAATATCTCCGTAACTAAAGGTTCACAGGTGTGGTCTAGAACAAAAAAACGATCTCTGCGGCTTCGTTAGAGTACTTTTACAACCTTTAATTTTACTTTATTTAGATAAATATGTTAAAACTTATTGGAATCATTTAATGTTCATAATAATATTCCTATGAGCGAATGTGAAAATAAGTTTTATATTAATTTATTTCGTATTTGTTAACTAGTGTTATGTCGATTTTCGTGTACCTGATGTAACTCTAAAATAACAACATTCGTGAAGGCACTTGAGTAATAAAAAATAAAGAAACTTGGGATCCTCCTACAAAACACCGCATCACATCGGCTGATGCGGTTAAGCTACTAAGTCTGCAGATTAAGCATTACTAAGTCTGCAGATATACTCTTACCCATTTGTCTTTAGGGAAAATATTCCAGATTGTAGCTTTGAACTCAACTAAGAGGTATTGCGCTTTCAGAGTTGCACCCTGTCAAACGCCCCCGGTCCGTAAAATCCCATTTCCCACTACTCCTACCGTTCCGCTGTCAGACTTCACATAAATTGAATTCCCCTCGGCCACCTTCAACGTATAATAGCTTTTTAATCACAAAGGTCACGACCATGGCAACTAGTATCGCCAAAATGTTTCAGGTCAGGCGAGTGAGTGATTTAGCTACTTTCCCTTATTTTAACGGCCAATAACTATCGGTTTCGACATTCATATTGTCTGTTATTAAAACAATGAACAAAAATGCAATAAATTTTTTGTTTATTTGATAATTTGTTTTATAATTTGTTTGTTTGATATCGTTTTTTCTTGCCACCGACTTCAGAAGCTGATTTTTTTTCTGAAGTTTATTTTTCACTTTTTTGTAGTCTTGCTTTATTCACTTTTTTGTTTTTTGAAGTCGGCTTTTTTTTGCAAAAAAGTTTTTTTAATGTTCCATTTTGAGTTGTAATATCCTATACAAATATTTACTATGCATTTAACATTCAACCAAGAAACCTAACCCTTAACCTTCAAGATTCCCTTATTATTTGCTTTCAACTCCTAACCTTTGAGGAGTAGTACCTATCATAATCAGCTATTCAGTTCACCTAGATAACCTGAAAGAATACAACCATATATGCGTCCCTATAATCTTTTATTAAGGAATTATCCTTCAACTCCTAACCGTTAAGGAGTCATACTTTCCATCATCAACATGAAGTCATGACCTAATACCCTGAATTAATACAATTATCGCTCCATAAGCACGTATAATTTTGAAA
Organism: Diarsia brunnea; assembly: GCA_949774965.1. Lineage (NCBI taxonomy): Eukaryota > Metazoa > Arthropoda > Insecta > Lepidoptera > Noctuidae > Diarsia > Diarsia brunnea. The sequence goes on along the minus strand of OX458999.1, from coordinate 14,107,288 downwards.
GAATTTTCTTTCAACTCCTAACCGTTGAAGAGTTGTACCTTCCATCATCATCAGAGAATCCACATGACATTATGATGATCAGACGCAAATACTTAAACAACTTTAAAAAGTACATGGAAAACGTCATAAGTGCCTATAAAATTTGAGGGTTGCTCTCGATTTCAGGGATCCCATTATCAGATCCTGACTTGATGAAATGGGACCACCTCGGGAGTATACCCTTTCAAACACAAAAATAATTTTGAAAATCGGTTCATATTGACGGAGATTATGCGAGGACATACATAAAAAAAATACATACACACGAATAGAGAACCTCCTTCTTTAAATCCTCCTCCTCCAATAGCACGTAATTTAATATTTAACCCTCAGAGTTCACCTATATATACAATAACAATAAATACACATAAATTATAGTGTAATGCAATTAATTTAGATAATTAATCTATTGAACAACAATAGATTAATTATCTAAATTAATTGCTACGTGGAAATAGCAGTTTGTTTGAAAATAATTACGTAGTCTTGGTCAAATGTAACGTACTAGCGATTTGGTGGTGTTTGCATTGCGCACAGCTCCACGAAAGGCTAAGATATAACAACCTCTAAGATGATACCTAGCGCGTATTGAGTTAAAGAGCGTATTTGAATGAGTAAATTCCTACATAAATAATTGCAGAATACAAAAAATAATATGACTTAATAAACTAGTTTATTGAACTTACTTAGGCGATTCTCCCACGACACCGGTTACGCGGTTGTCCGCGCGGAAAGGCGGAGACCGCTGCGAGTCCGCGCAGTCATGCGGTATCGTATGTTAGGCATCAACACGGCTCCATACAAGCCAATACGAAGTGAGATCCGCTTCACCGTCAAACCTCGGGCAAGCGGGGATTAGGGTTTTTTCTTCTTCACTCGACCTCTTCAAGGAGACAATCTGCGTCCATCTACTCCGGTCCAAGGTTGCCATCCCACCTACAGAAATTTGCTTAAGAAAATAGCCTCTTTTACTTGATCGGACCATCGTGTTACCGACCGGCTTCGCGCTCGCTTGCCTTCGGAATTACCAACAATGACCAACTTTTCAAGGCTGTTATCTTCTCTTTGCATTATGTGGCCGAAATAGGACAAAATACGCTGTAGGCAAACTGTAGACAATCGAGTCTTGATATCGAGTTGGGAAAGTATAGACGCATTTGTGCGTTTGGCTGTCCATGGAAATGGAGCATCCGCCTCCAGCACCACATTTCGAATGCGTCTATCCTCTGTCTTTCTCTTGTTTGGATTGTCCACGTCTCAACTCCATAGAGGAAAATCGGGAAAACTAGTGCTCTGACCAAACGGGCCTCCGTTTTAAAACTTATAGCACCATATATATTTACAGATGTTCTGGAGGGGTGTCATAGCATCTTCAGCCATGGCTATCAGCCGTTTTATTTCTGGGACGCAGCTACCTTCATTACTTTTATTAGAGCCCAGATAAACGAAACTGTCGACAGTATTGATGCCTTGGATGTTATAGGCGCCCGATAGTTTTCCCACACGATCTATCACCATAAACTTGATTTTCTGTTTATTTATTGCAAGCCCTAATTTGCCACTTCCACCTCCAATAATTGTGCAGTATCTTTTATGTCGCCTAATGTTGTAGCAACGAAAACGGTGTCGTCAGTCTACCTCAGATTAGAAATCCGTTCCACCGACAGCAAACCCCTTGTCCCAGCCCTCAAGAGTCTTGCGAATAATACTCTCCATAAACATTAAAGAGCAGAGGTGAGAGAATGCATCCCTGCCTAACACCTTTCTCGGTGTTTTCTATTTTGACGAAAGAGCGGTTGTTAATGTAGGCATCGGACTAGGTCAATAAGATGTTGTGGCGTTCTCATGTCCTTTAGAATATTCCGCAGCTGGTCCCACTCCACACAATCGAAGGTTTTGGTGTAATCTATGAACCACAACAATACAGGGCTGTTAAATTCCCGGTTGGCGAACGTTCAGGATTTATTCCCGCGTGCCTTTATCTTTAACAAAACCTGCTTGCTCTTCTGGAATTTGTGGCTCAAAAAAGTGTCTTAGCTGTCTCTGTGTTGTTTATGATGTACAAGAGTATCTTGCTAATGTATGGAATCAGTGCCAAGTTCCTGAGTACGATACAGTGGATAGCGTCACGAAGTGACGTCACGAGCCCCTACTTTGACACGTTTTAAATTCGTAAATTTTTATTATTTCATAAAAAAAAAACCTTTCTGATATTTTCGATAATTTAACAGACGGACTAAACAGTATCATATTTTTTTAGTCAGGAAACATCCCTATTATGTTTCCAATTTATTGATAACCATAACATATACACACGCAATCAGAAAAATTAAATTGGAACATTTTCCATTCAGATAAATTGTCGCATTGTTTGTTGATAGTAGATAATTTAATTAATATCTTATCTCTGCGTCGCTGATAAAAACAAGCTAACTCATAGTAACTAAATTATCCTTTTATTTTTTTTTGGCGGGTGGAAAATCATCAAATAACCTCTCCCGCTCTTGGGCAGAGCGGAAGGGAGTGTCAGACTTCTACTGGCTAAAAACCACCCTTGTTCCTTCTTAACCCTTGCGCCCAGGCCGCGGTATCTCTTTCGAACAACCCGCAGCCCCGACGCGTCGGGACCCGGAGCCCCGACGTGAACTAAATTATCCTTGATATACGAACTTAGCTTGTGGTTAAGGATAACTTGCAAGCCGCCGGTGCCTCACTGTAAGTTAGCAGCGTTACCGCCAGGGGTTATGTTGCAGCCGGGGATTGTGTTTCGTATCTAATCTAGATAAGCCGGCTTTAATAACATTATCCTTGAGCTCTTTGCTGACTTGCCAGCTACATAAAAGACAACCAAGTGACGTTGCACATGGCATTTCCACCCCGTTTACGACCTCAGTTGATACCACTTGTTTGGTTCCTGTTTTGTGCACGTAAGTCCAGACTCGCGTCGCGTCGTTGTCTTTGTACTTTATTTCATTTGTTTTATCTGCCTAGTCGTTTTATTCGTGGCCAAGAGGTTATTATCATATTTCATCTTATCTCCTAATTATCAGTATTTTTACTTCAAAATTTTGATGAACACTAATATAAAAGACACTTACTGCTGCACTCAGAGATGTTTAATGATTACTTAGGCCATCACTTAGTAAAGGTTTTGACAGTTTTGTCATACAAAAGTATGTCAAACCTTTACTAAGTGACGGCTTAAGTAATCATTAAATATCTCTGAGTACCGCAGTAAGTCTACTTATGGTTCAAGATCCCAGAGCCCTCAGACATTACTTATTTATACTATTCGCTATATTTTTTACAAAGGAGTTCGTTAGCGTTAATAAAAAGTAATAACAGTAATTCAAACTATTGTAAAGCTACGTTTTTTTTTCATTTATTTACACTCAGTTACTTGCAGGAAAACAAACGGTAATTGATAAGCTCGTCAGGTAACATAATCTTTGAGTTTACACAGAAAATTACTCATTGACGAGTCTCTGCTATGCGGAATATCGCAGGTGGTTGAGATAAAAAGCTAGTTAATTGGGGTAAACACAGATATATTGAAACCTAGATAACGCTAGAGCACCTACTTTGCGTCCCATTTTGCATGGTATTTTATACTATACGACGTTACTCTCGCAACACGATATTTTTTGTTTGTTTCTAATAACAACGTGTAACACCGTTACAACGCAAGAATTTCATTCTAGACATGTAAAAACATTTTTTTTAAATAGTAACTTGTTTGTATTACTAAATAATCAATTATAATTTATTGTAAGCCGACTTAGAAGGTTTATGTATTTATATACGCATAAAATACAGAAAATAACATAGGCAAAACAACACAAAGGTATCGCTTATTTTAGCTCAATGTACAGAAATAACATATGGAATTATTCTCCCACATAACTTTAAATATATTGGGGTCGTGTTATATTTGTTGTGTTAATTTATGATCGAAATCTGTATAAACATTATATTGGCATACTAAGAATTTATGTAAAGGTTGGAGGTTAGTTGGAGGTTGGTAGGTTTGTGGTTTCGGTTGTCCTATTAAACATTTTTAACCGACTTCCGAAAAGGAGGAGGTTATCAATTCGTCTGTATGTCTTTTTTTTTTGTATGTTTGTTATCGCATATCTCCGCCGTTAATCAACCGATTTTCGAAATTCTTTTTGTGTTCGAAAAGGTATACTTTCGAGGTGATCCCATTGTCACCAAGTCAGGATCTGATGATGGGATCCCAGGGAAATCGAGGGCAACCCTCAAACAACATATATTTTCTAAACCTGTTCAAGTATTTGCGTGTGGTCATCATAATATCATGTGGATTCACTGATGATGATAGAAGGTACAACTCCTCAACGGTTAGGAGTTGATAGAAAATTATTTCAAAACTATACGTACTTATAAAGTGATAGTTGTATTCTTTCAGGGTATTAGGTTGCCCTGATGATAGAAGGTAAAACTCATTAACCGACTTTAGAAAAGGAGATTCTCAATTTTTGTTAAGTATATTCACCGATAACTCAGAGGCGCCTGAACCGATATAAAAAAATATTTTTTTTTGAAAAGGAGATATCCCAAGGGTACAATGATAAGAAAATCAGGATCTGATGATGGCATCCCAGAGAAATCGAGGGCAACCCTCAAATTGTATAGTCATGTATCACGTGTTTCGCGCTTTTTGTAAAGGTTTTTAAGTATTCGCATCTAGCAGTCATCACTTCATGTTGATGAGCTGATGATGGAAGGTACTACTCCTCAACGGTTAGGAGTTGAAAGAAATAATAAGGGAATTTGGAAGGTTAAGGGTTAGGTTTATTGGTTGAATGTTGAATGCATAGTAAATATTTGTATAGGACTACAACTAAAAATGAAAAAATAAAAAACTTTTTTGCAAAAAAAACAACCGACTGTTTTTGAAGTCGGTTGTTTTTTTTGGAAAGGATGTTCAACATCACACACAAAGCTAAGTTTAAAATTTTAATCAAACTGGACTTACGAGGACGCCATGTCTCTTTCGGTTGACTTGCATATTTGTGATGTCTGCTGAATTACTAGCAAACTCCGAGGATTTATACGAAAAGGCAAACTAAATGTCCGTCACATAAGGCAACACATGTATATAATATACAGACTGTTCTGTCTGCTAAGGGCAGGAATTACTCATTGAATATTAATTTACAAACAACGGCCTACGGCAAAATTATTTTACTGCCCAAATATGAGAAATACTATAAAGTTACTTATTTTAGTAATTTTAGTTAATCTGTAGTAAAAAAAGTTACGTAGGTAGGTACTTGTTTCGAAAGACAGACAAGTTACATTGAACTGCGGCTAGCGCGCAAAGAACTTTTAAATTCAGAGAAACCAGTAGCAACTTAAATTAATCATTACTATCGCTTTTTTACTGTGTCTTTCTCTGGTAAATGCAGTTGTTTGCGGGAAATGAATTGTAGGTTGTGGTAAAGAGAACCAAATAATATAGTTTCAGTTTAGCATTGTTTTCTGTAAAGTTGATATTGAAATAAATACTTTCAAATGAGTAGATATCATAATATACAGACTGTGATAGTTGTTCATAAAATATAGCTTGATTAAAATGACATTATAAAATGTGATAACATTACCCCGAAATGTTGATGTAGGTAGGTATTTGTTTGGATAACCTCTGTCGTATCCTTTGAGGATTACAAGGCGTGATGTTATTTATACTCAGTGAGCTAGGACTAGGGACCACGTATTCTAAGAAATTAGACCATAATCCGAAAATAACAACATCGGTCTGTACACATCTATTATAATTTATAAGGCTTATTATGTTCCTAAGGTTTTAATATCATATTCTTCTTCTTAGCGTGTCGCTGGCAATCTAATTTGTGTTGGCCCAGCATTAGGCTACTAGTTTGGCGCTTTTGGTAGCGTCCATCAGTTCCTGTAGTGAACAACCGATACCGACATGAGCCTTACGTTTCAAAAAACACAATGTTTCAACGAGAATGGATCGTTCTCGAACCCGTCATGTTATTAACAAATACATTGAAAGTTGTTTGTTACGAATACATTAGTAATTACAGTTGTGTTGTTGCTGGATGCTCGTGGTCGTCATGATAAAATGAAGTCAATTCGCATTGACCTATCGTCCAGCTTTGGCGACAGACCATCATAAAATATACTGTATGACTGCTCGTTACAATAACCATGGTTGTTCTGCATAATACGTCTTCTCGTTTAATTTTCAGTATTTAAAAAAAAATAACAAAGGATTTTTTAACAGGCCCATTTTGTTAGTTAATTCACTGCGATACTATTTGACTTCGATGCACGGTATCGCGATAGATCCTTACTGCGATAATGTGTTTGTCTGTATTCTTTTGTGTAGTGTGCAGTTAATAAAATCTATTTTTACACAATCAGTCTCAATCCCCATGAAAATGACAAGGATACAATTTTATTGTATCACAGAAAAAAAGTCCGCTTGATTGATTGATAATACTTTCAAGGGCGCACGTGCGCAATAAAATTGGAATACTAATATAACATTTTATGGATACAGCACAAAATGTCACGCTAGATTTCCCGACTAATGCAAAGTAGGTGTACGCTCACCTTTCGCCGAGTATGTTGGTGTCCCATCATCATCATTCATCTACCCCTAATCTCAATTTATTTGGGGTCGGCACAACATGTCTTTTTCTTCCATACTTCTCTACTACTGGTCCAGCAGTCTCCTCCTATGTTGAAGTCCCGCGTATTACCTACTTAACACAAATTGCAAGACCTCGGGCTGCTACTTACTAATTCGTGGAAAAACCCAATAAGACGAACTGGCCCCCACCTATGAGTAGTAACGGACCACCACGCCAATTTGAACGAATCCAGCAAAAAGATTAAAAATTAAAAAAAAATGAACTTCTTATGGCATCCAAAACTTGAGCAGGTAGATTTGAAGGGGATGGCGGCCAGTATCAAGACCCCGCCATCCCCTTCGTGCTAGGTTATATAAAATTATGTTCCCCGAACCTGGGCTGCAAGAGCAAAAGATATGGCGCTTACTCATACACTACTTCATTGTCCAATATTAACGTCGATTCAGAAGCGAGTTCATATACAATGCAATACAGAACACAGTACAGATCTGTTCGCATCTAAACAACTGAAGGCATTATTACGAAGCAGTTGTAGGTAAAAAGGAAACTTACAATAATTTATATCTAGCCAGACAATATGTAGGCATTAATTTGGTAATGGACCAGTCAATCAGTTTCACATAAAGGATTCCGTTAAAAATGTCAAGAAAAACAGGTGTCTTGTGTGTGATACTTAGTAAGAAAGAATAGGGCTATAGTAATACACAGTCTATAATAATTTCAAGTGTCTTAAAAGATACAGCCGTATGACAGACAGACCGAGCGGCCTTAGTAAAAGGAATCAAGGAACCTAGATTCTGACAAAGTAGGTACTAACGGTAATACATGTTTAATTAATAAGGGGTTGAGTTTATTACTTGTCCACTGGTCTGGTTTTACTTATGGACCACCATATACCATTGATGAGTTCAAAGAGATATCATAAACAGAATTTAAAAAAATAATGAGATATGTAAGCAAACCGTGTCACACATCAGTAAACTGGATGAAAGTATAAATATACAGTCTTACAGGCTCTTCCAGGAACCGGATTCAGAATAAACAGAAAAGTGTCGTTTCATGTTACACGATTAACAGTTTCCGCATAATTGAAAAGAATTTGGTATTCAATAGAGAAAGAATGAAAAACAATTTATTAGTCTAAGTAATAAGGTATAAAAGTAAACAAACAGAAGGAAAACTTAAACATAAGACTAAACTAAACTAAACAAGCAACAAATAGTAGTTGACTTAAGCTTTTCGATGGCTAATAATAGTACATTTTGATACAAGTGCGGAAAATTTGTTATTGCATTCGAGGCGGATTGAACACCCGAGCCGTATGGCGATGAGGGTGTTCATGGGATCGAGACGTGCAATAGAAATTCCCACGAGTATCAAACGACGTTTTTCAATACACTTTCGAAGAAATTAAATAATAACGATACTTAAGTATTTTTGTCATCAATTTTTAGGAGGCTATGATTTCATTTGCTTTTTTTCCGCGGTTTGATTTCGCCAGATTGCAGAAGAAGCAAAGGTATGAAGCTGCTAAACAGCCTCATAGGAAAAATTTAAAATTCAAATATTTATTGCGTTGGAAGGCCTCCCACTAGGTGGACCGATCACCTGGTGAAGGTTGCGGGTACCCGCTGGATGCGAGTCGTACGGGACCGGTCAATATGTCCAGCAGTGGACATCTTTTGGCTGAAATGATGATGATGATGAAATATTTTTAAATTAAGAACACAAATAAAATATGTTTACTTGTTCATAAAAGTAAATAATTGTTTAAAATAATCATGTTTATTTTTAGTATTCTTTTTACAACCACAATTTAATATTCAAAAAATATTTATGCTGTAAAGACGGAAATCAAAATGACGAAATTAAAAAAAAACACTGCCGGCCCTCTAGCCGGTGGTGACTTTTTTTTAAATTTTCTATGTTTTAATTGATTTGGACATAATATAAGATATAGTTATCTGTGGTAATTTTCTTTCCGGCCCTTGGTTGCGGAAAAATAAGATTACCGCACGCGTGCGAAATATGTTGCATTTCGAACCTAATCGTAGTGCAATAAGAGCTGTTTTTCGAGGAAGTGTATTAAAAAAGTATATTATACAATAGTCCATCAAATCTAATTTCATTATAATTACAGAGTGCCAGACTAAAGGGATTAGTAGGTTTGGTCTTATCGAAATAAACTAACATATATGCAGTTAGTATTTAACTCTATGTGTACACATGGGTATAAAAACACAAATTAATTCAAACATACTATTAGTCGTAATAAACATAGTATAAATACATAGTCTTAATAAAATATAGGTTATTATGCACATCCTGACAGCTGACATTTTAATCAAGTTGAGTTTTAATAACTATAATGCTTTCTCCATCATAGAATTAGACAAAGTGTGCATGTGGCTAAATTGTAAATGTATGGTGAATGAATAAAATAAGGAATGAGAACATTAGAGGAAGTCTAAAACTAACTGAAAAGTTGTGTGGTAATCGGTTATCGTGGGATGGACATGTGATGCAAAGGAATGAGGAAAATGAACTGAGGAAAATGTTGAGTATGAATGTAGATGGCTATTAGAGTAGAGAAAGTCCAAAAAAATAATGAATGGACTGTGAAAAGAATAATATGGCTAGAAAGGAGGTGACTGCTGACATGATGATTCATTAAGAAGTATGGAAGAAGGAGACATGCTGCACCGATCCCAAATAAATTGGAACAAGGGCAAGAGAATGATGAGGATCTACGATACACTGATCACATCTAACGTTGCCTAACAACTCAATAGTTTGGAGCTGGTTTGTTATTTAACTTTATTTATTCTAAACTTCACTTATTTCTTTCAGCGGGATATCTACATCTGGGCTCTGGATCATAGGGTGCACCACAAGTACTCGGAGACAGTAGCAGATCCTCACGATGTCAGGCGAGGATTTTGGTTCGCGCACGTTGGATGGCTGGTGCTTACCCCCCATCCCGCCGTTGAAGACCGCCGCATCGCGCTGCGACCTACGTGTGCAGACCTTCTTGCTGACCCAGTGGTCAGGCTACAGAAGCAGTAAGTAACTGGAAACTAAGATAAGCAGCTTTGGTGTGATCTATCACTTATATGAGTTAGAGGGTGCTGTTAAAAATAAAACCTAAAGCACGAGCTTAAGTGCTCATTTCCATTATGGGAATCCGGTGACGTTTCAATACTAAGCTATGTTAAATGTAAAAATATCTGTCAACCTTATTTCTGCCTTAAGTACTAGTAGGCGTTGCACTTTAAGAAGTACATTCACGGTAATTTGGTTGAATCAACAAACTATTAAATAAAATGAGGCGGCAGCGTTGGTCTGCGTATTATATTCTTATGGACCCAAAGAAAAGATCAAAATAGTGTTATGTTTTATATAAAAGAATTAAAATAACAACACAAATCGATCAAGACTCGTGCTTTGACGTTTACAGATAAACTCACAAACAAAGTTATTTATTTCAGCCTTTCAAAACGTTTTCATTGATTGATTAAACATGCAGTTATTTGCCAATTCATCTTCATAATATAAGCTTTGGAATGAGCCACGACAGTACTTTCATAAGTTATTTATGCTTTGTGACAGTGAATGTAGCTTCGGTTTCTTTGTTTTTTTCTGACATTCAAAAGTGGTAAGTAATGGTACCTATAATTGAAATAAATAACGCATAACGTACTTTCCGAGGCACGAAGGAAACTCAGTATATAATGGGTGGTCACCACCACGGGTAACCAAAGCAAGCACAGCCTAACCTAAAATCGACCCATACGGTAGTTAATAAGCCACGAGCTCTTCATTATGGCCATTTTGATGTGGGAGAATAATTAAACGTGCAACCGATGTGCGTCCATTTGAGTTCTCCAATAAGACCACGACTAAAGCTTCGAGTCTTTTCCACGTAAAGCGCTTACATTTCCATTACGTGTTGCATACAGTATGCCACTATTGATCTGCTTAGACGTTTGAATGTGTCGTTAGCCGATTGGCTCTGAATCAGAGTGAACACGACTAGAAACTTTAAACTGACCTCATGAAAGGCTTGCATTTTCATTACGTCCTATGCTGCTGTTCTGTCATTCCTGTAAGGGCACGCACGGATTGTACAGGTTAAAGGTAGAATAGAATAATCTTTATTACGCATAGGTACCATGTAAGTAATAATATTTATAAAATAAAACCTAGCATCATCAAGTTTTTAACACAACCAAAGTCTCTTCTTGCGGTGCTATCTTTATATTTTATAATATTTTTTCAGACTTTCTTCTTTAAATAAATTCGTAGCCTTGTGTAGTTATACAATAACCAATAATTTGTCTTCTTTCATTGTTAGTAAATAACAAAGCATTTGCATACGTCTAATATTAAACATTCCAGTTCCCACTGATCTAGGGATTTGGCCGAATCCATGCTATGATAATAATTCGACGTGCCAACTAGCTCATTTACAGTAAATTCGACATAACTAACCACTGCGGATCGTTCAAGTTTACTATAGTTCAAAATATGAATTCTGGTGTTTTCTGTATTAAATAAGAGCTAATCTATACTTAATATTATAAAGCTGAAGAGTTTGTTTGTTTGTTTATTTGAACGCGATAAACTCAGGAACTACGGCTTGGAATTTAAAAAATATTTTTGTGTTCTATAGTCCATTTATCGAGGAAGGTTTTAGGTTATATAACACTACGCTACGACCAATAGGAGCGGCCCATAAATGAAAAATGTTGCAAAAACGGGAAAAAATATTCCTTTTTGGGAGCTTCCGTTGCGTACGCTGCGAAAACGGTTTAAGTTACGCAAATATCATGTATGAAAGAATTGTTCCTCTATAAAAGTTCTAAAAAATGTCCGCGACAGAATATGCCTATATTATAAGATTGACTCACTGTAACCATTTTTTACTACTCAAATGTTAGGTTAAAAATAATGATATTTTGCGAAGCTTATTTAACCCATATGGAATTATTTTATACTTATCTAAATAAATGTGTTTGTTAGCAAGGAAATTTAATAAAGAATATTTGCCCTTTACTCAATACAGTTTAAACAAATACCTATCTTAGAAGATATCGCAATGTAAAAATATCCGGGTAACAAAATAATTACACGCGCGGCAGTCATTCGATCCGGTGCGGTAGGTACGTGGGGATTCTGGCCTCCGGGGGCTCCGGAGAAATTCAAATTAAAATATTTTCTGCACCATAATGTTTACAGGTTCAAGGTGTTACTGTATATTTAACAGTAAGAGATACCTATAGTAATTGTCACTTTAATAATATCATCGAAGCCAATCTAAACTAATAGGTATTATAAAGAGGAAAGGTAAGATTTTTTGTTTTAACAAACAAAAAATTACGAGTACGATTTAACTCAATTTAATATGTTGGATAATCGATTTATCGAGAAAGGTTATAAGCTATATTATGTGACGCGGACGAAGTTGCGTGGGTCAGCTAGTGTTTCTATAAAACAATTTTAGTATAAGCATGGTCATGCAGATGTAACAATAAATTATTAATAATTACTTTTCAATCCTGACATGTACACGAAAGACAAACAGTGTTACAATTACTCATGTAATCTAGTCCTTGCTGAACACACACACGTCTTAATATTAAAAACACAACTAAAAGAATAACATACTTTAATATTCTATTATCATTTCTAAAAGGCTTGGTCGTTGGACTCATAAATTGATTCTCGAGTCGATACACTCGTCCTTGAGCGATAATGTTCTGTCGATTGTTCATATCAATCAGACAATCAATCAAATGCTATGTGTCTCTGCAGGTGTTCACAGACCTCACCTAAATTGAGCCATCAAGGTCAAAACCAACCATTCAAAAATCTTTATAGGAAAGGAAAGAGCAATAGCTAAAATTATCGCTTCGCAATTAAAATCAGACTCTAACAACGTTTTTTAATTGACTTTTATTTTGAAAAAATTGTCAAGGTTTTCGTAGGAGTAATAAGCATGTTTGAAAATAAATGTTTCAGCTTTTCCGTAAATCTATTTCGATCTATTGGAAAGTTTGCATTCATTGACATTATTTTGCTAAAAATAAATGATACTGCTGCTACTACTGACACCGACCTCATTTCGTCAGCATTCCAGAATTCCGGGCCGATGTTATTATTAAATTATATAAAATACGCATTGCATACTTCCAGACTCATGACTTTAATCATAAACGCAAATAGTAAAATAATATTGATATAGGCGGATGGAAGGCGGATTAAGTTTTTCAATTAACAGAAAGGACAAGATGGAAAACTTTGTGCCGGTTAGGTATATACCTACATCCACCGCGTCAACGAGAACAGACGTACGAAGCGATCCTCCGCGACCCAAGTCGCGATGTAATATTGTATTAATAATTATTCTCTACTAAGTTGTGTAAGTATATGTGATGCCAATAATGGTATGACAAAATAATAAATGTATTGCTTTAAAGAAGTGACAGTTAAACTAATTATAATATGTATGGTGCATAAAACTCTTTGGTAACTATATTCAATGGGTATGGTGTTAATAACCACATTGACGCCTATGAAATTTTTCGTAATAAGTGACAGGGTGTTATTTTCACATTTTGAAGATCAGGTGCAACAGGAACTTACCTACATAAGCTTCTCTATTAATATTTTTAAGAAACAAAACAGGATTTTAAGGTTACATTTAATAAAATTCCAAAAAAGAGGTGATCCCATACTTACCTATCAGGAAAACCCCTAAAAAAAGCGAGTCACAATGATAGAAATAATGGTAGGTTTAAAAAAGCTTATCGGGACACAAGCTTACTGTTTCGTGTTCCGACGACCTCAGCTCAAAGAAAACGTACGTACTGATAAAATAAATAATATTTTGTATTTCGAATGTTATCGTGTCGGGAGAAATTTCTGAAAGAGATTTACACCGAGAAGGTCGGTACTTAGACTTGTTCATGAACAAAATTTCTATTTTAGTATTTTTTTGTTAAGTTTTTCCCAAGAGTTTTTCAAAGGCAAGTTCTCTATAGTAAGTAACTACTGAGAAGTTGCCTTTGAAAAACTCTTTAGGTCATACGGCTTGTATCTAAGATAAAACAGACATGATTGCGATAATACATAGGTACTTACTATTTACTTAGTCACTAATGATGTAGGTACATACATAGTTATCAAAGTCTAGACATTCAAGGGGACTAATTTTTATGTATTACAACGATATTTCGGAAGAAATAAACTTATAAGGAGTCTGAAAATAAATTAAGGGTATATTAACCGTATTACCAAATTAAATAAGAAACATTGTCTATTCATGAGAGTAAAATATTAATGAATTTAAAAACCCTGATGTTTGTGCCCAAATTACCACCATTTCCCACCAATACAACACCATCTTCATTAGTATGTTCGATCGTCAGTTGTTTGATTGTGACGTCACTACACCAAAAACACCCGCGCTTCCTGTGTTGCCATGGAAGTTTCCTTATTTTAGTACAATTTATTTTTATTTTATTCGGGGTCTTTTGTTTTTACTTGTTATCCAAAACGGACTACATAAATAGAACTAATCTTACCTAATAATACCCTCACGAATAGGACATGGTTTTTTCTAACATATTCTAGATAATTCGTGAAATGGTCACAAAGTGACAATTTATAATAACTGTGTCAATTACCACTTTTAGAATGTTCACGTGAATCATACTTTTATAATATTACGATTTTGCTGAAGCGGGCACTTTAGGTCCCCTGGACATTTCTGGTTCAAGATTTTTTAATAAGAGCAGAATATTAACTATCTTAAGAAAATTGGGTTTGCAGAAGTCAATAAAAAAGAAAAAAAAATCGTTTGATTTAGGAAGCTTCTTTTCTAGAACAATCTCATTTAAAATATTAATTTGACATCAGTATTCATTACCGATATTAATTCTAGTGCATGTTTCAGACAGTTTAAAACAGGGGGGGGATGGCGAACCAATGGCACGCGTGCCATTCATGGCATTTTACTCAATATTTAAGGCACACCACCGAATTTTTAACCATATTTTTCAATCTATGCCTGCGAGTAATTATTTTCAGAGATGAATAACATAAGATTCGATTAGTAACCGTTTGGTATAGGAGTCCAATTCAACATGCAATCTACTAAAAGTAACCTCTTACAACCCTTATATTATACGTATAAGTAACTTATCATCTAATAATATTACTTTAATTTGAATTACACGTGGGATGGAAACATCTATTGCAATGTAGGTCTAGTTTTTTCTTTTTAAAACGAGTAGTAAATAATTAAACTAAATATTTTCAGCTAAAAACTCTTTATCTGCCAATAAATTTAGCAATATTATTGGACGGCACGTGCAAGGTCTCAAAACACATTGCTTTAGAAAAAATGGCACGTTAGACTGAAACTGTTGTTTAATACGTTTGACTAGCAAGTGTGTGATTCGATTGACATGCGGTGTATAGTATAGTGGCAGGTAACTAGCGGTGAATATCCGTGGCACCACAGGACTCGTACATGCGTTACTAGCCTGTATAGATGGGGTGGGGGGTGATTGTGGGTGACCCTTAATACCCGACTGTGCGACAGCTGAAACAGGGTTAACGTTTTCTTGTATAATCATTCAGAGCTTTGCGGGATGTACTATATCATGTGTAGGTTTAATAATTGCAAGAACATAACAAACAAAGAAAAAAAACTAAAACACAACAAAATCATCTTGTTTCAAAAACTAACATGGATGAAAACTTTCTAAATGTTATGTAAAGCCAGAAGCGCTTCGAAAGTTCGTATCAGAGGTTCGTTCGTTTCTTATCAGAAGTTTAAAGAAACTTGCTTTATTATTAGCTTTAATTTAATGACTTTGAAACATAATATAATTATGTAATATTTTAGACCAGTTCAAAGGTTTTCATTTTCAGTGAAACGTAAATTAATGCAGCTCGAGTCCTTTTTTTTTTGGGGGGGTGGGAAATCATTAAATAAGTCCCGCTCTTGGGCAGAGCGAAAGGGAGTGTCAGACTTCTATTGACTAAAAACCACCCATGTTCCTTCTTAGCCCTTCATGTCGAGGCCGCGGTATCTCTTGCGAACAACCCGCAGCCCCGACGGGCGTCGGCCCTTGCGCGCCCCTTCCATGTTGCTGACATCCCTGTGAGGCGCGCGTGGAACACGAACGCGCCGTCGACACGGCCTGTCGTCGTCATAAGACGGACGGACGGCGAGCTAGCGCATCACTCACCGTCCACAGTGGCCGGAAGCCATCACGTGGCCCCCGACGCCAGGAGCGCCTCCCGCGGCGGCTGGGACGAGAGGTTCTCTCCCTCTCACGTTCCGCCTCCTCCTTCGCTAGCATCACTGCTTCGCAGAAGGAGGCGACGGCGTCCCATTCCTCCTATGCAGCTCGAGTCCTCAAGTACCATAAAGTACTTACCTACTTGCAAGGTAGCAACTAGAAATCCCCAGTGTAAACTCGGGAAACTGGTAAAGGCAATTTCCATTATTTTCCCCGCAAATTACTTTAAGAAAATTCAAGATCCAAGTGCTTTTTCTTTAGAACATCTGATTTAAATTAGAATATTAAATTACAGCATTTTAAAAATGGATGGCAATAATTAATTCAGAAAAACACTTTACGGTCGTAAAAGTAATACTCGCAAACGGCGTGCGTGAATGAATGTGAACGAAGCAAAAGGAGTATGTAAGGATCGTATCAGTCCCGTCGGGGCTGTGGGTTGTTCGAAAGAGATACCGCGGCCTCGGCATAAAGGGCTAAGAAGGAACATTGGTGGTTTTTGGTCAGTAGAAGTCTGACCCTACCACTCTGCACAGAACGGGAGGAGTTATTTGATGATTTCCCACCCCGCCAATAAAAAAAAAGGATCGTAACAGTTGGCGTTCTGTAGTTTTTGCCTACCCCCATGGGGCAAGGGCATATATGTTTATGTATGTAATAGTATTTACTTCACGACCATTTTGTCATCACTGGTTTTTGTTCTAGTTTCATCTCATGCTTTAAATTTTTTTTTCAATATACTTCCTCGAAAACTGGCTCTTATTGCACTACGATTAGGTTTAACATGGAATGTATTTCGCACGCGTGAGTTTTTCTTATTTTTTCACAACCAAGGGCGGAAAAGAAAATTACCACAGATAACTATCCCTTATACTAAGTCCAAATCGATTTAAAACAGGAAATTTAAAAAAAATCTCCTACGACTATAGAATCGGCGGTGTTTTTTTCATCGTCGTTTTGATTTGCGTCTTTACTCTGTGAATATTTTGTTAATATATTAATTGTGTTTATATAAATAATACTAAGTATAAAGAAACATGATTATTTTAAACAAATATTTACTTTTATGAATAAGTTAACATTTATTAATGTGTTTTTAATTATAAAAACATTTGAATGTTTGTGAGGCTGTTTAGCGGCTTCATATCTAAGCTTCTCCTTCAACCTCGCGAAATCAAACCGCGGAAAGAAAGCAAATCATATCATAGTTTCCTAAAAAAATATGACAAAAATACTTATCGTTTTATTATTGTATTTCTTCGAAAGTGTATTGAAAAACATCGTTTGATACATGTGGGAATTTGTTATTTCACTTCTCGACCCCGCACTTGTATCAAATGTACTATTTATATTCAGTGTTTCCGTTTTTCGTTGGTAGTGTCTTTTACCGTCCTAAAAAAATTTAACTGACATAGTATTGGGGCATTTTTGTCTGTTTTTAGGGATCCGTACCTCAAAAGGAAAAAACGAAACCCTTAAAGGATCATTCGTGTGTCTGTCTGTCCGTCTATCACAGCCATGTCACAACCAATTTGCTTCAAATCTAATGGACCGATTAAGTTAAAATTTGGTACACATAATAATTATGTATTTCTATGACCCAAACACGGACGTATAACGTAAATAATGGAATTTTGAATATGGGGGTCACTTTTGGGGAGCTTAACAGCTCTTTTTTCAAGTTTTGCCAACTGTACCGTGTGATATATCAAATGAAAGGGCTTATTGTGAGAATCTCAAATATATTTTTCTAATAACTTTAAGATACCACACTACTACACACACAAGATATTTAAGAAAATTGATGAAAATTGACCATTCAAATTTTAGGCTCAGTAGTTTCGGAGATAAGCCCGAAACTACTGAGCCTAAAATTTTGAAAAAGATACAGTAATCAGTTCAACACTTATAGATTACAGGAAAACCTATAAGAAGTCTATGGTGCTAAAATAACATGGAAAATGTGAACGGAACCCTTCATGCGCGAGTCCGACTCGCACTTGGTCAGGTTTTTTCCAAAACCTATGGCCACCATCTAAGTTTTACCCCAAAAACCAGAATTTTAAATAAACACCGTCTATAAAGCACTTAGTTAAAAAAAACACGAACGTTGCAGATATAGTTGACCCAACAGTCTTGGAAAGAAACAAAAGAAGGTCCACACCTATTTATTATTCGAACTTTTTGAAAAGCTAGCAAGCTAGCAAGCTTGTGATATTATTCTCATCTTTTCAAATAACCCTCTAAATTGTATGTTTGATTTCCTTACGTGGTATAATTTCCTCAAATAATTCGGAACGTAATACATGCGTAACAGACACAAATTAAGTTACTCGAAACTGTCAAATCCCAATCAACCTTGTACCTATTGCTTTAGTGATAAATAAGATAATGTATTAAATCAATTTGACAGATTGTAGTAGCTTGATGTTCTATACAATAGTTGAAATAACAAAACTTAACGAGAACATCATCCATTTTTATTAACGTGGAATTATTTCAAAAGGACTTATCGCAAAGCAATTAAAGTTTGCTACAATCATTTACATTTACGTAATAAAGTGCAACAGTAAAATACGTAGATGGCGTGAGATTGGAAAAGCCTATGTTCGACAAACGACTATACACAGAGCACTTAATGGGTTTAATGCTTAAAGCACTGGATAAAAGGCTACCCTCGTAATAGAAAGTTGTGCTTCGTAATTCAAAATGTTTTATATTAAAAATGTATGTGTATATTAAAATGTAATAATTATTTGTTCTAGGCTCTTCATTCCAATGTTCGCGCTTCTGAACATTGGGCTCCCGATCTTCGTGCCGTGGTACTTCTGGAACGAGACCCTGGTGAACAGCTTCGTGATCAGTTTCGTCACGAGGTTCACCATCACGCTAAACATTGCCTTCTGCGTCAATAGCTTCGCTCATCTGTGGGGAAACAAGCCTTATGATAGGTAAGATAGTTATTTATTAGTTGACTTTACAATCAAACCAAAGGGATCTCGGGAAAGAACAACCCTACCTTACTTACTTTTACTTGAACTTTAGGTATCCTTAATTGTGCTTTACGCCCTTTGAGCCCAGAGGTATCGATATTTGACGGGAAAACCGAAATTAGCTCTGTTTCGGCACGACGACGCGTTCGTGCTGAAGTGTTTGCGCGACGAATCGCTTTGGTTAAGACGTGAAGTTAGGCCTAATGTTGTTTCTCTTTATAAATAACCTACCTAAGTATTGTATTAATAATTCAATCAAACACGTAAGAAAAGAACAAAATTTTACCTTTACGCGAAGATTAAGAAGTTTAAACGAACAATTGGTATAATAAATTGGCTATATGATGAGTTTCGACGATTACATGCGGAATTGAATGCCATTCAAAAGATAAGGCTACATGGGTCTACGTCAATAAGGGCCTAACGAGTATTTGGGTAGCTGAGTAGGTACATGCCCTAATGACTGAGGGTAGGATAATCTTAATCATTCTTACACTCCAGTGGGTAGCTACTGAATTAACTTGTGGCGTAAGAATAATTTACGTTTATAGTCAGTAGTTGCCTTCAGATGTTTAGGCATATTTTTGTGAATATTCTCGAAAAATGTTCACGAAACGAAAAAAAAGTACATCATTCAATTTTGTTTCTTATTACGATACAAACGTTTATATCGCAATGGTGTTATTTCTACCCATTTTATTACAGTGTACCATCATCCATAAATGCAGGAAGTATAATATTGCTTATTTACGAGCTACATCGTAAACTACTAATGTTTTTCCTATTCTATGGACAAGACAATAATGTGATTGTAGTAAACATTATTATGAATTCACACGTTATTTGTGACAACCCGTCTGAGTTTCAATATAATATATGTACATAGATACAGTAAAAATGGTACGTGCTTACTGCAAAAGCAGTCATATTTTATTCCAGAAAGGCACTATAAATCAATGAACACGTAGTAAAAGAAAAATAAATAAATAACATCAGTAAAGTATGTACTACTCAAGGAGGAGCTTGTGGCTTAATAAGAACTGCCGCTCAGGTCGATCTTTAGGTAAAGCTGTGCTTGCCTAGGTTGGTCTGTGGATGGGTGACCGCTCGACATACCGAGTTTCCTCCGTACATCGGAAAGCACGTTAAGCTGTTGGTCCCGGCTGCCATATATAGAACTTTGGCAGTCGTTACAGGTAGTCAGTGACCTGACATTCTGACATCCAGTCTTACTAAAGAGTATCGTATTACCTAGTATTAACTGGGTTGTGGAGGTCAGATAGGCAGTCGCTCCATGTAAAATACTGGTATTCAGCTGCATCCGGTTAGACTGCAAGCCGACCCTAACATAGTTGGGAAAAGGCTAGGCAGATGAGTAAAGTATGTACTACTATTATATACAATCACGTTACTTTAGGCTCTGCCTGTTTGATCTAAGTATTGAAAGCGCGACTATTGAGCAATGAGATCCTGGTTTCGTTTCCCATTGGCAAAGTATTATTGCGTTGTTACGTTATGGCAAAAACGTAAATGGTGGGTGTAATTAGTTACTCCTCTGCTTTTGAGATTACAGGCGTCATACTATGTATGTACTTACTGCGTCCTACTTATCCTACTACTGCCACAGTTTATCAACCGATCAATAAACAGAGCGATTATTATGATACTTACGTTCGAATACTTAAAATGAATAACAACGTAAAAACACCTGTGTATATTATGAAATAATCGATTCTGCTGCTGGATTCGTCTACTTATTTATTTTTATTTATTAGGGACAAAACACAGTTACATGCTAAGCTGAACTAAAGATTCTTAAACTTACCCATGTAGGTGTAGGTAAATCCATTAGACATGGAATTCATGGATTCTTTCCAAAAATGACCAATGCACGATTCGCACCTGATGGAGTGAGGCAGATTAGCAGTTTACAATGAAATTAGGGGAATCGACAGACGATTTTTAATATCTGCCTCATTGGTCTAGCGGTCGCAAGCGCGACTGATGAGCATAAGGTCATGCGTTCCGTTCCCGTCTCGGGCAGTGTCCTTGGGTTTTCCTTTCTGGAATTTATCAATAGCAGTCACAGAGTTTGTATTTTGCCCGGTTGATGGCTATTAGGCTCTCCTCCTATTTCATTGGATTTTATTTCCTTATTCACCGTTCTCAATTAAATACTGAATAAACTACACTACACTACGTTGCACTTTCAGCCACTTCATTGCGCTTTAACGGCCATTTATTTTATGCTCTTACGCCAACAACAATATATTATTATTACAAACCGTAATGGCTACGGAACTTGGTAATCAATCATTGGAAACGTATTTAAAAGCCAATTTATTTATAGTATATTATAGAATATAGAAAATAAATAGAAATTATTTTCAACTCAAAATCTGTTAGTAAAAGGAGAAGGGAATGACTCCGTACATTCCCGGGCCCAGGTGTTAACTGAATCAAACTAGCCTTATTTGTAAGAGGGTATAATAACAAGGCCTCACTAAAAATTTTGTGAAATTTGGCTATCCAGGAATCAAGTTATATGAAGTTTAGTAAAAGTAAGGTTAATTATAACATTGTAGTTTTTTTATGTTTTTCACGAAATACTCTTGAATGGCTTCGGTTGTGTTATGGTTTTATGCATGGTGCGTGTTTGTATCAAGATCCGTCAAAAGTCCTATGCAAAGCCGAGGTCGTGGGGTTAAACAATAGAACATGGAAAAAAATACTTGCGCACTCAAAACGAGAAAGACAACGAACGAGTGCCATCTGTCAGTTGGTGTCTGTCAGGCAGAAGTATTGCCAGAAAAAAAAAATAAAAGGAATTCTATTCGCTATGAATCGATTCCACGAAAAAACACTTGTCACTCGATTTTCATATATTCTGAGATTTAAGCGATTTATTCATAATCGATTACCAGCAATTCAGGCATTACTTAATCGATTATTTAGTTTCATAACTAATTTAAAGTTTTCTCGCTTCCTAGATAGAAACAAGGTTCCATATTTTGTGATTTCCTTTAGAAAAATATAACAGTTTTTTTAATACATATTTCAACTAGTTAACTGCTGGGCCCAGAAGTCCCCTTCTCCTTTACGACTATGTTTTTTATGATGGAACAATTTTACTCTTTACCGACACCTTCACATAAGTACTACAATCCAGAAAGTGAACTAATGGTAAAAGAACTATCATAAAATAAAATAAACTTTTTGCTACAAAGCGGACGTGATCGTCCCGTTTCGTTTTACAGAAGCACTTTCAAGCAAATTGTCAGCTGTTGCAAACGTTACAAAGGTCTTTACAAATCTATTAGATTTCAATAAGTTCGAACAACTCCATTATCGCACAAAAGCCGATCTGACGGTCCTTAAGAAGTTTTTACATAAATCCATCTTTTAGCGCAAAGTTATATGCAATAACCTGCGTGTTGATCAACGTTAATACATGTATTTTGATTCTAAGTCACATTTGATATATCACTATCACTGCTCTCGAAAACGTCGTGAGGAAACAGAACCATTTGAGGAGTGGCTTGAGAGGCGCTACGGCGCCCTCACCTTCCGTCTGACGCAGGTCCTCACCGGACACGGTTGCTTCGGGAGGTACCTGCATCGAATCAGGCGGAAGGAAACGCCCGGGTGCTACCATTGTGAGGATCGACCGGAAGACACGGTGGAGAACACCGTGGAGGTCTGCCCCGCTTGGGCGGACGCCGCCGTGTTCTCGACGCGGCGTTCGGCTGCGGCGACCTCTCGCGTCCGGCCCTGGTGCAAGCCATGGTCCGGGGCGAGAGGGAATGGAACGCCGTCGCCTCCTTCTGCGAAGCAGTGATGCTAGCGAAGGAGGTAGTAGAACGTGAGAGGGAGAGAACCTCTCTTCCAGCCGCCGCGGGAGACGCTCCGGGCGTTGGGGTCCACGTGATGGCTTCCGGCCACCGTAGATGCGGGCCTGTGGACGGTGAGTAATGGGCTAGCTCGCCGTCCGTCCGACTTATGACGACGACAGGCCGAGTCGACGGCGCGTTCGTGTTCAATAGAATAGTTCAATTTTCACCTGACTTATCTGTGTACAGCTCCTTATATTAGCGTTATAATTATGTTTGCGTTTTTTATTAGTTCACGATAATATTTAAATGCTACTAATTAATAGACTCTCCATTGAAAAATGGTCCTCCAGGGCACTCAGACTATTTCAATAATTATTAGTCTTGAACTATTTTAGTGATCTCGTGGAGAAAAAGTTGGCACGTTTGTCGAGGATATTGTGAAAAGGTCAGGTACTCAGACTTTATGACTTAAATGTCTATTTTTAAGGTACCTTAGAGAAAAAAACAGAATCTTTAAATAATTACACAAGAAACAGCGTTGATTGTTTTATATTAATATATATAGGGTGTAAAAGTACCCTTAACGCAAACGAAGGGCACTTGTTCTCCCCACCACTGCGATATTTTTTTTGTTGTAGACCATACCTGGGAACCTCCTAGTTACTGAGATATTGGGGGTCAAAGTTCCATATTTTTCACAGCTGTTTTGTAAATACTAGTTTTTCAGGTCATAACTTTACTTAAATTACCTCCATGACCCGTTAACTATTCAAAGCATCCACTAGCACAATGTTTTAACAGTGCTAAATTGAGTTTTACCGTAATATGTGATTTTTAAACCAAAAAAAAAATCGTTTCCCGGCAAAATTTTTTACGTAGGGGTACTTAGTTTGATGTACAGAAACCTTGGTTGACGGCTGTGTGATGGGTAGATTTACATCCTGTATACAAGTATCAAAAAGGGAAGAATTGAAGAATAGTTCTGTAAATTGTAGTTTGTAAATATTGTAAATAAAATGTACTTAATTCCAGGCCAAAATAATCAAAAGATTTATTTTCTTCAGGTTCATCAAGTCAGTGGAGAACGGCCTTGTGAGCCTGGCAGCCCTGGGCGAGGGTTGGCACAACTACCACCACGTGTTCCCTTGGGACTACAGGACCTCGGAGCTCGGCAAGATGAACGTGTCCACCGGCTTCATCGACCTGTTCGCCAAGATTGGATGGGCTTACGACTGTAAGTATTGTTGACTTAGTTGTCGTTGTGGTAAGAAGCGAGTTGACAAAAATAAAACCGACTTCAAAAACAAAAACGTGAAAATTACAAAAAAACACAACAAGTGAAAAATAAATTTAAGAAGAAAATCAGCTTCTGAAGTCGGTGAAATTAGTTTGTTTGATTTCGTTTTTTTGCCATACACACGAATAGAGAACCTCCTCCTTTTTGGAAGTCGGTTAAAAAGGGGAGGCCTATACCCAGCAGTGGGTGATTCCAGGCTGATACGATGTTGATGTGGTTGTCAGGTTTTAGAACCTGATTCTAAAAATGAGGTGCAAATTCCAGAGCTAGTGTATTCTGGTTAATGTGAAAACGCTTTGGGGAGGCACTTGTATAACACTGGAAATATTTCAGCTGGTATAACAATGATGATACCGATTTAGCATTTTTGGAACGAAGTTCCATAACGCGCGTTGTGAAAGGGGGCTAGACGGAAAAAATTCTTACGAAAAGTTGTCACGACACTTTTTGCTATAGTAAGCTATTGTAAGCTGTGCGGCGTCGCATGTTTCTCTGTCTGTCTCTCTCTCTCTTATAGAAAGCAAGCCAGATATTTTCATTTCTACATTTTTTTTATTTTTTTATTTTTTTTGTTTTTTTTTTTTTTACATAATAAAAAATAATAACAATAACTTCGTTCCATCCGGGTGTTCCGTGACACCTCTCAAGTTTTTTTCTTACTGACTCGGTTAGCTTAAATAACACTGACCTACAGTGTTGTAATATTGCCGCAACATAAAACGTTTAATCTCGGTTTAAAACATCCTGTAAACGTAGTTAATAATCCTTAAATTGCTTTGCCGTTTTTGGGTTGATATCACAATATAACGTGTAGGTATTTGGAAGGACAGATATATTAAACGACCACACATGATGAGGGTACCCGCAATTGAAATACTCCGAAAGCCAAAAATATTTTACATACATGGGTTTTAATACTTAGCTACTTGCTTCTGCTGGAGGTTTCGCCTTCGAAGGTTGAATGATGGAGATTGAAAATAATACCACAAAAACGTACCACTGAAGTAAAAGTTATCCTATCTGAGTAGCCTACCTAGGGCATGATCTGCCCTTGTGCAATCACGAGCAATAATATCTATACACTTGGCAAAGTTCAAATACAAATCTCTCGTGAAATAACGATTACAACTTTGAGCTACTTGAAAAATGAAAGCTAAGTTACGATAAGTGTAATATATGTATGTATATAGGTGCTCGTGAGTGTACCATATTTCATCCAAAAATATATCCAATGTGAAAATGTAACACACTTTCCTATCGACAAACCGACAGAGTTACTTGCCATTATAATGTTTGTATGCAGTTGTATCAACGTCAGTATATTAAACAATAGAGTCACGAAACAGACATCAGAATGGCAGATAGTAAAATGAAAAAAAAAAAAAAAATTAGTACATCGGCACGGTTGGCGTAGTGGCTAAGCAATTGGACTACTGCGCTGCGTGTCGCGGGTTCGATCCCCGCACGGAACAAATATTTGTATGGCCTGCAGATACTTGTTTCGGGTCTGGGTATTTGTGTATGTGACTTTATATGTTTGTGAACGCACCCACGATACAGGAGAAATTATTAGTGTGGGGCAACGTTTTTTTAAAAAAAAAAATCTCTGAATCGCCCATCGGTGATTCAAGATTTACATAATAAAGCAAAACTGAGTAGTATTATGGAATAATAGTTGTATACTTACAATGAATGGTCCTTGTCTGAGTTTACATCTTTTTGGGGCTGACTGTATCAAATTAAATGTTGTCTCAGGAAGGCCTGAATTATGAACTCGACAAATATCTACAGAAAAAGGTATTTTTTAACAGTTTACATGTATTTTACATTAAAACAAGATTCTATTTTCATCATTGAATTGACAAACAATAATAAAATTACAAAAGTCATCGGCACATCGAGTTCGTACGCATTCAAATTTAATGTCGACTTTTCATCAAGAACTTAGATTAATTAACTACGTCAGGAGATTTTTAACAATCCTCCAATTAAAATGTAAAATCAAACCATCAGCCAATCAAAACGCTAATCTATTCTCTTCGTAAGAAATACTGCTATTAGCTTCAGTTGGTTAAATTGGACTCATTTATGTTCAGAACATGGTGATCCGCAATAGACAATCGTCAAGAGTCTAGTGTCTAAAGTTCTAAACCTTATAGTTATGTGTTTATGGTGAAAGCGTCAAGGTAGCCCGCGAATTCGATTTTATTTACGTTTTTTGCAATTTGCCGATCACTGTCAGGTTGTATGTTAAATAAAATAGAATTCGCGACCGTAACAAATGTGACTTTACTTAGTAATAATGATTAAAATAACCAATGCAACCGTTTCAGCTTATATAAGTCTTTTGAGTGACTATTTTATGAAAAAGGCATTCAAGAGATTTAAATGAACTGAGACGGTTTACTTCACAATGGGTATTTTTATTGATTATGAGGGTAAATTAACTATGTACGTTAATCAAAAACTAATAAATAAACTAACAAGAAACTATAAAAAAAGCATCAAAAAACTGCTCCTCAACGCTGTCAGCCGGTAATGTGCCCAAAAGACTGGCGGCTTTGCCACGTTGTATGGCAACACTTAGCCTCTGGCCAAGATAAAAGCCAGCCCTTGGGTCACGAGAAGCGTCAACTAAGCGTTTTGAAATTTCCTTAAACAGGCTATGAGCACTCGGACCCCACGGCCCCAGAGTTTCAACCACAAACGGCTCGAAAATATAGTTTCCACAAAGGTTACTGAGAAGGTTGTATTGGTGATTTTAATCATTATTAAAAACGTAAGAAAATTCTAATTTCCTACCTGAAAATTCTATTTACCTAATTTGCTACCTTGCCGCATTCACCTTAAAGCCGTAGTTCGAGTGCTCACCTAGTATTGTGGCAAATCGCCAATCAGTTGGTCGACTCCTAACGTAACGTGACCAGAGGGCTAGCCTATTCTTTAGCCACAGAACCGCTACCCAACGTGGCAATACTTTTCCTTTTGACAGCGATGTGGACGAATCGAGCTACCATTATTCTGTAAACCTTGAAATTCGAACGTTCTCAATGCGTGAATCCTCGATTTGCTCTCAGTCACATACCTATGAGGTTTCAACTTTACGGTTCGCGTTGATCGGTTTAAGAGTCGACCACAAAATGTGAAGTTCGCTTGCCATATTATCATCACCCCATTCTACTTGAGAGTACTCAATTAATGGTAATGGAGAATCAATGAGTGTATTGAACCTTTTTAGGTCCCATGAGTACTATGGTGTGTTTATTTTGTGCTTCTCATGCGAAACTTTGACATAATTTTTACGAAAAAAATAAATCACAAAAACTTTTTTCATATTTAACTTAAATACACGAATAAGCTTATTTTTACACAAGTTTTTCACAAAGTTTATCACAAAAAGATTGTGTTAGTTTTGAAGGTATATTATTATTTTAGGAGATCTTCAATAAGTTCACAATAGTATTTTTATCATAGTTTTAGACTCAAATTATAGTAACCAATGATACAATAATTATTTGCAGCTAGCTAAGTTTACTCGGTTCAGCGTGTAGCCCGTAGCGATAATCCGTAGCCCGTAGCAATTATCGTAGCATATTCGTAGCACCGACACCCCGTAGAGGGTGGTTGCTCTTTTATTTAATTATCAAGTTAATGACTTTGCAAAATGCTGATTGCGAGAATAGTATAGTAGTGGAACAAACTTTGAAGGGCTTTTATTGATATCTACCAGTTTGTATTCTACTAAATTAAAATAAATGTTTTTTAACAAATTTAAGTTTTAAAGTAAATCGTAGTTGACTAAAATACTTTCTTTTATTATTTAAATCTATATTCTCAATTACTACGGGATTAGTCGGAAGAACATTAGCGCATTAGCGAAATATTTACCAAAATTGTATTGTAATACATAGATGATGAATAATATTAAACGTATTCATCATCTATATTAGACCAAAAGTTTATTCTTTGCATCTGATTCTTTTTTTTTTCATGATAAATATTCGTTTCAGGGATTTGATTACATAATCATTCTTGATTGCCTTACCATACGGGCCTGCCTTACATATGGGCGTTTGCTCATCTCTTTTGGAATATCGACTCCATATCGATTTCGATGTTATCTACCTACCTACTATGGTGATAATAACTAATACTACCAAATACCTACGATAGTATAACTATATACTGGTATATACGTAGTTGTTGTAGATACAGTCGGTTTTGTGTACGGCATCAAAGCTGCTCCAATATAACATTCAATATTGCGACGTATCTGTAGGTGACGGTACTTTCCACGTATCTGTATGTATCGGAAAATACTACCTCGAACAAGGTTAGGCCATATACTATGAAAACTTATACTGGATAATAGGGTAGTTAACAAAAAAATCTAATTAGTCCGTCAGATAGATTTCCAAAAAATATTGGACACGTATTTTTTCTATTTTCACGTAAACAAACAATGAAGACGATACAGTTCTTTGAAAACTCGTGTGACGTCATATTCTAAGACATTAGTATGACATTTTTTACCGGTGAGTGACGTTACAACCCCCCACTCAAATCTTTGACGCGTTTTATCTTCGTCAATTTTTATCATTATTGATTTGATAAAAACAAAAAATACGTATCCAATATTTTTCGATAATCTAACACACGGACTAATTAGAATCATATTTTTATAAGTCAGGAAACATCCCTATTGACGTTATGTAAACAAAAAATTATGTTATCTTATCTCATAACGACAAATTAACAAATTTTATAAATAAGAGGATTTTGTTTGTTTGAGACTTTAATATGATTTTTTCAAAAAACAAGACGTGAGTACGATGAAATCTTCCATCGGTCAAAATTACAAATCATAACAACTTTTGCGTCTGCACATTGTATGTTAATGTATAAATATCTAGATCTTAATTCATTACATTTTTTGTCTACCCCGACTTAACTCGAAATATGTTAGTGTGAGGTCTCGTACCTCCGCATTACCAAAATAATGTTATTTATAACTTTTGTACTAAAACCAGCGTCTAGAACGAAAAATACAATTACACAACAATATTATTATTTACATTATTTGTTTCAGTGAAAGCCGCCACAAACGACATGATAGCAAAGAGGGCTCAGCGAAGTGGCGACGGAACCTTCGGCGAGTCGGAAGAGCCTTATCCAACGTCAGAACATTGTCATGCTGAGTGAACCCTAATCAACCGATCAGATCAATATGACCATGTAAAATAATATTGTTAAGTAAACGTTAATTTGTTTTCCTCGTAATCGCGCGATGGAGACAATCCATCTGTTGTTTTTTTTTGTCTTATTATTATGTAATAGATATTTACTACTTAAGGTCTTGTTTTTTATTCGAAGGCGTCTTTTTACTACGTGTGTGAACTCGGTACGAATGTGGAACTTAAACGTAACATAATTTTGAACAATTTTAAAATGAAAATACAACATTTTTTTTATGATGTTGGTGTGCATTCTTACATTGAGTAAAACTAGTGGCACACGTAGATTACACTAGTTACACAATTTTAATTCCCCAGCTGAAAGCTGTAAATGATCGTTTATTTTGGAAAGAATTATCCAGCAATTATTATAAGACAAATATCCGTCACGTCTGGTTTTCGAAATACTTGTTAACATGAAAATGAGCCTAATAAGGAAAAATAAGAATGACCGTCGTGATTTGAGTTAAAAAAATGTGACGTGACAGAATTATTTTTGCTTACACTTTTATTAGCTTAAAGAAGGTACGTAGCTTTACATGCACATAAACAAATCTTGCATAGTTTACAAAAAAGTTAAAATTTGTAAACTAAACGGGAAAATAACACATTTTCCAGTAAATATATTTCTGAATATATTCAGTTTAAAACCGTTTGAACTTACGTTACGTTTTCTACGCGTGCTCGCACTAAGTCAGCTACTAGCTTTGGGCAGAATATTATATTCAAGCTATTTTTAAAACTTAAAGTACAAAACTATATCTAACAAAGTGGGTGAAATCCTCACTCAAAAAATCACGAAATAATAATTATATTTTTTTGTTATCATTGTGTCATAATAATATGTTTCGCTGAAACCCTTGAATATCTATCCCTAGACGTTGAAAGTTTTGTTAATATATTAAGCCAGTGTTTGTTAAAGATGAAGCATAATAAAACTGTTGTTTATAGCGTTGGTACATATTGTTTATTCGTCACAGTGTGTGTAAGTAAGTCCAGTGTGAAGGTACCATTCCGCAGGCGACCGCAAACTGCAAACCGCACGACCTGCAAAACCGCTCATTCCTGATGAAGATCGTAGCGATTTTGTAGACGTACCTTGAAGAGCACATCAATATATGTAGTTAAATAACAGGTTCTACATTGAAACAAGATGTAACATAACATCACACTTGTTATCCCGGAAGGGTAGGGCAGAAGTACCTAATTATACACCCCCTATTTTGCCATTTATGTTTAAGTCCCATATAAAAGGAGGCGAGCCTTATCATCGAGATTATCATCAACCGGGCACAAATTACGACTCCGTGAGTGCTATTGAGAAATTCGTGAAGGAAAAACCTAATTTACCCTTTACCCGAACTGGGAATCGAACCCAGCACCTCATACTCAGCAGAGTTTAATCGATACAGTAGGAAATAACCAATAGGGATGTCGACTGACTAAAAAATATTATTCTGTTTAGTCCGTCAGTTAGATTATCGAATAATATTGGAAATGTGCATTTTATCAAATTGATAAAAATTGACGAAGATAAAACGCGTCAAAGATCATGAGTAAAAAAAGTACTAAAAAAAATAAATAAAAAGAAAATGAAAAAAAACTTGAGAGGTGTCAAGGAACACCCGGATGGAACGAAGTTATTGTTATTATTTTTTATTATGTAAAAAAAAAAAAATATGAAAATATCTGGCTTGCTTTCTATAAGAGAGAGAGAGACAGACAGAGAAACATGCGACGCCGCACAGCTTACAATAGCTTACTATAGCAAAAACTTTTCGTAAGAATTTTTTCCGTCTAGCCCCCTTTCACATCGCGCGATTAGGAACTTCGTTCCAAAAATGTGACGTCACACGAGTTTTCAAAGCACTGTATTGTCTTTATTTTTTGTTTACGTGAAAAAAGAAAAAAATAACAGTCCAATATTTTTTTACCTACCTTTTAGTACCTTATTCAACATGGAACTAGTCGTGTTTCTGTCATTATTACTTAATTAATATTGCTTTGCCCACTCGGTTTGCGGTCTGCGGTTGCCTCCCGACTTATATCTTAATATACCTGCAACCGAATAACTCGTATTTGCAATAGCTGCTAGGTCGGAATATCAACCCAATGCAGATCATAGTTTGATGTTGGATGATGATGCAGAGGTTGATATTTCAACGTAGAAAATTGAGCATACAATTTGTCGTTAAATAAAAGCGAAAGTTAATTGCAATTTTTATGAATTCGAAACGAAATTGAGGATTTGTAAAATAAGTTTAAACTTAGCTATTTTTGTTTTACATATTTTTGATACTAATGAAGATCAGGATGGGTTACCTGTGTTATAAATATAATTTTTATATCGAATCATCAAGTAACAAAACAATGATATGAAATTAATGATTTAAATACCTTTTCATTTAATGTCATGCATTCAAAGTAAATAAATAATTTTGAATATAGTTACATAATTTTGAATTTTAAATGAAAATAACAGCCTGTTTTGCGCACTATCTCAGTTAAAGTTAAAAAAAAATTGATGAGATTTAACTTACAGGCAACTTTATACTCAGAGAAAAATCTGACACATTTTGTATCGATCCTTTAGGTCCCCGCTATCTAAATTATCTGCTTAACCTGCCACATATGAAGGCACACTCAAATAATGTGAAATAGCAAACGGAGTTATTTATCATAGTTTTTATGTATAATTATGTAAAATGTGGTGATAATGATGAAGAGTATATAATATACGAGTATGCATTTTATGTGATATAGAAATTCCACACTTATATTTATTTACCTGTGAAATATACCTTTGAGAATATGATGTAGTTTTTGTTATAATCATAATTTATATAGAAACAGGATAAGACAGTATGTGACATACCATAATAAGAGTGGAATAAGACCAAGGAAAACACTGTCGAAAAATAGTATTACCGAAGTAAAGACGAAGGTTCATATGATTGACATAGTGGATAGATAGAATATTAAAGATGAAGAAGACCTAGATTGTTAAAAAAGAAATTAGTATGAGGACACAATTCAGTTTATCAGTTGCTTATAAATTGAATTAATTGATTTATAAGAACATGTTACGAGTATAAAAATGATATTATGGCAAGAAAGGAAATGTCTGACGAGATGACGAACGAATTATAGAGAAGTGTGGAAGAAAAATACATGCTACGACATTAAATAAATTATTATTAACATTAAAAGAACACACTAATTTTTAAACTGTACCGATAGCTGTTATTGGTGAGGAGTGTGGGAGCCTGACTTCACGTCTCCACGAGTATCCGCCTCCAGATTCCACCTCTTCAGTCTGGAGTTCAGGTTCTAAAAATAATCAAACCCTTTTCAGAAATACGGGGATCCGACTTCGTAATGATTTGCTTGGTAATTTATCCAAATTATTGTACAATCCAGGCTAAACCGAGCTTTAACAAAAAAAAGGCTAAATGGAGCAATTCCTTAACAAAATTGCCATCCACAAAAAATAATACGACACTGGTATCTGTTTCTTGCTCTAGCAAATAATGATTCTGAGCGACAGAAAAGGATGGGACTATGGAAAAATATGAATTCGGGGACAAAACTAACGCGAGCCGATTGCAGTATCGCCTAGTGGAGTCTCGATTTTAACAAAGTGCAGTTTGATTTGCAGATTGTTTAGTAACTGTGAATGTTGATTAAACGAGGAAAATATTTTTTATAAGATCTGCGCTGTGTTTGAACATGGAATGAATAATTTATTTGACACAAATCATAATAAGTAACTACTTTCTAATTTTATTTTATTAAATCTATACCAGAAAGTACTAAACTAAGTTCTGTTTTCATACATTTGTGAATATAACTATTCACAAATTTATGAAAATAGAACTATACTTATACTTTATTATCAGTAATACGATTGAATGTTCTATTTTTTATAAGTAGTCTGAAAACGATCGTTCTACATCCACTGAAACCAATGAGAACTATTTGAATTAAAATGCTGATTATGCCTTTACCCAAGGGGCTCCTAATTTATTCCGCCTTTATTGAATTACATCTATACGAGATAATGTCTGTGTGCCTAACGAGATGCAGAAAAACGGCATTGTTTTTTGCAAACCGCCTTCTTTTTCCAGGGCACGCGTTGGCTCAGAGAAATGTTTTTGTAAGTTTGTAGTTCGTATTACGAGTACAAACTCTAAGAAACTCAACTTAAAAATAAAACCCTACCCTCCCTTGGCGACGCCGACGCCCAGGGCAGTAAACAAACCTAGACCTGTGTACATCATAACGTTATAAAACCTAATAATATTTCAAGCAGCGTACACAAACACAAATTTTGATGTGATGCCTATTTTCCTGTGTTGTCTACTGTGTGTGTACATAAATAGTAAAATAAATAAATAAACAATCTTTTACACAAGTTTTTTGACCTTGAACAGCTTTAAAGATTCTTCACTCACGTGCTTCTCAGAAAATAAAATATTTCAAAAACCTCAGCACGTAATTCAACAAACTTAAACCTACCTCGAACGTTTTGACCATAGATTCTCAACGAAGTACTAACATTTTATCGTCGAATTTATGCCTATTAAAAAGAGGGTAAATTGACTTTCTTCAGCGACAAAAGTTTGAGCTTATTTGCGGTAGGAAGCAAATAAGTCCACAGATAACAGAGTTAACGAACTTTAACTATCAATTTTACCCTACGAAAGATTTTGAAATAAATTGCTGATTGCGTCTATTAAAATGTACAACTTACGAACAAAATTTGGCTGCATATTTTATCATATTACAAGATCCTTTTATATATATTATATTATGTAATTTAACCTTATAACCGCCCGACACAGTAGCCCCCCCGCCTGGCACAGTGAATCGAAAAATAAAAACCTATACAACAAAGAGGGAAGTGTAATACTTAAATTGTTTGATGCCGATATTTCGTTTTATAAAAATAAAAACGAATTAAATATTTTCATATTTGTTTTATTTAACATTGTCCCTAGTAAGAAATACCAGTACATATAAATAACTAGGTAAGTATCAAAGAAACAAAAACATAACTCTTGGTCTATGGGTTTACTTCCTTCTATTTTTGTCTACTACTAATTTTCTTCAGACGAAAAAAAACAGCTTCTGCAGTCGGTGGCAAAAAACAACGATATTTAATAAACAAAATGTCACCGACTTCAGAAGCTGTTTTTTTTTACAACACCCATGACGGAAAAATCCATCTCGTTTTTGAAGACAGTTTTCTTTTTGCAAAATGTGTTTTTATTTTTCCCTGTACCTACAAATATTTACTATGTAGGTATTTATCATTCAACCATGAAACCAAACCTTAACCTTCATGATTCCATTATTATAGCTTTCAACTCCTTACCGTTGAGGAGTACTACCTTCCATAATCAGCTCAGAAAGAATACAACCATATTATTATATTCGTCCCCAAATATTTAATTTAAGAATTATCCTCCAACTCACCTTCCAACAATAGTGCATCAACATGAATTGATGACTGCTAGATCCGAATACTTGAATAACTTTCGCAAAAGACACGAAACACGTGTCTAAAAAATTTGAAGGTTTCCCTCGAATTCTCTGGGATGCCCTCATCGGGATCCCTTCTTTTTACACGACTGCCCCAAAAAAAGAGTGTTATGTTTTTTGCATAATGTTCTTTTACCTACTATACTTTGGTATAACGAATTTTGCATCATTTGTTTTGCCATAATAATACTTTGCCATATATTTTTTTGCCATACAGTTTATGTTGGCATAACTATCTTGAAGGCCTATTTCTTTTGTCATAAAGGGGTTTGAACTTTTTTGTATGGAAGCGGGCATATCGACCCACGGCCTATTTTTTGTTTTTTTTTAGAAAGTAGGTACTAGGAGCACGAGACAACTATTCTTCGACATAACATAACATTTAATTGCAATGCGCAGCGGTTTTCTCGTGCGCATAATAATAATCAACCTGGGAACGGTTATTTGAATACAATTTAGCGCTTAAACACGTAATAAGTCTAATTTTAATGATTGTCGTTATACTCATTGGTCGATCTTTACCTTCAAATATCTCGGTAACGTGACACTTTGGAGTACAGTGTTACTGGACATTTTTTGTTTGTCTATATTATGTCCTCTATCCATACATAGGTACCACTTTAATAATAATAATAATACGTTTATCTCGGACAACACAATTCATAGGCATAGTTACAAAGAATAGAATAGTCAGCTCATAGACAGATACAAAATTCAACACAATACAAAAATTAAATTAACAGCATTAAAACATTCACAAAATAATACATCACACAATAAAATTGAAGATTATGAATAATAATATAGAGAAATTTAAATTCAAATTTTTAAATTTTTCTTTCATCGATGGCCGCGATTTCGAAAAAAAATCAAAATAGCGGGCAGGTTGATATGCCACATCGGTTCTATCCCCTTTAATGCGTATAATGTTGCCAAGCATAATGACTATTAGCTTAAGCATCAAATTAATAGAATTAACGGAAACAAATTTAAGTTATTTTTACGTATTTATTTTGAATTTACAATACATAATATTATGATACTTTCATGCATTACAAATTATTCACACACACACCCTACCGCTCTGCCCAGAGCAGGAGGAGTCATATTTTGATGATGTCCAAACCCCAAAAAAAAAGGGCTAAGAAGGAACATGGGTGGTTTTTAGTCAGTAGAAGTCTGACACTCCCTACCGCTCTACCCAGAGCGGGAGGAGTCATGTGATGATAACCCATCCTCCAAAAAAAAAAGGGGGAATAATTTTTAAAACTCGTGTCACTGCCCAGCAGTGGACAAGCAGGTGGTGTATATCGAAAATCATTGAAAAATTTGAACAGAGGTCTTTTAGTTTGGTTTATATTAATGTTATGAGTAAATCATAATCGTATAGCATTTAAAAATTTTGAATATGGAAATATCATGTGCGTGTGTACTGAGGGACCAAACTGGGAAAATAAAAAAAATAAAAAAAAACTGAAACTAAAAAAAAAAAAAAAACTAAATAAAAAATAAATAACCAAAATAACTGTCATGTTTTAAGTAATAAGTCGGTTGGATCAGTCTTACAATCTACTCATTAATTAATGTTTTTATAAGATAAAATAAATGTTTACACAATCTAGCCACTATTTAATTCTATGTGCGACAAGGAAATTGTAGTTATTATGTTAAGAATGTTGTAATAACTCATGTTATCCACCTCAAATGTTAACCAGATAGTTGACTCATTAATTGGTTAAAAACCTTCGAATGTATTTTTACCAAAATAATAATTGTTGTAAAAATCAAACAAACCTAATAAACATTTGTATTTTACGTTTTAACAACCCGATATAAAGAAGAATGTTCAAGTGATTAAAACTTAAACCGTCTGTGACACAAATATTTCTGCCTAAAGTTAAAGCTTAATTTTAGGGCTTTCCATTACAATTTACTTTGTATTTGTAATTCTCCGTATTACATAGTAATTTGGTCACGAAATCTGGGCTTACAGTCAAATCTCTTTGCGATATTTTGACGCTATATTACGAGTATGTACGTAATCCTGATAAATTCAAAGTACGGAGCAGTCAAATAAATTTTGTGCACATTCATTATTTTTCAATTCCGTCAGATAAAGATTGATTTAGATGTAGGTAAGTATAAATCAATAATTTACTTGTAGCAGATCATCGAACATGAATTATCCATTTTGTCACAACATAGTCTGTTTATGCAATAAAATCGAAATAGCAGAACAATCTCCTGTGAATATTTAAAAACATTATATATGTCGCCGCGAGAGTGTCTATCTGCTGGGATCATTAGGCAATCTAATTAATAACCAGCTTATAATAATAGCTTAGCTTAGTTTTTTATAATCATTAATGAACCTGCCATCTCTGAGATATTTGTACAGTAATTATTACGGGATCGATATTGAAAGACATGAGCGACAGTGCCATCTGTTAGCTTTTGTGTTAACTACTACAGAGATGGTTTGTAATTGAATGGTCTACGGCTCGAATAATGATTTATTAAACAAAGGTCTTTAACTAGAACTATAGTTAAAATTAAGATAAGCTAATTGATTATGAATATTGGGATTTTAATGATTGCTCACTTGAAATTAGGCTATATAAGAGACGTCATTGCACATTGTTGTGAAGATGGCGGCGAATACGATTTTAATTATCAATAACTCAATTTATAATCTGAAACCACGACTAAATCAGTTTCTTTATGTAATTATAAACTAAAAAGTCATAAGATTATTTTGTAGAGCAATTTATTAGTAGAAAACCTGTTCTTTGTATTAAATCCTTTAATTAGCCGGAAATGGCGTAAGTAACATTCTGTTGTAAAAAGTAATGAACCTATTAATTAGACATTAACTTAATAACACCTTCGCATTAATATTGGTATTGTTTTATTGTTAAATAATTATTACAATCAATTGTGAACTATTTTAGTATTGTTTATTAGTTTTAACTGATTAAAAGTAATTAATAACAATACTGAGTACGTGGTACTTCCGCTAGACGGACTAGACAAGTAGACACGCGTGTGACGAAAGATGCACATTATCTCGCGTTTAGCAAATAATGTAAATGAAAGTGGTTTTTGATGTGATTAACATTAATTAGTGCAAACGAGAATTGTAACATGATTTAAATGGAGTTTCTTCAACCCATTCTTCTCCATAGTAACAATGATTCATGTGAATGGGTCTCAACCCCTGAAAAGTTTATAAGTGCCTGTAAATGGACTATTGTAAATAAACGTTTGGTGTTTGAGTCAAGTATTGTGTGTGATTTCAACTACCCATATACCCATCTACCACGAAGAGGAATCTAAGGCGAAGACAATATGGCGGAGGCCATTGATGTTTAGGAGCAGCGTTCCTTATGTGGTTTTCCCGCCTTAACATCAGAAGTGGGATTTTATCTGCGCTTTGCTCATGAATATGCGCCGGAACATCCAAATGATGACATACAGGAAAATATTGAACTGAAGACTGATCGTCTAAAATTTGGCTGTATTTTCATCCTAGTGGTTGACAGATACCAACATGATAATTATGGCTTATTTCAACTTGAACACACATGACCCAGTAAGACAATAAGTTCACATGAAAATACTTTTTACATGGGAAAACAAACAATGAAGTTTTATGTGCCAGAAAACTTCATAGTCCAATCAAAGTGACAAACATACAGTACAGCACAGAATGACCGAAGCAGCAAAATAAAAGAAACTGGGAAGGCATATTAATAAATTAACCTACGGGATGGAACATCAAACCCGGGAAGTATTTTATTTTATTCATTTTAGTAACTGTAGTGCAGGTAACAATATTTTAACTTATCACATTACACACTGGCTAGGTTAATTGCCACCTTAAATTGACACCCGTGGAATTGAAATATTAAGACATCTTTAATCACTCAAGGAGTGATAAGGTCATTACCCGTTCAATGTTTTTATTAAAATTTAAACCAGGGTACTTAATGTGTCACAAACTGAACACATGAATCAAATGATAGTTAGTTACTTGCATTCACACATTAATTAATTAACTAAGTATTAAATCTTGTTATGTTTTAATATTATGTCATTCAGAGTAAAATATGCAATAGAAATAATTCTTATTAGAAATCCCTCATACTTGATTTTCAAGTGAGGAATTGCAATTAAGTACTTTGTACAAACTTGTAAACATTTTTATTGGACAACATGTTTCAAGATTCAATAAAAACAAACAAAGTTGTCCGTCACTGGACACCCGGCAGATGTGAATCTTTGTATTGTAATGACACAATATGTCATGATAAATATTACAATACTTAACTGCCTCCTTGGTCTAGTGGTCGCAACCGCAACTGTTGAGCATGAGGTCCTGGGTACGATTCCCGGGTCAGGCAAAGTGTTATTGGCTTTTTCCATCAGGAATTTATCAGTAACAGCCACGGAGTCTGGATTTGTGCCCGGTTGATGGCAATAGGCTCGCCCCTTATTACATGGGACTTAACAACATAACTGGCGAAATGTGGGTGTACTATTAGGTACACCTCTGCCTAACCCTTCGGGTATTACAGGCGTGATGTTATGTTATGTTTAATATTACAATAATTATTTATTTATTCAATATCTATCAATCGAATCTGCATCTGACCTTACTATATCACTAATTGATTAGCTTGAAGTTAAAAAAAAAATAATTGATCCACATTAAACATTATTTTAATGGCGAAACGCAATAATAGCATCATACTATTTCCCATTATAGCAGACGAGTTGGATTCAAAGCCAGGGTGCACATGTTTCACATAAGTAATGCTTTTATGTAACTGATTCATAAAACAAAACAATTAACAAAACATCAACATTGTTCAACAAATTGTGACAATGAAATTCAGTGCGATAATTCAACAGAAAGCAAAGCTTTAAAGAAGTTAAATTGCGAATGTTTCACTAGTACAGTAACACAACCAATAGTGTTTTTAAAGTAGTTTTAATCAGATTAACTTTCCCATCTTAGTTTAATTACCATCTAAGTATGATAACTATTTAAAAACAATTGATTACCAAGTTTTCATTACTAATTTAAACATTTAGTCAGACTACTTTGAGGGCCTAGTAGTAATGCACCATACAATTAAAGCGTGTGGGCCTGGATTCAATTCCCGAGTCTAACAATGTTGTTGAGTTTCTCCATCAGGAATTTCTCAGTAGCAGTCCAGACAATAATATTAATGGCAAACAGTCTTGCCCTTTAACAAGAGCCTTAAGCATTACTGGCAAAGTGATGATGTACACTTCTGCCTAACCCTTCTGGGATAGCAGGTGTGATGTTTACATAACATCTTTTCTTGTTCTATTATTTACCTGCATGACTTTTACATTCCAGATTCGAGGCAATTATCTTATAAAAGAGGAAATGATAGTAGAGCAAATTCACTACAAATATAAACAACATCAAGTACTACAGCCTGGTGAACAAATGACCGTGTCGCCGGCTATGAAGCTAACAAATGAGAAACAGCATGAGGACAGCCAACCCAGAATGACTGTTTCAGTGTTTACACACCATAAGTTAACATAAAAGGTGAGAAGTTTTCAAACTACTTCAAACACTTCACCACTGATATCAAACAGTGTTGCATTAAAAGGCTCAATACAATCGCCAATCAACCTACCTACCTACATGATGCTCATGTGTGATGAGTATCAGGTATTCCATTTTCATTATTTTAATGTTTTTGCAATCCTGCCAGTTGTTAGCAACAACTATTAACAAAAACAAAGTATTGGTACTAACAGTAACTAATGAAGTATAAAATAATAATACTCACAAAAAGCTAATGGTATCCGTGGAGGAAACAACTAGCGCAATAAGTAATACTCACAATGAATCACAGAAATAATCTATCAGCAGCCGTGGAGGCAACTGGTAAAGAACCAACACAACAAATTATCTATCAACAGCCGTGTAGGCACTTGATAATGAACCCACACAACAAATGATCTATCAGAAGCCGTGGAGGTGACTGGTAATGAACCAACACAACAAATGATCTATCAGCAGCCGTGGAGGGAACTGATAAAATAATACTCTCATGTTATCCTGCTGGGTCCACGGCGTATTAAACGCCCAGAGCCTGGTTCCTTATATCCTGTCAAATCAAAGACTTCGTGCTTGTCACGGAGCAATGGTCCTAAACTCCTTATCCTTTAATCCTGTCAAATCAAAGACTTTGTGTCTATCACAGAGCGGTGTTCCTGATCCTATCCTTTTATCCTGTCAAATCCAAGACTTTGTGTCTATCACAGAGCATTACCTTCCCGTGAGAATGAACAAATAAAAACATACTACTCACACTACATTTACCAAATACAAATCACAATGTCTAAAGCTATCAATAATTTTATTTAAAACAAATCTAGTAGACAGTAGACCTATTATACAAGGTTGCAAAGTCAAGTCATAGTAAGCAACAATATTATCTGTTTGCTGAAAAAGCAAACAGCTTATCAAACAATATCAATGAAATCAATAAAATCAATGATGTTCGATAATTTTGTCAAAAATATTCTATTTAGCTAGTAGCTTAATCAAACAATATTTTATTCAACTAGTAGCTGATCAAACAATATCAATAAATTCAACTAATGTCGTTGATAATTTTGCCAACAATATTCTATTTAGCTAGTAGCTTAATCAAACAATATTTTATTCAACTAGTAGCTGATCAAACAATATCAATAAATTCAACTAATGTCGTTGATAATTTTGCCAACAATGTTCTATTTAGCTAGTAGCTTATCAAACAATATTCTATTCAGCTAGTAGCTGATCAAACAACATCAATAAATTCAATTAATGTTGTTGAATAATGTTGCCAACAATATTCTATTTAGCTAGTAGCTAATCAAACAATATTCTATTAAGCTAGTAGCTAATCAAACAATATTTTATTCAACTAGTAGCTGATCAAACAATATCAATAAATTAAATTATTGTTGTTGATAATTTTGCCAACAATATTCTATTTAGCTAGTAGCAATCAAACAATATTCTATTCAGCTAGTAGCTGATCAAACAACATCAATAAATTCAATTAATGTTGTTGAATGATTTTGCCAACAATATTCTATTAAGCTAGTAGCTAATCAAACAATATTCTATTCAGCTAGTAGCTGATCAAACAATATAAAATAATTCAATTAATGTTGTTGAATAATTTTTCCAACAATATTCTATTTAGCTAGTAGCTAATCAAACAATATTCTATTCAGCTAGTAGCTGATCAAACTATCAATGAATTCAATTAATGCTGTTGAATAATTTTGCCAACAAAATTCTTGTGAGCTAGAAGTTGATCAAACAATATCAATAAACTCAATTCAATTAATGTAATTGAATCATTCAGGCAAAAATTGTTTTATTAAGCTAACAGCTTAGCATCTAATAACTTGAATAAAAATTCCAAACAGCTAGAAATGTCTGTAACTGTGCATGTGTGTCTAGCAAGGTGATACAAAAATGCATTGAATGTCAGATCTATTACA
Source organism: Diarsia brunnea (assembly GCA_949774965.1). NCBI lineage: Eukaryota > Metazoa > Arthropoda > Insecta > Lepidoptera > Noctuidae > Diarsia > Diarsia brunnea. Next base: position 14,064,836 of record OX458999.1, on the reverse strand, counting down.
AGGTTTCTATGTTGAATAAACCAATGAATGAATGTTACTAAATCCTACAATTGAATAAACATTGTAGGATAATAAAAGCAACAATAATCTGCCGACAAAATTTATCTCCACTTTTTCAGATAACAACCACGAGACTACACTTAGGACAACAGACGGACGAGCGGACGGCAACGGCAAGTGCAGAGCACGCACCGCCGATCAGAATGGCCGTGTCGCCGCGAGAGTGTCTATCTGCTGGGATCATTAGGCAATCTAATTAATAACCAGCTTATAATAATAGCTTAGCTTAGTTTTTTATAATCATTAATGAACCTGCCATCTCTGAGATATTTGTACAGTAATTATTACGGGATCGATATTGAAAGACATGAGCGACAGTGCCATCTGTTAGCTTTTGTGTTAACTACTACAGAGATGGTTTGTAATTGAATGGTCTACGGCTCGAATAATGATTTATTAAACAAAGGTCTTTAACTAGAACTATAGTTAAAATTAAGATAAGCTAATTGATTATGAATATTGGGATTTTAATGATTGCTCACTTGAAATTAGGCTATATAAGAGACGTCATTGCACATTGTTGTGAAGATGGCGGCGAATACGATTTTAATTATCAATAACTCAATTTATAATCTGAAACCACGACTAAATCAGTTTCTTTATGTAATTATAAACTAAAAAGTCATAAGATTATTTTGTAGAGCAATTTATTAGTAGAAAACCTGTTCTTTGTATTAAATCCTTTAATTAGCCGGAAATGGCGTAAGTAACATTCTGTTGTAAAAAGTAATGAACCTATTAATTAGACATTAACTTAATAACACCTTCGCATTAATATTGGTATTGTTTTATTGTTAAATAATTATTACAATCAATTGTGAACTATTTTAGTATTGTTTATTAGTTTTAACTGATTAAAAGTAATTAATAACAATACTGAGTACGTGGTACTTCCGCTAGACGGACTAGACAAGTAGACACGCGTGTGACGAAAGATGCACATTATCTCGCGTTTAGCAAATAATGTAAATGAAAGTGGTTTTTGATGTGATTAACATTAATTAGTGCAAACGAGAATTGTAACATGATTTAAATGGAGTTTCTTCAACCCATTCTTCTCCATAGTAACAATGATTCATGTGAATGGGTCTCAACCCCTGAAAAGTTTATAAGTGCCTGTAAATGGACTATTGTAAATAAACGTTTGGTGTTTGAGTCAAGTATTGTGTGTGATTTCAACTACCCATATACCCATCTACCACGAAGAGGAATCTAAGGCGAAGACAATATGGCGGAGGCCATTGATGTTTAGGAGCAGCGTTCCTTATGTGGTTTTCCCGCCTTAACATATATAACTCAATAGAACGTGAATTGCTATTACATTACGCGTAGGCGTAAACAATAATCTACAGGATAACAGTGTCGTGTCAACATGTTTTATCTCTCCATGTTTATAACGAATGTATGAAGGTCTCTCTCTCTTTCGTAAAACTTTTTTTTTAAATCTTTTAGGTCCCCGGTTGCTTCACAATACAAAAGAAAAGCTCGTTCCATCATAGACGCACATCATAAGCGCGTAAGGACAAAATTGCAATAAAAGAAGAAGAAGAATCTATACATATCTATCTATATATACATATAATAAATCTGTAGAGAAATCGTTTTTGTACATCGAAAATATTTAAAAAAAAAATTGTCAGGGTATTAAAGTATAACCAACAGAACACATTTCCAGCATTTTTGGAATTTTTGTCTGTTTGTCTGTTTATCTGTTTGTCTGTTTGTCTGTTTCGATGACTAAGCATCACGTCAAATTTACGAAACGAATGTAGGTAACTTTTATACATAAATATTGTGCGTAACTTGGGCTATTACTTAGTCTTTGTTTCATCGTAATCGGTGCTCTCTATCAAAAGATATATGAATTTATAGTTTTCAAGAAGAACTTATCGTTATGGTCAAGAATGACACAAGCAACGACATCTATTGAACGAATATGGTACTTATAACTAAATGCCTTCACAAGATAACTTTAAAAAAGTTATGATAGCAAAAGGCACGTAGATATAAGTCTAAATGACGCTGATTTCAAAATCTACATAGCCTACACCTTATAGTGTTTGATCGCTCTTTTTTAGCAGTTTATCTTCGTCTTCGACAGATGGCGTTATTCATTTGATGTCATTTTCTGAACCGCGGTGATAGTAAACATACAAACATTATGTTTCGTGAATAGTCTACAAATAAAAATTTACCAATTACACAGTATTAAAATACTATTTTTTTTTAAACTAAATTAAAATTAGATAAAATCCAAGACATATTTTTTTTTGTACCGTGTGGGAATCGAACCTGCGACACGCAGTGCTACTGTTAATCGTCCAGCCATTGCGCCAATCATGTCGTCATATAGATGTGGTGTGTTGTTAGCCCTATGTGTCGAGGCCACGGTATCTCTTTCGAACAACCCGCAGCCCCAACGGGCGTCGGTCCTTGGGGGCCCCTTCAATGTTGCTGACATCTCTTTTAGACGCGCGTGGAACACGAACGCGCCTCCATCGTCATAGGACGGACGAACGATTAACTAGCCCGTTACTCACCGTTCACAGGCCCGCGCCTACGGTGGCCGGAAGCCATCACGTGGCCCCCGATGTCCGGAGCGTCTCCCGCGGCGGCTGGGACGAGAGGTTGTCTCCCTCTCACGTTCCGCCACCTCTTTCGCTAGCATTACTGCTTCGCAGAAGGAGGTGGCGGCCATTTCAGATTCGATGTCCCAGATTCGGTACAGGTACCCTCTCGAAACACCCTCTAATCTCCCCTTTTTTTTGTGGTTCGTAAATTATCAAATGACTCATCCCGCTCTGGGAGGAGCGGAAGAAAGTGTCAGACTTCTACTGACTAAAAACCACCCACGTTCCTTCTTAGCCCTTTGTGTTTCGGGGCCATGGTATCTCTTGCGGACAACCCTCAGCCCCGGCAGACGTCCCTTTGGGGCCCCTTAATTGTTGCTGACATATCTTTGAGGCGCGCGTGGAACACGAACGCGCCAACGACAGTCTGTCTGCCTGTCGACTATAATGTACCTGTTTCAAATTTCTTCAAGATCCGTTCGGCCGTTCTGACGTGGTTGATTAACAAACACCCATCCATCTAAACTTTAGTATGAGACATAGTCAGTACTTTGCATTACTCTCTTCTTATTTTCTACAGCGTCAGTAAGTTAACGCAGGGCAATGATTAAATGTACTTTTATCTAAGCGACGCATTTTAGTTTCCGACAAGCACGCGAACGAAGTCGCAGGCACAGCTAGTTTATCATAAAAATGGAAAAGCCGGAATTAGTCCCAAGTTTGCAATGAAAATACTGAATTAGTTCGGTCGTTAACTCAGTAGTTAGGTAGAAGTTCGTGCTCGGCGGGCCGTGAATACTTACTCCTCACAAAATAGTAATGTAGGTTTTGCTTTAGTGAGCCAAGTCAAGGCTAATTATTGTTTTCGTTCCCTATAGTAGTGAAAAAGCTGTAACTATATTAACTTTCTTTCTTTTTGCAACGCTCGTCGAGTCTGAAATTATATTATGAGAACGTACTTCGGTAGACGGTAATGAAAAGAATCTTAGGTCTTGAAAATAAACAAAATCACTTTTACATATACGGGAATTATTTTAGTTAGCTGTAAAGAATTAATTCCCAGAATTCGAACCCTTTTTTTTGGGTTGCGAAATCATCAAATAACCCCTCCCGCTCTTGGGCAGAGCGAACGAGAGTGTCAGACGTCTACTGACTAAAAACCACCCATGTTCCTTCTTAGCCCTTGTGCCGAGGCCGCGGTATCTCTTTCGAACCACCCGCAGCCACGACGGGGTCGGGGGTCTCGCTCCCTGAATGAATAACACAAAGTACCTACCTAAAGTGCCTATCTCAGTTTGGACTACTACCTATCACTTGTGAGCCGGGGCAGACACTACTAGGCCATCACTATACAATAAGTTAAATTATATAATAAAAATCTAGCAGCAGTAGGTATTGTTCTGCAGAATATAGCCAGGCAGCTAGGCACCCACCGCCATAGACCGACGCGCGACGGCGTCGGGGGCGCCGCGGCGCCCCCGACGAGTGCAATGTGAAATGTAGCAATTTCAACGGCGAGCGATAGTCGCTTTGTTTCATTTTCAATCACTTACCTACACAACAAAATTCGATACTATGCAACAAAACCCAAAGCATGAAATGGTATGCTTACTCATTGCTTTGTTCTCTCTAACTAAGCTTACAAACCAAACACGGTGTTAGCTGTTTACCTATTTGTTATTATATTAACCGACTTCCAAAAAGGAGGAGGTTATCTATTCGTGCGGTATTTTTTTTAAAGTATGTTCACCGATATCTCCGTGAAATGTAGACCGATTTTCAAAATTCTTTTAGAATTCCAAGGCGAATACTCCCGAGGTGGATAGACATTGACAGACATATTATCTCAGATAATATGTCTGTCAATGTGTAGTTAGTATTGTGGGTTAGGGAAATAATAAAAAACACATTGCTATACTGGATTGCATTTCATTACATGATAAATAAGAACACATTTTTTAACTCTCTTCGTCCATTTCATTCTCAATGTCATGTCAAATAATCGTATCTAAAATTGTGTTGGCGGAGTAGAGATTATTTTGATATCTGTCCAACGCCATGTATTATATATGTATATAACATGCGAACAGTAGCCTAAGCTCGGTTTCCCAATAAAAAAATATCAATAGTCAATATTGCATCCAGCCCTTGTGTAGCTCTTTCTACGAGAATGTACACGTAAATGTCCGTCTAGATGAATGTCTAATACGAGTCCCGCCAACACGATTCAGACTTCGCTAGCAACAAATTCAAAATACACTGTTAATAACATCCATGCCGTTATACATCCAAATCGTAAGAATACGAGAATCGTGTCTAAAGAGGTATGCTGGGTCAGTCACAATACACAAACGATCACAATTTCCAAGGAAATGCCAAGTCGTTATAATGCATCGGCCCATAGATAACACAGACATCGAGCCATGCATCTATTTTTAACCGACTTCAAAAAAGGAGGAGGTTCTATGTTTGTTTTTAAACCTTGCCCAATACTAGGACTATCTCCTGTATCGTGGGTGCGTTCACAAACATTTAAACTCACACACACAAGTACCCAGACTCGGAACAACTATCTGTAGGCCATACAAATGTTTGTTACGTGCGGGGATCGAACCCACGACACGCAGTGCAGCAGTCCAATCGTTCAGCCACTGTGCCAACCGAGCCGATTAGGGCCGCCAATTTATTTCATTTAAAATTCTCTATAAAATACGCCAGGAACCTAAAACAGTGCAATAAAGTATAATAACTTCTTCGATTTTAATAAGCAATACAAAACCAAATGTCTCCTTTCGGATTAGATTTAGAGAAATGCATCCATAATAACTTTTGATCGCTTTATTCTGTTCTTTCAAAATATTGAAGTTGCATTACTGGCCGCGCAACTTCAAAACGACGCCAACTTTACTCAATGCCTTTTAATGTTAATGAATACGTGTCATGCATTTATTTAATTTACTAGCTGTGCCCGCGACTTCGTTCGCGTGCTTGTCGGAAACTAAAATGCGTCGCTTAGATAAAAGTACATTTAATCATTGCCCTGTGTTAACTTACTGACGCTGTAGAAAATAAGAAGAGAGTAATGCAAAGTACTGACTATGTCTCATACTAAAGTTTAGATGGATGGGTGTTTGTTAATCAACCACGTCAGAAACTCAGAACGGCCGAACGGATCTTGAAGAAATTTGAAACAGGTACATTATAGTCGACAGGCAGACAGATTGTCGTTGGCGCGATCGTGTTCCACGCGCGCCTCAAAGATATGTCAGCAACAATTAAGGGGCCCCAAAGGGACGTCTCCCGGGGCTGAGGGTTGTCCGCAAGAGATACCATGGCCCCGAAACACAAAGGGCTAAGAAGGAACGTGGGTAGTTTTTAGTCAGTAGAAGTCTGACACTTTCTTCCGCTCCGCCCAGAGCGGGATGAGTCATTTGATAATTTACGAACCACAAAAAAAAGGGGGGATTAGAGGGTGTTTCGAGAGGGTACCTGTACCGAATCTGGGACATCGAATCTGAAATGGCCGCCACCTCCTTCTGCGAAGCAGTAATGCTAGCGAAAGAGGTGGCGGAACGTGAGATGGAGACAACCTCTCGCTCAGCCGCCGCGGGAGACGCTCCGGGCATAGGGGGCCACGTGATGGCTTCCGGCCACCGTAGGCGCGGGCCTGTGAACGGGGTGTAACGGGCTAGTTAATCGTTCGTCCGTCCTATGACGATGGAGGCGGGTTCGTGTTCCACGCGCGTCTCAAAGAGATGTCAGCAACATTGAAGGGGCCCCCAAGGACCGACGCCCGTTGGGGCTGCGGGTTGTTCGAAAGAGATACCGCGGCCTCGACACATAGGGCTAACAACACACCACATCTATATGACGACATGGTTGGCGCAATGGCTGGACGATTAACAGTAGCACTGCGTGTCGCAGGTTCGATTCCCACACGGTACAAAAAAAATATGTCTTGGGTTTTATCTAATTTTAATTTAGTTTAAAAAAAAATAGTATTTTAATACTGTGTAATTGGTAAATTTTTATTTGTTGACTATTCACGAAACATAATGTGTGTATGTTTACAGTTACTATCACCGCGGTTCAGAAAATGACATCAAATGAATAACGCCATCTGTCGAAGACGAAGATAAACTGCTAAAAAAGAGCGATCAAACACTATAAGGTTTAGGCTATGTAGATTTTGAAAGCAGCGTCATTTAGACTTATATCTACGTACCTTTTGCTATCATAACTTTTTTAAAGTTATCTTGTGAAGGCATTTAGTAATAAGTACCATATTCGTTCAATAGATGTCGTTGCTTGTCTCATTCTTGACCATAACGATAAGTTCTTCTTGAAAACTATAAATTCATATACCTTTTGATAGGGAGCACCGATTACGATGAAACAAAGACTAAGTAATAGCCCAAGTTACACACAATATTTATGTATAAAAGTAACCTACATTCGTTTCGTAAATTTGACGTGATGCTTAGTCATCGAAACAGACAAACAGACAAAAATTCTAATAATGCTGGAAATGTGTTCTGTTGGTTATACTTTAATACCCTGACAATTTTTTTTTTAAATATTTTCGATGTACAAAAACGATTTCTCTACAGATTTATTATATGTATAGAAGATTAGAGAATCAGTGTGTCAAATATGACAAAGTTTTAGTGCTGGGAGATTTCAACATTGCTTCTACAACGGGAAATTCAATACTATTTGGAGTATTTTGTGACCCACGTTGAATTTCGGCAGGTAAATAACATTGTTAATATTAATAATCGTGTCTTAGATGTAGAGGTATATACCGGCCGTATAAATCTCGGATAAACCTTTGGTTGATGTTGTCAAACAAGACCCGGCTTTGCGCTAACGACCAGTATCGGTAGGCCGTCACTCAGAAGAAATAGGTCGAATTTTTACAAAGCGGATTTTCTAGGTTTATATAATTCTTTTAAGTCAGTAAATTGGGAGTCGTTGCTTAATATTCATAACTCTGAGGCGGCTAATAAAACAGTAAATTAGGTTATTTACGGTTGTGTTCCTAAGAAATGGGTTCTAGCAAGTAAACAAGAGTCTAGATTTTGCTATTCAGTATGGTACACTTCTGCGATGATAACAGATTTCAAAGACAATTGGCATTATCACAAATTGTACAATTCTACGGGTTCCCAGATTGATTATAAAATGTTTTCTAGTTTGCGTAAGACGATGAAATCACAAAATAGCTTTAAACTATGAAGTGTACCAAAACAGGCTTCAAAGGAACCTGGAAGTGATACGCAGAAAGCCATCAATGCTCTTCGAGTCCAGTACAACAATGCATTCAGGATGCTGCTTGGGCTGCCACGCTTCTGCAGTGCGTCGGGAATGTTTGCTGATGCGCACACTGATGGCTTTGCAGCAATCAGACGTAAGCGTTGCTAACTTGCCCGATTATAAATTATCTGTCTAGCCTGTATGTGTTACTAACATAGTTTTTAAGTTTTTTATGTTTATTAACAATCTATGAATGCTATAAATCTGATATAAATGATAATAAATAAATAAATATTTTTTTAATTTTTGTATTAAAATCGTAAAGCTGTTCAGTCTTAGTAGTTTCCGAATAAAGTGGCTGTGACATACGGACGGACAGACATTAAGAATCTATAAGGGTTCCGTTTTTTCACCATTCGGCTACGGAACCCTATAAAGGCTACTAGAATAAGTACTTAATCTTCAGAATGCGGTTATGACTTTAGTAACACTAATCCCATTAATTTGAAGCACGATATTAACACCGACCTAATAACGGCTTACTTTATCAGATCACATCAAAACATACCATAGCCAGTTTCCCGTGATGTTATGGGAAAACTTGTAAATCCTGTCTGTTTTCCCAAACGTTCAGTGTATCGCGCAAATTGCGGCGCCAGTTCAGTGAAGAGGGTGGAACGGCGCGGATCAGACGCCCGCAGAGCGGCCCGCGGCGGCACTTCGCGAACCTGACATGTGAAGTTAAAACAATAACAAAAACCTGCAACATTGTGAAACACCTGGTTTTAGTTCCCAACAGTTGTGTTTTGAACTTGTGTGAAAGTTACAACTTTATTACAATTTTACTTTTGGCTGTGGTAAGTTTTTCAAAAGTTTTATTTACTTTGTAACTTTAATCGATATCGGTTTTTTAATATACATTTCTAAAGATCTTTTCTCTTCTTTGTGAGATATTATTATCTATTGTTTAAAAAACAATTAAATTTTAAACTATATTCGGCCTCGTGTTTCCTTTAATTATCTAAAAGTGCAAATTAATAACAATTATTCGTTATCAGCCATAAATAACGGGTTATTAACAGCAACGTTTATGAATGAAGGGCACACCAATTGTTTTAGTAGGTACCTAATTAAATTTTTGTTACTTTTTACGACGAGTCGTGTTTATTTTATTGTAAAAATACGGAATATTAAGTAAGTAGGTACTCATACACGATTAGCGCACACACGATTCACTTCATCATCTGCCTAGCCTTTTCCCAACTATGTTAGGGTCGGCTTCCAGTCTAACCAGATGCAGCTGAATACCAGTATTTTACATGAAGCGACTGCCTATCTGACCTCCACAACCCAGTTAATACTGGGTAATACGATACCCTTAGGTAAGACTGGTTGTCAGACTTTCAGGTTTACTGACTACCTGTAACGACTGCCAAAGATCTATATATGACAGCCGGGACCAACAGCTTAACGTGCTTTCCGAGGCACGGAGGAAACTCGGTATGTCGGGCGGTCACCCATCCACAGACCGACCTAGGCAAGCACAGCTTTACCTAAAGATCGACCCGAGTGGCAGTTCTTATTAAGCCACGAGCTCCTCACAGCACACACGATTCACTTGAATGTAAATTAATACATTGTAGATACTGTGAGTTGAATTTTAATTAGTAATTAAGATTAATAAGACCACCAACATTTTAAATGTATAAATAATTAAAAAAGTACATTTAATTCCCCACTTGGTTTCATTCAAATCGGAATGACCTTTCTTAGAGTTTGAAAATATTTATTGCTAAGAATAAAATCTAAGTCTATAGGCGAGAGTGTCGTAACCTAAATTATAATAAACGAATGATTGATTGACGAACCGTATAGGTACTACGATTTTGCAATTGTCAGTCAGTCAATTGACTGAAATTATACATAAAAGTTACAATTTCTGAAAACTCTTATAAATAGAAGGGTCTTTCAGAATATTTTAGTCACTTACACGCCAGTGAGATCTATTTGTTACTTTACTCTTTAATACATTTACGTTAGCAAAAACAACCATATGCTTATTCCTTAATGCGCATAAAAAGAGTATTTATTCAAATTCTATTAATATAGCTTATGTAAAATGGCGAAACGTGGCAATGAGTTTTCTTACAGCAAACCTAATTTCGATTGCGAGATTTGTGGAAGAAGATTATATTTAACATTTAACAATACATTAATAACATTTACACAAATTAATAAACGTAACTAAATATATACAAAATAATACACGTAGTTCATAGAATACATACCTATTAAATCCCATATTAGTACCTACGAGCATATTAATCATGTTAACAAGAAATGTTCCCCTAATGAACCTTTTACGAACATACTTAACTTTTACTAAGTTACAGTCAATCACAATCAGCTACAAGAAATTCTATAGAAGAATCAATAATAAATCAATTAATCAAGCCTAGTTTTGAGTTACCACAAAATAAACCGATTAAAGTAATGTTTATAAAGTGTAAACGATAAATCAGAAGTTGACAATGGCATTAATGGTATGATAATAATGATTGAATGTCCACACTTCCGTAGAAAAGTTAAACAAAGAAAATAAACAAATCATTCCTAAAACAGTCGGACACGTAATATTATAAATAGGTACAAAAGCCTCAATCAACATCTGAAGGGAAGGGCTTGATTCAGAAAGCAGTAATGGCGCAATTTCATTAGTCGATAGGGCCCGCATGCGGGGTGCGGGAATGCGAACAAAAGGGCCCTTATTCGGGAACCGTTTATAATTATGTATGATATTTTCTCCCCGTATGCTGTATACCGAACGAGTTAACGACCAATGAAATTGCGCCATAATTCTGAACACGGCGCGTTTTGTTCTTCTCTCAACAGCCTTGACCAGAGGTAGCTCGGACCCTGTTCCCGACGATGATGGGCGATTATTTTTAAATGATACTTTTTCAGGAATATTATATATAAGTAAAAATATAAAAGTTATGTGTAAAAATATATCAAAGTACATAAATTATTAAAGGCGCGGCCTTTAACTTAATACTATGTGCAAACATTGCACCGACATGGTGCTATGACTTTTGTTATCGTTGAAAAACGCTGCATTCTAATACCTACCAGCATTTAAGGAACCTGTTAGCAATCTGGTAGTATGTATTATCAGTATGACTAACCTGTCTTTTCTTAGGTGAGACCAATTTAATTATTTTTTATTTACTATGGTTGGTCTGTTTACGACCAAAGTTTATACATTTGTCGACGTTTCGCAGTTATCCTAACAGGTACTATACCAATTATTATATGGCCTAACTAACCCTTTGCCGAGCGTTTATGGCTAGTCTCACGGGTGTCACCACTGACATCCGGAAGATTTGAACCACTAAATTAACCTACCCTATTCTCTCTCAATTATCCCCAATCCTATCAAATTGCTGTGTAGTTGTACGCACGACGTACCAATCAAGCTATAAAAAACCAATTTATACGGATTTTTCATTATACGTACGTGTCTATACAAAGTGAGGTCACGTAATGTCACGTTATACTAGAAAGCAAAGCTTAATGTGTCGCCGTGTGTACGTAGAGCAGCTTATAGAACAATTAAGTTATAGTTACCAATGACAGGGGCTGAGCACTACAAAGTTGAAGTAAATCTATTAGACCCATTTATTTTCTGGCGGGTGCTGGAAAGTCAATGCTGGGTACCTTAATAACTGGCGGTAAATGTCCCAAAATAGAACATATGAAAGTTTTTATTTTATTTTACCCTTTGAATGTGTGAAAACGCCTGTAGAAGTGACAACACTTAGGGGAAATGTGACAATACTTAGGGGAGGCCTAGGTCTAGCAATGGACGTCTTTCGGCTGAAATGATGATGATGATGATGACTTAGACGCCTAAACGGCTGTTGTTTATTTAGTTAACACGTTTATTTTACCTGTTTTTTGTAAATATTTATTAGTTTTAATTATTTTTAAAGTAAAACTGAATATAGTTTTGTATAGCTTTTCGTTATAATATGTTTTCTAAAATACAATATTCGTGGAAACGTAACATGTATGTACATCAATGCAGTTTGAAAAATCACTTTTGAATTTGGCTAAGAGTTAAATACATTTATATCGCGATAACCTTTCTATCAGAATCACTAAAAATAGGAATATATACGGATGAAAAGACTGCTTTGATAAAATTCTGGTATTAATAAATTTAAACAATAAATTAATTTGCACAAAATGCGTTTAATGGATGTTCACTTTACAAGACCAAAAACATCAAATAACTTTACAAAAAAAAAACTGCCACTTTTCACTCTTATGGCATAAGGGATTTTGAAAGGAGACTTATTACTTATAATAACTCTCCTTTCAAAAGTAATCTCTTCTTCTCCTTCTTTGTCTTGTTTCTATTACTTGCTACTAAAAATGGTCGACCGGTAAGTAAATCGGTAGTACCTTTCTACCCACAATATTAAGTGTAAAAAAAACCAAGTGTGAATCTAGATTCACCTCTAGAGGTCAGAACTTCAGGAGCAGATACACAAAAGTAAAATAAACAATAAGTTACCTACTAGAGAATATGCTGCAATAGACACGTTTCAATTAAGTGTACGTTCCTATCGATTTTCCTGACTGACTGAATGTTGTTCCAGTAATATAGGGCTATAGCCGTTATTGCATTCATGTAGTTGAAGCAACATTTACTGCCAAATTCAAACAAAGTTGTTCAAAACTCTGAGTTGAAAGTTAGTACCATTTAGCTTTTATGCACGCAGTAAGGATAGAAAAACATAATTAAGAAAGAATCCTCAAACTTCTTTTCTAACGTCTTTTTCTTGTCTTCATTGTAATCAGGCTTTTCTATCGTATTTTGACTTTAAAAGGACATTTTGAGAAGAACCATTCAAGATTGCTGGCTCGTTAAAGCTCGAAAATATTATTTTTAAGTGCTGATCTTAGCCTGGTGCTGACTTGAATCACTAATTTAAAAAATCACCGAATTAAAAGAAAACAACCCAAAGGGAACGTCAAGTTGCCACAAACGATTGATCAAGTCTCTTCAAGCGCCAAGATTGAATTGTGCGCTACATTGAATTATTCTACAGAAATAATTAAAAATATCAACGTGCGAGCATTTCTGTAAATGCTAATCAAATCGTTTTGTATTTCATTTAATGCTAACAGTTAAAATGTATAATATGTCTGATCAAATGGACTTTCAGAAACATTGGAATGTTTGGTTGCAATTGAATGAATGACTAGTTTTCATCAACAGTGCAAGTGAGCTAATACATAAATGTGTCCATTTACTAAATAAATAATATTTTAATACAATCAGAATTTAACCCATAATAACATACTAAATACATTTAATTTAGTGAATATTATATTGACTTAAAGGGTAAGTTATTAAGAGATAATTAATTATATAACTATTTAATATTTGACTATTTAGTATTTGCGTAATAGGTACTCGTAACCCGCGTGCGTGTATGACCAGATATATGAATGTAAACGAGGTAAAAGGATTATGTAAGAATCGTAGCTAGTGGCGTTCTGTGGTTTCTGCCTACCCCCATGAGAAAAGGGCGTGAGCTTATGTATGTATGTGACTAGAATTTTTTAACTATATTCTACAGTATAAATAGGTAATAAGTTCTTGTTACTCGAGTGTAATTATCAATCCTGCGAAATCTGTGTCTGTGATGAACTAAAGGTGACCGTGAACAACTTACAATATACAATCGTTTATTTTCACACGTATTTCGTACCGATCTTTAACAGGTACCTCGAGCAAAGATTTACATAATTTGGTGTCTCCTTATCATACCTACTTGAGTATAGAAAAACTGCTCATAAAGCGATGAGTAGAGACGAAATATGGCATTTTCGGAATGAGAGAAACTATTCAGTGTCAAATGACAGTAAAAATCACGGGATCATTTATGACTCGTTATGGCGCGATTGTCCTTGGTCTTTAGCCCATTTTTGGGTAGTCACAATAACTTTACTCTAAGGGCTCTCGAAGTTTTGATTACTCTCTCTGCAAATCGCAATGAAATGAAATGTCACACTGACTTTGAGTAATTTGAACGAAGTCATTATGACGAAAATATTTATTTGTGCAACAAGAGAGCAAAGTGGGTTTTTGCTGCGAGTGTTGATTTTGAATCCCGAGTAAGCGAAGGATTCTATAGTTGAATCACGAGCGTAGCGAGTGATTCTAAAGTTGAATCCTGAGTGTGGCGAGGGATTCAAAGGCACGAGATGCAAAAAAACTTTGCTCTCGTGTAACACACATGACTTTTCACTTCAGCAGCGAGAACACTTTATGAGATAAAATAATAAACAGGAATAGATTGAAATAACTATTTATTGTGACTCAAAATAATTAACATTTTAGGTAGACCAATTCAATAAAATTAGCCTTATTAACTGACATTCTTTTTAGAAAAGACGAGTTTTGCGTATGTTTCAATATGCACGTTATGTTTTGTTTATAAAGTAGCTTTCAACATTGAGTAAATATTCCACATTGTAGATGATCGCCTCGTCTGTGATAAATCTAAAAAATATGATAGCAACACCGTCTCCGAAAAACTGCTTGCGCCCTTTGTAAGTCTCCATTCATTGAAGAAATGGTATGCTTTCAGATATTTTTCGCGAGATTTTTCAGGTAGGAAACTTAATTCTGCATTTTTACATTATTCTTCAATTCTTCGGGTGTTAAATAGCAGACTTCGTCACTGGACTCACTCATATTTATTTATTATTATTACTTTATTATCCAAATTTTATTGTACTTTGTAGCTAGCGTAACAGAGAAAACAATAAAAATTTGAATCCCGCTGTTTTTTTTTAAATTCGTTCTGAAACTACACTCGCGGTATTCTGTCTCAATATTAAAAATTGTTTAAACTGTAAATAAATAAGTAGATACCTACATAATAAACTTCGTATTTTTTTCTTCAACATTCTTCATCTTGATTTAAATATAAAAAATATTAATTCGATTATTTGAAATAATTATATTAAATATTTTTCCACATAAATGGTAAAAAAAGAAAAACATGGACCTTATTTTTTTTTACACCAGACAGTTTTCATTGATTTTCTGAAACTTTTGCATTTGGTCTGAGGTGGGTTTTTACAATCATGCATTCATATATAGTTTGTTTTATTTTGTAGTAGGTACCTACCAAGCTTTTTCACGTCGAAATTTGTTATGGTGCGTTCAGAAACAAATATAATTCAGTTACAATCTGTTTTTTTTCTGTTCCGTGCTTTATTTTGAACAAGTTATTATAATCTGTTTTTTTTTTCTTATTCGTTGACGAGTTCTATGAGGAATCTAAAGGTAACATTAAAATATAAAGATAAGTAAAATTTTATTACGTACATCTTTTGAACGCAACCCAATTGACATTGAGAGTTGAAGGAAAATCCGTCTGTACTTCTGCAGCACTTGCGATCATTTTCAATTGATTGTGGAAGCTGGTCCAAATAAAGGCTTATCTGGGATATCTGGGTATCGCATAGTGGACTTGAAGCATGTAATAGAGTGGGCATTTCTTCTGGAAAGACATTGAAATATCTGTGAATCTTCACAAATTGAATTTGTTAGTGAAAGACATGATGGATTTCGAAGTGAATTAATTTTCAAGTGCAGCATGTGTGATCGAGCGTGGAAACATTGGTACGGAGAGCAGTAATAAAATAAAAACTGCATTTGTGTGGGCAACTGTGACTTCTGGTAGCTTTTACACTCAAGCAGCTCACATAACAAGTCTTATGGATATTCCAACAATGTCAGCCAATAAATTTTGTCGAGTTGAAAGAAAATATGGCAGTGTGTGGTTAGAACATTTGACAGAGGAAATTAAAATTGCTGGTGAACAAGAAAGATCAATTGCTATTCAAAAAGGTCATACTACATACACATACATACATAACTTTGACTCGTCATCTGGTATGGTAAGTTAATATTTTACTAAAAACAAATTTGGTTCTTTATGACTTTTTTATTATGTGCATTATTTACAAGTGTTGCTTTTCATTTCCAGGCCTGCATTATTGGTAAAGAAACTAAAAAATGTATATTTTATGGTGTTAGAAACAAATATTGTTATACATGTCAATATTATGGGAGGAGAAACATGGATATGAAAGTACATAATTGCTGCAAAAATTTTACTGGACCATCTACAGCAATGGAATCGGAAATTATTGTGGAAGGCTTTCAAAAGAGTGAAGAAATACATCAACTTCGCTATTTGAGTTTTATTGGTGACGGAGACTCCTCTGTGTTTGCAAAATTGATAGAGAAAGTGTCATAATATGGGAACATCATAAAAAAAATTGAGTGCAAGAATCACGTGATCAAAAACTATACCCGTGCACTCTACAAGGTAAATGAATAAATCAAATTTGTAAGTCATCCCAGGATCAGTGAAGCATATTATTCTGTATTTATATTTTGTTCTTTTTAGATCTTGGCCAACACTAAGCTCCCTCTTTCTGGGCGAATTTTTTGAAGCCAAAGATTATGAAGCTTACACTAGTAGCACGGAAAATTATCATCTGTAGCAGTGAGCATGCTACTACTATGGCAGCAGATTTGAGAAATGGCCCGCTTCATGTATTCAGAGTACATGAAAACTGCAAGGATTATTACTGCAATGTAAATAAAACATTGACAGATGGAACTGAAAAGAAGGAAGAAGATCTCGTAGAAAGTTTGAAAAATACTGCTCCAGAAGTGTGGGCTCTCATTTATGCACCCAATGAAAAAATTGCTTTGAAGGCTTCAAATCCTTCTGCAACGTCAACATCAGTTAGAAATTCAAGCAAATAAGAGAAGTAAAGTTTTATTTCAGAGCAGCTTTGGAGATTGACGGTAAATAATCTTTTGAAGTGAATGGTAAATAATATTGGTCAAAAAGTAAGAATTATATGCTAAGTATGTTTTCTTTGTTGCAGCAGCAGTGTAGCAGTTGGTTCAAAGAAAGTTTCAAGGCAGAGGGCGAAATCAACAAATCAAATGATTTTTGTTCTAATTGTATTTTGGTAGTAGTTTGTTTAGAATCTACATTATCATTGTATATTTCTTTTGATTTTGTATCAAAAGGAGAAATAATACATCTTAGGTATACATACTTCATATAAAGAGCTTTATATTTTCGTTTTATTATATGCTTTTGTTGAGTGCTTCGAAATTAGGAAATATTTTTTTCACCTCCCTTGTTATTATCTCAAAATAAATCGTGTTAGATTTGTAGCTCTTGTCTAGGAATTATAGTTTCTTACGTGTTATGAAATGTATAATTATTGTAATAATTGGTACTGTTACAAATCATAAGTGTTATTAGTTTTGAGTGATTATGCATGTATCAGCATTTAATTATGTTACTTCAATTCTTCTGGTTTGATAAAAAAATCAATAGTGTACCTAGTGTAGTAAAATAAAACTGCGTATTATTGTAATTAATGTTGACATAATTTATTTCCCAAAATTAAATAGTTTACACCAAAAAATATACTTTTTATTTTTTTAACAATCGTACATAATAAAATATACCTACTCACGAACAGTAAGTCGTGGGCTCAAATCCAGACAGGCGCATTACTTTGTGGAATGTATTGCCTCACCACATGCTCTCAATAAATATGAAGCAAAGCATGGTGAGAATGTCCTAGAACCAAAAATTTGAAGACGTGACATCTACCCCACTGGGCCCGCGTGGTGGCCGTGTCCCAGCAGTGGGAACATTATAGGCTGATGATGATATACCGTAGCAGGTGGCATTCTGCAGTTCTGCCAACCCAATCTACCCATAAAGAAAAATGAAAAACATTTTTTTTCATGCACGCCATCTAGTGTTTAATCTTCGTAAATGTACTCGCTCACCTCTGTGTGTGTAAACGACGCTATATTCAATGGCAGATGTTAAATTACACCTTTGTGTCGAATTAGGTGGATATTATGACAATTATGTGACCCAGTTCGATAAAACGCGATGTTCGATAACCGCAATTGCTACTCCTACGACTTAATAGTTTTCCAATTACACAAAAACACGAATAAACTAAAAATGTTGACTTCAACGCCATCTAGCGGGAAAATGGCTGGGAGCAACCTGTATGAATCACCTTAAGTGAATGTATTCTTTTTGTCAAATAAATATCTTAACCCGTAAGTTATTTCATGGAAAAAGTTCAGACAATATCATTTAAAAGAAATTTCTCAAGTTGAAGTTACTATAGTAATAGTGTCAGCTCTTCTTATACGTCTTTGTCGTCTTTTCTCAGTGACAAAAAACGACGAAACCTCGATATGTCACCAGTTATGTAATACATTATATTCGCAAAAAAAAACCTTCAACTACCGAACAGCCAGATGATATTGTCAATTCTGTGATATTCACATTATAATAAAACATATTATGATGTGGCATGAAAACTAGACTAAAAAGTAGGTATTAAAAACTCGTAAGTATATATATGGAAGTAATAAAAAATCCAGTTATATATTACTGGTTACCATAATTATGACTATCTATTCTATAGGTATAGTTCATAACATTATTTTATAAATATTATATTTTGCATAGATCTTCCAAGCGAATTGAAGCTTTAAGGATTTGAAACTGAGTTGAAAATGGATGGATGTCTTGTGAGTGAGTATGTATTGAGGATGTAATGGAGTAGCCGAATGAGAGTTTCTGAGCATCGAGGTGAATAGCGTATGAATGGAAATCTTATGATATCTACGTCCGCCAGTGTACAACAACAAAGCCTGTTGCAGAATAATGAATATACGTATTTCTTATGCAAGAATTGTTTAAAGTAACAAATCACAACGTGACACAGCACAATGACCTGGTCAAAGAAATTAATTATCCGGTTTCCGCTTGCCTTCGCATAAGGAAAATAACCTTTAGACCTGAAATTAGGCCATCACGTTTAAAATCTGTGCTTTAATTACTAAAGTTGAATAGTTTGAAGAAAAACGATCGCAATATAAAACAGAAAACAATCAATTATTTTTGGAGTAGGTCCCTATTCTATTTTTCCAATGTTACGCCTACAAAATGCTTAGTAAAGGTCTGATAAAATATTATAATTTATAAGTTTTATGCAGTTCCACAATCTCAGCTATTAACATAATTTACAATAAACGATGCACCAATCTGTCTATAGGTTACTGGAACTTTGTATATTTTTGCATGAATCATAGAAAATGTGGGTGTCATGTTTTATAAAACAATTAGTTTTTATGTGTCAGAAACAAAAACATTGGCTCATTTTTCATTAGAGTGCTAAATGTATTTCTTTATAGTTTAGTGAACAAATACGTCGTACGTATTATGCGTTTAGCATAATGTAGGTACAAGTTTGGGTAGTAACCTTAAACCAACATGTAAACTTTAACCAACTTATCTTTGTAGGCCAGAAACACTAAACTAACATAATTAACATAGTTGGACATTTCGATGCAAAGCTTGACAAGCAACGCCACCTTGATCTGCACATTAAATTCATACTTAAATTAACGGCTAAGCAATATCTGTCAGTATCACTTCTGGTTGTGTCACTAACTGCATCTTATGTCTGCCTTCTGTATTAAATCTTAAGACTGTTATGTCACCACCACTGCAGTACCATAGCAGCACACTCGAAACCAGGGTAGACCAGACAGACACTGCCCAAACGATGGAATAACATAAAAAAAAACGATTTAAAATCATTTGTCACTTGTCAGAGCAAGCTTATACATAATAATATGTGTAGCAATCTGTAATCGGTATATTAATCCAGTCGACATGTTGAAACAGCAGAGGAATCTGGAAAGTATTCCGACGCAAATGGAACGTTGCTATTTATTGTAAACTACGTAACTAGATCCACCACAATCTCTGCACCGCTAGTAAAATAAAATGGCAGATAATTGGGAATCAAACGAGCTTACCTGTTAAGCGAAGTCTTGATTCTAATTTTATGAGTGGTGATCTGAAAAATAATTATTATTGACATAGGTAGTAATTCCCTTACGACGTATTAACACCGCGAATTTTAGATTAAAGAAAATGAATATTTTTTAAAGATTGCAACATTTGCATCGTCCTTTCCCGTTTTGACATAATTATGAAACGTCACTTATTTTAGAGATCATAACATTAGGAACAAACTCTGTTTCCTATACAGAGTAGTTCCAAATGCCTACATTGATTTTGATTTCCTGAAAGGTTAACATTGAATTAGGTAGATTAATTATTGCAGCTTTGGGGTTGTTAGCTAGTGGTGGGTGGGTAATAATTATTTTTCAGATCACCACTCATAAAATTAGAATCAAGACTTCGCTTAACAGGTAAGCTCGTTTGATTCCCAATTTTATTTCGTGGTGATCTTCAAATAATTATTATTGACATAGGTAGATGTTTAGAGTTTGCTGCAATAATTCAATAAGTAATTAAAACACAAATAATTCTGGATGTCAATTTGTGAACATTACCCAAGTAACGAAATTTGGTACTATAAAAGTCCTGATAATGTATTAGAGTGTACTAACTACTACTATGAAAAAAACGTTTACAAAACCCTAAATAAACATTACATAAAGGGTCTCATGGTGACAAATTTGCACTATAAAAGCAACCAAAACATGTTTGTATTTTGCACTGTAAACAATTCCAGTGATGTGTTTTATCACACTTGTCGTGAGTGTTCCCCAAGAAAACAAATAATATCGGTAACATATGCTTTAGTCATTTTCCATTGCTGCTAAACGTAACATTTGTATTGAAAAACCCTTCCCTTGCAGTCGGGTAAAAGGATAAAACACAAAACATTCATGGACCGTTACTCTGCCGTAACTTGCACTTGCGAAAAAAAATTGTATCAATTAAATCATTACGCTGATTTCAAATTTGACAATGCGCCTTCATATTTTTTTTTTATGTTTTAATTAAATTTAAATTAATACAATAAGTACTTGTCCCGACTATGCAGGCTGCTATTACACATTGGCTCCTGCCGTGTTGTCAATGTGCTATCATGGCAGAAAATGGCAGCCATATTTTCACCAAAAACGAATTAGATCATCTCTTGGCTCGTAGCAGTAACACAAACTCACGTATAGAGCTATTAAGTTATGTAGCAGCTGCACCAGGGGTCCTATTTAGTACTCTAGAAGAGTTGTTATGACTTTTACAGAACTAGCCCCATAGCGACGTTGAGAGAACTTTTAAGAAGTTAAAAGGTTACGTAGTGGTTGTGTAAGGTACAGTGCAGATTGATCCTTGAATAGTATTTTCGATACTGTTACAGTACTTGAACTGTAAAACTTATTTTTACGCATTATTAGTGCATAATAGACAAATAAAAGTGTTTGTTAGGTCGTCTTTAGCACTAAGTAGCACCAAATGACCATTTTTTTTTTTTTTTTTTTTTTTTTTTACTATGCAACACTTTAACGATTCGTATGGTCTAGTAAGCGTTCTAAGAGGTAAACTATAAAAATTAAATTCTATTTAATCTTATAGAACCAAAATGCTCTGTTAAAAACCTTTATAGTACAAGCAGTAACAATGGTTACCATTATAGGCCTACTATATCACTCTTTGGTGATAAAACGCCTAGGTACTTATGACTTCCTTACTTTAGGTACAATAGAGCTTTAGTATTATAACCTTAAGGATATAGTGCATGTTGAATTGATAACTATAATAAAATAATAATTATAGATTGTTATATGTCTGATGTCAGCTCTGATTTGATCTGCTGTTTGTGTTGTACTGTATGAAGTTAGATATGGAGTTCAAAAAACCAGTTTCACTTGAAATATAAGAAACTTTAAAATATTTGTGGTTGATATTCCTAACAACTGTTTTGTTACTCCAATGGGTAAAAATTAGAGCTTGCAGAATAACAAATATCTTTGTTTTAAAATTTGCTCTATATTATCACCCTGAATCTATCGGAATTCAAATTCATTAATTTTGTGATCATAAGTAAATAGTAGGTGGTATAATATATAAAATATATTCCATCGGAATTCAAATTCATTAATTTTGTGATCATAAGTAAATAATATCTATGTTATTGGGCACACATAAAGTTTCTCCAATTAGGTACATAAAATTAAATTGCTTCAAAAAAGTAAAATAAAAACATTACAATAGAATCTGGTTCACTAAAAATTAAAATTACATGCATCAAATGTCAAAGTTTTGACGATGTAAGTAAAAATGTTAATGTAAATAGACACATAAGTATACATAACATCACATTCATCATCATCATGTTTAAGTCCCATGTAACAGGGGCGAGCCTATTGTCATTAACTGAGCACAAATCCATACTCTGTGGCTGCTACTGAGAAATTCCTGATGGAATAACACTTTGCATGATCCACGAATAGAACCCAGAACCTCATTCTCAGCGGTGCTTGCAAACCATAGCTCAACGAGGCAGATGACCAACAACTTGGCAAATTAAATGTCAATACTGTAACAGTTTTCACTTTGTCTATCAATAATGGTAAGAATCTGTTTTTTAAATTCATTGAGGCTTTTACTGTCTTTAATTTGCGTATATATTTTAGTGTACAATCTGCACCCAGATTGTCATCATTGCAAAAATATACACTTTTGTGATGCATGCAGCAATGTGTGAAGTTTATCTGAGCAACATAGGCTTTCGACAGATTTATATAAATGCATATTGTTTTTAGCAAAAATACATGATTCATAAATATACAGTGTCTACTGTCGGTATTTTAAAAATTATGCTTGCATGATTTTGTGAATTTTATTTTGAATGAGCTCCAATCAGGCTCATGATTTACTTATCTTAATAATACTTATAAAAGTATTACCCCAAAATATAAGTCTATACTGCAGAGTAAAGACAACCAAACCGTGGTAAGCTACCAGCAGTGCGGTTTTATTTATAATCTTAATCAGCATAATATTATAAAGAATATAGGAAAACTTACTGAGTTTCCCCCACACATTGTCTATTAGAGTTCTCTGACATAATATCCTTATCAATAAAAGCTCCAGCAATTTTGTTACGTAAAACATAAGGCACCTGATGTCTTGATGTTCTAACCACAATCCCTCCATGTTAGCACTCCCATGCACCCTCCCCCCCTTGTTTTCAATTATATCACTTTAGTACTTACTTGTACTATCAAGTGTGTACATTTTGTGCCCAGATAAAAAATTAACATTCTTCTTTACTATGCTGTAATTTAGGTCTGCCCATCTCCTCAGGAATTAAATATTATTTAATGCAGGTTACATGCTTACCGCATACAATACTTGAGTGTTATCTATGAATATCTAGCGTATCTATGATAAATTCATCAGACATAACAAGTTATCTGTTATTATTAAGTATGGTTTAAGTGATTTTCTCTGAAAATACTCTTAGGCAGAATTAAATTACAACATGATTAATTTAATATTGAAGCCATAGATTGCTAGGTATAGCAACGAGTTACTATTAGGGTTGTTATTTTACATTGGGCCTTACAATATAATGGTACTATTATCTTTTCCTAAGAGGGGGTCGGGTCTCGGAGTGGAAATAATTTGATTTGGAACTAAAAAGGGTTTGGTTGATAAGGTCATCTGTACATTGACAGGCTGTTAAGACCTCGAAATTTTGTCAGTCTATAAACCTTTTCCCTCTCAATACTAATAGTTTTTATGTATTGGGACATTACAGTGCATTTACCACCATGTTTTATTTAATTTATTCAGAAAATAAACAGTTATACAAACATTGTTTGCATAACATAACATTACGCCTGTAATCCTCGAACGGTTAGGCAGAGGTGTCAGACACCCACATTTCGCCAGTTTTGCATTTGGTTGGTTACATGCATAATTATGTAACTTTGATTTATAACCAATGATGCTTCCATAATATCATACTCGATGAAGAAGCTATGAAAAGATTTCACTTAATGTGGCCATAACATGCAGAGAATATCTCATACTAAAGCATGTGCAATCATGACAAATGTGTGTCAGCCAGTAGAATACAAATAAGGCAGCCAAGTAACCGCCCCTAAGACGACCCACTGACCTAACTTTTACTTGCTGATAGGAAACCAGGTGGCAAAGTATGGTCCCCATTCACTGCAAGAGTATATGCATTAGCAAGACTATATTGCACATTGGATAAGCAAGGTTGTCTCGCAACCATCATGCTCATAGGTTAAAAAGCATATTTATAAATTTAGCTGACCGAAGTTCATAGTAGAATAGGGTTCCCCTGTGATGTCTATTCTAGGTATTAAGTGTTAGCATTGTCCAATGACTTTGCTAAGGACATCTTGTGTCACGCACTGATAGTTTGCTATGTGGTTAGTAACGTTGGATATATGTTTTCATGCAAAGCATATTTCTGGATGGTAGTTTTTCCGTTGGAATCATTCAAGTAATAGAGAAATATAAAAGATGACATGCTGCGCCAACCTCAAATGAATTGGGATAAGGGCAACAGAATGATGATGACTCAAAACACACAAACATCACATGGAGATGGAACTCCGAAAACCGGCTATGCCGATTGTAGGTATTTTCAGTGTTAGCATTGTCCAATGACTTTGCTAAGGGCATCTCGTGCCACGCACTGATAGTTTGGTAAGCTGCTAATAACTCAGGGTATATGCTTAAAATTTATACGGAAATGTAACTCACCTGATATGCAGAGTATAGGTATTTTCAGTGTTAGCATTGTCCAATGACTTTGCTAAGGACATCTCGTGCCACACACTGATAGTTTGCTATGCAGTTAATAACATAGGGTATATGCTTACATGGAAATGTAGCTCACCTGCTATACCCAGTATAGTTATTTTCAGTGTAAGCATAGTCCAATGACTTTGCTAAGGACATCTCGTGTCACGCACTGATAGTTCAAATTCCAGCTAGTACATAGGAAATATATGTTACTGGGGTGTCGCGCACCCACTGGAAAAAGCTTTAAGAAGCTTACAGCACACATGTGGTTTACAGTGTTAATGACCATCGTATCGCTTGAATAAGCACTGTAGATATCACGTATCCGGTCACGTATAGGTCAGTTATAGCCAGGCATTCTTACGCCTAATGGTTACATCCAAGTTCACCGCTGTGGTCGGCTGCGCGAGCGTTGTCTGTAGGTATTTGCTCAGATTTCTGCGTCTCAGGTTTACGATTTTCACTAATGCTGCACATATTACACTTTTTGTCACTCACTATTTTGTTATTTCGGTAGAATATAACGTAAACTTATTTTTAAGCGAATAATTTGACGAGAAAGAACTTTTTCTTGCGGTGTCGTTAACGCGCGAAAAAGAAAAGTGACGTTTCATAATTATGTCAAAACGGGAAAGGACGATGCAAATGTTGCAATCTTTAAAAAATATTCATTTTCTTTAATCTAAAATTCGCGGTGTTAATACGTCGTAAGGGAATTACTACCTATGTCAATAATAATTATTTGAAGATCACCACGAAATAAAATTTCGGATATTTAACCTTAGCGAACGCAAACTACCTACTTCTTTGTTCTCGAGTACCCAAATATCTAATGTTCCATGAATTGGTAATAATACTGCTACTAGATAGAGCCAAAGATGCGATTCAAGAAAAATGAAACTCATTGTATCGAGGCAATTTTTTATTTGTAACGTGAAACGTGTTCGAATGATATTTCAATTTCGTCAGTGGAAAAGGTGAGTTATGTGACTTCATTGAACTACAAAAATATGTTGTAGGTATGTACGAGTAGGTACATAAAGTTTATTTTCGATTGAGCAGGTACCTTCTGTCAGTGGTCATCGTTCTTGTACTGAACTCGTACAGAATTGAAACCTCAGAAAAGATTCACTCAGGTTATTACTAATTTATATTTTATGTACTTACCTATTTACCGGTCCTCCGACGCAACGACGCGCGACGCTTGCATTAACATATTTTACTTTTAATAAACGTAAAAGGAAAATATTTCGATATTATTTTTTCCATTTTAGAAGTTTTTAGGTTTCATATTTTTTATGTTATTTTTATTTCACGCTTTTTGAACTTATATTACTGGTAGACACGCTACGCATGTAATTTTTGACCCCAAAAAAAAAGTCGTTTCCCAGCAAATTTTTTTGCAAAGTCAAAGTCAAAATTATTTATTTGCAACAAATGTGGTACAAAAGATGGTAAAATAATTGCGTAGGGGTACTTAGTTAGATGTACAGAATGCTTGGTTGACGGCTGTGTGATGGGTTGATTTACACTGATTTTACACCCTGTAGGTATAGTACTAGCCGATGCCCGCGACTTCGTTCGCGGTAACTTTGATGTTGATTATATCCCTATAGCTCTAGAGTTATATTCTACAAGTAAAAATAATACAAAGAGTCCTCAAGACTCTCGATATGTGTAGGTATCATCCAAACCAATCATTTATAATAAAACTAAAAAAATGCGACGTTGTCATATTTCATGTAAAGGTGTTTTACACTAATAATCGTGACTTTGTCGATTTAATTGTTTAAAAAATGCAAACAAAAAAAATTATTGAAAAATAATTCATACACTACGCCAGTTAATTCTTTGTTATGGTCTTGTAAACAACTTACACGTAATATACATAATTTAATGTATTTAATAGGATTATCAAAGTGATGTTAAGTGTTGTGTGTCATTTTATTATGCGACTTTGCCCTAATGCTAATTATCGCTTACTACAGTTAGAATGGGGTACGTATTTGAATATCGAAGATTAAAATACCTACGCTTAAAATATCGATGTTCAAAACATCAAAAATTTAAATATCGATTAGATCAAAATGTCGAAAATTGTTATACCTACGCTTAAAACGTCGAAGATTGAAATGCCGAGTGATTAAAATTTCGAATGATTCAAAATATCGAATGACATTATGCCTAAGTTCAAAATATCAACATTTAAAACATCTAAGTTCATAATATCTACGTTAAAAATACCTACTAGTTAAAATACCGAAAAAAAAAAAACGCGATTCTAAATTACACTCTAGGGGTAGGGCAGACAAGATTACGTGAAGTCGGTTTTGCAGCGATACGTTTCTGTCACTAACTTTAGTAACACAACATATTGACTTTCAAGAAAATATTTTAATTTAAAGACCTAAATAATACCTTCACGATTGACCTATGCTTGTACACTGGACACTTATTTTCATAGATAAAATAGGTCAAAATTGTTCCAAAACCGAATTGGGGCACCCCGAATTTGCGCCCCAAGCCGAAGCTGCGGAGGTCAACATGGGTGCCTATCCTTTGTTACGCAAGGGCGAAGGGGTTGCACTTCCCGTAGCGCCGGAGACGTTGCAGAAGCAACCTTTTTCCACTCATACTACCTATATCAAAATTTGTTCTATATTTTAACTTGTACGTATTTTTAGGGTGAATTAATGAATGTATTAAATGTTGAAAATTAACCCATTTTTACACGTAGGAAAGTTTATACTATCGAATGGTTAAATATCCTACGTCCAATACATCTAAAATCTAAATATCTACAAAAGTTACATCGAAAGATCCAAATACAGATTATCGAATGTCCTAAATATCGAAGTTCTAACTATCGAACGTCCTAAATATCGATGGGTAAAATACATTATTTGAACATCGAAAATTAATATACCTACGTGTAAAAATGGGTTAATTTTCAACATTTATTCACCCTAAAAATACGTACAAGTTAAAATATCGAACAAATTTTGATGTAAGTAGTATGAGTGGAAAAAGGTTGCTTCTGCAACGTCTCCGGCGCTACGGGAAATGCAACCCCTTCGCCCTTGCGTAACAAAGGATGTTCACCTCCGCAGCTTCGGCTTGCTGGTCGCCTCCGGCGACCAGCCTCAGCCGCTACGGCTCCCATGCGTGCCTATGCTTTGTTATAGCGAGCGGGGGTTGCCCTCCCTTCGCGCCTCCGGATTTTTATATACACTCTAGGGGTAACAGCCAAAAGACTACGTAAATTCGGGGTACCCTAATTCGGTTTTGGAACAATTTCGACCTATTTTATCCATGAAAATCAGTGTCCAGTTTACAAGCATAAGTCATTTATGAAGGTATTAACATCAGGTGAGCGTTTAGACCATCTGCGACATTAAGCTCGCGTGGGACTGCCGGAGCCCTGCAGCGCCGGAGCCGTGACAGAAACCACCACCACCACTCCACCAAAACCACTTAAAAACCACTACCACTTTAAATCCAGCTTTTTCAGTCTTTAAAACTTCTAATACGTATTCCGACATAATACATCTATAATATTCTATAAACCTTACGTTACATTTAAGCAGTAAACATACTAATGACTACTTAATAGCAACGGTTAAGAATACACTCATACTGCCTATATAATTTTTTTAACGTAGATATTATGAACTTAGATGTTTTAAATGTTGATATTTTGAACTTAGGCATAATGTCATTCGATATTTTGAATCATTCGAAATTTTAATGTCTCGGCATTTCAATCTTCGACGTTTTAAGCGTAGGTATAACAATTTTCGACATTTTGATACAATCGATATTTAAATTTTCGATGTTTTGAAAATCGATATTTTAAGCGTAGGTATTTTAATATTCGATATTCAAATACGTACCCCATTATTATTTTGTTTTAGAACTAACACTTAAGTTTTATTATGGAATTATAATCCAGATACACGTTCACGCATATTTATTTTTTTATTAATGTAGGTACATACAACATACTTTACAGTTACATTTTTTTTTTCGGGGGTGAGAAATCATCAAATAACCCCTCCCGCTCTTGGGCAGAGCGAAAGGGAGTGTCAGACTTCTACTGACTAAAAACCACCCATGTTCCTTCTTAGCCCTTCATGCCGAGGCCGCGGTATCTATTGCGAACAACCCGCAGCCCCGACGGGAGTTACATTACATTAAGATAGAAGAGCACAAACGTAGGTCCTGCTTATGTAAATTCACTACTTATTAAAGTCTCAACTACTGCTGAAAAAATTCTTATAGAAAACCCAAATAACACTTTGAGCGACCTGGGAATCAAATCGATAACGCGTTTATCAAAACATATAAAAAAATCCTTGCTTACGAACTACGCCCCACAAAATCGCTTTCGTCTGTGCGAATGAGAACGGACGAAACGATTTTTATATAAATTTCTTAGAACACTTAATTAAAATTATACTTATTTTACTTATAAGTAACTGCCAATAGCAACAACACGTATCAAACAAGGAGTTTCGTGAAGAAAACGAAAATCAAAGTGGTAGGAAAATTTATTAGGCTCGCCTCGCCTTATCCAATCAGTTGAATACATACAGCTTATTGGTTTGATTGCAGATTGAATGAGTCCCAAAGAATAGTGAGTAACTAATTTTAAATCATAAATGTTGATGGTTTAGTTCAAAATCGAATGAGGTAGGTAATTTGATGCGCGACTGTATGTATCATACCGGTGATTAACCACGAACAGATTAAATGCGTGTTCATAACTTGTTTATAAGCAAATTATCATTATTAATGTTGTTTATCGCGAAGGTCAGACACAGGAAATCCCTCGACTAGTATTCAACATGCGCAATAAGTTATAACTTTTTAGATATGAAAACACTAAATTTTAAAACTATAATTGTAATAGAATATGTAATGTATTAACATAATGGTAATCAAACACAAAAGTGCTGATTTGATTAATTTTTCCATTAAGAAAAGGTTTGCGAAAGCTAGTAAAAGGACTGTGACATCCTGCGAACAGACAAACAGACGTGCGAGTACATGACGAATCTACATAATTAAGGGTCACGTCTAAAAACAACATGTTAATTCACCTTTTTCCCATGGGGGTATGCAGAAACAATACAACGTACTACGGTCCTTTTTTTTTCGGAGAGTTGGAAATCAACAAAAGACTCCTCCCGCTCTGGGCAGAGCTCTAGGGATAATCTTGTACTGACTAAAAACAACCCATGTTCCTTCTTAGCCCTTGTGCCGATCGCGGTATCTCTTTTGAACAACCCGCAGCCCCGACAGGCCTTACCATAAAACAGTACACAGCAATGATGGCCTAGTGGTGTGACCGTAATATTGCAAGTCAAAGTTCTCAAGTAAACATCATAAGGAGACTAGTATCATGATTCATCATTTCAGGGCAAAGGCCTACCCAAAGTGTCGCCACATTGACCGGTCCCGTGCGACTCGCATCCCCTCAATCTTCACTAGGTCATAGGTCCAACGCAATGTCTTCCGGTTTGCGGTCGCCATTCCAGAAGTTTTCGGCCCCATCGGCCATCCGTTCTGCGAGCAATGTACCCTGCCCATTGCCACTTAAGTCTGGCAATTCTTCGGGCTACGTCGGTAACAGTCTTTATTTCTGATTCGATCACGCAAGGAAACTCCGAGCATCCGACGCCCGTCGGGGCTGCGGGTTGTTCGAAAGAGATACCGCGGCCTCGGCGCAAGGGCTAAGAAGGAACATGGTAGTTTTTAGTCAGTAGAAGCCTGACACTCCCTTTCGCTCTGCACAAGAGCGGGGGGGTTATTTGATGATTTTCCACCCGCCAAAAAAAAAGCCATGAACACTATATCGTCGGCAAACTGAAAGTGAGTGATGTACTCGCCAGAACCATGAAGATATCCTCCAGTACAATGGTGAACCGCTTCGGAGATATGACGTCTCCCTGTCTCACACTTCGCTGTAGAAGGATAGGAAGTCGGACTGACATGGTGGCATTTTTGTTCAAACACTTCAACACCTCGATGTACCGGTAGTCGATTTGGCACCTTTGGAGAGACTTCAGTGAAGTCTAAGTCTCGATCGAATTGAAGGTTTTCTTGTAATCCACAAACGCTAAACAGAGAGGCAGAAAACTTTTCGGTCTTCTGTATAGCCTGCCGCAGCGTATGCGTGAGGTCTAGGGTGCTAAAGCTTTTTCGGAATCCGGTTTGTTCGGGAGGTCGAAAATCGTCAAACCTGCGCCCGGGACGATTCGTAGTGACTTTTGAAAACCACTTTTACAAGTTGTTTTTAAGAGTCGTGGCTTAGAAGTGAGATGGGCCTATAATTCTTTAGCCGGGCATTGTCGCCCTTCCACCATCAAAAAGTAGAGATTGCAACGAACAAAAAGCCCACCGACTTTTTA
The DNA here is from genome assembly GCA_949774965.1 of Diarsia brunnea. Lineage (NCBI taxonomy): Eukaryota > Metazoa > Arthropoda > Insecta > Lepidoptera > Noctuidae > Diarsia > Diarsia brunnea. The sequence continues at coordinate 14,033,771 of OX458999.1, read as the reverse complement.
AAAAACAGATAGTTGGACGGGAGAATTTTCAATTGAAAATTAGGCTGCTTTTTATATTAAGTCAAAATAAGGAAAGTCAAATTAAGACGTATTATAAAAAAAAAAATACAGTGGGTTTCGGACATCAAAAAGTGGGATTTCACCAAATTTCGTGATATAAAAAGCTTTATGTAGAAGATAAAAATAAAAAACCAAGAAATTGGCTATTTGTATTTTTCACACACATTTTGAGGTCATGTGAAAAAAGTATAATCCAAAGTTGTAGATTATTTTTATTGTCAACAACTTTGCCATTTAATTTTTTTTTCCATAGGACTTGTAGCTTTAACGGAAATCGAGATAAACCGTTTTCCCTCTTTTACCCCCACAAAAACGGCTTAAGATATTGCGAAAAAAACATAATTATAGTCAAATTGTGGTTTGTTTGAAAAACAAAACCGAATAAAATACCAAATCCATTAAACTAATTGTTGAAATTTTTTTCTAATGTAAAACTGTTTTATCGTGCCATGAGTTGTAAACACATCGACAATTGTTATAGAGGTAATTTAAATACCAAAATTATTCAAATTTTAGGTAAAATAACAAAAGCCCTAGTATTATAAGAACTTACCGTTTTTATTTAAATATTTCTTGACAAATGAACGGTTCTGATAATTAAATAAACATTTATGTAGTTGATGTAACAAATAAATAAATAATGAATGTCCTATTAATTGAACTTGTTATCATACAATATGTGGTAATTAACACACACTGAAACAGTTAAGTCAGAAACAGCAAGCAATTAGACAACACAATCATTCATCATCATCATTACAGCCGAAATACGTCCACTGCTGGACATAGGCCTCCCCTAAGTGTCGCCACATTGACCGGTCCCGTGTGTCTCAACACAAACATTAGAACAATATTATAATAGTAGCAGTTTACACTGTTGATGAGGTTTTTGTCGTTCTACAATAATTTGACCGCCTCTTATAAATAAATATTATAGCCAGTAATAAAGAGGTATTCCCATATGAGCACCAATCAATATTTTGACGTGGTGCTCTAATGGGAACAATAAAAAATATTTAACTTTATTCCCTTTTGAGCACCTACGGTGCGGTAGCTACCGCTAGTGATGGGGTGTATAATAAAACACATCGATAATATTTGTAGTAAAGTTCCACAAACTACCAGGAGAACAGAAACATTAGAAGGTATTGGAAATGGTACTTGAGATAATGGTACTTTTAATAAATTCAAAAACATAGAACATAGCAACTTAACAGTCGGGACCCATTATTGTGACGATTTAAGAAGGTCTATAATGTTAATGGGTCCCGACTGATAAGTCGCTATGTTCTATGCTTTTGAATTTATTATTCGTTTGATTTGTGTATCGATCACGAAAAAAATCAAATTATTGCCACGGTATCAGTTATTCAATAGCAGGTGATCAGGTACCTACTCAACATATGACAGGGTGTAAATCAACCCATTACACAGCCGTCAACCAAGCATTCTGTACATCAAACTAAGTACCCCTACGCAATTTTTTTTTGTTTGCGTTAAGGGTACTTTTACACCCTGTAGATATAGATAGACTCCTCCACTTGATTTTTTCTTTTCAGTTTTTATTTAATTTTATTATTACGCCCTTTTTTTATTTTAATTTTAACTTAATTTTGCAGTCGGGTTTTTAATTTTTTTTAATTCATTTTTTTAACACATAAAACAATTTATTCCTTTCTTAGCAATTCAAAACAAAACTTCAACCCGCGCATCAAGTAAACAACTGTGATTTTGACGTTAGTTTGACATTTGTAGAAACGCTCACCATAGACTAAAGTGTAGGTTTTTTCTACATTTATTAGAGAATGAGCGATCCACTCAGTTATGTGAAGTTGGCTACCAACTTAGCGCTTTCTAGAATCGCTTGCGTCGAAGCGTTCATTGTTGTAGAAAGAGAATAGATACGAAGCGGTTGTAACTTGTCTAGCCCTACAGATGTCACAACACGAAAGCTCATAATATTAAATGGCACTTTAGTATGACAAGATTCATTAATTAAATTATACATAGTATACTTACATTGAGTATTGTTTACAAAGAGTGCTCAAACAATCCAAAAAGCCATAGACATAGTGACAACCGCTTTTAAAGCGTTTTATATTTTACGACAAACGATTCTCAATAAGATTTACATAATTTTTTTATTCCATATAATTTTCGACTTTTATATTATTATTATCAATGATAGAACGTATGTTTGACTAGGCATTCTGGCCATTAGAAGATCAATACTAACGCTTATTAGATTCAAACATCACAGAACATTGAGAAACGGCCTGCATCCATGCCAATCTGTTTGCCATCCATTCAGCCACACCGACTAGCCATGTACATGTCAGTGTCTTTCTCCGAGTATCCAATTCCTTTCTCCGTCTAAATACCATCGATAGAAGTAGTTCGCATACGGTCACTTGGGTCGTGGTCGCGGCCGTGCCAATTCGCACTTCCAATTAGTATGCAGCAGATTGGATTTCATTGTCTGCATTGTGTACTATACGTAATGGTTATATCCTAACCACTCTGGCCCCCATTTATCAGCAAGTATTGATTTGACATTTCAGCCTCCTCTCTACATCAAACAAAGAACCTCTTCTCAAAAATATAACCTACGACGAGACTGAAAAGTACTTAGTGACACTAATATGAAAGTAACCCTATTCCCTACATATTTCTCAAATGTACACACACATTCATTCATACACACACCCACATACACAAGCATATACACACTCACTCGACTCACCACACCAGCGCTCCTCTTTCTTTTTTTAAAAATAAATTTTAGTTTTAAGATTTAGATTTTTGTTTTGTATTTTGCTTAATATTATTGTGATATTCAAATAGGGAGTCGAAGCTGTCTCTTCTAAATACAGATTACTCAGCAATCTAGCTAGAAGAGCAGTGATTCATACATAAACTCACGCCCTTTTCCCATGGGGGTAGGCAGAAACCACAGAACGCCACTTGCTACGATCCTTACATACTCCTTTTGCTTCGTCCACATTCATACATCTGGTCATACACGCACGCCGGTTACGAGTACTACACACCTGTCCTTTCAGAAGAACGGCACCAATAAGATCAGTGTATGTCTTTCTAGGGCGTCCCCTCCCGGCATTACCACTCACATCTGCCTTGTAAATACCTTTTGTTAATCGCCTTTCATTCATCCTTTCCACATGACCGAACCACCTTAGCATACACTTTTCAATTTTTGTCACTACATCTTCTTTTAAACCGCAACGTTCTCGTATAACCTCATTCCTCAATTTATTATTCAGAGTTACACCACACATGCTTCGCAAAGAACGCATTTCCACAGCATTAATCCTACTTTCATGCTTCGTTTGCCACACCCAACATTCACTGCCATACATAAGAGTAGGCACCAGCACACCATTGTGAACAGCCAGCCGAGCCTCTTTTGACATCGACTGGTTGGTCACCACCGCATGCATAGCACCATTTACTCTATTTCCCGCGTTTACTCTCCTTTCTACATCTGCGTCAATCTTTCCATCTCTTGTAAACATACTTCCCAAATATACAAACTCATTCACTTGTTTTACCCTCTTATCATTTATTTCCACATCACAGACCGATATATCCTCTTCTCTTTCAAATACCATAACATTCGTCTTGTTTACATTTACATTCATCCCTTTTCTCTTAAATGCTTCATTCATAACAGTTACCATATCTTGCAACTGTTCCGCTGACGGTGCAAGAAGAACTTGATCATCTGCGTACAGAAGGCATTTGACAGGCAACTCATTCATCCATAATCCACAGTCATTCTCTTTCAAATCTGTCAGACAACTATCCATGTATAGGTTGAACAGCCAAGGGGACGCTACACAGCCCTGCCTAACACCTTTTGAGATGGTAAACCAGCCAGTGTATGCCCCATTTATCCTAACACAAGCACTAGAATCCTTGTACAAAGATTTTAGTGCTCGTACCAAGCACCTGTCCACACCATACATAGATAGAGTCGACCACAGCTCTTCCCTCCACACACTGTCATACGCCTTCTCCAAGTCTACGAAGGCACAGTAGACCCTTTTGTGCTTTGCCAGATGTTTTTCAGCTATGCACCTTAAGGAGAAGATCTGATCCATACAGCCCATACCCTCTCTAAATCCTGCTTGCACATCCCAAATCTTCTCATCTGTCACTCTTATCACCCTGTTTATCAAGACTTTCGCATACAGTTTCCCAACAACGCTAAAAAGACTAATGCCACGGTAGTTTTTACACTCCTGCTGTGAACCTTTTCCCTTATATAGTGGTACAATTACGGCCTTGCACCAGTCAACCGGTAAATATCTCATATATCATATCAATAAATATCTTTCAACTGGATAAAATGAAGAAGTTTTCAGGAAGAATCAATTTTTGTCTGTTGAGACGAATCAAAATATTAGTTTCAGATATTGCCATACTGTACGTTCTGAATAATTTGTCTTTATTTTGTTCGGATAGGTAAACAATTGACAAACAGTTGTGTTTGCACTATCAGGAATTTTATATCTGGCTTGTATGAACAAACACAACGAAAACTCTCTCTCTTATCAAACAGTTTTATTTTAAGCACATTTTCACTTTCACCATGGTAATTCAAAATTAAATGAGTTAGATTTTTCAAATGGATAATTAGGCAGATTTCACGTTGTATAGACTTTGGTATAAAGACGAACACAAAGGTAAGATTTGACGCTAATTACAATTATCATTGTTACATTAAATCGAAGTAGTCAAGCTAGAGTTTCCAATCTATAAGCAACTGGTTGTGCATTTGAAGTTACGTAAATTATTGCTCAACACAAATCTTCACTTATTTCGCATACAAATGTATTTAATTTAATTTCAGTAAATTATATTTCATTCATAATCATAGTCAATCATATTCGCAAACAAACTATAAAAAGTTAAGCTAAATGAATACCAGTTTTATTTAAATAAATATTATTCATGGAACGTAAAACTTGCTCATAGAGATAAAATAAAATGATAATAATTTGACGATTTTCCCACAATCACACAATGTATTTATATAAATAAATAAAATAAAAGATTTAAATCCTTATCGTGAACATTGTTCTTTCATGTGGAATATTCTTGACAATTTATTGTTAGCTTAAATAAAGTTTTTCTTGTTTTATTTTAAATAATTTATGCAATGCCCTTTAAATTAAATGTCAATGTGAAATCTCGTGTAGCCAAATACAAACGCAATAAACTGCTAATTAATTTCATACAGTTTTTGTTGGTATATTAAAATCGTTAGTCGAATATTAATAAGTTTGTTTAATAAAATTTACACAATTAGTACTTATACCAGAGATCAGAAAACATTTTCTTAAGAAGATGTTTAACTTTCTGATCTATTATTAACAACTGAAACGCCAGTATGAGAGATCTGAATTCTTGAAACACCGTAAAAATCCAAAAGCCACTTGGAATCTCATCAAAACGATATCTAACTTAAAAACTAACAAAACTCCTCCAAACTTCTGTGTCTTCATTCAGATCCAGGACTGTCACTCAATCACGTTAACGACTACTTCGCAAGTGTGGGAAAGACTCTGGCATCCAAAATTACAAGCGAAACTTTTGACTCCCAGTCTGATATTGGTAATGGAGTACCACAAGACTCAATGGCCTTATTTGGTACAGATTATGAAGAGATTGAAAAAACTATCCTTGGTTTGAAACTTAATACCGCAGTTGACTGGGTAGCATATCCTCAACTCTAATTAGAGCCGCTAGAAATATTCTTAAACGTAATAACTTAAGATAGAAGGTCCCTTAAGTAGGTCCCTACTTAAGGGACTTGGTGTTACATGGATCTCACTACTTTATACGGTAGAAGAACTTAGTTGTGCGACTTGGCTTTTATTACAAGTTTTGTTTTTAGTGGGATCTCATTTCTTTTTGTAGATACTTATAATTAATCAACAATACTAGATTTATTCGAACTTGGAGCAGTCTTATTCATCGATTTGAACAAGTGCTAAAGTACTCGACACGTAGGTACGTTTGTGCGGCGACTTAACTCCATCGGGTTAAGTCGTTTATAACGGAATTAATAAGGCCACCTTCCATCTCCATCAACAGACCCTGACCACCATCTAAAGACAAAGTACTACGAATCAAACGAGTCCAAACTCGATGGGATTACGACATTCTAAAATGGAGTTCCTGTGGCCAACTTCCAGCTCCATCATCAGACCCAGGACATAATCTAAAGACAAAGTAATCGTCAAGGTGAATCAAACGAGTCCAAACTCGATGGGGTTATGACGTTCTCAAATGGATTTCCTATGGCCACTTTCCAGTTCCATCATCAGACCCTGGACGTAATCTAAAGACAAAGAACTCGTCAAGACAAATCAAACGTGTACAAATTCGATAGGGTTGCGTCGTTTTATAACGGAGTACCTATGGCCACCTTCCAGCTACATCATCAGATCAGCTCCATGTCATAATAATATTGCATTGTTAGGCGATGTACATATACGTGCAAAATTTCAGATCAATCGGTGAAATTCATTCGCTGAAAATGTAACTTTAACTTTTTAATCCTATACAACTGCATCTACCACATCACTATCTAGAAAACTAGACTGAATCTTTTTGTTTTTAGTTATTCCTTGATGTATTATACTAAACACTAATTGTATTCTAAATTTGAAGCTTCTATGTCTAAGGCACTTCTGCCTTAGACTTTTGATGATCGGTCAGTCAGCCAGTCAGAGAGTAACAAAACTAAGGAACTTTGAGTAGTTATAATTCTTAAACTACTGGTTCAAATTGAAGGAAATTTGAAATATACCGTGTTTATACAACGCCTAACTGGTTACTAAAAATGCAGGATTCTAGTTTTATCCACAACGAAGTTATAGGAGGTCGAAAATGGCCTGAACTGTTTCGCAAAAAGGATGGTACGGCCGCCCGGCCGTGCCGCTTTATTGCTCGACTTGGCGGGGGCACTGCCGTGCCCCCAGATATTACTTTTCTAGATTTGAGGAATAAGAGCTGTACCTGATTAAGTTTAAAATAACATCACGCCTACTACGCCTAGACAGGTTTATGAAGCACTCTTTTCGCCGACTTATTTAACGAAGTTTGACTTTGATAAAAAAATATGTTCTAAAATCTGATGATCATACATACCTACCGACACATAAAAATTTTACCGTTCAGTTTACGGTTACTAAACGGTTTTATTTTTTTGTTACACGTGGCTTTTCGCGGGATTAAATTGGACCAACCTTGATCCCGTACAAAGCGCAACACGAATGAAGAATTCTAAACGTTTTTCTCCTGTATCGTGGGTGCGTTTACAAACATTTAAAACTCATATACACAAACACGTCTGTAGGCCATACAAATACTTGTTCTGTGCGTAGACCGAACCCGCGACTCGCAGCGCAGCAGGCAATCGCCCAGCCACTGCGCCAACCGTGTCGTCAAGTTGAGAAAAGGTTATGCAAAATGATGATGATATAGACTCAAGTGACAGCGACTGTCTATTCTAACGAAGCGACGGCGGCGGCGGCAATAAAATCTGTCCTCCAAAAACGGAATAACAATGAGTTTCTAGTAGCAACAAGACATTTAAATACAATGTAGGTACTATCAACAATTCCTTGAAATAATACCTAATTCGAACAATTACTCATACGAAATTACTGAGGTATTTAAATAATTTTCAACAAGACAGTTCTAAATCTTGAAAATTATTGCACTTTTTTGTTAAATTAATAACCCTATTTATTATAATTATTAACTGTTTGTATTTAAATTAGTTCGTTTTAGTTTAAATTAATTAGACTATACAATAATTATGATGCTCGCAAAAAGACGATATTTTTTGTTTATTTAAGTATAGCTTAGACACGTTGAGCAGCAGTCGAACCTTTTGTTGTTTAAATTTAAACACTGCAATCATTTTTTTGTTCTAGACCATACCTGGGAACCTCCTAGTTACGAAGATATTGGGGGTCAAAGTTCCAAATTTTTCACAGCTGTTTTTGTAAATACTAGTATTTCAGGTTTTAACTTTACTTAAATTACCTCCATGACCCGTTTACTATTCAAAGCATCCACTAGCACAATGTTTTAAGAGTGCTACTTTGAGTTTTACCGTAAAATGTGATTTTTGACCCCAAAAAAAAAAGTCATTTCCCAGCAAAAATTTTTGCGTAGGGGTACTTAGTTTGATGTACAGAATGCTTGGTTGACGGATGCGTGAAGGGTTCGTTTACACCCTGTATATTATCTAATAAATATTTTTTTAGTTGGCCCGTGAATTTTACTTTATTAACTTCTTGTCTGATCTTCTTGTTTGTCTTTAGAGCAGCTTATGGCTCAAGAATAATAACCGCTTCATCGAGTTTTAGGTTAAGCCGCGCTTGACTAGGTTAGTCCGTGTATGGGTGACCAAGCATAACACGCCAGGTTTCCTTCGTACTTCAGAAAGCAGGTTAAGCCTATTATTGGGTATCGTATTCTTCATCATCAGTCTGTAGCAGTCCACTGCTGGGCATAGGTCTCCACGCCACTGAACTCGATTCACTGCAACTCTCGCCCACAGCAGCTACCAGCTGCGAAGATTATCTCTCTACCGCACCATCGGTATCGTATTATCTAGTACTAACTCGGTTATGGAGATCAGATAGGCAGTCGCTTCTTGTAAAATACTGCTATTCCGCTGCATCCGGTTAGACTGGAAGCTGACCACAACATAGTTGAGTAAACGCTCGGCAGATAATATGATGAAATGTTTCTTTACATAATATTTTAGTAAAGAAATAATCAATTATAAGTCAATAATTGAGACACCAAATTATGAATCAGCATTGATAGCTCAGAAAATGACCAAATAATTATCTTGATGATTTCGAAGACTAAGACCAAATGAGGTTTAAGCGATTATTTTTTTTCTGTTTTCATTTCAAACAACAGAAATAATAATTGATAAATTAATTAATAACTGATTCAATTGAAACACACGATTCAATAAAATTTGTAATTGTTTGTGCAATGAAGTGCCTAAATGCTATAAACACGAACACAAAATACACGGCGTGCGTGTATGACCAGATAAAGCAGGTGGCGTTCTGTGGTTTCTGCCTACACCCATGGGAAAAGGGCGTGAATTTATGTGTGTATGTCTGCGTATGAACACAAAATAGGAAAGTAACGAACATCTCGTTACTTTCCTATTATTAGAAACTTTGGTATCTTTCATCGGGTTCCAATATTATTATCCACTATACTCAACATCGTCTATTAAAAGACCTGGCGGAGTAATCAGACCATCTATTCGTTACGCCAGGGCCACGGGAGTGCTGCGGGTTGTTCGCAAGAGATACCGCGGCCTCGATATGAAGGGCTAAGAAGGAACATGGGTGGTTTTTAGTCAGTAGAAGTCTGACACTCTCTTTCGCTCAGCCCAAGAGCGGGAGGGGTCATTTGATGATTTTCCACCAGCCCAAATAAAAAAAAAGGGTCATGGGAGTGTACTCCCATAAAACATGACCTAGCTAAACGAACAAGAACGTAGTAAAAGATTCGACGTTCTAATGCACAGTGGGAGAAATGTATGGGAAATCTTAGAAAAATCAGTTAAATCACATTCATGATTCAAACATAAATTAACACAATTTTTAACACAACATTGTTATTACGTTAATAGACTAGTTGACTAATTTTAACGCTGTAAACTTGCTGACTCGAAATAATAAGTCCTACTTACTTAAGTCCCACCAGGACAAAAGTCTAAAAAACACAAACACACAAAAAAGTGAAAAACCCAAAAACGAAAAACACAAAAAAGAAAAACACAAAAAACGAAAAATACAAAAAAGTGAAAAATAAACTTCACAAGAAAAAGCACATGACATTTTGACTGTTCGATTTCGTTTTTTTTGCCACCGACTTCAGAAGCTGCTTTTTCTTGTGAAGTTTATTTTTCACTTTTTTGTGTTTTTCGTTTTTGTGTTTTTGAAGTCGGTTTTTTTTTTGCAAAAAAGCTTTTTTTTTACTATTTTTAGTTGTAACATCCTATACAAATATTTACTATACATTTAACATTCAACCAAGAACCCTAACCCTTAACCTTCAAGATTCCCTTATTATTGCTTTCAAATCCTAACCGTTTAGGAGTAGTACCTTCCATAATCAGTTCACCTAGATAACCTAAAAGAATACAACCATATATACGTCCCCATAATATTTTACTAAAGAATTATGCTCCAACTCCAAACCGTTGAGGAGTTATACCTTCCATCATCAACTCATCAGCATGAAGTGCTAGATGCAAATACTTAAAAAACTTTAGAAAAAGCTCGAAACACGTGATACATGCCTATAAAATTTGAGGGTTGCCCTCGATTTCTCTGGGATGCCATCATCAGATCCTGATTTTCTTATCATGGTACCACCCTTGGGATATCTCCTTTTCAACCAAAAATAAATGTTATATCGGTTCAGGCGCCTCTGAGTAATCGGTTAATATACATAAAAAAAAGATTGAGAACCTCCTTTTTTAAAGTCGGTTGATGAGTTTTACCTTCTATCATCAGGGCAACCTAATACCCTGAAAGAATACAACTATCACTTTATAAGTACGCATAGTTCTGAAAGAATTTTCTATCAACTCCTAACCGTTGAGGAGTTGTACCTTCCATAATCATCAGTGAATCCATATGATATTGTGATGACCACACGCAAATACTTGAACAGGTTTACAAATTATATGGAAAACGTCATAAGTGCCTATAAAGTTTGAGGGTTGCCCTCGATTTCCCTGGGATCCCATCATCAGATCCTGACTTGATGACAATGGGACCACCTCGGGTCAACCTGATACCCTGAAAGAAAACAATTATCGCTCCATAAGTGAGTATAAATAACAAAGAATTTTCTTTCAACTCCTAACCGTTGAGGAGTTGTACTTTCCATCATCATCAGCGAATTCACATGACATTATAATGGTCAGACGCAAATACTTAAACAGCTTTAGAAAATATATAAAAAACATCATATGTGTCTATAAAATTTGAGGGTTGCCCTCGATTTCCCTGGGATCTCATCATCAGATCCTGATTTGGTGACAATGGGACCACCTCGGGAGTATACCTATTCGAACACAAAGAGAATTTTGAAAATCGGTTCATTAATGACGGAGATATGCGATAACAAACAAACAAAAAAAAAAAAACATACAGACGAATTGATAACCTCCGCCTTTTCGGAAGTCGGTTAAAAACTAAAATCCATCATCACCTCAAACTACTGACGTTTTAACTTGTCCCACTATTGAATTCAGTTCACGAAATACTTAGACATTAAGTACCTACTTAATAATTATATTCTGTACTTCGACGTAACAATACAGTCATTTAATTATCAAATGACGTACTAAAAACTCAAATAAAATATTACAATGTCATGAATACACACGGAGTAGGTATTAATTTGTTAAAGCAATTATTAACAATTTTTTATTTTTATGTAGGTATGTACTGAATTCCTCTGAGAATTTCTCAGGAGTGGATCGGGCCGTAGAGATAAGTTAAATAATGAATGTTTTTACAAATTGACGCTTTAATTGAACTGATAAAATTTTGTATTTTTACATAATATATTCTAATTGACAAGTAATACGTGCTTTTAGTTGACAAGCCGCATCATATTCCGAAGGTACGAACCTTTTTTTAAAACAATATCAAAAATTGTTTAAAACTTCTACTAGACCATAGCATATTACATTTAATAGCTAGGGAGCTGGCGAGCATTTAAGCATATTATTTGCTCGTACTTCGTATTGACAGGCATTAAAGTTCGGATCAACACGACAAAATTTTCTTAGAGAAATAAGGTCGTATGTTGATCCGTTTTTTAGCTACAGGGCTTTAAATCTGTAAAAAGGTACTAAACCATTTGCTCGTGTCTGCCTCTGGATTTAATGGTCAATACCATTTTGATAATGAAGAAAATCTATGAGGCAGACATCCAGGGCTCTGCATTATTACACACGGTAGATGTAAATAATATGTAAAAAAAAGCTCCACTAAATCATTTGCTCGTAGCTTTAATCAGGTCCATTCGATTTATTAGAACCCCCTGAATACAAAAAAAAATTGGCAGACATTTTACTTACTGACTTTAACCATTACAGCTCGTTGAAATCTGCGAATCTGAGAAAAAGCGGGTATACCGGCCGCCCTACACTACCGTCTTATGATTCGTTGGTAGTGTCATCTTTAGGCACTGTATGCGAACGTACAAAATACCCGTGGTTTCAAAGCCTTAGGCATAGTACACACGCACAGGGTACTTTGAATCACACGGTTTGCTAACGCGCATTTCAATTTTTAAGGTATTATACTAGCGTTTACACACTGGAATCACTTTAAAAACCTCCTAAAACTCGAATTACTCCAAGACTCAAAATACTCCAAATACTCCTTATAAGTGTTATGGAGCGCGTACTGTACTATTATGTATTAAGCCTTAAGAGCCTCGAAGAACGCTATATAAAGCGTCCTTTTTCATACGAGAAAACGTGCCCGAAAGGGAAATAACGGTAGCGGCTGTGTTTGTGTGTGTGTGTGTGAATGTGTGTGCATGTGTGTACATAGACATATACATAGACCTGTTGAATGCTTGACCCAAGTATGTATTAAAAACAAATCAAATGGTCTGCTTTCAGAATATCAGTGGCCTGGGTGTCTGCCTTTTTTTTTTTTTTTGGGGGTGGGAAATCATCAAATGCCGCGCTCCCGCTCTTGGGCAGAGCGAAAGGGAGTGTCAGACTTCTACTGACTAAAAACCACCCATGTTCCTTCTTTGCCCTTCATGTCGAGGCCGCAGTATCCCTTGAGGACAACCCGCAGCCTCGACAGGCGTCGGCCCTTGCGGGCCCCTTCTATGTTGCTGACATCTCTTTGAGGCGCGCGTGGAACACGAACGCGCCGTCGACACGGCCTGTCGTCGTCATAAGACGGACGGACGGCGAGCTTACCCATCACTCACCGTCCACAGACCCGCGTCTACGGTGGCCGGAAGCCATCACGTGGCCCCCGACGCCGACGCCCGGAGCGCCTCCCGCGGCTGGGTGTCTGCCTCATTTATGTTCTTTTTTATAAGCAATATGAACAACGGTCAAAGAGGCAGACTCGAGCAAATGCTATAGCACAGTTTTATTTTGTCCATATTTCTGAAGCGCTGTTAATTGAAAACGCAGCGCTACGATGGTGGCAGACGCGGTTCTTAATATTTGTTATCGTATAATTTATTATCGCTATTTATAAAGTCTGCCACATGAGCAAATCGCAAAGCTAAAAGCTAGCGAGCAAAATTATAGAATTTTTGCTCGCTAGCTCCCTAGCTATAAGAAGGAACATGGGTGGTTTCTAGTCAGTAAAAGTCTGACACTCCCTACCGCTTAGACCAGCGAGCGGGAGGAGTCATTTGATGATTCCCCCCCCCCCCCCAAAGGGTAGACCGATTTATATGACATCGATTTGTTTGAGATATAGCTTCAGTTTATCCGTGTTCATGGTGCTTGTAACAGTGACGAAATATCGGGAACTCAAAAAGAATAGTTATAAACAAGGTAAATATGCCGTTTTCAATTATAATGATTAACATCTGGGCCCCGAGTCTGCTACTCAATAGTGTCAGAATGGTCTATCATTGATCTCATAATTGTTAATTTTGACAAGTTTGGTGTTGTCAAAATCAACAATTATGAGATCAATGATAGACCATTCTGACACTATTGAATAGCAGACTCGGGGCCCTGGAACTGTTAAATAGATTTGACATAATGTGAAAGATCAACTCGCTTCGTTAATTATATTTAATCATAGTTAACTTTGTTTTTTTATGTAATGTATGTGAATTTGTAAAATGTATAATCACAATAATTTTATCTAAATGAAACTACACTGAAGTTCATCATCACCCACAACCTAATTTCACTCAATGCTGAGCAAAATGAAACTATAGGTGAAGTTTTTGCTTTTGTCAATTTGCCATCTTCACCCAGGTTTCTCAGGCAAGCACCCGCCCCTAAGATGTAACTACCTACAATTAGGTTGTTATATTTCCATAAACTCAATAATATTGTGTTTAATTTTTTCATTTTATTTTGCTGCGTGCCCTTATACTTTTTTACTTGCTTTATGTTCCACGAGCTAGTCTCCTCAATATACACACTAACTTTATCTTCGGTATATGCATCAACTGTAAGGTTGTTAACACTACCACCTACTTACTCATGAACCATAACTAACTCTTAATGTCTGGCATACGTACTAAACGGTAGGTACCTACTAGCCAAAATTAAACGGTTGTATTTAGCGGATAAGAGACTTGCACATTTGGTAGGTGGAAAATGATCATATCTTCGGACAAATATAGCATAACTTTGTATGTACAATTCCAGTATAATTATGAAAAACGCGTGTGAGAACGAAAGCTTTCAATCTAATGGTCTATGGCTAAGTTGGATGAATATTCTTTTTGTTATAATTATCTAAAAGCGCAACGTCCTTCGGGACAACAATTATAATGGCAAACCATCAACCTTCACGTAAAGCCCCTTTTATCTGCCTTAATAAATTTAATTCCTAACAATCAACTCATAATTCCGTTCACCTTATACTACAAAGGTGTGATATACAGGGTGTAAATCAACCCATCACACAGCCGTCAACCAAGCATTCTGTACATCAAAATAAGTACCCCTACGCAAAAATTTTTGCTGGGAAACGACTTTTTTTTTTGGGTCAAAAATCACATTTTACGGCAAAACTCAATGTAGCACTGTTAAAACATTGTGCTAGTGGATGCCTTGAATAGTAAACAGGCCATGGAGGTAATTTAAGTAAAGTTATAACCTGAAAAACTAGTATTTACAAAAACAGCTGTGAAAAATTTGGAACTTTGACCCCCAATATCTCTGTAACTAGGAGGTTCCCAGGTATGGTCTAGAACAAAAAATATTTCGCAGTGGTGGGGAGAACAAGTGCCCTTCGTTTGCGTTAAGGGTACTTTTACACCCTATATGCAAGATCAACAATAGTACCACCCTTGTAATGTCATGTGCATAACTTCGTATAGCATGGCCGAACATTTACACAACCCTGGCCCATATGTCAAGTTCCACTGTTTGACTTGTCTTAGCGATCATCGGCACGTAATCGGAGCCATTTACCTATGTAACTTGGAAATTTTATAATGGCCTAAAAACTATGACAGGGAAGCCATCAGTAGATGCGATCGGGTTGCGTGCTAGGATTAATTATGGTATCCAATGCCGACAACCGCTTCTGTGCTTATCTGCGCGACACGCTAATAAGACCACTAACTATTGTTGTAAGTGGCTGATTTAGCGATGCAAATATACCCGTAATAGTACATAATTAAAACTACTTCATCATCATCATTTCAGCCGAAAGACGTCCACTGCTGGACATAGGCCTCACCTAAGTATCGCCACATTGACCGCTCCCGTGCGTCTCGCATCCAGTGGAGCCCCGCAACCTTCACTAGGTCATCATTCTACCTAGTGGGAGGCCTTCCAACGCAACGTCTTCCGGTTCGCGGTCGCCACTCCAGAACTTTTCGGCCCTATCGGCCCTTGGTTCTCATGCGGATGTCTTTATTTCTGATTCGATCACGCAAGGAAACTCCGAGCATTGCCCTCTCCATTGCCCTTTGAGTGACTTTAAGCCTTCTGATGAGGCCCATTGTGAGCGACCACGTTTCAGTCCCGTATGTAATCACTGGCAACACACACTGGTCATAGACTTTCGTCTTGAGACACTGTGGTAAGTTGGACGAGAAGATACTACTCAGCTTCCCAAACGCTGCCCAGCCGAGTCGGATTCGACGATTGACCTCTTTTTCAAAGTTGGACCTACCTAACTGGACCGGACTGGAACTCTACACTCGAAGTTGTAGACGATTATGTCTACCTGGGAAAAACCTACTTTAGCAAAACATAAAGAAGTAGCTGCAACGGTGTTTACGCAGAATAGGTTCGAAGGTTATAAAAAATTTACATACAAAGGACAATGTTTTTTTAAGTATGGATGCCCGTACCATGTTGGGCCAAAATCAAACTTTGGTTTTTATTGTTTACACTTATCATATTAACTTCTACAAATTTATTTTATAGTTATTTTATAAAATCGAACATAACCTCAAAAGCAGGTGAGTATATATATTTTATTGACATATCTGAAATCATGCACGGACGAACATTATTGCTCTAAAAACAGAGTAATCTACTTTTATTAGTATGAATTACGAGTTCACAAAATACAAACAAGTTCTCAACACACATTACAGTAATATTAATTAATCTCTAAACTAAAACACACAGACTGACGTTAATCAAATGTCAGAAATGCGCGCTGCAGGGATTTAGGGATGGAATCGATTAATCAAAATCTTTAGTAAGAAAATCGATTGTGTCAATTAGTAATACTAAATCGATTTGATGTACTGGTTTTACTTAATGTTACTGTAATTCAACAAGAAAATAGCATATAACGTAAAATGTTTTTGAAGCAAATGTTATAGTTATTTATTATACAAAAGAAACAATTAATAGTACATTATGGTATAAGTGTGTAACGTTGGTGATTACCGCTGAGGCGCCATTGAGGCCCGAGCCGTCAGGTGAGGGTCTTAAGAGAGCCGAGGACGGTAATCATCAATACACACGTGTATCATACGACGTTTTTCAACATACTTGTGAAGAAAATAACACAAAAAAATCATTTTCAACAGTTAAAACGACTTGTGAAAAAAATTTCGCCATGGCGGGAAAAATTAATCAGTTTTTCTGGGCGCGCATCTAACAATGGCGATCGGCCATAGACTAAAAGAATGAGGTTTCTTTTTTTGGTTTTTGCGGATAGCGTTTTAGCCACGTACAAAATGAGGAATTCAAAGTTTTTTTTATTACAGAGAAAACAAAAGTTTTATTTATTAAAAACGTATATACAAGTTGAAATTATCTATTTCAATTAATAAGTTTTCTCTGTAATAAAAAAAACTTTGAATTCCTCATTTTTTCGCGCATCTAACAATGGTGATCGGCTATAGACTAAAATATTAAGTTTTTTTTTTAATTTTCGCGGATAGCGTTGCAGCCACGTACAAAATGGGGAATTCAAAGTTTTTTTTTATTACAGAGAAAACAAAAGTTTTATTTATTAAAAACGTACTATACAAGTTGAAATTATCTATTTAAATTCGAAGTTGCATGTAAAGAGCTACATATACTACAAATAAATGAATGTACCCTATTGCTTAATAGGTACATTCATTTATTTGTAGTATTGAACACAATCTTTTTAGTATCGAAACTTTATTAAGAACAAAGCAACTCAACCAATAAAATTAAAAAAAAAACCTATAACTCACTTGTGATGGTAATGAAAAATTCACAGTTTGATTACAGGTGTCATTATGTGCCTAATTGCGGTGAAATTAGAGCCACTTTATGAGCAAGTGTGTTGAAAAAAACAATATTAACAATATTTGAAATAATTGGCATGACTTATTTGTAGATTCATAAATTAGTATCTCATCTTTATGACGGGTTGAGTGAATGCCATTTAAAGGGAGTAAAACAATATTCATACTCTTATACTTTAAATTAAATTCCCAAAATAAAAATCAAATCCCTGACGCATGACGCGTACTGCTTTTAGTCATCCTTTGAAAAAGATATACCGAACGGCGAACATGATGATATTGACATACTTTCATTCAATAGCAGAAATACTTGTAATCATTATCACCTTGACTGTACTTGTGCGGAATGACGCGCCGCTCACAGCTTTCTTCCGAGCCGCCGTAAAGTCTGAATCGAACGATACCTAAAAAAGATAATTATTTAAGGATATGGAAATGTCCATCACGAAACACTGTAACATTGACAATGGGATAAGCCCTTTCATTCATGCGAAAATCCTTCTGTCCCGGTAGCCGATCCTATTGGAAGGCGAGATTTGTATTTGTGGTAATTTATCGAAGTTTTTCATGCCTATATAATACGGCTCAGATCATATAATACACACATCAACACTGTCTAGGGATATTTTGGATTTACTCAAAATGTATTAAAAATAGCATACAACATGTATATATTTTTATAAAGCCCATTTATCAGACTACACTCCAGAATAAAAGAAAATAATGTTTTTTTGCGTAAACAAATTTTTATTCAAATAAAGAAAAAACATGAAATAATGGTAAAACTAACAACGAATGTGTTTCTCAAGAAAAATTTACAAATAAGGAAAAATTAATTTGTTTTTAACAGTTCTGTGAAAAATCAGTAGTCAGTAAAACCACCCATGACGTTAATAACGTCCTGCAACGGTTTTTCATGCTTTGGATTAAGGTTGCACAAGCCGACGGCTCGAACTCGTTGCCGGGCGTGGCTAATATGCATGTTATTTGGTAATGTTTTTAATTTATCTAGTTTTATTCATTTAGTATTCATTTATCTAGTTTTTCTCTATTTATTTACATATTTATTTATTTATTTAGTGAACTATACGACGATTTATAACGAAAATGAGCGCGTGAAATTTCATAAATTGACCTTTGGGCGTATAGATATTATGGAAAAACTACTGGATGTATCCACTTAAAACAATTTATTTAAACTTTTGAATAAATTATCTATCCCTGTATGGTTTCACTTTTTCCATTTTCATACTACATAAGTTATTTATTTCCGCTGAAAGATGAGTTCAAATAAGTGTTAAAATATGGAAGTTTCGACGCTCATAACTTCTAAACCAATGATTTTTTTCCAATTCTGCTTCCATACAGGGCTAGATAATGACAAGACCAGTTAATATAATTTTAAGTTTTGAATCTTCACCGTGAAACAGACGAGTAATCACCATACTACGTTTGTATGGAAGAATGACCGGCTTGTTCAACCTTAAGTTATCCAAGTCTTGCTGCGGTATATTGTCCCAGGTCCGGCTAAGATGGAAAAAAAGTTGCTCTTCCGTCGCAACGTTTGCTGGGAAATTCCTCAAAGCCCTTCTTTGGAGCATGTCCCACGCGTGTTCTATGGGGTTTAGGTCAGGCGATTGAGCGGGCCAGCCTAAGACCGATACGTCGTGCTCGTGCTCCTCCAACCAGCTCGTCACCACTCTCGCTGTGTGCGGACGGGCGTTATCGTGCATGAGCGTGAATTCTTGGCCCATTTGTAGTCGATGGGGGTAGATTATTGGTACTAGCACCTCGTTAATTTTTCAGCCGTCATGGTGTTTCTGATCCAAACGAGGTCTGTTCTTCCACCAACACGAATTCCCGCCCAAACCATAATTGTCCCGCCGTGGTATGAATGGACTTCCTGAGGATGTTGCAGACGGCTCTCACGACCAGGAACTCGCCAAACACGCACTCTACGCGTATCGGGATGGAAACCGAACCGGGACTCATCGGTAAACAGCACTACAGACCACTGGTTTTCTCCCCAGAGCAAATGTTCACGAGCCCACTCTAGTCATCGTCCACGATTTCCTCGGCGTAGTGCTAGAGTACGAAGCGGTCTGCGAGCATGAAGGTTAGCTTCATGCAGCCTTCTCCTCACAGTTTGGTCACTCACAAGCAACTGGTGCTCTGACTGGAGCCTCTGAACCAACTGCATGGCCGTAACATTTGGTTGTCTTCTCGCGGCAACTTGCAAAAATCGGTCTTGTCGTTGAGTGGTTATGCGCTTCCCGCCTGGGTGTCTTTCAATTACTTCACCAGTAGCACGATAACGTGACCATAACCTTGATATCACGTTTTCTCTTGTTCCAAACTCCTCAGCAATACTCCGTTGAGTAGCCCCAGCTTGGAGCATGCCTACTGCCCTTAACATTTCTTGTCTAGTTAAATGGCGCCGCTGCATGATGCACACAATAACATTAATTCGGAATTAACCGATAACTTGTTATAAAACTTAAATTGGACACAAAAAAATTGCCACAAACTACTGTAGGTAAATGAAACCTTTGGACTTCGCTACCATTATGCCGCGTAAATCTTTTGTTTTTAATGTATTTTTTCAAATTCAAATTTAGAATCGTTCAAAACGGCTTACAAAATAAACTTTCTTCAAAAAAAATTAAAAGTGGTCAGTATTTTTTGAGTTTAAGAACTTTATACAAAATATCCCTAGACGGTGTTGATGTGTGTAGAAACAACAGCTATACGGCTACGACTGTCCCACAGTTATAGATAGACCTAGATAACGCAAGAGCAAAACTTCGCATGCCATTTCGCATGCTTAGCTTACGTACAAAAATCGTAAGTGGCCACTTTCGCGCTGAGTCTGCATCGGTGTATAACGCTATTTTTTATGGGACAAGCCCACCACACTATTCCCAAACCACTGTAACTTCTGTAAGCCAGAATCAACAGTGGCGATCACAAGAAAAGCGCCAAGACAATTAAGCCCGACGAAGTCCCAGAGAAACGATTAAACTGTCTTGGATCCCGCAACGAAATTAATCAGAAAATAATAGCAGAGGAGTAGGAAAAAACATAATTTCCACTTCCCGTATCAGCAGGAGACAGAACAGAACAAGGCCAATAGGCACACAGGGACGTATACAACTGGGATAAGCCCAGTTGCCTAGCACCACGGATATTATTGTTATTAATATTACTGGGTCCTAAGTTGTGAGCTGTTATATTTGATTCCAATAATAGGTATGACATGAAGTGGAAATTATGTTTTTCCTACTCCTCCGCTATTCTTTTCTGATTAATTTCGTTGCGGGATCCAAGACAGTTAAATCGTTTCCCTGGGACTTCGTCGAGCTTCATTGTCTCGGCGCTTTTCTTGTGGTCGCCACTGTTGATTCTGGCTAACAGGAGTTACAGTGGTTTGGGAATAGTGTGGCGGGCTTGTCCCAATTAAAAAAAAAAAAAAAAAAAAAAAATAGGTATGACAAAAATTTGTTCTTGCTTCTACAAGGTCCGTATAGTAAATAACTCCGGATGTAACCTGTACATTATCCAACATAATATTACGTTCATTCTGCCAAAGACTACACTCCCATAAAATATGATGTGCAGATTGTTTATTTTCGCAGTCAGATGTAGAACATTGACAAAAAGGCGAGGCAACAAGCTTGAAGGAAAATAATTTACTCTTTGAGAAATTGGGCAACACAGTGATCCACCTCCAGCCATGTCCTGGCCAGCCGCTCACGAACGGATGGAAAGAACTGGTGGAGGTATCGGCCTTTGATGGAATTATCCCACCTACATTGCCATTAAGACAAAAGTTCCTCCCAGACGTCAGTCTGTGGTTTTAGTAATCTAGCTATTTTAGCACGGTCACGTTGCATTAAAAGTCTGCGTCCGCGGTCTCTCGTGCGCAGTAGTACATTGAAGCACGGCGCTGCACTTCAAGATCGACTGGAAGTACCCCTGCCAGTACCGGTAAGGCTTCAGTACTAACCGTCCTATACGCTTTACACAAGAAAATCAAGGCCAACCGCTGGCTTTGAAGTAATTTACGTCGTACCGCTCCTATGGTGGCCCTATCGGCCCATACTGGTGCCCCGTAGCACATACACCCCAAGTAAGTAGCCCCATAGATAGTCTTTAGAGTTAAAAATGACAAACCCCACGTAGATTTGGATATTCTCGTTAAGGCATAAAAGTTCTTTTTAGCTTTTTCACCGACGGTTTTTATGTGTTCAATGAATGAAAAATTCCTCTCTAAGACAAACCCAAGGTAGCACATGGACTGCTTCCTTTTAACGGGAACGTTATTAAACTTAATACTAGGCCATAATTTAAGATAACCTTTTAAAAGAAGTTGATAAGTTTTGTGCGGTGCAAAGGTCAGCCCGAGTACTTGACTGAATGAGCAGCAGGCCGTCGTCCGCGTAACCGGTTAATGAACAGCCACATGGAAGTGGAATCGCGAGGAAGTCATCGAAGCCTACGTTCCATACATACGGACCCATAACCGAACCCTGAGGACATCCCATGGTAAGGGACTTTGACATAGAATGATGTCCGAGTTTGAGTTTCGCGGAACCATTTAAGAAGTACGAGTAAACAAGATTGTATATGTTTTTAGGGCAACCACGAATTTTCTGTTTTAGGAGTAGCATCGGCCACCATGCGTTATCAAAAGCCCCAGAAATATCTAGAAAGATCCCAACTACGTATTTGTGTTCGGATGTATTGACAATTTTCTTGACAGAAAGTGCCGCGTCTACGGTAGATTTTCCCACGGTAAAACCGAATTGGTTGTTGTGAAATTTTGGCCCGTCTGGTAGTAGACGTGGAACGATAAGGCGCTCCAGGAGTTTCCCCAAAGATGGTAGTAGTGTTATAGGGCGATAAGACTTAGGGTCGTCCGGTGGCTTGTCGCCGTTTTTCGGAATTATTCGTATGAAGCCGCGTCGCCATACACGAGGAAAGACGCCTTCTGCAATACAACTGCTGTAAACCCTTAAAATTGCGTCGGCCGCTGTTTTACATGCTTCTATTATCATCCGATTCGATATTTTATCTTCACCTGACGATCTGTTAAGTGGTAGCTTCCTGACAACGTTAATAAATTCGTCAATAAATGGAAGGTCTGGCGCTGGTGATTCAGGTGGCACAGCCGCCCACGCCCTGATCTGCTGGTGGTAGTCATTATCATTATCAGGCAAATCATCAGGTATCAAAGTATTTAATAGAACTTCGGTTGTCTCCTCAATACCGGTGGTGTGTTTGTTGTTTACTTTAATGTTTTCGACGAACGCAAGTCGTATAACGTAACATATAACGCTAGTCGGACGTCGGCACCTGGTGCAAAAGGCGGGGGTTGGGGTGAAGGGGGAGCCGTACGCGGTGGCGTCTCTGAATCGATTGATTTTCCGATTTTCTATCACTAAATAGTGCTTGTGACGACATAATAGT
This sequence comes from Diarsia brunnea, assembly GCA_949774965.1. Taxonomy (NCBI): domain Eukaryota; kingdom Metazoa; phylum Arthropoda; class Insecta; order Lepidoptera; family Noctuidae; genus Diarsia; species Diarsia brunnea. The sequence continues at coordinate 14,010,728 of OX458999.1, read as the reverse complement.
GTTAGCTTGCAGCTGCGGTAACCCTAGTTGCTCAATGGACTAGTACTCATAGTTCACTGAAAGGAGGATTCGTTCTCTATGACATTGGCATAGACTAGATTATTATTGGCGGCGGGATATAAAAAAACGCCGAGCATAGAAAAACATTGTCGACAGCAATATCATATAAAATCGTATTACTTCAGTGTAATTTAGATTGAAAACCTAGCAAGTAAGTACAGGACTCATTATTTAGGTGATATTAAAGTGTTTCTTTCAAGTATTGTGGAAAAGGAAATAAATATGTTTGAGTTTAAATACTGAGTTTGGTTTTCTGTTCCAAAATCCTTTATTTCCGAGCTGTGGCTAACAGTTCAGAAGTGGGATCATAAGAGAATTCTCATAATTTTCTTTTGTTCACGTCCACATTTTAAGATAACGAGTGATATCATGGGACACAGACACGCATACTTTATTTTCTTTTCCCGCCTACTTATACAAAATGATAACTTTGAGAATGGAACGGTATGACATTTTTCATGAGCAAATCATTTTACGTTTTTTTTTTTCTAATTACCGGTCGTAATATACAAGAAATTGAATTCTAATATTAACTTGAATATGAAGGCTTTATTTGTATTTAACTTGTATTTAATTTGTATTAGATTGGAAAAGTGAAAAAAAAAAATTGAATAAAATAACGACAAGTTATTATTTGTTGTTTAATGGTTGGTCTATACTATACGTGTTGCTGCACGAAATAATACCTGTAATTGCAAATGTATAATGTGCGTTTATTTTAAGAATTAAAACATGGTTTTATGACTATTATTTTTGTGGCTTCAACTTTTAATATGCCTTCTTTTATTTTGGTGGATGTTAAACATATTTGGATTTTCTTTTTTTTTTACATATAAGGAAGGAAGTAAAATTATTATGATAACTACTCAATAAAAGCACTACTACGAGCATGCACTAAGCTTTTTTATTGGAAGTTTCAGATACACATCCTTATTGGTTGTAACCGAGGTGAAGGGTTGCCAGCCAATATGGATAAGGACGAAGGTGGGCCCAGGTTTGAGGGCGAAGGTGGGCCCAGGTTTGAGGGCGAAGGTGGGCCCAGGTTTGAGGGCGAAGGTGGGCCCAGGTTTGAGGGCGAAGGTGGGCCCAGGTTTGAGGGCGAAGGTGGGCCCAGGTTTGAGGGCGAAGGTGGGCCCAGGTTTGAGGGCGAAGGTGGGCCCAGGTTTGAGGGCGGACGTAGGCCCAGGTTTGAGGGCGGAGTTGAGCCCAGGTTTGAGGGCGGAATTGATTCCAGGTTCGGGGGCAGGAGTGGGTCCAGGTTGGAGGACATATCAACACCAAGACTGGACGATCAAGGACAGCACATGATAGAGGGCAAAGGAAGGAGGAACATGAACAGTCGAGACGCGGAACGGGTTTCTGCAGGGATGGCAAAGAAGATTGAAGACTGGACACTGCCTCCTTCTAGAAACCGGAAACGGCAAAATATCGTCACGGAATCGGACAGTTCGTCGCGTGGCGGTGTAAGCCATGAGCGGACAAGGAAATGCCGAAGGAGGTCACGGACAAGGAGAGGCGGTTCCAGGTGGACGGATCGCAGTACCGGTAGCTCTGATAACTGTGAGTCAATCAGAGTTAATAAATCTAGTCGGAACAGGGAATCTGAAACAAATGTACTGTTAGATAAATTTTTGTCGATTTTAAGTAATGTCAAGAGTTCGGAAAAGCCCAAGGTATCTTTTAATAGTAATGTTTTACCGGATTTTGATCCTTTATGTAAAGAGCAAACTATGTTAGTATGGATCACTAAAGTAGAAGAATGCGCAGAAATATACGGTTGGTCTGAAAAGGAAATAATACACTACGCCCTTCCAAAATTGTCAGGGGTAGCAAAGACTTGGTATCAAGGTCTACCTACACTTCTTTACACTTGGGGTGAATGGAAGAAAAAACTAATTGAGTCATTCCCTTGTCGCGAGGACTATGCCGAACTCTTGACAGAAATGTTGACTAAGCGCGCTAAGTACGGCGAATCATTGGAGCACTATTATTATGCGAAATTGAATTTATTGAATAGGTGCAAAATTTATGGTAAACACGCAGTAGATTGTGTCTTATACGGAGTGGATGATCGTGCCGTTAAAGTAGGTGCGCAAGCGGCTCAATTTAGTGAACCGGAACAAATTTTAAAATATTTTCGAACGGTTAAGGTAGGACAAAGCAGGGATGCTTATGAAGCGAATCGAAATAGGAACGAGCGCAAAACTACTTCTAATGCGACATTGCGAACCCAGTATTCGAAGTCTGGTACAATAAATTCTAACATACGGTGTTTTAATTGTAACGAAATTGGTCACCCTAGTTTTAGATGCGATAAGCCACCTATTAAATGTACGTTATGTGACAAGTTGGGTCATCAAGCTTCTAGTTGCTATAAGATCAATCGGTCAAAAGATAATCCCTCTAAAAACGAGGTCCAAACTATAGATAAAAATTAAAAACAAGTGTCTGAGTTAACAACTGAAAGGTCTATTGATAAGTATATTTTTGATATTAAAATTAATGGTAAAGCAATAAAATGCCACGTAGATCTAGGAAGCCAGTGTACGCTTATTACTAAAAGTAAAGCTAAGGAACTTGCGTTGGATATCAAGTGCCCTCCTAACTTACCCGTGTTGAGAGGCATAGGTGCAAGCCTATCTATTCCGTTGGGCGTAATAACTGCTAATGTGGAAGTTCAAGGTATTGGGAAAGTTATTGATATCTATGTAGTCGAAGATCACGTGCTGAGTCATCCGTCTCTTTTGGGGCACTCTTTTACTGAAATGTCCGATATTATTATTACTAAAACTCCGACCAAGTTAATATTTAAAAGGATAGATTGTACAAAGGTACATTTACTATGCGCTGATAATATTTGCATTCCACCGTCTTCACTACGTGTATTGTCGGTAAAATCTGAACCATCGTTTAGCGGTAATGTTTACGTAAAAGCGTCCCTGAGGCAGTTGAATGGAAAACACTATTATCTTTTATCAGGCGAATATAATGTCAATGCAAGAAATGGCTCGTTACTTGTGTATAATGTGTCAGATAGCGAAATAACCATCTCTAAAAATTCTTTATTGACTCGTTCTATTAAAAGCGAATATTTAAATTCTTCAGAAGTTCTTAATTGCTGTCAAATGTCTTTTGATTCTGAAAATTCTGATGAGCTAATTAAGTGCGGTGAGAAACTCGATAAGGAAGGACGTTTACAATTACAGCAACTATTAGATAAATATCAAGACTGTTTTTCTTAAAACTTAAAAGATCTCGGATTTACTATAGAACTGGAAGACGCCAAACCAATCGTATATAGACCCTATCGTTTATCTCATGCTGAAAGAACATTAGTAAACAACATGGTTCAAGAGATGTTAGATAGTGGCATTGTGCGAGAGTCTTCTTCGCCTTATGCTAGCCCCATTGTCCTTGTCCAGAAAAAGACTGGAGAAAAACGGTTGTGCGTCGATTATCGAGCCCTTAATAGGAAAACAAAAAAAAGACCATTACCCTCTTCCACGCGTCGAGGACCAACTTGACCAACTGGCAGGTAATAAACTATTCACTTCTCTTGATTTAGCTTCAGGTTACTACCAAATTCCGATTAGTAAAGAGTCCCGTCATAAAACAGCCTTCGTTACTCCAGATGGGCAATTTGAATATACTCTTACAGAGTGATTCTTTAGGAGCATTTCATCCGGTTTCATATTTTAGTCGTAAAACATCCCCCGATGAACGCAAGCTGCACTCGTATGAGCTCGAAACCTAGGTATAGGCGGTAGTAGCGTCTTTGAGTAGGTTCAGGGTATATTTGTTGGGTATACCATTCACAATTTATAGTGACTGTAGTGCTTTAAGATCCACATTCGTAAAACGCGACTTGATTCCGCGAGTTGCACGTTGGTGGGTCCAAATACAGGAGTTCGATTGTACTGTTGAATATCGACCTGGCTCTCGAATGGCGCATTTTGACGCGCTGAGCCGCGGACCAGTTATGGCTCCCGAATCCGAAACGCACGTTCTAGACATCCTAAGTATCGAACGCTCCGATCAGGATTGGATTGCCACCGTGCAAGAAGCGGATGAAGAGGTACAGAGAATTAAAAATATATTAGAGGATAAAACTGCCGAATTAGTCATGGATATTCATAAAAATTACAAAATAAAGAACGGTCGTATTTATCGTATTGTAGGAGACGAGATTAGGTGGTTGGTTCCGAAGGGTGTACGTTGGCAAGTATTAAAACGTAACCATGACGACATAGGGCATTACGGTTTCGACAAAACTTTACAGCGCTTACAACTGCATTACTGGTTTCCCAAAATGCGTCGCTTCGTAAAAAAAATATGTACAGTCTTGCTTAGAATGTGCCCATCATAAGACACCTGGTGGCAAACGAGAAGGCGAACTGCACCCGATAGAGAAAGTCAGTGTTCCTTTCCATGCAGTACACGCCGACCATTTAGGTCCTTTTATCAAGAGCATAAGGGGTAACTGTTATTTATTGGTTTTGGTAGATAGTTTCACGAAATTCGTAAACATAAAAGCAGTCAAAAATACTAAGTCTCTAACTAGTGTACGCGTAATAAAAGAGCACATAAGCTATTTCGGGGTTCCCACACGTCTTATAACTGATAAAGGATCTAGTTTCACAAGTAAAACGTTTAATGAATTTACTACACTATACGGAATAAAACACATTGTTAACGCCGTAGCAACACCCAGAGCTAACGGGCAAGTTGAGCGGTTTAATAGGACTATTCTGGATGCCCTTTCGACTTGCACTCACAACAAAGATGACAAGTCCTGGGATGACTATATCTACGACATTCAAGTAGGCATCAATACCACAGTTCATAAGACCACGAAAAAAAAGCCCTTCTGAATTATAATTTGGGTTTAATATAACTAGTAGGTCAGAAGGCATTTTGAACCCCGTTATATCCGATACTACTAATCTAATTGACTCTGATGATTTGTATAGCATAAGGGAAAAGGCAAGTTGTAATATGAAGGCACAGCAATTAAAAGATGCAGAAAGGTTCAACAGTCGTAGAAAATCGGCCAAAAACTATAAGGTAGGAGGCTTAGTCCGCGTTCAGAGGCAAGTTCCCCATGATGGCCAATCTCAAAAGCTAGTGGTCAAATTCCAAGGTCCATATCGAGTAATGAAAGTGCTTCCCAATGAAAGATATGTAATTGAAGACACTCCTATGACACGTAAACACGGTCGTCGATACGAAGCCGTGGTTGCCGTAGATAAAATACAGCCTTGGCTGACATTTAGTAGAAACTTAGAAAGTAGTGATGATGAGGATGATAATACTGAAAATGAACAGAATTAAGTGGAGACTTAAATTTGTGAATGAACTTTATGATAATATTATTGTGATGTTGATCTCGAATTGTATATAATATGTTTAGGATGATTAGTAAAATAAGCTATTGATTTTTCTAAAGTATATAACTGATTTAATGGCTACTATGGCTAATGAACTGATATTTACTGTTAGTTTAATTTTGTTCATTAGTTCGATGATATGTTTGTTTTCTTTTCGTCTTTGTATTTATTTTTTTTCTTTTTGACAATTAAATAAGATTGTAAGCACGAGGACGCGCTTTAAACAGGATGGCCGAGCTGTTAGCTTGCAGCTGCGGTAACCCTAGTTGCTCAATGGACTAGTACTCATAGTTCACTGAAAGGAGGATTCGTTCTCTATGACATTGGCATAGACTAGATTATTATTGGCGGCGGGATATAAAAAAACGCCGAGCATAGAAAAACATTGTCGACAGCAATATCATATAAAATCGTATTACTTCAGTGTAATTTAGATTGAAAACCTAGCAAGTAAGTACAGGACTCATTATTTAGGTGATATTAAAGTGTTTCTTTCAAGTATTGTGGAAAAGGAAATAAATATGTTTGAGTTTAAATACTGAGTTTGGTTTTCTGTTCCAAAATCCTTTATTTCCGAGCTGTGGCTAACAATAGGTACTTAGTCATAAAATTGCACGCTTGGTTTTCATACAGATCGTGATACTTGCGTTATCTAGGTCTGTCTATATCTGTGGGCTGTCCTCTATAATAATTATACTTATTATTATGTATTCTGTGGTTATACACTTAAATTAATATAAGAATTATTTTCTTGTTTTCTACTTTTAATGCCGCGGTTTTATTAGTCTGCGATTTTATTCGTTGTCGGGTTTTAGTTTTTTTTTGTGGCCAGTGTTTGATAGAAACGAGAAAAAGGTAACGAAGACAAGAATCATGAAAGAAAATGTTTGTGGATCATTAATATTTGTTTATAGTTATTCAGAGAGTGTTGCGGTAAATTGTTTTACATATCTCTTGCTCTGTAAGTACACCCTTACACCCCTGAATGCCGGGGTGTATGACTATCATTACAGCATAGGTTTTGGAATTTGAAAAAAGAACTGTCATACTCATACTGCACGAAGAATATTTTTAAAAAGTTATTTTTTTTTTTCTCGGTATCGATTAATTACTCGAATCGGAATCTAGACAATTTATTTTATAAAGATTTTATTTTAAATATGGAACTATTTGTTTCCACATCGTATGTTAGATGGAATCGATTTAAAAATCCAACTGGCCAGCAAGATTTGACGCGCTTGCGTGCGTGAAAAAAAAAAGGCAGTCTACTAGTAGGCGCGAAAGCATCGCGAAAATAATTAATTTAAATACACATTTTTTTCTTCTTAATAAATGTTCATTGAAACCTGCTGTCTTGTTGTTTACTTACCTCACAATCGATATGTAAAGCAGAGTATTTATCTCAGGCGTAAGCATCAATTGCATACTCGGGTTAATTAGCGCCTTCGCTTCGCTCAGGCGCCAAAAACCTCGTATGCAATTGATGTCATACAGCCCTTGGTTAATAATCTACTATTACATATCTCTTGCTCTGTAAGTACACCCTTACACCCCTGAATGCCGGGGTGTATGACTATCATTACAGCATAGGTTTTGGAATTTGAAAAAAGAACTGTCATACTCATACTGCACGAAGAATATTTTTAAAAAGTTAATTTTTTTTTTCTCGGTATCGATTAATTACTCGAATCGGAATCTAGACAATTTATTTTATAAAGATTTTATTTTAAATATGGAACTATTTGTTTCCACATCGTATGTTAGATGGAATCGATTTAAAAATCAAACTGGCCAGCAAGATTTGACGCGCTTGCGTGCGTGAAAAAAAAAAGGCAGTCTACTAGTAGGCGCGAAAGCATCGCGAAAATAATTAATTTAAATACACATTTTTTTCTTCTTAATAAATGTTCATTGAAACCTGCTGTCTTGTTGTTTACTTACCTCACAATCGATATGTAAAGCAGAGTATTTATCTCGGGCGTAAGCATCAATTGCATACTCGGGTTAATTAGCGCCTTCGCTTCGCTCAGGCGCCAAAAACCTCGTATGCAATTGATGTCATACAGCCCTTGGTTAATAATCTACTATTAATGATGAATGCGAAGAGCTTGAATTGGCTTTTTTGTTGAGTTTTTATTAAACTGTAACTTTTATTTGTGTTCCATACTGTTAATGCAAATTAGTTTTTTAATAAATAATATAGCAAGCGACAGTGTGTGTGGATACCTTAGTAGGTTAACAGTTTGAGGCAGAGTTTTGTTGCATTAAACGTTTATCTGTTACTGTTCCCTATGAGATTGCGATTTTCCTCATTTATCAATTTAATTAAAAAGACGTGTGACATGCCAAGACACAGTTAAGAGGAAGAAGAGCATATAAAAAATTTAAAAACAAGTATCTGTAGAAACTATTGCCGTCGCGTCGTGTGATCGTGTCACGCCTGCCCCCGTAGAGTGCCATAGACAGCTGCAGCTTAGACCGACTAACAGACTATATCACAATTTTTTTTGACAAGTTCGGCTTTTCTTATTAGGTACCTACTCGTTTTTCTCCTCGAAAATTATTATATCTTGAAAATTTTCGAATTTGTCTGGCAGTCCTTTAACCACAGAAGTAAAAATGGCACATTGGTTAATCATGTTTGGCAGGTTATATTTTCTTTAGTTGCTGATTGCTCTTGAGGTATTATACCTACAGGAAAAAAGGCAGACCTTGTTCCCTCTTAATAACCAAAAGAATTATAGTTATTAATTGAATTTAATTAACTGCCTCGTTAGTCTAGTGGTCGCAAGCGCGACTGCTGAGGATGAGGTCCTGGTTTCGATTTTCGGGTCGAGTAAAGTGTTATCAGCTTTTTCCATCAGGAATTTATCAGTAACAGCCACGGAGTCTGGATTTGTGCCCGGTTGATGGCAATAGGCTCGCCCCCGATTACATGTGACTTAAACATAACTGGCGAAATGTGGGTGTACAATTAGATAGGTACCTCTGCCTAATCCTTCGGGGATTACAGGCGTGATGTTATGTTATGTAAATTGAGGAATTAAAATTGAGGAAAAATCCTACACATTTCCATATTTTTATTAATGTCACTCTTATCATGAAAATTGTGATATGAGATATGTTATACAAACATAAATTATTAATCTCGATTGCTACATTGAAAATACGTACGAGTATATTGTATTTTTATAGATACTAAAACATAATATGTGAACTCATATTGTGGGTTCTATGACCGAGAAATCTGTTAATTTGGACAGCAAAATCCTAAATTAGTCAGAACAAATAGTTCTGATTAATCTTGGTTGTTAATAAACTGACAAGAAGTAATAATAAATCCAACAACACAACACATTGAGTTCGGCGCGCGCGCTCGTGTTAGTCGCACGTCTTATTTGTCTAAACCCCCCCCTTGTTACTTTGCATCGCTACTAGTGATGGGAACACGGTCGATAAAAAGGTGTCGATATGGATCGTTTTCTGATGCGCTCCAATTCCGTTGGCAAACGCCCTCTCGAAGGCCCCATTAACCCCAATGAATGGAAAATTCCAAAAAGAGCTGCGCGTCTAGCCGAACAACGTCCACCTGAGCCAATCAAGACTTCAAACAGTTTCGGCCCCCTCCCAGGCAACCAACCATCTTTGGCTGATTCTAGCACCAGACTTCGTGATGCTGTCACCAAAAAGGCCAGCCGCATTCCTCCCATTGTCTTGGAGATACTACCCACCTGGACACATGAGTACATCAGGACCACAATGACGTCTTACTCAAAAAACTTCCACTTGCAGTACAGACGTAATAATCGAGTAGCTGTTGTCTGCCATACGTCTGAAAGCCACCAAAGCCATCAAAGAAGGTCTACGTGCCAAGGACATAGCTTTTCATACATACTCAAGAAAGGATGAGAAGATGTTTAAAGCAGTAATTTTCGGTCTTCCTGACTATGTCGAGGAGACACTTCCAGCTGAAATTGCCTCACTTGGTTTCGACAACGTGATCGTGCGAAAAATGAAAGTTCCTACAGAAAAGACTTCATATTGTCCTCCTTTTTTGGTCCAGTTGCCACCTGGTGCTGATTTTGTCAAATTTCGACAGATCAGGCTCCTATGCAACACCGTGGTACAGATCCGAAAGTATCGTAGCAACAATCGATACGGAACGCAGTGCTACAGATGCCAAGGTTTCGGCCACTCCTCTACGAACTGCAACTTAGCACCACGCTGCGTAAAATGTACAGATCCCCACCTGACCGAAGAATGCCCTAAAAAGACCAGGGATCAACCAGCCAAATGCTGCAACTGTGGTGGAAATCACCCTGCAAACTTCCGGCAGTGCAAAGAACGCGAAAATTACCTGAAGATACTACGGGAACGCCAGGACCAACTCAAAGCCGCCAGGACTATGAAACCACCTTTGAAGACGAACTTAGTTGATGAGCGACCCTGGAACGTGGTTGCTGCTGCTAATGCACATAAACCCTCTGTTCAAGAAAATCCTCAAGATCAAGTGACAGCTGATTATGTTAGCCATATTAATGACGATAAAAACCATCAAAAGCCAATTTATTGGGTGCAACAATATGATGGATAAAGTCATTTTAATTTTAACCCATCTTGGTCAATATGTGTAAAACACAAAATGTACGTATTTTATACTGGAACGCTGATGGCATCCGCTCTAAAGTCACAGAACTGTTGGACCTGGTAAGTGAGCTATCTATTGATATTGTAGCCATATCGGAGACCAGAATATCCCCCCACATTAAATTACAAACTCCTGGATTCACCTGTTTCAGGCGCGATAAGAAACCTGATGGTTGTGGTCAGGGGGTTGCTATCTTAGTAAAAACAGATATACCACATACCCTCCTAATTGCACCTCCAACCCAAAATCTGGAATGTGTCGGAATTCAATTGACGCTGTCAAACCATGAAATTGCCATTATCTCAGCCTACCAATCACCTAACCTATCATTATTAATCACAGACCTGGACGCAATTATAAACGTTCAGTCCAAAACACTTATTATGGGTGACCTTAATACCAAGCACCCCTATTGGTACTGCACTCGCTCTAATATTCATGGTGAGGTGCTTTTTGACCACATGATGCGCAACGAATATGAGATCCATGCTCCTTCTAGTCCAACTTTAGTTCACTACCATAGCACACACGTACCATCCACTCCAGACATTATCCTATCTAATTCAATCTATCACTTTTCGGAGCCTCAAGTCATCACAAGCCTCTCCTCAAACCACCTCCCCGTCTTCTTTACCGTTAACGGTCAAGTCAACAGACACTCTCATATTTTCTATAATTACAGAAAAGCCGACTGGAAAGCCTACAGATCTTGCTTAAATGAGTCCATAACTTTGAGTCAAACTACACTCAACTCACCCGAGGCTATTGACCTTGCCGTTGAACATCTGACCCAGTCCATGATAAGTGCTAGAGACAAAGCCATTCCTAAAGTATCCAGTCGTGGGGGTCATCAACTTCCCCGACGGATCAGGTCACAAATAAAGGTTAAGAATCGTCTTCGCAAGCTGGCTTTGGAAGAGTCTAATCCATGTAATCGTCGTCAAATGTGCGCCCAGGTCAACAACATGCAAAAGTCTATTAAATCCAAGATCCAAACCCTAAACGACAATGTCTGGAACAATAAATTGTCTAAAATTACCAACCCTGCTACTGACTTATGGAGAATAGTTAAGTCAATAAACAGTCAACCTAACTCATTACCCCCTCTATCAACGTCAGCCAATACCACCACCTCCACAGTTCTTGAGCAATGTGAGACACTAGCCAATTCCTTCCTAGACAATATGAACCTTACCAAGAATTGGGTCAGTGACCCTCGTACTGAAGAGGCAGTGAAAGAATCAATGAGCTTGCTGGACCATCTTCAGATGATTGACTGCCCAACACTTGTTAGGCCAAGCGAAATTCGAAAACTTGTAGGGAAGCTAAAATTAAATAAAGCACCTGGTTTTGACGGCCTGGGGAATGGTTTACTGAAGAACCTACCTCAGAAAGCTATTGTGTTTTTGACCAAAGTGTTCAATGGGTGCCTGCGCATTGCATACTTTCCGAGGCCCTTAAAACACGCCAAAATCATTGCCGTTAAGAAACCTGGGAAAGATCAGTCCATTCCATGCAGTTATCGACCAATCAGTTTATTGCCTACCCTTGGGAAACTACTAGAATCTCTTATCCTATCTCGCCTCTCTAAAACAACTGAGAATATTTTGATCCCTGAACAGTTTGGTTTCCGAGGTTCACACTCGACCACGCAACAGCTAGCCAGAGTTGCTGAACACGTAGCTGATGGATTAAACCGCGGCCTTTCCACAGGCATGATTTTACTTGACATTGAAAAAGCCTTCGATTCTGTTTGGCACGATGGTCTTTTACACAAGTTATTGAAATATGAAGTACCTATCTGTCTAGTTAAACTCATCCAAAGTTACTTGCGAGATCGATCTTTCTCTGTTTATATTGGTAAAGACCATTCTGCTCCCAAAACCATTCCAGCCGGTGTGCCTCAGGGTTCGCTCGTGGGTCCACCCCTTTTCATACTTTTCCTGAATGATATACCTAAACAGGCCCACACACACCTAGCCATCTATGCTGACGATACAGCCACATTCACGACAGACAACGATGTCGACATAGTTGCTGGACGGCTACAATTTTCTTTGGAACTACTCAGCCAATATTTTAAGACCTGGAAATTGAAAGTAAATTCTGAAAAAACCGAGGGAATCCTTTTTACCAGTAAACGTACACTACCCACTAGACTCGTTAAAATTTATGGCTACCAAATTGTGTGGCGCCAATCGGTAAAATATCTAGGCATAGTTTTGGATAAGACGCTTAACTGGAATAAAAACACTGAACTTACTATAAGTAAAGGTGCAAAAGCCCTTAATTCTTTAAAACCTATTTTAAATCGAAAATCCATTCTCAGTCCCACAACTAAACTACTTATTTATTCTACATTGGTCAGACCTTGCTTAACCTACGCTGCACCTGTCTGGTCCAGTGTGGCTGAAGCAAAGTATAATAAGCTCCAAACTATCCAAAACAAAGCCTTTAAATTATCATACAACACACCATTTCGGACAAACCTTAAAGAACTACATAAACGCATAAAGTATCCTTTTCTAAAAGATTTCATATTCAAAATCTCACATAAATTTTATTTGCACAAAAACCCATCACACCGAAATATGTTAATATCAAAAATAGGTAACAGTAGACTAACGACATTGCCTTACGCTCGAACGTATAATCGACATAGACTCCCCCATCACTACTTCCTCCGTGACGTATCATGACGATAGCTCACTTACTAGCCGACGTCGCTTTGCCGGCCGTGAATTCGCGATCTTTGCTAATCTACCCGCTACTTACTTTATAATAATTATTGAGATATCTCTAATATTACGTTAAGTTAAAAAAAAAAAAAAAAACGTACATTTTGTATGTCATGTTTACATTGTAAATATTATGTGGGTCCTTACCAAGACCTGCACATACTTAGTTACTAATCGATGTAAATCAATAAGTTAATTTAACGAAAAAATAAGATGTGTAATAATATGTTTTGTTGTTTATAAAGGCGAAATATTTAGCCTATGTAACAAAGTGAATCCCGACTTGTGTACAAATAGAATAAGATCATTTGTAAGCAGATTTTGTTAAGCTATGTTAAAATAAAGACCTTGAAAAATCAAATCAAATCAAATATTCCTAAAATATATGCCTGAATGTATGTTTTTTTTATAAACTATAGCTTATGCCCGCGGTTTCTCCTGCGTGGAGTTCGGTAATTGTCCCACGGGATCTCACTACCGGAACAGAAAGTATGAAATGTGTTAATTCAGGTTATAAACTGTCTGTGTGCCACATTTCATACCAATTAGTTCACCAACAAAAAATACCTACCAACACATCCTTACATACATTTACGAATTTATAATAGTAAAATAAAATTACATTGACGATAAAAAACAGTGACGACCACGTATTTAGAGCGTAATCTTTAAAAATCCGCCCGTTCAAGTCCCACAACAATGTTCGGATGCAAGCAAAATACCTAGGTATAGATGACGCCGCGTTTAATGTGACTTACGGACGTGCTTACGCCTCATTCCCCGTACACCACACATTCTCCCGGTAACAAAAGACGGTCTCTGGATCGAGTGCCATATCACACTAATCACACTAATATTGTAAAGGCGAAAGTTTGTGTGTGAGTGTGTATGTTTGATACTCTTTCACGCAAGACTACTGAACGGATTTGGATAAAATTTGGTACACAGATAGTTTATAACCTGGATTAACACATATGATAGTTTTAATCCCGATTTTCCGTGGGATAATTTTCGAGTTGGAGCGTAGCCGGCGAAGCCGCTGGCAACATCTAGTTATTCATATACCTACGTAAACAAAATGAAACACTTCACCTCATTAACACGCCATAAAACCCCACACGCATATCCTACAATGCTTTGAATATCGTTGAACTAATTTTTGGAACTCATAATTTAAGACAGTGAAATAAATACCCGCAAAATATTGACCTTCTTCAGTAAAACAAAGCTATGAAATTATGAATTTTCAGGCGTTATTACAGTAGGGTTATTCTTATGATTGTAAAAGAATTCTTACTTGTTGAAAGCACTTTTAACTTTCACAAATAAAAAATCGACGGCTGTTTCAACTACCTATGAAACTATTGAGTATAACAATTAACTAAAAACAGGAACGTGATTCAGCAAAACTGATAGAACCGCCATAACCGCCTTTACATTGAAGTTTAAAAATAAACTTGAAACAAAATGGCGATGTTCCAAGTGAAGACTCCACTGTAACTTTAACCCAATTAGTTTAATTGATTCTAGCGTTTGGAAAAGATAAGACTCTACGGCACGGCTAATCAATTTTTGTTTATTCTTCAAATTCAATCAGTTTTATCACATTAGGGTTGAAAATGGAAAACTATATCGAGACAATTGAATGCGACTTACAATACAATTATACTAATAATAATACTGTAAAGAAGTAAGTTTGTATTCTTGTAAGTTTTTATTTATGATGTATTTTGTCCGATTCCGAAAATTATTTCTCTTGTCAGCTACATAAATGCCGTAGTTTCACCATATAATATATAATACGTTCATCCCTTTGGGAATTTCAGACTATACTGTAAGCTGCACGCAAAACCTAGGTAAAGGTACAAAATAATATTATTATGCAGTATCCACTCAATATAAGGAATAAATAATTATAATTAAAATGCAACGTAATATGATATTGTAAAGAATACTTTCTCAAACCAATTCAAAATAAATACGAATGAAAGTTTCAACCAATGATTCCGACAGCACATAAATTAATAAATATTTTAATAATATCAAATTACCGAGTCACTCTTTACAACTTGGCAACCCATTGAATTTCATTGACACGTGTTGCGTCACATATATTATATAATAGATTTCGTTTATAAAATACATAACGTATTACGTCAATCAAGCACATTCATTGATTATATTAATGGGAACGGAATTTAATGTTATCGGTGCTTTTGTTACATGAATATTAAATAAAAAAATGGTTTGAGAGCCAGAGGCCCTTGGCCCCACACGATAAGAAGAAGATAAAAAGAATTGCCTCACCTTTTAAATACACACGACAATATAATGGGTGCTTCTAACCATAATTAATTTTTTTCCCAAAGTATATAAATAAAGCCCAACAAAAAATACTTTGCAGTAAAAAGTTATAGCGAAGTAAACAAATTAATTGTATATTAATAGCCATTTAATACCATAAAAAAATGACACTGCCTAAAATGCGTGAAGCCCAAGCATTCGTAGTACTGCTACGGCGTAGCACTGCTACGAAGGGCATGCGTGAGTGTGAGACTACGACAAGTACCTGCCCTTGATGTAACCTCTGGGTAACATCTGTAGTTGGTAAACCTGACTCTTTAATTATTTGCATATAGACTTTGCATAGAGATTATATGCAAATAATTATGAAGTGTTGGTTGGATATATACGATTGTTTGTGCGTAAGTCTTCTGTTAACGTTAAAATTAGTTTTGAATATTCAAGATGTTCTTTTTGCACCTTTCTGAGGGGAGTCAATACAAACCCATGAAGTAATTTATAAGAAGAAGAAATAAGAAATACCTATTTTTTTTGACAATATTTAATACTCATACTTCTCGCGAAATCGACTCGGTCATAGTCCTTACAAAAATGCCAATTTGTTTTATAACGCTGAAACTTTTACAATGTACAGCTACTGAGTTTAGCATAGAACTGAATTGGACGTAACATCGTGAATTGACTAGTTTTTGAGAGACCGCTTCATAATTATGTTTGTTGTTCTCGGTCATTATAACCAAAGCGCTATTCTCCTAAAATATTAGTTAATGTTTAGCGATGTAAGGAACACAATATATTCGCAAATTAATATACTACATATCATGGAGTAGATCTTTTCTCAAAGACTCAATCATTCACGAGAATCTCGTCATTGTACCTACTGAACCTGCACCGTTTTCCATGCTGTTTTCACCAATGGATAGAGTGGTTCTCGAGAAAGGTTTAAGTGTATAATTCGTCATGTTTTTGTATACCTTGGCTAAAATATATTGATATTTGTTGGAGCTGTCGGAAAAAAAATTGCCGTCTTAGAGCTTTCAACGAAAACGCTGCCTGAACCCTTTGAGATATAACAAAATGATCTTCAGTGGAATTGTGTATTTATTTATTTATTTATTTTGGTTAACCAACAATTGTTTGCACAATACATTTTTACAGAACAGTGGTTATAAGTACATTTATAAGTGCAACAATTAATAATAGGCTAACACCACATGCACTATTTGTGGTTATATTATATTAATCAAACAATAATGCTTTGATGATTGCTTATACAAAAAAATATAAAACTAAGTTCATCAATGAATAGGAACACATTACAATATACAACAGAATTTAAAGCACAGATTGATAGACGAAATTAATAAATTTTGACACAACAAATAATTCAATTAAATAAATCATAGCTTAAATTTAAAACGCAGACTACTAGACAAAATTAACAAAATTACATTATGACAACAAATAATTCAATTAAGTAGGTTAATCATAAAATCAAATCAAAGCACTGATTGAGTGACAAAACCATTAAATTAATTAAATTACATTACATTTAGACACAATAAATAATTCAAATCACATAAAAACAATCATATCACACAATTAATATAATGAATAATGAATCACAGTAAGATGGAAAACCATACTAATATTGAGATAACAATTAATAAATGACTAGGTACAACAAATGACTACAACAAATTACTTAACATGTAGTACTAGAGAAATGTTCGACAATTATTTTCCGAAACTGGTACAAAGTATTGTGATACAAATCTATAAGGTCACTGCAACTGTTTATTAGTTTACACAGGCGTGGAATCGGAGAGTTTGCACCCAGAACCGTTCTGCGCAGGGGTGGATGTAACGGTGTGATGGGATTGCGTGGATATCGGGATGGGGCACGAAACTTTAGGAGACTAATTAGTTAGTGTATCTTATATGTATAGGTTTACAGAAAAGTTCGCGATGGTAAATGTCCATATCTTAAGGATAACATACTACGCTAAGGCTAGGACGCTGTCGCTTCTGATTCAGATAAAATGCAAACGTGTGCAAAGTTGGCGAAAACATAAAAATGATTTTATTTAAATTCACTGTGTGGACATGCGTAGAAATGTTTTAGAGTCCAGATGACGAAATAATAAGTGATACTAATTTTGAGTTTCACCAACTGGACACACGTGTGTCGATTTGGTGAATAACCCCTTTCTGTAAAGCAGTGATGCTAGCGAAGGAGGTGGCGGAAAGTGAGAGGGAGAGAACCTCTCGTCCCAGCCGCCGCGGGAGACGCTCAGAGCGTCGGGGGCCACGTGATGGCTTACGGCCCCGTAGGCGCGGGTCTATGGACGGTGAGTAATGGGCTAGCTCATCGTCCGTCCGTCTTATGACGAAGACAGGTCGTGCCGACGGCGCGTTCGTGTTCCGCGCGCGCCTCAACCAGATGTCAGCAACATTGAAGGGCCAACACCCGTCGGGCCTGCGGGTTGTTCGAAAAAGATACCGCGGCCTCGACACAGGGCTAAAAAGTAACATGGGTGGTTTTCAGTCAGTAGAAGTCTGACACTCCCTACCACTCTGCCCAAAGCCGGGAGGAGACATTTGATGATTTCCCACCCTCCAAAAAAAAAGGCACATGTGAGAGACTCCTATATCTGGTTCTGTGATTTTATTTGCTGTTATAATAAAATTAGGAGGTTATGGATTAGTGCGATTTAAGTTTATAAGATTTTTTTTTAGAATGATTAGATTTGTAAAAAATTACGAATTTATGACGTGCGACTAGGTATCAAACCAGGAATTTCACTTTCCACCTATTGGTTATAAGATATTTACGCGAAAGCGGTAATTATTCATGTATCAACAACCGCATAACTCAAAAAAAGGCCTTCCTATTCTAATCCATAAATGATTTTTATTTTGAAAATAAGTTTTTTCAAACTCTTTTACGCGTTATTTTTTAAAACCCTAGAAACGCAATTCTGGTTTAGAAGCTATAAAAACATTTACTTTATTAATTCTTTAAACAGCCACCTCTCTTCCTCGTTTGCCTAGTGGTCGCAATATACAACCACAGAACATGAGTCTTGGGTTCAACTTCCGAGTATTTTTTAGTGTCGAAGTTTGGACTTGTACCCGGTTGGTGGCAATAAGCTCACCCCTATTACACGGGATTAAAACGTACTTAACTGACGAAATGTGGTTGTACTATTAGGTACACCTCTGCCTAACAGTTCAGGGATTACAAACGTGATCTTATGATAAGTTAAAACAATCATCCTTACTATCCTCACAAATGTTATAAATGCGAAAGTAACTCTGTCTGTCTGTCACGCTTTCACGCCAAAACTACTGAACTGATTTAAATGAAATTTGGTACACAGATAGTCTAGAGCCTGAGAAAAGACATATGCTACTTTTTAATGCGAAAAGGGTCTATAGGGGGGGATGAAAGATTACTTTTGGTCGCGATAACCGATATCGTTCGCGATAACCGCACATCCACGGGGGCGAAGCCGCGATTCCACATAATCCAAAAACTTTTCCTTTGTTCCAGTAGTTATTTAGTAACCCAAATAATCTCCAGATCAGACACAAACTGAGGAAGTTTAAGTTAAATTTTCCTCGCGAAGAATATCCCAAAAGTGACCGAAGGCGTCGCAAGTCGCCATTCTAAAAGCCATTATGTTTTATAGACCATAAAGTGGATGTTGCTGAAGGTCTCCCAACATCAATGAGATGTTGATGATATTGCGATGCCGCATTTCGTCAACGCTAAATATACAAGTAAGTTTGAGAAACTAGCATGAATTGCTCTTAGTTCGCCTCAAAATTGCTTCAGGGAAATTAACAATGGTTCATTAGAAACAGTGAAATACACGAATACCTGTACATACATGCCAACAGTGAAGGATGAGTTAAAGAAATTCGCAGACTAATACATTTCGCAGGCTGCAGAGAACCTCAAGCAGCGTAAATATATCATAATAACCTTTGTGGAAACTATGTTTTCGAGCCGTTTGGGTTTGGAACTCTGGGGCCGTGGGGTCCGAGTGCTCATAGCCTGTTTAAGGAAATTTCATAACGCTTAGTTGACGCTTCTCGTGACCCAAGGGCTGACTTTTATCTTGGCCAGAGGCTAATCCACGAATACTAAAACGTCACTCAAAATTTAAGGGCTGCTTAACATTTCAGCAGCTCCTAAACTTTAGATTTCGTATGGTCTATAGGAAATGGGTGTCAAGAAAACAGCAGCAATTTGAATTGAAATACGATGAACATTGACTCGTTTATTATTCAAATATAAAATTATCCACAAGGAAGTTCAAAAACTGCCTCCTAGCACAGTTTCGATAGAAGTGAGGGAGCAACTAAAAGCAACCGTCTTTTTTATAACAAACGTTCGGTGACAGTGTTGCCAGTATAAATTAAATCAAATATTAATTTTTGCATAATAAAATAGACTAAAAATCAACATGGTCAAACGTCACTTTTGAGTATCTGTTAAATATAAGTGCTACTTAAATTTTGAGTGACGTTTCAGTATTCGGGGGTAAGTGTTGCCATACAACGTGGCAATGCCGCCAGTCTTTTGGGCACATTACCGGCTGACAGCGTTGAGGAGCAGTGCGCATGCAAGCATGGTAGTGTTGCCCAAATGCAAGACCAAGACGAGACCTTAGCCAGTCTTGGTCTTGGTCTTGCGTCAATACACCTGGTCTTGGTCTTGGTATTGCGCTCTCAGTCTTGGTCTTGGTCTTGCATCAAGAGTCTCGCAAGTTTTGCGAGACTCTACTACTTAGATTAGACTAAACGGAAAACGGACGAAACTTCGGGTTTATATTAAAGGTAAAATTCGCGATAAATACCCGTTTACATATGTTTTATAATGTAGACTAGGCTACTTGCAAATACCTGTTAGCCTATTGCTATTTATTAAACACGTTAGTTTAGATCTTAGAACAACGTAACCGAGTAGGTACATATTGAGCTTAAATTGACATAGGCATAGTAAACCACCAAATTAATAAAATTAACTTGAGAATAATTAAAAAAATAACGCAATTTAGTACTAAGGCATAATTACTAACTCTACTAAAATATGATTAAACCTACACCTACTAACCTATTCCTTTAATGATTTTTTGTACGTATTTAGTGGCTGGCTATCCTAAACTCTTCACAAACAGCTAGCGGCTAAAATAATTATCTTAATAAAAATATAAACTTTGAAACATAAGTAGGTACCTACATAATGTTTACCAACCTACTAACTTTAGATCTGCACATTAGTCATAAACAAGCATAATATATTACTACCTACAAGGTATGAAATGAACTTTGTCAGAAAATTATGCTAGGTACATTTTTATCACATAGGAAACATATTTGTGAGTAACACGCTACCAACTTAATAAATAGTCGAAATATAATAATCAATGCAATACCTTTTAGTGTTATGACGATACGGTTTTGATACTGGGGAACGTATATCCAAATCAGGATTGAAACCAAATCCCTACTTAACCCCCGCCCGTTCGTTGATGCCGGAAAGAAATTTAACTCAAATGGTACAGTATTCCTCGGACCCCTGCCTGAATCGAACATCATCCAATAATGAAGAACTCCCTTCGCTCGAGGAAAATGTAACACAACGTAGCAAACGAGCAAGAGAAGAAGCTTTCTCACCCAACAAATTCACGGTTTTTAAAGACGAGATAAAAGACTTAATTAGCTCGCTCGTCGGCGCCCAAAGTAAAGAGCTCGCATCCATATCGAACAAATTGCAGGAGTTAACCGAGTCTAATGCTAAAATTAACGCGGCTGTCTCACTATTAACTACACAAAACGAGGAGTACCGCGGCAAAATTGCTAATCTAGAAAACCAAAGTAAAAAGGACCGGGAGTACATTAGTTTATTGGAGGACAAAGTAGAAGACCTACATAGGCAGTCGCGCAAGACCTGCTTAGAAATTAAAAATGTCCCCAAAAAGCCCCAGGAAACCAGGGATGACCTGATACAAATGGTTGTAAATCTTGCAAAAACCATTAATCTTGGTTTAAATGGATGCGATATAAGCGACATTTTCCGCTCGAAACCCCGAGGTGAAGGGGAGAAGAAACCTACAATCGTGGTGGAATTAAGGTCAGCAATTCTTAGATCCGACCTCCTGAAGAAGGTGAAGGACTTCAACCTTATAAATAGGACTAGACTACAGGCTAAACACCTAGGCCTCA
This sequence comes from Diarsia brunnea, assembly GCA_949774965.1. NCBI lineage: Eukaryota > Metazoa > Arthropoda > Insecta > Lepidoptera > Noctuidae > Diarsia > Diarsia brunnea. The sequence continues at coordinate 13,989,354 of OX458999.1, read as the reverse complement.
CCAACAACGAAGACACTCCTGTTTTTGTAAATGAACAACTTACTCCTAAGGGGGCTCGTCTGTTTTTCCTGGCTCGAGATCTTAAAAGGGCTGGAAAATATAAGTACTGCTGGACCTCTTTAGGAAAGGTTTTGATCCGGAAAGAAGACTCGTCTAAAACTATCCTTATACAACACGAAGCACAGGTGCAACAACTAATGCAAGAACAATGACTAGCTATAATGGGTATATTTATCTCAAAACTGTTTCTCCTACTTAAAACAGCTTACATAAGCCCAAAACCTAATCTGTTAAATAATGTGTTAAATGGCTACTATACAACAATACACTCACTAAAATCTATATACATACATTTACATGTCTACATACTTACACACGTCTACACACTTATTCACGTCCACTTATACACACATACACATGTCTACATACTTATACACGTCTACACACATTGTTGCCTTTGTCAAGCTGGGTATGGATTGCCTAGCTTGATAAAAGCAATAACAAACGTCTACTATGAATTAGATTGCTCACAGAAATCTTCTTCCAAATTCTTACATACCTACACACCTTTATACCACAATTACAACTACCAACGATATACCCCACATATACGACACCTGATCTCTGACAAAAAACAAAAACACACTCAAAATACAAACACATCAACACACTTACTCCCTAGATACTATAGCTCTAAACCTATACTACTAGCAAACCTCTACTACTTAAACTCTAAATATCCAATCTGTTGCCCCCCGTTTTCCCCTATACAAAATGTTGAATTCATCCGTGTATACTTACACTTCCTAGAACCTGATCCGTTAATATTCATACCATCTTACTACCCCAGTTGCAACCCCCAGAGTACTAACTTGACATGTTTGAATGGATAATTTCGATACACTAAAGGAAATTGACCAGATTAAACCATCGGATTCGATAAGGTGTAACATACAGGAACTAAAATTAAACACGGGTAATTCTCCACACAATTTAATTATACTAACACAAAACATTAGAAGTATATACAAAAACTTTGATGACTTGCAACTCACACTATCACAACTAAAATATGAAGTAGATATTTTGGTTCTCACAGAGTGTTGGTTAAACTCTAAAAAAAACATACCACAATTAGTAAATTACACATCTTTCCAAACAAAACACCAAATTAACCAAAGTGACGGGGTAGCTGTGTATATCTCAAATAAATTGTCAGTAAAATTTAAAGAACTAAACCTTATAAATGCCACCGGTCTCGAGTTAAATATATCAAATTACACTATACTGGGTATCTACCGCTCCCCATCATTTCTACATGCAGGTAACTTCATTACATCCCTAAACAATCATCTTGAAAATATTACTCCATGTAAAAATATTCTAATCCTAGGGGACATTAATATTGACTTAATTATTTCCCCTACTGAAACAAGTTATGAAAGAAACAATAGACTAACCTACTTAAATATGCTATCTACGCATGGATTTTTACCATCTCATAACTTACCCACTAGGGGAGAAGGATGCCTTGATCACGTCTTCCTGAGCCTTGAGAAACAAAAAAATACAGCTTTTACAGCGGTTTTAAATACAACCGTAACAGACCACTGCATGATTTTGGTATCTCTGGAGAATAAATATAGCTATAATATACCTAAAAAGCACAAAACAATAGTCAACTACGAAAATGCCCTTATTAGTCTAAAAAACACTGATACCTCCTATTTTAACATCTTCAAAGACCCTGACACTTACGCCTTTGCGCTTATAGAATTGGTCAAGACAGCTTTACTGTCGAACTCAAAAAATGTAATTATCACTAATAGCAGAAGAACGATTAAACCCTGGATAACAGCAGGTGCCCTTCGGTGTATTAGACTAAGAAATTCAATCTACCTTAAACTCAAATCAAACCCACATAATCAAATTCTATTGATCACTTATAGACGATATCGGACTTTCTGTGGGAACCTTATAAAAAAACTAAAAAATAAATTTAATAAAGACAAAATCAAAGCATCTGCTAAAAACCCTCGGGCTCTGTGGTCAACCATTAATGACATCACAAATTATAAGCCACCCAGGAGCTCAAATAGCGTCCTACTTGAGATAAAATCGTGTCCCCAAGACTCAGTCAACTATGTTAATAATTATTTTATTAACATTGGACAAGCTCTAGCTCAGAAAATCTTAAATAGTAACGTACCCCCTACATCTTGTAACACAGACAGCCCTAATCTGTCCTCGTTTGTTCTCCTAGACACCTCTCAGGATGAAGTTGAAAATATACTGATGTCCCTAGACTCTGGGAGTGCACCTGGGTGGGACGGAATTCCTACCCTTTTCCTAAAGCAGGCAAAAGAGATCTTAGTCCCACTGATCTGTGACCTGGCCAACCTATGCTTTAACACAGGTATCTTCCCCTACCTCCTTAAGCGCTCCGTTGTTACCCCTGTGTATAAGAGTGGAGATAAAGACGACGTTAACAACTATCGGCCAATTTCTGTGTTGACCTCCATTTCTAAAATCATTGAGAAGCTCTTGAACTCTAGAATAGTCAACTACCTGACCAAGTATAACGTCTTATCTTCCTCTCAATTTGGTTTTAGAAGGGGAATATCGGCCCAGGATGCTACGGAGACACTTGCTACTATGATAACCAAGGAAGTAGATAAGGGGAACAAATGCCTAGTGGCCTTTCTTGACCTCAAGAAGGCCTTTGATACCGTCTTTATCTCTAAACTTATACACAGGCTGGAGAACATAGGATTTCGAGGTTCTGTTCTCTCCCTTCTCAGCAGTTACCTTCAAAACAGAAAACAGGGGGTAAAAATTGGAAATTATGTTAGTGACGAAGAGAACGTGACGTATGGCGTCCCGCAGGGCAGTGTCCTCGGGCCGCCGCTCTTTTTGATCTATATTAATGACCTCTGTAACCTTATTATCAACGGCGCGAGGATACTGACCTACGCGGATGACACCGCTATTATCTTCTCTGCTAAGACCTGGGACAAAGTTAGGCTGGAGGCTGAGAGTGGACTGGCTAGGGTAGGTGATTGGCTACGTGAGAATCTACTTACGCTAAATACCCAAAAAACCAACTACGTCTGCTTCACTAAATATGCAAACTCTCAGCCTGCGCCTGACTTTAACATTAGAATACATTCTTGTCGTACCCCTACCCTATCTACCTGTAGTTGCCCTGTAATTCATAAAGTAAATTCCGTCAAGTACCTAGGTATTGTAGTAGATCAAAGGTTAAGCTGGTACCCACACCTCGAACTAACTATAGCGAGGGTGAGAAAACTCATATGGGTTTTCAAATCCCTGAGACATATAATGAATGCAGAACTACAGAATAAAATATATATCGCACTGGCCCAATCTGTAATCATATATTGTATCTCGGTATGGGGTGGAGCAGCTAAATCGTATTTTATAGATCTAGAGAGGGCACAAAGATCCTTGATTAAGGTCATGTACTGTAAACCCTACAGGTTCCCTACTGAAACTCTATACTCAATCTCTAAGCTGCTCTCCGTCAGAAAACTCCATATACTACACATGGTACTAAGATATCACAAAATTCTACCCTTTAGCCAGAACAAACTTAAAAAAAGACGTTGTGATATTGTAGCCCCTACATACGCAGCACGTTCAATTTTTGCTAGTCGTCAAAATGTAACTCAAGCCCCACGCGTCTATAATAAAGTAAATCGCATACTTAACATTTACCCTATGCAGCTGTACGAGTGTAAGAAGACAATAACTGAATGGCTCTTCACACTTAATTATGATGCCGTTGAGGACATTTTGGCGACTCTGGGTTGAGCGTCATGCATACTGACACACACACACACACACACACACTCACACAAACATACTTACACTCCAACACACACACACTCCAACACACACACACACACACACACTCCAACACACTTCCACACTCATTCACACATACACACGCCCACTCACACATGCACCCACTCATACACACAAAATATACACCCACACACTCATGAACACACTTATAAACACATTTATACTAAACACACTGCCATAAACACAAATCTCATTTTCTCTTTTATTCATAGTTCTTTTTTTTTTTTTTTTTTTTTATTAGTTTTATTAAAAAAATGTGTAACTTAAACATAATTAGCACAGATAAAAAAAAAAAAAATTGTTAATTAATTCGAGGAAGAGCGAGGTTTATCCCATCACAAGTATCTTCGGATTACTTTCTGGGAAGCCCCGGCAACTTAAATGTATAGATTTAAGAAAATAAACACATTTTTATTTTTTTTTTTTTTTTTTTTTACTTAATAACGCCCAAATCTCAGTTTGACTTAACTGCGAGACGCAAGAGTCTTGCAGGCTTAGTCTTGTTCTTCCTCAAATCTTGCAGGGTTCAGTCTTGGTCTTGGTCTTGCTACAATAAGTCGGTCTTGGTCTTGTTCTTGCATTTTTGCAAGACCAAAACCAAGACCAAGACCGCAAGACCAAGACCGATTTTGGGCAACACTAAAGCATAGGCATGTAACAGGTACAAGTACAAAACTTAATACATTAAAAAAATTGTTAGGTTAATTTATAACAACACGTGCTGAGGTTCAACAATGTAATATAGCAATTTAATATACAACAATAATAATAATAAATACCAATAAGTACCAAATGCAAAAACGTTTAATTCTGAGAACAACGCATTGTAGATACCTATTCGTCATTAGTTGCGCGTAATCATTTTCTAGTTATAATGTAATTAATCGTCAAAGGTTGAGTTGCAGGAAATTATTAGAAAAACGATTTTTTTATATCGAATAACATGGTTTATTGAATAAAGATTTGGTTGTGAACGGACATGTTTAAACATGGCATCTTCTGCAGCGAAAAATGTTCGAAAACTCTTGAATGTAATATACCGACGACGTGATCAGCATATAGAGTGCCGCGTTGAAGAATAATGATACGCACTAAATTGTAAACTGCCTATTAACCGTTTTTACTTTTCAATAAAATAATGCCTGGAATTCGTTTAAGGTGTGAAGAGTCATTTCTCGGTCTAGTTAATTCGAAAACTATTAAGTAAGCCGCAATCCCTAAGTTAATTGATAGATATTCAAACGTAGACTGAGCCGATGTCAATTCCAATGTTAATTTCAAGTAGTAATAAAAAAAGAAAAATTAAGATAACGTACTTTCCCGAAGCGAAAGCCATATCTACCTGATGGTAGAAACACCCACAGTTCGCTAGTTATGTTTCAAGAGCCTATTGCCATCACCCTGACACAAATTCAACTCCGTGGGAGACTGAGAAATTCCTGATAACAATAACAATAACACTGAGTTCATAGCTTAACTGTAACGTTTGCGATCATTAGCATAACGGCCAAAACTTTTGGTATTGAAAAGTTTTGTATGAAACGTGACCTTTGCGATGATTTGGTCTCGAATAAAACCGGTTTGTTCATATAAACCGGTTTTATTCGAGATCAAATATCTTCATGCATGGCCGTTACTTTAAAAATAAAATATACTAACAGAAGTTAGACAGGTCAAAAAATAAAACGTACAGAGGAATTGAGAACCTCCTCCTTTTTGGAAGTCGGTTAAAAAGCAATTTCAACACCTTATATTACAAGAAAGTAACATGTCATGTACATCTGTCACAAGAAAACAAATGGCCGGGAAGAATCCATTACGTTTCATCAATAAAAAATGCTGAATGCGTCCTACGCTATGTCACTTTGTCACACGCAAAATGTCAAGCTTCGTTATAACAGAAATGGACTTCTATCTTTAATTTATTTACAAATGGAACATAAGAAAACATAACATGTAAAGAACAAGAGGCAATTATTTATTAAATTAACAAACTAGTTGTTGCCAGCGGCTTCGCCCGCTACAACTCGAAAATTATCCCACGGGAAGATAAAATCGGGATAAAAACTCCTATGTGTTAATCCGGGCTATAAACTATCTGTGTACCAAATTTTATTCAAATCCGTTCAGTAGTTCTTGCGTGAAAGAGTAACAAACATCCATCCATCCATACACACATACTCACAAACTTTCACATTTATAATATTAGTAGGATATTACCTAACATAACATACACCTGTAATCCGCGATGGATTAGGCAGAGGTGTAGAGGTGTGTAGGTGCATTAGTATACCCACATTTCGCCAGTTATGTTTAAGTTCCATGTTCCAAGCACGGGCACAAATCCAGACACTACGTTACTACCACTGCTAAACGTAAAGGGTGTAAACGTACCCTTAATGAAGTCGAAAGGCACTTGTTCTCTTCATCACTGCGATAATTTTTTTGTTCTCGACCATACCTAGGAACATAGATATTGGGGGTCAAAGTTCTAAATTATTCACAGCTGTTTTAATACTAGTTTTTCTGGTTATAACTTTACTAGAATTACCTCCATGACCCAGTTACTATTCAAAGCATCATCTAGCTAGCTAGCACAATGTTTTGAGAGTGCTACTTTGAGTTTTACCGTAAAAAGTTATTTTTAACCCAAAAAAAAACGTTTCCGCTTTTGCGTAGGGGTACTGATTTGATGTCAATAATGCTTGGTTGACGGGTTCATGAAGGGTACGTTTTCTCCCTGTATTTGTCAAATCAAATCAAATCAAATCAAATCAAATCATTTATAAATTTTTGTACATACAATACACGGTATTTTTAAAAGATAAAAGTCAATTTTGTCTTTTTTCCAAGAAATAACTGTCATCCATAGTTTCGCAATTGATTCTTGTAAAGGGCTTTTTTTTATATCCGTGTTTTCATTTTAATATCCGTACCTATTGAGATAACAACCCTTGACAATCAGCATAGTACCGCAGCTCTTTTTAACCGACTTCCGAAAAGGAGGAGGTTCTCAATTCGTCTGTATGTTTTTTTTTTTTTGTATGTTTGTTATCGCATATCTCTGTCATTAATGAACCGATCCGTCCAAATCAGGTTCTGATGATGGGATTCCAGGGAAATCGAGGGCAACCCTCAAATTTTATAGGCACATAATATGATGTTTTTCATATATTTTCTAAAGCTGTTTAAGTATTTGCGTCTGACCATCACAATATCATGTGAATTCGCTGATGATGATGGAAGGTACAACTCCTCAACGGTTAGGAGTTGAAAGCAAATTCTTTCTTATTTATACTCACTTATGGAGCGATAATTGTATTGTTTCCGGGTATTAGGTTGACCCGAGGTGGACCCATTGTCACCAAGTCAGGATCCCACGGAATATTGCTCTATGTAAACCCACAATACGATTTTCACAATAGCGCAAATTTCTTTACAGATTGGTAGATTAGTATATTTACCTTACTCAATTTTTCAGGACATAAAAGCGTGCCTCTCATGCAATCAGATTGAATGTAAACTACACAGTTTTGGGATAAAATACTATCGCAGGTAAAGTAACAACTTTTTTTTGCAAGTACCCTCTCCGGGTATTGAATTTGCCTGTGGACGGTGAGTAATGGGCTAACTCGCCGTCCGTCCGCCTTATGACGACGACAGGCCGGGTCGACGACGGCGCGTTCGTGTTCCCCGCGCGCCTCTAAGAGATGTCAGCAAGATGGAAAGGGCCCGCCAGGGCCGACGCCCGTCGGGGCTGCGGGTTGTTCGAAAGAGATACCGCGGCTTCGACACAAAGGGCTAAGAAGGAACATGGGTGGTTTTTAGTCAGTAGAAGTCTGACACTCCCTTCCGCTCTGCCCAGAGCGGGATGATTTGATGATTTCGCATTCCCAAAAAATAAAACAAAAAAGGGTATTGAAATTCGGATTAAAATCTCATGGTTTTTCTCTAACTATTTCTGTTTCGGTGAGTAGTAGAACTGCGCATTGTTTCCTTTTCACAGCGCGAGCGGGAGGATTTAAACAGTCTTCCAATAAAAACTTAATAAATGGATTCTATGTTATTTCAATATGCAATGGTTTGTTTGATATTTTAGTTAGTAATAGCCACAGAACAGATAAACGAGTATAACTAAACTAAACTTTAATATTTCTTTTAAGAATTTTTGTGATTGTAATGAAACATAATATGTATTTAATAGGTAATTGTGTAGTTAAGTTTGGGAATTGAAAACGATTTCGAATAATCGGTGTAGTTCTTTGAGAATAATATCAGATACCTATAGCTATGGAACCGAATGGGAACAAAATAGTAAATATTTTTAAATAATAATAAACCCTTTTTTTTTACGGGGGTGGGATATCATCAAATAACCCCTCTCGCTCTTGGGCAGAGCGAAAGGGAGTGTCTACTGACTAAAAACCACCCATGTTCCTTCTTAGCCCTTCATGTCGAGGCCGCGGTATCCCTTGCGAACAACCCGCAGCCTCGACAGATAATAATAAACCCGTTGAAGTAACTTGGGAATTAATGTATGAGATTCTTATCTTTTAGAACAAAATATTGGGGTACTTTGGGAATAACCCGTTGTTTTCACAGTTGTTTAACAGTATTACTATGCAAAACATGATATCGGTGTACATAATTATATACTCTGATTTAATCTAAAATTCTCAATAACCCTACTGGTTCAAACCCGAAATTCTCTCTCACTTTAATCATAGTCGATGGGTTATTGCCGCTTATTTTATCTATGAAACTAATTTAGTATTTGACTTACATGAAACTGTAAAAATCGGTGGTGATACGCGGACAGACGGACAGACAGACGGACGGATAGACGGACAAGAGAGTGATAGACAAAGACAAAGACAAAGACATTTATTCGTAGGATATGGTAGGTACAAGGTTGTTACAGAAGAATGGTATTGATCACAACATATCCGCCGCTAGACGCGGCATACGAATATTTACATTAATAGCACTTGATACTAAATATTAACATTTAGATTTAGAATCTTAATGATTTAATAATAAAATTAATTTTGGTTTTTTTTTGTACACACATTTACCTAACCCTAAATTACACTCTAATAAACATAAACTCCAATGAAACTAAACTCTAATAAAGTAGAACAAAACAAAAAAACGACAACACAAAATATAACTAATAATTAAAATAATAATAATAAACAACACAACATTAAGCATAATAGAATTTTAAGAAAAGAGTAAGTACCTATTTCTCTTCTAGAAATTCTTTTACTGAGTAAAAAGACTTTTGCAGAAGCCACGATTTAAATTTGTTTTTGAAAAAATGCAATGGTGTCTCCCTTATTATTTTCGGAATGTGGTTATAAATTTTAATTGACATTAGATAACTGTTTTTATAGTGTAGAGTGCTATTGCAAAATTGGTTTTTTAGCTTATAAGGGTTGATCTTATAAGGGTTCCTTTTTGTGTCTGCTCCAACAGCAGAAGTGCCTATAAATATTTTTTCTTTGTCACATTTAACACGATCTCATAACTTTGTGCCTAGAAACTGGAATAGCTTCATCGACTGATCTGTATTTTTATTACAATACAAATCAGACAATAAAACCCTATCAATTTCTAGAATTGATTTGAAGTTTTTCCATTTATAAAGCAATATTTATTTATAAACTTAACCTTTATAAATGTTCCCTCAAACCTACTTTGTGGTAAGTACTCGTACAAGGTAACCGATATGCGATAGGCATATATTTTTTAATAATTGTAGGAGCTACTTCCTTTCATACTCCGACACCTTTTTCCGTTACCCGGCAGCCAGAACGTGTAAAAAGCTTACAATCCTAAGGAAAAGTAAAGTACTCAGTGAAGTTCAAAGAAATCAGCATCGCCTTAGCTCGAACCGTTGGCTTAGTCGATAAATGCCTAATTCTTAAAATAGCATTCTATCATGAGTCTGTCTAAGAAACTCGGGGCATAAACATCTTAATATCATCGCCTCGATTTGGTAGCAGCTTATCTTCTTCTTAGCATGTCAATGACAATTTAAATTGAGTCGGCCAAAATTTGGCGACTAGTTTGGCACTTTCATACTCAACTCAAACTCGCAGCATTTATTTAAATTAAACCGTTACAGGCACTTTTGAATGTCAAAAAAACAAATAAAACGAAGCTACAGCCACAGACACAAAGTATAATAACTTGTGAGAGTACTCAATGGAGAAGAATGAGCAAGAAAATCCTTGTACACTCTTTTAAAACAGTACATTATAAAAAAATCTTGGTTCCTTCATTCATGTTGAGAACTTGCTTATATTATTATGTGAGATCTATGTAAAAATGCTTGCAAGTTAGGAGCGTCCAGAGTAAACAATATAATAAACAGTAGGTAACTTCCTTAAGCTCCTGTGATCCTCCTGTTGCTTGCAGAAGCAACGGGACAGGCAGGACATGATATCAAGTGTACCATCATCTAAAAACTATTTATAATAGCTGGAGGTTACCCGCAGGATAAATTAAAAATATAACATAACATCACACTTGTGCCCACAATCCCCGAAGGGTAAGGTAGAGGTGTAAATTATAGTACAGTCGAACAAGCTAATAAGTATACAGGTAGAGTTTTTTATAATTCTAGTACACTGAAAATATTGATGGCAATTTTGTTTTATAAAGCGTTTCGCATTAAGCGACTGATGTCAAACGCTGTATCGTTTGGCATCAGTCTCTAAATGTATCTGTATAATCTTAAAAGTAAATTCAAGTTAGCTGGCTGTATACTTATTAGCTTGTTCGACTGTACAAGCACATTTCGCTAGTTTTTTTTTTATGTATGTTAAATTAAAATATTGTGAATATATAGAATGACAGTTACATGACACACAGTTTGCTTTTCGTGCTGGGCTATCTACTGAAAGTGCTATACTTGCGTTGAAACATACTGTCAAATATTATACTAACAGGAAAACGCCTGTGTATGCTTGTTTCCTGGAACTTTCTAAGGCCTTCGACCTGGTTTCTTATAATGTCTTATGGGAGTAGGAGAAGCTGCTGGAGGTGGGCGTTCCTACTACATTAGTGTCTACATTGTCTTTTTTGGTATGAAAACCAGAGAAACTCCGTCAAATAGTGTAATGCTTTATCTAATCCGTATAGACTCGAGTGCGGCGTTAGGCAGGGAGGTCTAACTTCCCCGAGGTTTTTAATATTTATCCGAAAAAACTGCTTGTTAAGCTCACCAGCACTCATGTAAGTATGTCTAAATAACTTAAGTTATACAGATGACATAAATTTCCTGTTGCTTCGAAATAATCGGAACAATTCTCGTTCGGATCGGTTGATCCAGTTGTAAACCAGCTACTCAATCGAAACACGGCCTTGCCCTAAATAAAGACGTCTATAGAGTAGATATCGAATAGACAGGAGTGGGTCAAATAACTGTAAGTTATTGCAGAACAACACAATACTTACTAAACTTATAAATAACGAAAATTTGTAAACAAGGGGAGAAATGAGATTGGTCTAGGAAATACGCAAGAGTGTTGCCAGATTTTGGGAAAGGGGAGGCAGAATGGTGTGAGTAAAAACCGAGTTGTTAGGGTGAAATTAACTATTAAAAAGAATGTCCATTGAGTTTTTTTACCCATTTTCCTCCATACAAATCCACGCTTTGGAATGGGTTATTTCCGAAGTACTCCAAAAAGAGTTCCCAAAGTACTCCATGAAAAATATATTGGAATGGGCAAATAAAGTAGTTTCACGAGTTATTATATATATATATCTATACAGGCTGGTGCCGACAATACAACAATAAATGAAACCACTGGTAGTTCTAGTTCATAGGAACATTATTAAACTAACAAATAAATCTTAACGCCAAAATATTTTAAAAAAAAAAAAACAATAAAACTAAGTAGCATAAAACTGTAAACGAAATACATTACAATTTACAAACAAAAATTGGTTTACTAACCTTAGGAATAATTTGCACCGATTAACGTGTGGAAATAAAATGTAACAAACGAATTTGGCAAAGACTTTTAGGTAGGTTATTGTCGTATCGTTGGCACCACGACGGTGTTAGGATTTATTCGATAGTTTAATAATGTTTCTATGAACTAGAACTACCAGTGGTTTCATTTATTGTCGTATTGTCGGCACCACCCTGTATATTATGCCTTGTGACTGAAACTGTAAATTCGTTTTTTTTGTTATTTTTTTTTTAGTACATAGCCGGCTGTATTTACTGAGGTATTTACGATAATATATGTTTAGATACGAGTAGGTAGGGATGTGCTGGTGAACGGAGAGATTGGTATTGAGCTCTCCATGCATAAGCTTCTATGTCTGTTATGCTAACTGGATCCATTGATGCAAAAGTTGTTCGAATGTTACAAATCTTATTTAAAAATTTCACTGCTGCAACTCGACCGTATCGGTCTTGGACATAATTAATATTGTTTACAATATTTTTCACAAAAGAAATAAAGTATCTTCAGAGCTACTCAAGCAAATAGGTAATAAATTCAGTTGTTAGTAGCTGTCTTACAGACTAGCTCCTTCTAGGAAAAGCTTAACGATAACATCTGTGTCTGCTAACGATCTCTGGTCGGAGAAAAGGACAATCACAGTTGCTTGCAATATAAACTGTCATGTAATAATGTAATTGTACCTACAAGTTCAGTTGAATTTGTGTAGCTTGTTTCAATAGAACTAGAAAGATTGTCAGCTAATAAACCTAAATTTTTACTACAAAACTTTCATATAATTTCTTTTAAGTATCTGCTTTGGGAATACAATGGTTTATGTCCTCATTAATACTCCGATATAGGTAAAATTCAATATTGTTCACTGCATAAAACCAGGAAAAATGACTAAACATTTAAATTGCTAATTTACCTTCTAAACTGTACATTAGATCCTTTTTTTTTGGGGGTCATCAATCATCAAATAACCCCTACCGCTCTTGGGCAGAGCGAAAGAGAGTGTCAGACTTCTACTGACTAAACACCACCCATGTTCCTTCTTAGCCCTTTATGTCGAGGCCGCGGTATCTCTTGCGAACACCCGCAGCCATTAGTACTTTAGATCCTCATCTCACCTTTTGCCTCACCAAACTTTTTGATTTAGTTAAATCGAAGCGTACCTAATTTGGTACGTTTCTAAAGGATTATTAAATTTTGTCACAACATTCAAATGTACTTAACGCAATAAATATTATTTGATTAATTCCTCTTTCCGGCAATTCCTCGTTGACTTCTTACAGCGTCAATAGACTAAATTAAGTTCTCTGAATTTTCTTTTAAAAGTCATTCCATCTTCTTCTTTAAAAAGCAAGCGATGCAGAAGAGACAAGGATGCAAACAAAAATCTTCAAAGTTCTCTCGGGTCCCGAAGGGCCAGGCAGAAGCGCACCTCCACTTCGCCAGTTATGTACCAGTCCCATGTGATAGGGGGTCAGTCTATTGTCATCAACCAGGCTCCGTGGCTGCTACTGAGAAATTCCTGATGGAAAAACCCAATAACACTTTGCCAGATCCGGGGAATCCAACCCAGGACGTCGTGCTCAGCAGCTACACTTGCGATCACTAGGCCAATGGTCCGTAAAAATGAGATATGAACTCCTTAAAATAAGAAACAAAACCAATAAATTGCCTAAGTTGAGTCACCGATTCGGAAGGAGGTAAAACAGTGAGTGCCTCAATTTTCTTTTCCATAATCTGCCTAGCCTTTTCCCAACTATGTTGAGGTCGGCCTCCAGTCTAACCGGATGTAGCCGAATACTAGTACTTTACATGGTGCGACTGCCTGTCAGACCTACACATCCCAGTTAATACTAGGTAATACGATACCCTTTGGTAAGACTGGTTTTCAGACTTTCTTTTTTTAAACTAGATGGGGCCGGTAGTCAGGTACGAAACGTACCTGACTACTCTGAGGAGAAACATCCGAAACAAACTCAGAGGTCACAGTCTCTTTTAAGGTTCAAACATAATCTTCATAATCGTGCATTTGTTGGTTTTGCGTTTAAAAAAATAACCGCCACTGATTGTTATTCTCACTGTCCTCGCGTATTGTTTCATTAGCACGATTTCATCCCAATTCTGATGTCGCATCGTCAGGATTTATTCCGTTAGACTCGAGCATTATGTGGGCGGAACATAGGTTTCGTGCAATGAAAACTCACAGGGTGCGATACACTGTTTTTATTACACTAACAAAGTACTTGGAATTACAACTGAACACAATAACCACAATAATAATTTATAGCCAAACGAAACGTAGGACAGTTCCTAGGCCTGGAGGTTCCGTTCTCTAGGATGGTTGGAAGGCAAGTGTGCCTCGCCATCGCGCTCCCCCACGAGCTAGGCTCCGTCGTAGCACGAAGTTGACCGAGTGTTGGTGCTGCCAACACTCGGGTCACGTGCCGCGCTTCGTTTAGCGACCATATTATTGACCGTCTCCGCCACGCTTGATTTAGTGACCATACTATTGACCGTCATCGACATGTACGATATTTGCATGTTCCATCATAATTGTTGACACCTAGCTCCGGAGGTGTTTATAATTTAATTAGTTTGTGTTGTTAAAGTCCGATGGAACTGGAATGTACCATATGTATAAAAGTCCCTAAAGTAAAAAAAGAGGAAAAAGCATTATAATGCTTCTACCCTGCCGCATTGCTTCTATGTTTTATGATATCTGTATCCGCGATGCTAACATTTACTTTGGCTTGGTCTCTAAAAGCATGACATTTTACATAGGAGTTCTCTACCTACGAGTGCCTACACACGGAATAAACTCTCCTACGCGGTTAGTAGACATATTGTGTTTGTTGTCGATTATGCATAGGCAGTGTGAATTTTCTAAAATTCATACCCTATTGGGGTTTAAAAGTAGTGAAGTAATTTTTCTGTATTTTCGCTGAAGCGTTTATACTCGGAAATTAACTAATCTTCTAGATATTTAGTGATAAGTCTGCTTTCTGAGACTAAAAGCCTGTAATCTAAATCTTGGATGCTTTCACAAAAGACATGGGTAATGAGAAATTTTCAAGTGACATTAAACACTTAATGAGCTCATTTGAGCGCGGATGTCGCTTATTGCACAACTCTGACACATAAACAGTCTAATTGGTATATTTATTTAGAAAGATTCACGTGAGAAATATAATTCCCTTACGAATATGGTATCTTAGTATCACGGAGAAAGGACAATCACTAGAACAAACGTTTTTCATCTTGGCAGTCATTTGCATGCCTTTTCAAGAGCAATGTCGTAATGATGTTGGCAGAATAATCAAAGGTTATCACAGTGATAGAAAGATTAAGTCTTGATTTAGTGCACAGCAGTGTAAAATTATATTTTTTATTGATAGTTTTTCAAAGCGAAACCAATCCCGTCATAGGGTTTCACGAAAATAGACCACAGAGTTTTCTTTCAGAACAAATACAACCATGATAATGTGCCAAATCATTTTATTTTATCCGTTTTTCCAATAAAATACATAGCCATCAAGTGCAACACAGAGCCCAATTATAAAAATATGGCCATTTTTTTTAAATATTGGAAATAATGCAAATTCGATTCACTTTAACATTTTTTCATCACGGTTTTTGAATAGAAACTTAACTAACATATTTTTTTACTAATTGTAAAGGTATTGATTTATACAATGTTTTTTTTCAGTAAGTTATAATATGAACAAATTTAATTTACAACATTAGTTATAAAACACTATAAATCATCCCGCGCAATCGTTTGCCTAACATAAATTACTCTAATTCAAATGGATCAAAGTTGTTTAGTTTGACTATAGAACTTACGCACTCTACGCACACAGATGCACCCGCATGAGTATGAGTGAAATCGGATCCGAATAATCTAAAATTGACGTCGCGCGCTGTAAGTAAACGCTCTTAAGTACAACTAAAAGCAAATGAAACCCTCTGTTGTACAGACGTTTCTTACTTACATTTTCCTAGTTAGTTTAAAATAATAACAAGATGAGTTCTCAATAACAAACAATTATTCTCTTTTTGTTTCATGGATTATACGCAGATGAGTCAGTTATGAGTCTTTGGTCAACTGGATTAAAAGTATTCGGTTTTTTCATATTTGTGTGCCAAACACCCTTATCTGCAGGGCTATTGCGTATCTTTCTCTGGTCAGTTTTCGGGAAAGAGTAACCAACATCCAAGCACCCATGTATCTATGTATAATTAAACAATAATTAAAGTTTATGTCGACTTTAATTATTGTAAAACTAAGTAAGATAAGAAAAAAACCGGCCAAGTGCGAGTCAGACTCGCGCACCGAGGGTTCCGTACAAACCTGTAGGTATATAAGTATGCGGTTTTAATTCCTGTTTCTTTTGATTGCGTTGACATAGAAGTTTGATTTTGTTACAGCTTAAAGGTATTATAGATTTGAGTATTTGATATGAATTTCAATATAATACCACTACGCGTTCATGAGGAAAGGGGTAGTAAGTTTAAAATTATTAAAAATATTTTTATTATATGATATAACTAAAAATGTATACTTTTCGCAATTTTTCCTATATCTCTGCTATAAGACGTTGCTTCATACCAAATTTCAAGATTCTGAGTTCACGGGAAGTACCCTGTAGGTTTTGATTCCCTTGCGAGTGTCGAAAATTTGCGGCATAAACGGGAGTATCTTTTGATCGCGTTGACTTAGAAGTTTGATTTTTTCACAGCTCCAAGAGACCATAGACTTGAGTATTTGATATGAATTTCAGCTTGATACCTCCACGCGTTCCTGAGAAAAAAGGTCTTGACAGACAGACAGACAGACAGACAGACGGACAACAAAGTGATCCTATAAGGGTTCCGTTTTTACCTTTTGAGGTACGGAACCCTAAAAATGTTAAAATAATCGGGTAAACAATCATTTCCATACCGCTTGACATCTTCAGTAGGTAGTTCATTTCCACCCTTATTATTAACGGGGTTCTTGTTCTATTTACACATGACAAGCAACTTCCCAACGTCCACGTCAGTACATTCACCCTGTAAGTGTCGCACTCAATCAGGGGCACTCAAGAGTTTATTCACTTTACAAGTTTATTATAAGTCAGCTAAATTAGATTTACATTATATAATAAAGTGGGTTATTAGGTACGCTACTACGACCATTTGATTTAAAACAAAACCACTTTCTTGAACAAACTGTTGCTTTTTGCTCGTTGAATATAAAAGTGTCGGTGTTCCAAAGCGAACCTTTCTTTGGTATGCGTATAAAAAGGGAATTTGTTCACCATTTCTATTATACTGTTACGAGCTGGGTATGGGATACATAAAAACACTACCAAGTAAACACACGAAATAACTTTATTAATCACAAACACTTATACACAATCGCAAAACACTACTGAACACTTTATCGCACTAGATATATCTTCGAACCTTTCGTTGTCTTGCTTTAAAAGTAGACTGATCCGCTTCGTCCTCTGTCGGTCCTTTTGTACCCCAAACACACAAACGATATTCGAGAAAATTCCCTATTATTCCACAAAGCATTCACAAAAAAATTAACAAAAAAATAAACTTAAAGATAAAAGAACCAACAAGGAAGAAATTACTTTACGCCCTCGGCATAGAAAAGGATAGAAGCATGGAAAAATGGGATTCCGAGCTGCTTTTGTACTTAATGAACAATAGATACATCATTATGCACATAAGAACAAAGTAAGTACAAAAGCTTGATGATTTATAACCACGATTGAAAAAGTAATCACTGCTAACATCTTAGTAACTACCGAAGTACCCATCATTAAGACACTTATCACGGTATCACAGATCTATCTACACTACCAAAACGCCGGCAAAAAAATAAGTAACTGCCTATTACATAGCTTCGTCGCCAAGTTATTTTTAGCTTTGGTTTTAACGGTTGTCTGGCTGTTTGAGTACCTACTACAAGCGACTTTCTCAGATGTCCTTTTTTTGGTAGTATTCGTCGTGACACTAACTTGACAGGTCCACTTAAATCTGTGTGGTTCTTTCTTCAAAAGACCACCGCAGACACCAATCTTCATAGTCCTCATGTGAGTATACCAAGATTATGTCTGGACCTTAAAAGTCTAGTTCAATGTAGTTTTAAAAATAGACTTGCAATCCCTTGAAAACCCGTGATAATGGTAAAGTATTAAGTATAATGAGAAACGACTACGAGATATTGTCCAATAGTCGTCGTATAGTAACCAATCTCCAACTGCCAAGGTTGGAGGTTGGTATCTCGTAGTCACAATACACATAACTTAGCTTTTAACTCTGCTAGACACGTTCTACAGGTCTTTCTTTACCGAAATACCTACTATAAAGCGGTTTACATTTTTATGTATAGTACGATCAAATTATCTTGACAGGTCTGAACATAGGCTCTGCGAACTTTTACGCATGTGCACTCGTGAACAAAACTGTTATGGCCAGATAAACAAATATACGATCAGAAAATATCAAATACAGTGAGAAATGATGATGATGATGATGCCATCTAGCCGATTTCGGCCACAGCGACTGCATTCGATGGCTTGATTGTCAAGAGCTTTGTTGTGCTGCTCTTCCGTGTGCTCTTAAGTGGCTAGCATATCCAGCTTTGGCCGAAAAACTACGAGCACAAAGCGGACATGTCAGAACACCATTGACGACATTATAGGGTACAGCTGTAGGTGGTCTAGCTTTAAGGTCATCGCGCTTTTGATCTAGTTGCGACCTTCTTCTTTCTTCAAAGCCCCAAACCTGCAGATGCACACGACTTCTCCACTCAGGCCGATTTTGTGCCTGCTTTTCCCACACTAAGGGGTCAATGTCACATCTTTTGAAGTGTCTATTCTGAACATCCTTGAAACGTAAAAACTGACCACCACGTTTCCGTTTTCCTTCCTGAAGTTCAGAATAGAAGATGCGCTTCGCCAGTCTCTCGTCATCCATCCTAGAGACATGCCCACACCATCTTAGCTGGCGTCTCATCAAGTAGGCCTCTACGCCAAGGACCTTAGCCTGCCTTAAGACCTTTGTATTCCTAATATAGTCCGACCATCTGATGTTCATGATGTTCCGAAGGCATTTGAGATGGAATTTGTCCAAGGTCCGTATATGTCGGCGGTAAAGACACCACGTTTCCGACGAGTACAGAAGATTTGGGACAACGATTGCCATGTACACAGAGATTTTGGTAGTCAGTTTCAGATCATGCGATCTGAAAACTTTGGTCTGTAATTTGCCAAAAGCAGCTGCTGCAGCACATATTCTTTGATTTACCTCTGCATCGAGATCCCCTTTACAAGTAATTATGCTGCCTAAATACTTAAAGCTTTCTACTTGCTTCAGCTTGCAAGCGCCAATAACGATATCAGGAACCAACAACGGTTCGTCTACGTTCATGGCCATAACTTCGGTTGAGTGAGAAATACAAATAAAATAAATATCTAAACACTTTTAGACATATGTTGTAACAAAATAACCTATTATTAAATTTCGATTCGACTGACCTTCCGATAACGGATGATTTTTTGTCACAAACGAAGGTATTATTACGTTAAAGGTATTATTGCATATTTGACAAAATAAGTGCCCACTAACACTTGCAAATAACAAATAAAATGAACTTAACACTAAACAAAAAATTTAACACCAATAATAACAATCAACAGTAATATTGATAAAACAAACAAAAACACAACGAAAACTTTTATCACCGACTGTGCTCAAGACAGAGATAGCGACACAAACACCAAACTAATGCTGACGTGTGAGTGAGACACAATACCTCGTACCGAATATGGCCGAACTTGCACGAAGGTCACGAAGTTAACAAAAAGAGATGTGCAATGTGCATGTGCAATGGGTGTCGTTTAATCGATTATTCTTCTAATCGATTGAAATTAAGTAATAAAAATGTTTATATTCAATTTTATATTGAGGTTTTAAATGTTCGCAAGCATAAATGTTGCTCAAGAAGTCTATAATAAATTTCTAAAATTTAAGTAAATCATATCTTTTAACCAAGGAAACATAATGTTACTAAAATTTATTTTGTAATAAAGATGAAAACTCAATTATTAATAACAAAATTCACTTTATTAGTTAATGTAATTAGTTAAATAGCTTCTATACACAAAAAAAAAACGAATTCGAAATGAAACTAATCGATTACGATATTTGATCATATAAAGGATTGATTGTATTTATGTAAGGTGCATCTCTAGCCTAGACTACCTCCCCCCGACCCCCGCCTCATGTCACCATTTGGTTCCTAATAAATGTTACTGCGCAGCCTTCTGCACGAAGTTCGGACCTGCCAAGATACTTTGGTCGTACTGTAGTACGTAGTCTGGGCTTGGTAACATTTTATCACTAAACAACCTGTGATTGCTGCGATATTGTTGATTGAAATTTTCTTTTGTATGTTAAGTTGACAGGGTGTTTATCACCCCGTCGGGGCTGCGGGTTGTTCGAAAGAGATACCGCGGCTTCGACACAAAGGGCTAAGAAGGAACATGGGTGGTTTTTAGTCAGTAGAAGTCTGACACTCCCTACCGCTCTGCCCAGAGCGGGAAGAGACATATGATGACTCTCCAAAAAAAATGGTGTTCATCATCATGATCCTCAGCTTGATTTCACCCACTGCCATTGCTGGGTATAGGCTTTTTATTTCTTGTAACTGTTTTCACGGCCCTGTGTCGAAAATACTACCATTTCATAGTTTTTTTTAAACGTTTCCCCATACTAAGAACTTTTCCTGTATCGTGGGTGCGTTCACAAACATTTAAATTCACATACACAAATACCCAGACCCGAAACAACTATCTGTAGGCCATACAAATTTTGTTCCGTGCGGGGATCGAACCCGCGACACGTAGCGCAGCAGTCAACTGCTTGAGCCACTGCGCCAACCGTGCCGTCATCACTTTTAGATGATGGGTGAATTGAATGAAATAAAGTAAAGTACTGAAACACTACTGTATTGTCCGAAAAATATTAAAAGTAAAATGAGATTAACTGCCGCACTCAGAGAGCTTTAATGATTACTTAGGCCATCACTAAGTAAAGGGTTTTGTCATACAAAAGTATGTCAAATCTTTACTAAGTGACAGCTTAAGTAATCATTAAATCTCTGAGTACCGCAGTAATAGACTGATGGTGTGGAAATGAAGTGAGTGACGCAGCCCTTGTTGGGTGTAACGAGAACGCCTGGCTGATTTGAAAGCGCAACGCGAACTGAACTAAGTATAATGAGCTGATATGAACGTGGCGTCAACTGCTGAATTGCAGAATGTGCGGTTGCACCGTACATGAGTACTAAGAAATTATTTCATAGAACACGATTCGTTTTATTCGATCGATTTATAAGTACGAGTATCTCTATAGACACTCGATTTCCTTAGCCATTTAGTGATTTTACTGATCTATTAATTAATAATCGATACTTTTGTAAATTATAATTCAACGCATTTTTCTCTTGTAAAAAGGGGAAACGGTTTAGAAAAAAATAAAGGATGATTTGGTACATGATATTTAAACTAGTCAACAGGTAGGTACTGAAATGCCATCGTCCTTTAGAGATTACTGAGAACTCGGTAAAATGTTGCCATTTAAAACACACATCTCTCTAACCGGTGACAGCTAAGCTTCTTTTAAGGAGGCATTTTAGTTCCCTTACCCCCATAGTTCCGCCTTCTTAGATTAAAGCATGTGATTGATTGTTATAGGTCAACTGAACCGGCTTTCGACATTTTTTCTATTACATTTATTTCCTCATATTTTCTTTGTCATCAATCGATGCTGCGGACATTAAAAGGAAAACTTCCTAGAATTTTCCTAAATAACATATAATATTATATCAAACGGATAATGTTTCTGTGAAGGTAGGATCGGTATGGTAGGTAGGTATAAGAAAATATTTATGTAATCCTTTTTGGGTAACATGCCAAATAAAAATACTACACTATTAAAACAGACAATTCTGTTTGTATCATGTGCAATCAATAATTTTGAATATTTTTGTCACATGTTCTTGATTTATGTCACTGTTTTTGCGTTTTAACCGAACAACTAACCAAACAAACGATGCACTCAGGTAGGCTAGAATCTCCTCAACGTTAACGAAAACAGACGGAGTGACAGCTAACAATGTCCATGTTTTAACACTAGGTAACGTTGCAAACTACTGCTCAAAGACCTACCTCCACCTACCGGGCTGCGGGTTGTTCGACAGAGATACCGCGGCCCCGGATATAAGGGGCTGAGAAGGAACATTGGTGGTTTTTAGTCAGTAGAAGTGATTTCACACACTCCAAATAAAAAGATGGTGATATTCGAGGCAAAATGCATTGTTTTTTTTTTCAGATTTGAAGAACTAAGACACAAAACGTGACGTGTTTTATATTATAAGCAGATAATATGAAATTGCAAATCACTGTGTAACTTGCTGTGTTTCTAAATCTATCCGGATGTCGCGCTTCCAACCTCGACAACCATTTTATAGTTCAAAATAGTTTCTTAATATCTTTTTATTTCCATTTTGCTTTCGATTGCAATAAAAAAAAAATATATTAAATTTACAATATTACATGTAATGAATAATAAATCAAATGTACAAATTACAATATTAATATTCATTATATAGATTTAAATTATAATATAGATTAAAAATAAAATGTCATGCATGCATGAACCCCTCAAGTGGTGAGGGCGAAGGCCTTCCTCCGAGAACTCCTGCGGTCTCGGTCTATAGTTTCTGTTAGCCAATTTTACCTGCAACTCGTGTGACATCATCACGCCGTCTGTTCTGTTCATCATCTCCTTGATTGATGGCAATAGGTCCTTCCCTATTAGATGGGACTTAAACAAAACTGGCGGACCTTGGGTGTAGGTACTATTAGGCAAACCTCTGACTAACCCTACGGGGAGAACAATCCTGATCTTATGTTATATGATCTCTCCATGCTTTGCTGGCAGGCAATTATACTATAATACTAAATAATAACAAAAACACGTGCCATAAACTGGGGATTACCCAGTTCATGACTTATCTAGTTTCTTACATTCTGATGATAATCTTGATCATGTACTTGGTGTTGATGACCAGCGCTCGCGACAATCGTTACGAAACAGGTTTCAATGTCGCAGTCGTTATGCAATTACTACTGATACATAATTACGGTGCAATTTATACGATGCAGGTACTTTATGTCTCTAACAACGTAAACAATATGCCCAGTAGTACAATCGCTTGCACTAATATGTAAAATTCAAAAGTCATTTTATCGTAAAACGTGTAACTGTTTCTTCTTTGAGATAGAGTATATTCATTCGTGGTTAATATTTTACGAGCAAGTTACAAAGTCTAATACGAATATAAACAACCCGTAACTAAGCTTATTTCATATCAATGACAGACATGGTGTTACATATGATCATTTCTCACAGGCTAGTATATACATAAATATACGACCTCCAATAGAAATAAACTACACACAGTAATGCGCCTGCTTGGGTTCAAACCCACGACTTACTGTTCGTAAGTCGGACCCGCCACCACTGGGCCACCGCTCTGGTCCCCCCGCTCTTTCCTTTATCCCAATTCATTTGGGGTCGGTGCAGTATGTCTTGCTCTTCCATACCTCTCTGTTTCTCGTCACAATATTCTACATAATTGTAAATACATGCTATAATTGTAAATGTGAGAATAACTGCAAAGAAGAGAGACGGGCACAACTGAAAAGATTTCAATGAGCACGCTCACAGATACGCCATGAACTAAATACCTACAGATTAATACAAAGACAATGTTCGTTCCTGTCGGTATAATTCCAAAAAAATCACAGCTTATTAGATAACAAAATTAGCAGTCATAAGTTTTGAAACTAGAAAGCATTCAGGACGATTTTGACGAAAACTTTGTTATCTACTTCCTTCCTTGTAATCAAATCAATGGTTTCTTTCTTTAATAACATAATGTTTTTTTAATATTTACAAGTTTGAGTAAGCTTTCTATTCCTTCCCGCACATTCAGCAGAAATCCTTTTTTGTTTTGTTTGGAAGGTGGGAAATCATCAAATGACTCCTCCCGCTCTGGGCGGAGCAGGAGGGAGTTTCAGACTTCTACTGACTAAAAACCACCCATGATCCTTCTTAGCCCTTTGTGTCCGAGGCCGCTGTATCTCTTTCGAACAACCCACAGCCCGAGCAGAAACCCTTTGCATTGTGAAATGAGTGTCTAGTGTCCCACAAATCAAATGTTTCTGAAATACGACCATACACGGAAAAACGGTTTAGAGTTAAGACTATATTATTTTTTCGTGGCTTTTCATAAACTTTTTTTTATTACGAGGGGTCGCGGCACCCCTGAGTGAATTAGCAAACAAGAGAACCATGCAGCTAACTACAATACTTCAGGAGTATTAAAATAAGTTGGGGTATGGGTTGTTCGAAAGAGATACCGCGGCCTCGGCACAAAGGGTTTTTTCATTTCATTTCATTTTGATGATTTCCCACACTCCAAAAAAAAGGAGTATTAAAATCTAGTAGGTAAAAATATTTGTTTTACTGCTAATGTACAAAGCGGAAATAGCGTACAGAGCATAGCTAACTGCGAAGTTGTACAAAGCTATATCTACCTCGGCTCTACTATCTCCAATACAGGAGGATGTGGCGACGAAATAAAACGACGGTGCGCCATCACCAGGTCAGCCGTAGAAAGGCTGGGAAAGATTTGGGGGGATAGGAGGATTACCAAGAAGACGAAGGTCAGATTGATGAAGTGCCTTGTCTTTCCGATCTTTCTCTATGGTGCTGAAACGTGGTCTCTGCGAGAGCAGGATCGCCGTAAAGTCGACGCTTTGGAGATGTGGTGCTGGAGACGCCTCCTAAAGATCCCGTGGACAGCGTTTCACACCAATGTCTCTATTCTCAAAGAGCTTCATATTAAGAACCGGCTTTCGTCTACCGTGCAGCTGCGAATTTTAAAGTTTTTTGGTCACATTACTCGTCATGAAAGCTCGATGGAGAGACTAGTAGTTCAGGGCCGAGTAGAGGGCAAAAGATCACGCGGCCGATCACCGACTCGCTGGACTGACTTGATCAAAAAGGCTACCGAGTCGACCATGGTTCAGTGTACTCGCAACGTCTCCAACCGGCAGAAATGGAAGCACATCGCTGAAAGAGCAGTCCTCGGGGAAGTCAACGACCCATCAAACATCTCGCCGTGTACCTCGTCTGCGCAACCTCGACCACTCTGACAAGAGCGTACCGACTAAGAAGAGAAAAATATTTAGTGTAATTTCTTTTCTTTCGCTGCACATAACCATAAATGAATGTTCAAATATGTATAAAAGCAGAAGGGAGACCTATCGAATAAAAAATAACGAAAAATACGCGCCTCCACGAATAATAATCTATACATATAATAAATCTGTAGAGAAATCGTTTTTGTACATCGAAAATATTTAAAAAAAAATTGTCAGGGTATTAAAGTATAACCAACAGAACACATTTCCAGCATTTTTGTCTGTTTGTCTGTTTATCTGTTTGTCTGTTTCGATGACTAAGCATCACGTCAAATTTACGAAACGAATGTAGGTAACTTTTATACATAAATATTGTGCGTAACTTGGGCTATTACTTAGTCTTTGTTTCATCGTAATCGGTGCTCTCTATCAAAAGATATATGAATTTATAGTTTTCAAGAAGAACTTACCGTTATGGTCAAGAATGAGACAAGCAACGACATCTATTGAACGAATATGGTACTTATTACTAAATGCCTTCACAAGATAACTTTAAAAAAATTATGATAGCAAAAGGTACGTAGATATAAGTCTAAAGGACGCTGCTTTCAAAATCTACATAGCCTAAACCTTATAGTGTTTGATCGCTCTTTTTTAGCAGTTTATCTTCGTCTTCGACAGATGGCGTTATTCATTTGATGTCATTTTCTGAACCGCAGTGATAGTAAACATACACACATTATGTTTCGTGAATAGTCAACAAATAAAAATTTACCAATTACACAGTATTAAAATACTATTTTTTTTAAACTAAATTAAAATTAGATAAAACCCAAGACATATTTTTTTTTGTACCGTGTGGGAATCGAACCTGCGACACGCAGTGCTACTGTTAATCGTCCAGCCATTGCGCCAACCATGTCGTCATATAGATGTGGTGTTGTTAGCCCTATGTGTCGAGGCCGCGGTATCTCTTTCGAACAACCCGCAGC
The DNA here is from genome assembly GCA_949774965.1 of Diarsia brunnea. NCBI lineage: Eukaryota > Metazoa > Arthropoda > Insecta > Lepidoptera > Noctuidae > Diarsia > Diarsia brunnea. The sequence continues at coordinate 13,963,224 of OX458999.1, read as the reverse complement.
GCTCCAACGAGCATCGGTCCTTGGGGGCCCCTTCAATGTTGCTGACATCTCTTTGAGACGCGCGTGGAACACGAACGCGCCTCCATCGTCATAGGACGGACGAACGATTAACTAGCCCGTTACTCACCGTTCACAGGCCCGCGCCTACGGTGGCCGGAAGCCATCACGTGCCCCCCGATGCCCGGAGCGTCTCCTGCGGCGGCCGGGACGAGAGGTTGTCTCACTCTCACGTTCCGCCACCTCTTTCGCTAGCATTACTGCTTCGCAGAAGGAGGTGGCGGCCATTTCAGATTCGATGTCCCAGATTCGAAACAGGTACCCTCTCGAAACACCCTCTAATCCCCCCTTTTTTTTTGTGGTTCGTAAATTATCAAATGATTCATCCCGCTCTGGGCGGAGCGGAAGAAAGTGTCAGACTTCTACTGACTAAAAACCACCCACGTTCCTTCTTAGCCCTTTGTGTTTCGGGGCCATGGTATCTCTTGCGGACAACCCTCAGCCCCGGCAGACGTCCCTTTGGGGCCCTTTTTTTTTGTGGTTCGTAAATTATCAAATGGCTCATCCCGCTCTGGGCGGAGCGGAAGAAAGTGTCAGACTTCTACTGACTAAAAACCACCCACGTTCCTTCTTAGCCCTTTGTGTTTCGGGGCCATGGTATCTCTTGCGGACAACCCTCAGCCCCGGCGGACGTCCCTTTGGGGCCCCTTAATTGTTGCTGATATATCTTTGAGGCGCGCGTGGAACACGAACGCGCCAACGACAATCTGTCTGCCTGTCGACTATACATGTACCTGTTTCAAATTTCTTCAAGATCCGTTCGGCCGTTCTGACGTGGTTGATTAACAAACACCCATCCATCTAAACTTTAGTATGAGACATAGTCAGTACTTTGCATTACTCTCTTCTTATTTTCTACAGCGTCAGTAAGTTAACGCAGGGCAATGATTAAATGTACTTTTATCTAAGCGACGCATTTTAGTTTCCGACAAGCACGCGAACGAAGTCGCGGGCACAGCTAGTAACATTAATAAAAATGTAAATCCATGGTTATTATTATTCTTCGCATCGTATCTCTTATATATCACAAACGGAGACCGATTTAAAGGCAGATAGCTGTTATATTGACAATCTAACAAAGTGAATCGGAACACGTTAGCTTATTATTCCAACAATCGCATTATGAAATGGGTATGGAACAGACAGCCAATCCAATCACGGACAAAAAATACACATCGAATTGTATCCTGTTTGTTCCATTTCTAGTACATTTGCAATTATAATTAAATTGTAATATTGTTCGCGCGCCCTGTTTTGGTACTATACTTTCACATTGTTCTTGTATTATGGGGTTTATTCCACACGTTCCCGTAACCAAAACATAATCCCATCTAAATAATGGTGTTTGTGTTGCATCTTTTCGTAAAATTACGAAGAATAAAACGAGATTCATTCGTTTTGTTGAGTTTTGGCATTGTCATGGGAACGTGAAGTCGTAGTATATTTGTAATTAAATCCTCTAATATTTTACTAATACATTGACTAACTGTTAATTTAAACTGAAACCTGGTTATTACATCTTTATTTTAAGTATAAAAAATCTCATAATCAACTTCTGGGGGGAACCAATTTAGATTCCCATCCGTTTTGTAATGATCCAGAAACATCTGCACGATAGTTTTTTTTTCACTCCGAAATTGTCTCCTGTAATCCTACACAAACATCGAATCGTATCGTAAACACATATCGCACATTAATAATAAGAAACACTGGAAAAACACACGGAAGTTGCGTATTTAAGCCCCGAATATTCCCGATGCGCAGAGCTAAGCGATGGCAAAATATACCGTTGTGTTAACCACAGAATTCACACTGGATGAATGAAATGGCGGCAGGTCACACGAACAATCTGCGAATCCCGCATTCCCTTTAAACTAAAGGGGAAGATCTATAAAACAATGGTTAGACCTGTTGTCGTCTATAGATCGGAATGTTGGGCCATAAAAGAGATGAATGAAAGACATTTGCATGTGGCTAAAATGAGAATGCTTAGGGGGATGTATGGTGTTACGCGAATGGATAAAATAAATAATGAGTACATAAGAGAAAGTCTGAAAGTGGCGCCGGTGATTGAAAAGTTGTGTGGAAATCGGTTGTCATGACGAGAAACAGAGAAGTATGGAAGAAGAAGACATGTTGCGCCGACCCCAAATGAATTGGGATAAGGGCAAGAGAATGATGATGCCCGGGGTAATCTTTTGCTTGGCAGTTGAATTTACAGGAGCTTCGTTTTATATCTGGCTGGATAAATAACTATATGTTTAAATAGTACGAAAGATTCTTAGTTTATAGTAAGACGAAGTACAGGCTTAGTGGAAGCTGCGGGAGAGCGGGTATCACGTCAGAGCACTCGCGATATTGCTTACAATAGTACTTAATAGGTTCAAGTAGATTGTCTTGTGTTTTATAGCTAGGTTTAAAACATGATGCATCTTGAAATTGTATATTATGTTGGGGATTGCGGATGCGTTTAACCATAATACAAAAATGCGATTTTGAATGATTAAGTTAAAATCTCACAATTTACTGTACTATCTGCACATACTAATACATTTTATTCTCTTTGTTTCAGATGAATAAACCATAAGAATAAAGTATCTCTATGCTGCGTACAACCGATACAATGACCACCATGAGCCCCATCAGCGAGGTCGACAACCTGACCGACCACTTCTACGCTCCCGTGGATCCCACGGACATCTTCGGCCCTCAGAGGGACTCCCTTACCATCGTTATACCCATAACTATTATATATTCAGCTATATTCTTTACCGGGGTACTGGGCAATATATTTACGTGTTCAGTGATAGTTCGGAACAAAAGCATGCATACAGCTACCAATTATTATTTATTTAGTTTAGCGATCTCAGATCTCCTTTTACTTATAAGTGGGATGCCTCAGGAGATGTACTCCATATGGTCAAAATGGCCGTATGTGTTTGGGCATAGTTTTTGTGTGATAAGAGGTTTGGCGGCTGAGGCGTCGACGAATGCCAGTGTTTTAACAATAACGTTATTTACGGTAGAGAGATATTTAGCAATTTGTCACCCGTTTGTGTCGCACAAGATGTCGAAGCTATCGAGGGCCTCAAAGCACGTGATGTTCCTGTGGGTAGCGGCGGTGGGGCTGGCGCTGCCACAAGCGCTGCAGTTCGGCATCCGGGAGTACAGAGGTGTCGCCATGTGCCTGCAGACGCGAGTCATCATAGAGCACTCTTTCGAAATGTCCACGTTCTTCTTCTTTTTCGCACCGATGATACTGATAACGGTCCTATATTCACTGATAGGCCTGAAACTAAGAGAGACGAACATAAACAAAGATCAAAGCGAGAAGGACTTTGACACATCAATGAGATACACGCATAAGATCAGGCGGAAACACAGCCAGTCTACAAGGAGGGTCATCAAGATGTTAGGTAAGATTCATTCAACATTGTTTTAAGGGTTCCGTTGCTAAATGGCAAAAGACGGAACCACCGTTCACACAGTTCACTTTAGAGTAAGAGGAGAATGATTCTAAAAATATGTGGGTTTGTGGAACGTAAAGAACGTACGTACGTACGTTTTAATTGTTATTTTATTAAAATTTGAGGGTTGCCCTCGATTTCTCGGGAATCCCATCATCAGATCCTGACAATGGAACCCCCTCGGGAGTATACCCTTTCAAACACAACACTCATTTAAAAAATCGGTTCACAACTGACGGAGATAAGCGCGGACATACATAAAAAAAAATTACATACACACGAATAGAGAACCTCCTCCTTCTTGGAAGTCGGTTAAAAATAGGGGACAATAGGCTGGTACTAAATGCAAATTGCAAGTGTAGTTTAAATAAACATCTCACATACATTAATTTAGTCGACGGTGCTATGCACTCGTGACTGCAACCAGAAACATTATAATATTTTAGCTTAGACCTTGCTCAGACAGTTGAAAACTCACGGTCTAAGCTAAAGCGGTAAAAGCTTGAGTATTTGAAACTAGGTGAATAAAATTATACTTACGTTCGAATAATAAAAATCTAACAAAAATTAAGTAAAAAGAATTTAAGATGTGATAAGGTACAGAACCGGTAAAATTCCTAAAGGACGATTTTTAGAGATATCCTTTTTTCTCTTCGAGTTATAAATATCGAGCTTTATTGAATACTAAGTAATGAAGATATTTAATTATGAAGATGACAAATAATCGTTTAAATATATTTTACATGTTAAGACCAGAAGTAGACTAACACTACTCAAAGTTTCAAAGCAGGTTTTTTTGTAAAAAATTGTTAGACATTACTCGTAACTAAGAAGTTATTAAAGAGTAAGGAAAGTTTTAAAGAATAATCTTGTGAAACATTAAAAATAATGGCTAGAGTCCTGGACATCAAATTATTAACATTCAGAAGTGTTAAGCTACTTCTGTTGCTGACCGTACGTACCTCTTTATCTTATCTATAATTCTCTTACAGTGGCAGTCGTCGTGGCGTTTTTCATTTGTTGGGCGCCATTCCACGCTCAGCGATTGGTGGCGATCTACGGGACCACGGAGAACCATCAAGCACGATCACCGATCTTGCTATCAGTGTACTCGTGTCTCACATACATCTCTGGAGTGTTCTACTACCTGTCAACATGCATCAACCCGGTATTCTACCACATTATGTCCAATAAGTTCAGAGACGCTTTCAAGGTAACTGTTAATTATATTGTAATTGTTGGCTGCGATATAATAAACTAAAATTTTTTTTTTTGCATAACTTTATTAAGTACCTCAACGAGAAGAGCTCCACGAAGCGGAAAGATTTTAGACCAATTATTAAAGCTTTTACGCCGTAATTTATAAAAACAGTGATTGGAAAATAATTAGTTAATTAACAATGGTGTAACTTTTTGAAAAATCGACATTTTTTTTTTTCAGCCAGGTTTTTTAGATTACACCATAATTTATTCAGATTTTTAAATTGTTATTTAATACTATAAAAAAATATTTAGGTGATATACCGGCTTTCTAGACGTCGCACCTATGCCGTAACGACCTCGCGGAGCCCTATTTCCAGCGTTATTTTTTTATATTTTATTAAAATAAATAAATAATAGAGATAGTGTTCCGGGAGTGGGCCTTTTTTATTGGAAATTTCCTCTTCTTTTAGGACCTTTTTTTTTTTCTTATTTTGTTAATGACAATCGCAATTTTTAATGTGCTAAAAACCCTTAAAAAACATTTTTCTAGGCGTCATTCCGAATCGAATGAGCACATATTTTTAGGAGCTTTACTTCTATTTAACACGTTTTTGAACTTCTTGACTAGACAAAATATTAAAGTTAGCAGACGCTCTATTTCAGAACTCAATGAAGTTGTGGTGCTGCCGTTCCATCGAGAGATCCGAGTCCAAACGCTGCTCCTACACGGCTATGGCTTTCCAGAGGAACCCCCCTTCTAGCGGTACTGGCAACTCAGGTTATTTTTCACAAACATTTTAATTTATTTCAATGTACAGGATGTTTGGTGCATCGTGTGCCAAATTGAAATGGTCGACTGGAGGAGTCATCTGCTATCCTTTCAGATCTTTAAACACTTCTCATGCCCTGTGATTTATTTAGTGTTTTATTTAAAAAAAATGGCCAAGTGTGAATCGGACTCGCACATGAAGGGTCACCATGGGGTACCATCGTAGTAAGGATGGGGGCTTAATTTGTATTATTTACTGTTATAGCGGCAACTGAAACTCACATTTTGTGATGTGTGTGTTTGTATGCACAAACACTATGAAAAACAACCTTATCACAAAATGTACATTTAAAGTATGTGTTTGTAAAGGAGATATAGCACATTTTAAAAACCGCAAATATATGACATTCATATGACAAAGTTATATTTGCGGTTTCCTTTAATTTTTGACTATTTAATTTTTTGAAATTTTCTCATTATTTCATTTTATAGCCTTGCTTTTTGCCAAATTTCGTGATCCTAGGTCAACGGGAACTACCATATAGGTTTTCGAACCAAAACCTCAAATTAAAAAAAAAAACAAAATTTTGTGACATTAGCCATCAAGTTTGAAAAAAAATTCACATGACATAAGAAGTGCTTAGAGATCTGAAAGGGTACCAGATGACCCCTCCAGTCGATCATCTCAATTTGGTACACGATGCACCACCCTGTAACCACCCTGTATTAAAAAGCTGTATAAGAACACCCTTAATGGAACTAAGAAGCACTTGTTCTCCATGATTGCGATATGTTTTGTACTGTACTTCTAATAGTACTTCTAGCTATGGTTATATTGAAGGGAGATATTAATTAAAATGTTATAAGTTTACTTTAAATTCCCCCACTGTTTATGAACACAACTGTGATCTGATCTTGCAGTATTTTTTGGTCAGCAGACATTTCTGAGAAATGTTAATTAGTTCGATGCGCAAAATGCTGAATTGAAAACGACCATACCAGACGACCGAAAATGTGTAACCGGCATGATCCATAAATATGTTCATCAATATTTACTTGAAAGTAGCTCTGTGTGTCTGCTGCCTTGTCATGCTGTAATAGCTAAACAGATTTCAATGAAATTTAATTAGGGCAGTTTTTATCTGGGCAGTACGTTAGCGTGTAGTATTTCACAACTTCAGGCCGGTGGAGCTTCGGGTAATAGCAGTCAGTCTATAGTCAGTTCCCACGACTGGGGCACAAGCTTCCTCCCCGTGAGAGGGAGTTGGTCATAAACTACTCCACACATCCTAAGTGGGTGTTGGGTGTCCCATATCTTAAAATTTTATTGACATAAGAAGAGTGAACCAAATTTGACGAAACTACGTTGTCAAAGTCTCATGCCCACCTTGGTAAGGCTGCATGAACGTCCTTCATCGACATGTGGTACCTGTTATAGATCATTTATCCTCACATCGTGTACATTTATAATACTCGACTAATTCGAAATACTCTCTCAGAATCTCGATAAGGAATATTCTCAATTATTATTGAGTAATTGGTCATAGCAAACTTTCGGAGTTTCGTACTTCGAGATAATGAACATTCTGAATACAGTACTTCGTAGTAGCAAACTTTGGGAGTAACGTACATCGGAGTAACGAACATTCTGAATACCGTACTTTGTCATGGCCTACATTCTGACTCACGTAATTCGGACTCACAAACTTTCTGTATACCGTACATCGGTATTTCGAACTTCGGAGTAACGTAGTGCAGTCCCCTACCACAACGACAACAACAATTTATACTACGCTAACTCGAATTTTAGGTAAATTAGTTTTTTATGCCAAGTTACTTAGAATGTGTTTATTTATATGTAACTAGCTGATGCCCGAGGTTCCACCAGCGTGGATGTCGGTCAATTATATACTAAAACCTTCCTCTTGAATCACTCTATCTATTAAAAACCCAATCAAAATCCGTTGCGTAGTTTTAAAGATTTAAGCATACATAGGGACGGACAGACAGCGACAGCGACTTTGTTTTATACTATGTAGTGATAGTGATAAAAAAATCGTGAAGAAAAATAACGAAGTTACAAACCAACGTTACAATACAAAGCTATGTAAAGGTACTTTTTGAAGTCACTCGATTTAAATTACGCTAACTAGAATAAGCGGAGTGTGTGCGGGAAGGGGACACACCGCTTGTTTGTCTACATTAGTCGAACGACGCTGTGTTATGTGTGTGCTTGGCGCTTGTCGCGGTTTTAAAAACTTTATCAGTAAATCATAAATCGTAAATCATAGCGTCATTGTTACAAGTTATTTAAAATATTGTTAGTGTTATTTTATTATTACAAAATGTCACGAAAACGAGCTATATATATTATTTAGTGGACTTAGCAAAAACGAAGGAGTATTCATTGCGAAATGTTGACAAAAATGTTAAACACTTCTTTAGCACTCTGCTCTTCCGTAATACACTTCGCTAACATTAGTTAGACGTGTGTAATATGTGAAATCTTATTAAGGAATGACGTGTAGGTTTATGCGACTAAGTTGGTAAAAAATAAATAGGAAATTTGGATCAATAAATTAACTATGAAGCATAGCTATGAAGGGTACCAAATTTCAAAAAAGTACCTTAATTATTAATATAAATGTTATCACGATTTTCCCTTAATGAGCCTCTACTGTAAAGTACACTTTTATAAGTTAGCTTAGTATAAATTGCTAGTGTCGACAAATCGATGAAGACAGATTCTTACTTATTCTTCCTCAGACTATTATGTCAGACTCGTGCTTGTACGGGTTCGACCTAAACTTTCAACCACCTCTAAAACCTTCCGTAAACGTATACTAAGTATCCTGAACACGGATTTGTCGGAGTACATGGTCAAAAAGCTATATTGTGTGAGATCGTGCCGTATTCAGATTCCATATACGACTTCATTATCTAATTACTCGTACCAGTTGTAATATCCGAAGCTCAATATACGGCGTAAGGTCTAATGAATCGCGCCTGCATGAATGGCGCGCGGAGGCGCTGCACCGGGGGGTCAATCAATCAGGCGGGAGGAAACGCCCGGATGTCACCATTGTGAGGATCGGCCGTAGGACACGGTGGAGCACACCGTGGAGGTGTGTCCCGCTTGGGCGGAACCCCGCCGTGTTCTCGTAGCGGCGATCGGTGGCGGCGACCTCTCGCATCCGGCCATGGTCCGGAGCGAGGAGGAATGGGACGCCGTCGCGTCCTTCTGCGAAGCAGTGATGCTAGCGAAGGAGGTGGCGGAACGTGAAAGGGGGAGAACCTCTCGTCCCAGCCGCCGCGGGAGGCGCTCCGGGCGTCGGGGGCCACGTGACGGCTTCAGGCCACCGTAGACGCAGGCCTGTGGACGGTGAGTAATGGGTAAGCTCGCCGTCCGTCCGTCTTATGACGACGGCGACGGCGCGCTCGTGTTCCACGCGCGCCTCAAAGAGATGTCAGCAACATGGAAGGGGCCCGCAAGGGCCGACGCCCTAAATATAGGATTCAATCAAAGAACGGTTGGTTGGTTATTAGTCAGTACTTCTACTGACTACTATTCACTATTGGCTCTTGGGCAGAGCGGAAGGGAGTGTCAGAGAAGTCTGACGCTCCCTTCCGCTTCTGAGCGGGAGGGGTTATTTGATGATTATCCACCCACCAAAAAAAAAACAAAGTCCTAATGAATCCCGCCGGGGTTGCGGGTTGTTCGAAAGAGATACCGCGGCCTTGGTCCAAAGGGCTAAAAAGGAACATGGGTTGTTTTTAGTCAGTAGCCAGTCAGTACCTTTGTACTCATATGTTATATTATGATATTTTTCCTGTGTTGTCTAATGTGTGTACATAAATAGTAAAATAAATAAGTAAAATAGAAGTCTGACACTCCTTACCGCTCTGCCCAGAGCGGGAGGAGTCATATTTTGATGATTTCCCACCCCACAAAAAAAAGTCTTAATGTATAGCTAAAATGAATAATTATGTGCTTCGAACCATTATTTATCTACTGTTCATCTATTGTAAACATAAGAAATCAATAAGCATGTCATTGTGAGGATTGATAATTGCAAAATCAAACATTTTAACTGAACATAAATCCTTTTACACAGGTAATTCACTGAAGAATTCTTTGCGAAATGAGGCGAGCATCCGCTACAAGATAAAGAGCCAGGATGTCAAAGACCAATGCATACCCACTGTGCACGTGTGCCACAACGCCAGGACGATCGTCGCGCCCCCTGTGCACGACTACAGGAACTGCAGGCATTCCATTCAACAAACACTCAAAGAAGAAATTATTAACAACAGAAACGCGTACTTAGAAACAGCCATGCGACTCACAAACGAGAAACGAAGACCTTGCTCGCCAGTATGCTGCAACTTTCCCTCGTCACCCACTGAAACCCTCACGGTCACACCCGACCAATAGTATTTCAGAAGAGATTACTCGGCGGACGAGCCGGAGATATATCTTAAAGAGATCCAATTGAGAATTACACAACGTGAAAAAGAATACGGACAAAATGATTCTGAATTGTGAATGTGAAGTTCTAAATTAAGCAACATAAAGAAAACAATTTGTCAATTTCTGTAAATAGATATAATGACATCAATTTATAATAATTTTCAGTGATTAATGTTATCAGAATTGAAACGAAACGAGGAATAGTATTATTATCGTATTTTCGTAATGTTTGTTGCCAGTCTTTTAGTTAAAACATTGTTAAAATCAATATTTTTTTTCATACTTTTGAATAAAATTGGTACTAATTTTAAGGTCATCGCACTTTTGATCTAACTGCGACCTTCTTCTTTCTCCAAAAGTGTTAACCTGCTAAAAATAAATTATTTATGAAGGATCTACCAAACTCTGGAAAGAAAGAGGCCGTTTGCAAGTTCTTAAGTACCTTACAAAGAATATACAATTTCTTCTTGATTCACACATGATCTCCTTCGAATGTAAAGACGAGCTTCATTAAGTACAGGCATAATATTATATATTGTCTTGGACGGTAACTTTTTGCCATGATTTTTAATATTTAGACTATATTAATCTTATAAGAACTTGATATGAAATTGTGTCGTAGGTAGCAAAATACTATTCTCTTTCATATTTCTTTAAACATGTTCCCAGTGTAAGTATTGAAATGTTTTCAATACTTGTACTTGTACTTGTATTAGATAATATTAAAACTGAATGATTATAATTATTACTACAAATTCGGTTTTTGCGTAGGTAGGTAGGTACGTCCTAAAATAAAAAGTACCTATTAATTTTATTTTCGAAAAATCCAAAGACGTCCTAAGCTGTAAAAAAAATACTTATTACCTATTATAATTCTTATATTTTTTACTGCATTTTGTACTTATCGTATTTTTTTATATAAATGTATTTTTATGTAAGTTTAACTTTTTGGGAAAACTTGAATGCAAGTTCATAATGTAAGACTGAGATTAAAAGAAAGTAATGTTTCACCAAAACACGAGAAGATATAAGCACTTAGTATTTTTCTCATTTCTTAGTGATTGTTTTTTTTATATATAGTATATCTCGTAATATATAACGTTGTAAATAGTTTGATGCATTATATTATAAAGCAAAAAATATATATTATATATATTTTTTATGTAGGTTCATATTAGAAGGATATTCCTTCATAACATTTTAACTGATTTGCTTGTGTGAAAATTGCAGATCACGTAATGGGGCTATTTCATGCAATACTTTTAACATTTTCCACAAAATATTGCAACGTATAATTGAACTCACGTTGGAAATAAAAAAAAAATTATAACGGTATAAAACTTCTTGCTTTCCTCGAAAGGAAAGTGGTCTGAGTGTATAACCGTTTATAACCCCGGGCGAATCGGGCGATCTCAATTCTTGCTCTAGAGTGAGATGTAGTTCATTTAACATAAACCGACAATGAGCCCGGACGAACTAGATGTATATATCCAGTGATCCTTACAGTTTCAAAAAGTGCTGCTTAAATACCTTGGACTGTAGTTTTTGAAACACGAACAGAACAGTTAAAGAAAACCTTATTGTGAACCTTGTTGTATTTTAACTGTGTAGTTAAAAATAAATGTTGTTTAAACGAATTTTCCTAATTGTATGTACTTTTCTTAAATGCACTGCACGTTTGCAATGCAATTAGGAGACCAATAGATTTAATAATGTGTAATAATTGTGTGATTTAAACAATAATACAGTGGGTGGTGAGTTTGTTCATTGTTTGTTTTCTTGTCTTTTATTTACATTTCCATATTACAAACACCTACCTATCCAGAATATTCAAGCAGAGGTCTAACACAAAACTACGACAATATCAACGATAATAATGATGGCAAAATAAATATAGAAATCATAGAAATATAAAAAAGGAATATAAATAGGCTTACCTATTTCAGAGTGAAACCGACGCCGGTCACTGGTTTCGATATCAATAAATTTGTATGATAGCGCTAGTTGGCGTTTCGATCTGAAATAAACCTATAGCTATCGACACGATAAGATAAAATTTGTTAAAAAATATTTTTCAAATACTAAACGAATTGAAAGAAAACTGCTATAGGCTTTGTAATCAAAATTTATTTCGATAGTCATTCGCAAGAAACAATTTTAGCAGACTTTTTAATGGAAGAGTTAAGTTCCAAAGAGAGTTTTTTAGAGCTGGATATACGCCATTGACAATTTACCCTCCCGCACTGATATATTGGTCACCAGAGGGGTATAGTAGTTACGCGATTTGCGAGTAGCGATTACGGAATAAAAATTCATATAAATAATGAAGAAAGTTATTGGCAAAAATAAGACAAAGGTCCCTCAGCATGACTTTAAATAATATATTGATGGCAATAAAAAGATCCTATGATTGATAGTTTAGGAGAAAAATGGTATTTGGTTACAAAAACAGAGGCTACTTTGCATATTCATGATGTTAAATTTAATTTTTAATTTTTTTGAAGCCAAGAGGACATGCTCTAGATTGTGTAGATTAATACATATTTTTTTGAATAAAAATCCGGTGTTTGTTGCGTAAAAAAAAGGTTCTAATGTGTCCTAGGAATGGCCAATTCACGTATATCCACGCCATAACAGATATCTGAAGGTTTTTTCGTTCTGTTCCTTTTCAAAATCAGAGAAAAGTTTTTACATATCAGTCATAAACAGATCTATTTCATCCACCTCTTGAAAGTTGCGTTCCTTAATTATTATGTTCAGTTGTAGTTCTAGCGTCTTGGTAGATAAGTTGGGTTTGCAGACACTGCCACAACTTACATAGATTTGGTAACTACACACATCAAAAGTGTCTAGGGATCAAGCATTTTTATGCGGATTTCTTGAGATTGCGATGTGGCTTTGTAATAAATTTATGATTTTATAAATTTATATGGATCCTTTTTGGTGCATTTCATAATTTGAATCAGGAACTGTGAATCAAATTCGAGTAAAAGATGAAAATCAGCTGTCAATATTTTCCCTATAAAAACATACAACGCATTATTAAAACCAACGTTATTATGGAGCGGCGACGTCATTTAAGCAGGGAAGAAATGCTCAGAGCCGTGGGAATGATAGAAGCTGGTTCCCGGCAACGTACTGTGGCTTTATTGTTATCGTGAAAAGTTTGTATGATTGACCAGCGAGACTGACGTGGTACTACAATTTTGTTTTGACCGTTCACTTTTCTAAATAAAATGTTATTTTCTACAACGTAGTCCCGTTCTAAGCCGTTTTTATTACCCACGGACGTTTCGTCCTTCAACTGCCCTATAGTGGATCGGATTGAGTCGTCAGCGTGCTGCATGCTTTCAATAAGATCTCCGTCTGTGCAACGCATAACGGATTCAACTGGGTTACGACTCAATGCATCCACATGAGCCATGGCCTTGCCCGGTCGATATTCTACGTCAAAGTTAAGTCCCTGAACTTCGAGCCACCATCTAGCGATGCGCGGGTTCAGGTCCCGCTTTGACCACGTCCACCGCAGAGCATTGCAATCAGTAACAATGGTGAATTTTAAACCCGTTAAGTAGACCTTGAATTTCTGTAATGACATGACAACAGCTAACGTCTCAAGTTCGAAACTATGGTAACGTTGCTCCGCGGTGGTCGTCTGGCGGCTAGCGTAAGCGACTGGTTGGTAAGTACCATTAGGCGGTTTTTGAAGCAGAATACCTCCCAGACCAATTTTAGAGGCATCGGTGTGCACTTGTGTTTCATACTCCGGATGAAATAATAATAGTACCGGACGACTTACGAGTATGTTCTTAATACTATCAAAGGCCTGCTGTTGTGCAGCGCCCCAGAGCCATGGTTGGTCTTTTTTTTTGTCAATAGCGTGATAGGTCGAGCTAGCGAAGCAAAGTTACGTACGTACTTACGAAAGTAGTTCGCTAGACCCATGAACTGTCTTGCGTGGTGTACGTTCTCGGGTTGCTTAAAATCCTGCACGGCGTTAAGTTTATGTTGAGCCGGTTTTACTTCGCCATTACACACTTCGTGGCCTAAGTACTCGACACGAGACACAAAAAATGAGCACTTATCGAGTCTCAGTGTAACGTTGGCGTCTCGGATCCGCTCTAAAATTGCCCTTAAATGGTCTAACGCGTCAATTTCCGAGTTCGAATAGATTAAAATATCGTCTAAGTAAGCCGTGCTAAATTTAAATTTTAACGGCCCGAGGATTTCGTCAACACCGCTGGTGCATTTACTAATCCGAAACTCATGCGGGTATACTGATAGAGACCGTCCGGTGTGATGAACGCGGTATAGTGTTTACTCTCGTCATCGATTTGAATGCAATGGTAAGCCGATAAAATGTCTAAGTACGAGAAAACACGCGCATTTGAAAGTCGATCTAGTTGGTCCTGTATCAACGGTAAAGGGTAGCGCTCCTTTTTAGTAATTTTGTTAAGCGCGCGGTAATCGACAACCATGCGCGGTTCTCCCGTCTTTTTGGTCACAAGAATGACAGGACTCGCGTATGGCGAAGTGGACTCCTCCACGATACCTTTACTCCTTAAATCACTAACGATATTGCGGACCTTGTCACGATCACTCGCCGACATGCGATATGGTCGGTAATATACGACCTTTTCTTTATCCGTCAACTCGATATTGCATCCTAACAGAACATTTGCCTATTCTACTGTCGTCTACTCCCGAGAAACATTCCGAATATTCTTGTAAAATCGACTCAAGTTTCGTTAACACGTCCGGTTCAAGGTCGTCACCTATTTTGTACGTATTCACGCTATCGTTTATCGCGGCTCGTGCTACGCATCGATTAACAGGTAAGTCAAATGAACTATTACTCGTATTTATTATATTCATGACTGCCTTTCCGTCAATAAACTCGATATCGCTCTGTGGAATAACGCACTCAGCCCTCGGAGCTTGATGTTCGGTGTGACGTACGGACGCATGTCCGAATAGTAATTGGTCGCATGAAACTATTATTTTGTTTACTCCTGGCGACAACGCGACTGAACTATTCGTGACTAACTTCACATGTTCGACATCCTCACAAACGGCAGGTAGCTCGCGTAAATTATTAGCGTTATACATTCTTAAACACGTAGGTGTCTTAATGACGTACACGTCTGGATAATCCGTAAACGGTTGACCTATAATCACACCGATGTCTTGTGCGCTGTCTGGCACAATATAAGCGCTCGCGTTGCACGAAGCTTCGTCTGCACACACCTTTACATACACTTCACCAATAGGTATTATCTTCGAACCACCAAAACCACTAATAACGCTATTCGATCGACAGGGCTGCACCTCGAGATTTAATTTTTGTGACGTAGAGTTAGTAATGGTTATACACGAACTACCGAAGTCAATAAAAGCTTTCACGGGGCGATCATTGACTCTTGCGTTTAAATAATATTTCGAGCTTGATGACTGGTCTTTTATAGCATGTACCGACTGGGATGCGCCAGCGCCAGCGTTCGAATTATTATTATTGTTACTATTGATGTGTGACTTTCGAGCTTTAAGTTTCAAACATTCATCCTTGCTATGATCCGATTTGCCACAATACGTACATTTTTTAGCTTTGCGGAAACATTTATCTTCCGTATGGCCCGATTTACGGCAAAAAGCGCAAATAATTGCTTTATCACGCGCCTTGTAATTGCAATTCGTTGCAATATGACCGCGCCTTTTACAAAGATTGCATCTTATCTTTTTAAAAGAGGAATTTACACTCGGCACGATATGACTTGTTCCTTCGGCGGTACGAAGTGCGGATAGGTATTTCAACAACTTATTATGGTCATTACAAGCCGCGGAAACCGCGCCGACCTCAACGATCTGACTACCAATCGTGCCAATTATAATTTCCGTGGTGAGCGATGGCGGAAGGCCACAAGCATTTCCCAAAGCCAGTTTATCGTAATAAAATTGCATGTAGTCATCGTCGGGTTTCCGTACGACATTAACTAAATCACGTAACATATTCAGTTTACTTTTCTGGGACGGAAAAGCCACCATTAACTTTGACTTAAAATCCGACCAAGTCACATTCACGTCTATTAAGGGGATCACAGCAGTAGATGACTTTGACGATTTGACCTCTGTACTGGCTCTTGTTTATTTTTCGGCCCCTACCGGCAAACGACTGTACTACAGAAAAACGTACCAAAGAACAGAAATGTGTCGCAGAGTAGTCATCGTATTTGCCTAACATATTTTGTTTCTCTTGGAGTACCTACATCATAATGTATGAATAAAATATTTAATAATAAATTATACACTTTGACTAATGAAGTAATAACCTAGCTTTCATTAGTTATTTCACTGAGCACTAATATTTAATAATAAATTATACACTTTGACTAATGAAGTAATAACCTAGCTTTCATTAGTTATTTCACTCCTACGATAAATTCTTAAGGTCTGATAAAGACCAGGTAACTGCTTATCGCTTCTCAGTCACGGAAATAGTCAGAATGCTCCAGCTTTCAGCTAATTGAGCACGAATGCTACTACATGATACATTTTGAAGGTCTGACGATGACCACCTAAGTGCTTATCGGTTCTCAGTGACGGATGTAGTTAGAATGACTTAGCTTTCAAATTTTATCTGTCTGAGCACGGATGCTACTACATAATACATTTTGAAGATCTGATGATGACCAGCTAAGTGCTTATCGGTTCTCAGTGACGGATGTAGTTAGAATGACATAGCTTTCAAATTTTATCTATCTGAGCACGGATGCTACTACATGATACATTCTGAAGGTCTGATGATGACCAGCTAAGTGATTATCGGTTCTCAGTGACGGATATAGTTAGAATGCTCCAGCTGTCAGCCTTTATCTTATTGAGCACGGATGCTACTACATGATACATTTTGAAGGTCTGATGATGACCAGCTAAGTGCTTATCGGTTCTCAGTGACGGATGTAGTTAGAATGACCTAACTTTCAAATTTTATCTGTCTGAGCACGGATGCTACTACATGATACATTTTGAAGGTCTGATGATGACCAGCTAAGTGCTTATCGGTTCTCAGTGACGGATGTAGTTAGAATGACCTAGCTTTCAAATTTTATCTACCTGAGCACGGATGCTACTACATAATACATTTTGAAGGCCTGATGCTGACCAGCTAAGTGCTTATCGGTTCTCAGTGACGGATATAGTTATAATGCTCCAGATTTCAGCTTTTATCTTATTGAGCACGGATGCTACTACATGATAAATTTTGAAGGTCTGATGATGACCAGCTAAGTGCTTATCGGTTCTCAGTGACGGATATAACTAGGCTGACCACCATCAGGTAAATGACATTATCAGTCTCCAAGGCCTCCTCGAACTCTTTTAAATGAGTCCAAACACGATGGTTCTACGCAGCGCTGTCAATGAGATCCTGTACCCACTTTCGAAGTCCACCGTCAAGTAAATGGCATGATCAGTCTCTAAGGCCTCCTCGAGCTCTTTCAAATGAGTCCAAACACGACGATTCTACGCAGTGCCGTCAATGAGATCCTTTACTTACCTTTGGAGTCCACTATTAGGTAAATGACATTATCAGTCTCCAAGGCGTCCTCGAAATCTCAACACCATTAAAATAATAACATACATAACATAACATCACGCCTACTATTAGGTACACCTCTGCATAACCCTTCGGGGATTACAGGCGTGATGTTATGTAATGTTTTTATTATTTTAATGGTGTTAATTGTTTTATCGCTTTTAATTATTTTGTCTTGAGAATTTCGTTTGATGGAAGATGGAGATCTGGATGACTGATGATGTCTCGTACCTGATGGTGGACTCCGAAGGTTATAGGATCTCATTGACGGCACTGAGTAGAATCATCGTGTTTGAACTCATTTGAAAGAGCTCGAGGAGGCCTTGGAGACTGATGGTGCCATTTACCTGATGGTGGTAATTCTAGCTATATCCGTCACTGTGAACCGATAAGCACTTAGCTGGTCAGCATCAGGCCTTCAAAATGTATCATGTAGTAGCATCCGTGCTCAATAAGATAAAAGCAGAAAGCTGTAGCATCATAACTGTATCCGTCACTGAGAACCGATAAGCACTTAGCTGGTCATCATCAGACCTTCAAAGTGTATCATGTAGTAGCATCCGTGCTCAGATCAATAAAATTTGAAAGCTAGGTCATTCTAGCTATATCCGTCACTGAGAACCAATTAGCACTTAGCTGGTCATCATCAGACCTTCAGAATGTATTATGTAGTAGCATCCGTGCTCAGATTGATAAAATTTTAAAGCTAGGTCATTCTAACTACATCCGTCACTGAGAACCGGTAAGCACTTAGCTGGTCATCATCAGACCTTCAAAATGTATCATGTTATTAGCATCCGTGCTCAATTAGATAAAAGCTGAAAGCTGGAGCATTCTGACTATTTCCGTGACTGAAAACCGATAAGCAGTTACCTGGTCTTCATCAGACCTTCAAAATGTAACATGTAGTATGAGAGTCCATCATTAGGTACGAGACATCATCAGTCATCCAGATTTCCATCTTCCATCAAACGAAATTCTCAAGACAAAATAGTTAAAATCGATAAAACAATAAACACCAGTAGAAAACATAACATCTCGCCTGTAATCCCCGAAGGGTTAGGCAGAGGTGTTTTTGTTGAATTGTTTTATCGCTAAAAGCGACAAACAATTAAAGTCATTAAAATAATAACATACATAACATAACATCACGCCTACTAGTAGGTACACCTCTGCCTAACGCTTTGGGGATTACAGGCGTGATGTTATGTAATGTATGTTATTGTTTTAATGGTGTTAATTGTTTTATCGTTTTAATTATATTGTCTTGAGAATTTCGTTTGATGGAAGATGGAGATCTGGATGACTGATGATGTCTCGTACCTGATGGAGGACTCCGAAGGTGGGTATAGGATCTCATTGACGGCACTGAGTAGAACCATCGTGTTTGGACTCATTTGAAAGAGCTCGAGGAGGCCTTGGAGACTGATGATACCAGCTACCTGATGGTAGACTCCGAAGGTAAGTATAGGATCTCATTGATGGCACCACGTAGAACCGTCGCGTGTGGACTCATTTGAAAGAGCTTGAAGAGGCCTTGAAGACTGATGGTGCCATTTACCTGATGGTGGTCATTCCAGCTATAACCGTCACTGTGAACCGATAAGCACTTAGCTGGTCATCATCAGACCTTCAAAATGTATCATGTAGTAGCATCCGTGCTCAATAAGATAAAATCTGAAAGCTAGGTCATTCTAACTACATCCGTCACTGAGAACCGATAAGCACTTAGCTGGTCAGCATCAGGCCTTCAAAATGTATCATGTAGTAGCATCCGTGCTCAATAAGATAAAAGCAGAAAGCTGTAGCATCATAACTGTATCCGTCACTGAGAACCGATAAGCACTTAGCTGGTCATCATCAGACCTTCAAAGTGTATCATGTAGTAGCATCCGTGCTCAGATCAATAAAATTTGAAAGCTAGGTCATTCTAGCTATATCCGTCACTGAGAACCAATTAGCACTTAGATGGTCATCATCAGACCTTCAGAATGTATTATGTAGTAGCATCCGTGCTCAGATTGATAAAATTTTAAAGCTAGGTCATTCTAGCTACATCCGTCACTGAGAACCAATTAGCACTTAGCTGGTCATCATCTGACCTTCAGAATGTATTATGTAGTAGCATCCGTGCTCAGATTGATAAAATTTTAAAGCTAGGTCATTCTAACTACATCCGTCACTGAGAACCGGTAAGCACTTAGCTGGTCATCATCAGACCTTCAAAATGTATCATGTTATTAGCATCCCTGGTCAATTAGATAAAAGCTGAAAGCTGGAGCATTCTGACTATTTCCGTGACTGAAAACCGATAAGCAGTTACCTGGTCTTCATCAGA
Organism: Diarsia brunnea; assembly: GCA_949774965.1. Lineage (NCBI taxonomy): Eukaryota > Metazoa > Arthropoda > Insecta > Lepidoptera > Noctuidae > Diarsia > Diarsia brunnea. The sequence goes on along the minus strand of OX458999.1, from coordinate 13,943,328 downwards.
CCTTCAAAATGTATCATGTAGTATGAGAGTCCATCATTAGGTACGAGACATCATCAGTCATCCAGATTTCCATCTTCCATCAAACGAAATTCTCAAGACAAAATAGTTAAAAGCGATAAAACAATAAACACCAGTAGAAAACATAACATCTCGCCTGTAATCCCCGAAGGGTTAGGCAGAGGTGTACCTAATAGTACACCCACATTTCGCCAGTTATGTTTAAGTCCCATATAATAGGGGCGAGCCTATTGCCATCAACCGGGCACAAACCCAGACTCCGTGGCTGTTACTTATAATTTCCTGATGGAAAAACCCAATAACACTTTGTCCTGGGTTCGATTCCCGGGTCGGGACCCGGGAATCGAACCCAGGACCTCATGCTCAGCATCGTGCTTACGACCACTAGACCAACGAGGCAGTCCAAAATTAAAATAATATCATAGATATATTTATATAGCAAAATATCTACTAAGAAACGTAGGTAATTTACCAATAGTTTTGGAGAGCTCGGCCACGCGTCACTTTACGTTTATTAGGCACAGTCAGCTTAGTCTATGATAGGTGCAAACAACAAAACGAAATTACAAACTACTTTAAATATATTTACAAACTTATTTTCTGTTCTTATTTCACGAAATATTGATAACTATACAATTTACAATATATTTTAATTCAGAAAACATTAAAAACGTGAACTTTTGAATTTTATTTGTGAAGTAATGACATGCGTGCAGTCCACCCGTGACAACAGTCATCGAGACACTGGCGCAGCGCGTTCCAAGTATGCGCGACGGGTCTCGCGCCGCATTTGCCTCAAAATGTCGGGGATTAATTTATTATTTTAAAATTTTATTACAAATCAGAGAAAGTAAACAATACGGATTGTTAAATACATCACTACGTATTTTTGGGTATAAAATTCATACCGAACTATTCAGCCGTTACAGAGACAAAATTCGATTTAGGTTAAGACATATTACGATTTTTTATTAAATAATGTGAAGGTTTATTAAAATTTTAAACAATACGAATTATTTGTGATGACTTTAAGTATAACATATATTTTTTATATGGAAATCGTACGGAAGGATTCCTCAACAAATTTCTTTAAACATACGTCGTTTTTGGGATTTGACCATTGCAACGGCCTTAAATTATCAAACCGCTGACGAGCGTAGCCCCTTAATTTTGACGAAGTATTGAAAATAGTGGTCTTTTCGTCCCAGCCATACGTGTTAGAAATACTTTCGATTTTACGAATCCAAAGTTCCATTGTAATTAAAGTATTCTGGGGGTCAAATTCCGGTATAGGGTCGCTGCGACCTACATATCGCAGTGATGATGGAGATGCAACATACCCGGTATTTGTAGGCGTCAAAGTCGTGAAATTCAGTTGCGACGGCGTACCGGCAGGCACCTTGTTAATGACACGTGCAAGGTCATCGGCGCGCGTGGCTGGTAGCCCGCACTCGCCGACCGTGTTATGGACGCCAAGCGACGACGGGGCGCCCGGCATCGCTAACTGAGAAATACCTGAATCCAGCTGTGGGGCTGACATATTCGGTGTCTGCTCTGCCGGCGATGACGCGACTAGTCCAGCGGTTTGCGAAACCACCCGGTGACCGTTACCGGTAGTGGCACTGGCAGGCATCCACGAACTCGTGATGTAGCCATGTTGACACGTCGTGGCAGGAACAGTGGTACAGGCTTCACTCCCATGCGCTGCTTGATGACCACAGCCTAGCCCGGCTGGTGTCACATATCCGACGGTCAATGATGTAGGTATCGGTGGTGTCAAGGAGCCCTCTTCATCGGTATCACGCGAAATCGGCGCGCCGTAAACTTCCGTTTCCAGTTTACGCACGCGATGTTTTAATTGTTCTTCTAAATTAGATAAAAGCTCGCTACGAATGCGGCTAATTTGTTTTTTGATTGCGTTATCCGCGCTCATTTTCGCGCACACACACGTTTACACAATTCACACAAAACACTCACGTAATAATATACGACATAAAATTATATTCACGTCGTTGCAGTTGCTAACACAACACTTTTATACCTAAATCGTTCGATTCGCGGAGAACGGACGAAAACTATAGGTATAATTATTCGAGTTCACATTTACTAATTAGTGGACGTTTATAGTATCTAATCCCACTTACTGAGCTGAAAGGGGGAACTCAGTAATTAAAGTCATATAAATAAATAACGCGTATAGTCAGGAAAAGCTATTGAATCGAGAGCACGTCCGTTTCGATTCTCGCGAGTGCAATACTTACCTTTAATTTGATTATCCTGATAATACGCGTTATTTATTTATATGACTTTAATTACTGAGTTCCCCCTTTCAATATGTTCCTCAAAATTTGATTACTTACGTAATTATGTAGACACAAATTAATCAAATCCTCTACCTTTTACAGTTTCAATTCTCTTATTTTATATCAAAACGAGCAAAGCGTATTTCGTGTCAAAAATTATCGTTATATTTTACTGTTACTTATTTACCGCTCCAAATACAATTATTTTTAGACTGTAATAAGTTTTTAGACTGGCAAAAGACCGAATCGGATATGCGGAGCTGACTGCCAACCTTCACTAGTTGGAGTGGCACCTGAAGGGAGAGAGAGAGATAGTTTCACTATGAGGTCGTCCACTGAGTTCAAGCGGGTCTCCACATACCTTTACCTATATAAAACCCTAGTACGATCACAATTAGAACATATCTGGAACCCGTTTTACCATAAATACATGTCTATACAGACGAAATTGAGAAAGTCCAGTGAAATTTTCTACGAGCCATGCACTATAGACGTCATAAAATCACAGATCATAGAAATTATTATATCTATGCATAAAACGTATTTGTCATACTCTTAATTACTGGATAAATATGGGCAGGTCAACCTAGAATCTAGAGTTGTAGACGTAGTTGTATCTAGAGGCCTCTGCAGGGCTATTGCGTATCTTTTCAAATGTCAGTAGCTATCAAGCTCCAGTTGTTAACCGAACTTTGTTGTTAACCGAGAATGTCATAATATTGGTATTGCGTATCACATTGAGTGGGTATCACGTGATAGTGATTATACGGTGTATAACAACCCAGCAATTGACACCTTTATTTTTTATCGACTATTATGCGGCTAAGTTAAGCAGATGCTGCTTGAACGTTACAATACTTGATTTAGAGTATATTTTATATTTAGCCGCTTATATGACACCTTTTATGTCAAATGGTTACTGTCAAAGAGATTAAATGTAATATTCCCCATTTCCCCGAAGAGTTAGAGGTGTACCCATTAATACACTTCACCAACTATAGAATATTACAGATTGTCTCAATAATCACATAATATTAGAATACTTTGAAATGTAATCAAAAAACAAGAAAAGACATAGGTTTCTAGTTCATGCTATCCACACAATAATTATGAGCTATGCGATTATATCATACTAAGGAGATTGACTTTGTACAATGCAAATATAGTTTTAAAATCTTTAGTAGCTCCAACAATACGGAACTTATAGAAACTAGAACAAATTTCAGTATCAACTGTCATATCATGATAAAAACACTACCATTGAGCAGCGTCTTTCACGAAAGCCACTTTAAACTCTGTGATCAACAATTTAATGTCAAATAAGCATAGACAATCGCAATTATAAAAATATTGATACAAAAACTTCTGTCAAAATGAGTTACAGTGGTCATCAACGACGACGGGCTCCGATGACGTCATACGCGTTGACCACTGGTCGTAGCCAATACCAAACTAACCTTTTGACAGTTAATGAAACCACACAGAGCCAAAGTGATTATCAATAAAACTGTCAACAGAGATAGCCAATAGCCCTGCTGTACCTACTTCATGGTATTGTTCATGGTGATTTCGATTGTATTGATCTTACGAGAAAAAGGGATAGAACCGATGTGGTATATCAACCTGCCCGCTGTATTGTTTTTTTTTTCAAAATCGCAGCCCACTATGAAAGTAGTATGTATGGATAGAGGACATATAGACGAACAAAAAATGTCCAGTAACACGGTTCCCAAAGTGTCACGTTACCGAGATATTTGAAGGTAAAGATCGACGAATGAGTACATTGAAAATCATTAAAAATAGACCTTTTACGTGTGTAGGCGTTAAATTGTATCCAAAAATTGTTCCTAGGTTGATTATTATAATACGCAGAAAATCGTTTCGCATCGCAATGAAACGCTATGTTATGTCAAAGAATAGTTTCCTCGTGCTCCTAGTAGCATGTAATGTACCTACTCTCTTAATAAACAGTAATAATAATAATAATCAACGCCTATAGACACGTAAAAGGTCTATTGTTTATGTGGTTATTGCACTCATTATGTCGATCTTTACCTTCAAATATCTCGATAACGAGTAGAATACGGAATGTCGACGCACAAAATATCGATGAATGCTAATACGATGCTACAACATTGCGAATATTGCGATGCACGTTACTGCGAAAGACCGTCTCTGCGATGCCACTACACTTCGATGCACGTTACAGCGATAGATCTTCACTGCGATACTACTTGACTTCGATGCACGTTACCGCGAAAGATTTTCGCTGCGATACTACTTGACTTCGATATAATCTATTGGGAAACATCGTTACTGAGAAACTCTTAATTAAACTTCGACATACTACTCATCTTTTACGAAAATAGGTTGCACATAAACCAAAATTTACTTTGAGGCGATAGTCCTCGCGCACCTGCATGAATGGCGCGCGCAGGCGCTATACCGGGGGGTACCTCCACTGCCGCGACAAATTGCTGCTCAGCGGACAGACCTCCGGTCCGCTCTCATGGCGACATGGAGAGAACGACTGTTGCAACCATGTGCAGAGCACGCCACGATAGTGGCGGTAAGACCCCTCTTTAAGAAATGGCTGGAGAGAACCAATAATGTTATTAGGAATGTAGCCAATCTAAATATTGTTATTAACTTGTTTTTAGTGTTTATTGTTACTCTGCAGCCAAGTAATTGAATAAATTTGTTGCATGATGTAATTAATATTTCGTTTATTTAACTTTATAATTACTATAATTGTTTATTTTTGGTTATTTACCTTCGTATTGTAGGTAATTATTAGTATGTGGCACTCATTATCATATTCTCACTTAGTGTGTTCTGTATTATCTTTCCTTTGTTTCAACACATATTGAAACTGTTTATAGTCCCTGAATAAATAAAATAATCGTCTTTGAGAATTGGGCATAACATAATATCGCCTGTAATCCACCAGTACACCCATATGTCGCCAGTTATGTTTAAGTCTCATGTAATAGGGGGCGAGCCTATTGCCATCATTCGGGCACAAATCCAGACACTGTGGCTGCCACTGAGAAATTCCTGTTGGAAAAACCCCATAGCACATTGCGCGACCCGGAATCTCAGTAGACACTCTTACGGTTACTAGACAAACGAGGTATTCGAGGGTAAATAATTATATCTATCAAAAAAAATAAAGCAGTGTCAAAACAACAGATTACAGTTACCTAACGGTACCTGAACATTGTGAAGAGCTGGCTATCTACTGGCTAATTTATAAACTACAATTAGGGCTCAGTAATAGACGTGCCGTGCTGGCTAACGTATACCATTTGCAGTCACTTAATTCACTATTCACTGTTTACAGTTGTACGACATGCATCTAGCATCAAAGTGTTTTAAACATAGAGGAAAACTTGGCATTTCAGTGTCTTCCGTTGAATAGCATTTCAATTATTTCAAAGGTTTTGCAAACTGGAAATTTTCCTACGACGGAACAGACAGGTGACAGCGTGTAAATGTACAGGGTAAGTTTTGATTTATCGTATTTAGGTATCGACATCTACTATATATCTATCTAGGAGCTCGTGGCTTAATAGAAACTGCCACTCGGACCGATCTTCAGGTTAAGCTGCCGTAGAGTCTTTGCGGGGATCGTGCGGTACATGGCCCTTTACGGGGCCCCGGTGTGGCGGTGCTTTGAGAAAGCGAGCCGCCCACTATTGAACGCGCCCCAAAAGATGATGGCCGTGAGGCTAGTCCGGGGGTACCGCACGATCTCCCGCGAGGCGGCGAACCTCCTTGCCGGATTGCCGCCATGGGCCGTGACGACGGCGGCGGCGCGTTCGTGTTCCACGCGCGCCTCAAAGAGATGTCACCAACATGGAAGGGACTCGCAAGGGCCAGCCCCCGTCGGGGCTGCGGGTTGTACGAAAGAATTACCGCGGCCCCGGCGCAAGGGCTAAAAAGGAACATGGGTGGTTTTTTGTTAGTAGAAGTCTGTCACTCCCTTCCGCTCTGCCCAAAATCATCAAAATTATTTGATGATATCCCACCCAAAAAACAAATGAATTTAATTTAAAACCAGAACACCCAAAAATTATATAAATAAGTATTTTAAAAATCGCATCACAAAGGTAAGTAATATAGGTACTAAAGGTACTTAGGTATTTGTATGTACAAATGTGTAGAATTTAAATTCAAATAAGTAGTAAGTGGCGGTCTCAGAATCTGGTCAATTTAATAGGTGCAGAGAAAGATAAATAATTATTTAAATTGCTTAACAGTGGTGGATATGTCTTTTGGGATCCAAATACTTTGCCGACTCCAAAGCCCCAAAACTATTCCATACTAAACAATTTAATTAAATTCGTATGCTAACTTTGCTATCAAATTTCACTCTGGCGTGCACTGCCCTGGGCATAGTTCAAAATCTCATTTCTGAGTTATGAATAAATTCCCCTCAGACACTATACATAACTTGGTTTCTTTGTTAGTCTGTTTTACGTTTTTGATGACTTATAAGAAAATAATGTTATAGATGGCGAAACATAACCACAGACCAGTGGTCGACATTACTCGTAGCCCCTTGATCGAAAGGCCTAGAAGACATTGGGAGAGTATGTATGCCCAGCAGTGGTCAGATGCACTGACAACACACTGGTGAACAGTAACAGTTACGAATAATCTTTTATAAATTATAAGCACTTTAAGTCAGTATGCCTATACGATGACTTAAATTTAATTTTGTATATTATTCTCGAATATAGATACAATTAATATAGATTTTTTTTAATTTTAATAGTCAGTGACACTTGCGCCATCAAGACGAATGTAACGACGTATATTTCATTCAAATCCCTTTATCCGTTTAGGAGTTATGAAGGAACAAAGAAACGGACATACATACAAAAACATACATACATTCACGTCAAACACATAACCCTCCTTTTGGACTTCGCCGCAGTCGGGTAAAAAGTTCAAAACAACTTCATCTATTTTAACTTGCGTCGACCTTGTGCCATCCCATTTGGGCTTGGCTTTTGCTTTGGGCGGCTACTAAAGGTGCTGAAAACCTCAATCGGAGCAAAGACAAGTGGGTCTAAGTCTAAGGACTCTAAGGGCTCATCCAGTATTTTGGGAATTTGGGATATCGTTAAGCGGTTTTTTAGAATCTTCACTTGTCAGTCCTACGGTAGAGCTCGTTGGAATATTTTTTCCCAGTAGTCCTAAGATTCAAGGTGGCACAAAATCGTAAAGAACTAGTGGAAACACAAAATTCCCACAAGTTCTACCGGTCCTAGTACAAGTTTCTACTTTAAAACCCATGGTGTTTTTGTTCTTATACTATTCTATTCTACGTTTTACGCGATGTTATAATAAGTATAACATACATAATTTGAATATGCTTGTATTACACTTAAGTATCAATACCAACGTACAAAATGTCACCTCTAGCTGCATGGCGTAGAATATCAATACGTGCGCGATTTGCTGAATAAACTGAATTTAGCGACACCAGTTTGATAAAATTCGTTTTGCCAGAAAACGAACAAACGCATAAAGCAAAGAGGTACTTAGTAGTTTTAAGTTAAATGAATGATCAATGAAACAGTTTTATTATAATGCTATGTATACGTATTGTAAAGTGGTAGTTAGAACAATCGCGAGTAATTAACCAAGCAACTTGGCCCAGGTCTTGTGAATGTATAATGATTTGAGTAGCGGTTGTGCCTTGTCACTGTGTTGTGCTCATCGATTACGGTTGCTTGTCTATAGAGTGAGTACAATATTTATTATTTTACTTTTTTATTATAGGCTAATTAGGTAACACATAGGTAGGAAATCTTAAAATTAGAGTTACGCAGTTAGTTATATGCAATGGAAAATAACAGGATTGCACAAATTTTAGACTCATTTTAATGAACCAGAAAACACGTTTCATCCTGCTAAACGGCTTATAAGTAAGGTATTATTAAAAAGTTAAGTCTAAATCTGTGATTTTTGTTGCTGGTGCCAAACTTCATAATTCGATTTTTAACGGAATTTAAGCGTCATTGTTTAAATTTTTGGACTTACACGACTCTCAAAACTAAATTAGTACTAGAACTGAACACGTTTAGATACCTCCTACGCTTTAGGTAAACTTGACACTGCACGAGAGAGCCCCCACGTAGTTCTGAAAAGACGAGGCACATTGCAATATAGTGAACTGATTTTGGGCTCTCAGACTATATTTTGAATGGCCCAGCCAGGGCCTGTTAGGGGTAATAATGACAAGCGAAACAACATTCTCAGGTCAGCCCAGTTTGTCACAATATGTCGTGAACATACCACGTAGATTATTCTTGTCCTGGTTTTTGCTGTTAGAAACAACAATTGCGAATGTGCTCGAATTTCGTGTAGCTCTGCAACAATGTATGTGCTGACGTCCGCTCTTTTGACATGCGCGTCGTTCGGCCGTATGTATCGTCCTATTAACAATATGGGTGCAAACATGTACTCTAAAGAATTATTCTTCGATTTTTTTGTTTCTAAACCTGGGTGAAAGTTTGAGTGGTACGCTGCCGATCGCGGGTTATGATCCCATGCAATAAAACTATTTGTACGTAGTTGTTCCGAATATTTGTTGTTCTTGGGTAGATGGCAGGCACCTACCCATCATCCTACTCTCTTTTAAAACTCTCTTTATCACTATAGTCTACCCTAATATCAAACATTATTGCACGACGACGCTCCAATCGGTCTACCATCACAATGTCAGTCTTTTTTAGCAACAATAATCCTATCAATGACGATAGGTCGGTCCCAATACAACGGGGTATTACGTACCTCGGGCGCGATCGTGGTATCGAGGTTGAGTCTATGCAAATACTCTCCGTTAGCCAGAACGGAGAAACGAGAAATGAGATTAGTACATAGACCAGTGACATACCGTATATTATATTATGTTTTCCAATTATCTTTGTACCTACACTATGCAATGTATGAGAATTTTACAAGTTTTCACGTAATACACGTTTTCAAATCCAGGAGACCATTAAGTTTTACAAATTGCCCGTCAGCGGCTTCACATTCAACAATCGAATAGCGTGCACCTGGACTCGCTCGTTTTGAAAAGTATAGAAATCGTGGTGTAAAATTATTGATATAAAAAATGAATCGATGTGAAAAGTCGAAGAAAATCAATAAATAGGTACGACTACTTTAATAACCAGTTACTTAACAGATAACTGCACTATTAAGCAGGGATGTTACGGAGCTTCGACTCCGGTTAAGTTAAGTCGGAACTTCCGATTATTATTACACCTTCGGTTCCGACTTCGGCTCCGACACTTTTAAATCGAAGGTTTCAATCGGAGGTCGAAGCATAACATAGCGGCGGCGGCGGCCTGTGTCCATTGTTATGAACAGATTCATACGTGTCGCACGGGGAATCCCCCCGACTCCCCACTACGTGCACTCTATCGTCAATTATTTTTTCACCTGTTGTTAATTTGTTACGCACCACCACTTCTGACCCTGCCTCCGACTCCGATTCCGACTCCGATAAAGCAAATTTAAAAACTCCGACTCCGCCTTCGGTTCCGATAAAACTACCTCCGTTACATCCCTGCTATTAAGCATCATTCTGTTTTCAACAGACTTCCAAAAAGGAGAAGATTCTCAATTCGTACGTGTATTTTTTTTTGTATGTTTGTTTCCGGATGTCTCCGAACCGATTTTCAATATTCGTTTTGTATTCGAAAGAGCATACTTCCGAGGTAGTCCCATTGTCACCAAGTCAAGATCTGATAATGGGATTCCAGGGAAAACGAGGGCAACCCACAAATCTTATAGGTACTTGTTATGTATTTGCGTCTGACATTCATAATATCATGTGGATGCGCTGATGATGGAAGGTAAAACTCCTCAACGGGGAGTTGAAAGAAAATTCTTTCAAAATTATAATGAAACGATTAGTTGTCCTGAAATTACGTTAAATAGAACATCTGATTAGTTACAATGTCATGCTAGATTTTAAAAGTTCCAAAATCTCGCATGACAAGGAATGTAATCACAAATAATGGCCCACCTTTCATCTTGTACCGCGTGCCTTAACATCTGCACACTTGCTGAGTTTTGAGTTAAGCACATTGAAATTAATTTTTAATTTCTTTTTTTTTAAACGTTGCCCCACACTAGGAATGTCTTCTGTATCGTGGGCATTCGTGGGTGCGTTTACAAACATATAAAGTCACATACACAAATACCCACAAATTTTTGCCATCGACACGCTAAGAAGAAAAGTTTCAAATGCTACAAAAACCTCCGTTCCTGCCTATCCGAACTAAGTAGTTTGCTAATTTATAATAAACACTATTAGCGGTAAGTTCGATGATCGCCCTTGTTAAAATATCATTATAATTTCAAATGACGCGTTTTGGAAAGTTAATTCTTTTATTAACATACAATAGATTTGTTTACCCTTTAGACCTTCACATCGACACTCTGTCTTTGTTTCGATACGATATTGGCTTTATGGCATAGCGTTGACCAGAATTGTCTAAAAACTACTGACAATCATTCAGTTAAAATAATACTAAATGATTTAACAATAAAAAAATGGTCGCCAAAGTAATGTAGAACAAAACCAATTTATAAGACGTTGTCACGTCAATAAGTATTATGTACCTACCTACTATGGTAAACATAATTAAAAAGTGCTTCCTCTCCTAACTCACTTATTTTTCTGTGCCCGACAGGGTCCATGTGATCTAATTTTTTACGAATGCAAGAAACTAATAAGTAATTATTGTTTTACCAAATAATTGACAGACACACCGGGAAAATTAATGATTTGATTGACTAAGACCTCTTGTAACCCTCGAGATGAGTTTTCCAAAATCGGTTATACGCGACGGGCGCGGCGGCGCGCGGCGGTGGCGTCCAGAATGTTACTAAATTACGCTATTATGCGATAATTTCAATTGGTAGGGCAAGGCAAGGCAGACTCTAATGTACAGAAGTCGACTTTATAGCCTTGTAATAGGGTTGTAACCGTACGTAAATCAAACATGTGTTAGTAAAGTTGTCGGTTTTAAGAAACATCGAACAAAAAGGCGTAGACCAAACATAACGTCGTAGTATCAAGGCTTCGGTGAAACAATTTTCGCAGAACAGTGTTTCGAAGTAACGTAGGGATCTTAGTTTAAGTTTCCTTTCTGTATATTTACTCTTTTGTTAACTGTTTCTGCAGCTGCCGATCTACTTATGTGAGAATTGAATTTATTTGTTTGAACTCTATTTTATTTCTTAAGCAAAACAGCTTAGGTCCAGTCAACTGTTATCCTGTACTTTTTTCTAGCTGTATTGTGTTGTTCACACTCTTTCTTTAATATCTGTTTTTAGAAGTGAGGACTTGAAATTGGTTGTCAGTCTCACATACTAATTTTAAATCTATTTATCTTAGCTGTAAGTCTACCATAGTTTTAAATTAATTAATTAGCCAAAATTAGGTAAAAATTTCGGAATCTGAAATACCCAGCTACAAACTCGTATAAACTTGTATTATGACGTCCTAAAAGTTGTCTCAAAACCCTCTTACGGTAGGGTGTCCGCATCTATTAAATCTAAGGTCAAAGGTCACAAAAATCGTTTTTTTACAAATATCTCGTATCATATGGGTTTTCCTCAATTTGTACCTACCACTTTACTTTAATTTTTTTTTATTTAGTCAGAAAATAGCCTACGAGACGTGCCAGATTGATAAACACTTCATGGTTTCATCATCTTCCTGCCCTTATCCCATTAATTTGTAGTCGGCGCAACACGTTTTCTTTTTCCATTCTTCCCTGTTACACGTCAAGGTGGCATTTACTCCTTTCTCATTTATATCATTCCTCACACAATCCATCCATCTTTTCTTTGGCCTTCCTCTCCCTCTCCATCCTTCAATATGTATATCCATCACTTTTTTAGTCACATGCGTTTCATCCCTCCTCAATACATGACCATACCAAGATAAACGGCTTCCTTTCAATTTTTCTGTAACAGGTGCCACTTTCAAACTTCCTATAATATACTCATTCCTTACTTTATCCATTCTTGTCACTCCGCGCATCCATCTCAACATTCTCAACATTTCAAATACTTCATGGTTTAAACTACAAAAATCACGATTTTGAATAAAATTTTTTGGCAGTGGCTGAGCGATTAGACTGCTGCACTGCGTGTCGCGGGTTCGATCCCCGCACGGAACAAATATTTGTATGGCTTACAGATAGTTGTTCCGTGTCTGGGTACGAACCGTCCGAGTGGTACGCATCCAGATCCCACGCCACCTTTTGTTATCACTGAAATATTATTGTAAATATTATGTATTACTCGTATTATCATAAACGGTTTTACCCGACTACGGCGAAACCCAAAAGGTTTGAACTTTATCTCCAAATTATACGTCTTTAGGTTCGTCTTGGTGGTGAAAAGTAAAAAACAATCACATTATAAATTAAACAAAAGTCTCATTCCATTTTCGCGACTTATCGTACCGCATAATCTCGCGAAAGACAACAGGACGCATATTTTCTTGTTGTTTGTCTAAAGGACTATTTTTTCCTTCACTACCCGGAAATAAAGTGTAGGAAATCTAAATTGTTGATAACGCAGTTGTCATTTCGCGATGAACATCTGAATTATGTATGTACATCGTGGGGAAAATGGAACGTATCTATTTCCATTCGTAAGTAAATTAACATATATTTGTTTTTTTTTTATATGTTTATAATGTACCAGATTCAGCATATTGCATTATGCACAAGGACATATTCGTATTACACATCAGTATTATGTAATCATGCCAATCTCAAGTATTTTAGATTTTCCGACGGATGCAAGATGAAAAATAACTACATATTTAAGTTTTCCTATGACAACTGTCGCGTGGGACACCTACGTTTCTTTTATAAAACGCCGCCTTCCGTTATTTCTAATATTCCGCCTCTATTCCTACAACATCTAATTCATTAACCAAACATTTAGCTGAAACAATCATTTGTAATTTATCACTGCTATTGGTAACATGAACCATGGTTCCACGAACAAGTATTTGTATGAACAAATATTTATTCTGCGTGAGAATCGAACCCGAGACAACCAGCGCAGCAGCCAATCGCTCACTGTGCATTTATGTAAAGTAAAAAGTCTTCGTTACCAATTTCGGTAACGATACCCTTTGAAGCTATTTCCTTGCGTGACCACGACGTTATGACTAGCCAGACCGAGGCTTTGGCGGTGGTGCGGGAGGGCTTGGGTTTCTCTTTACGTATATAACTAGCTCATTTCGAATTTAGTGCAAATGTAGGTAATTGAATGTCTACTTTGTGGTAGGTAATTCAATTATTTCAGTAATCTGTCTTATTTCTTATGACAATATATTTTCCTTGTGTACTGGTGTACTCTACTGACGAGCTCGTGGCTTAATAAGAACTGCCACTCGGGTCGATCTTTAGGTAAAACTGTGCTTGCCTAGGTAGGTCTGTGGATGGGTGACCACCCGACATACCGAGTTTCCTCCGTGCCTCGGAAAGCACGTTAAGATGTTGGTCCCGGCTGCCATATATCTTTGGCAGTCGTTACAGGTAGTCAGTGACCTGAAATTCTGACATCCAGTCTTACCAAAGAGTATCGTATTACCTAGTATTAACTGGGTTGTGGAGGTCAGATAGGCAGTCGCTCCATGTAAAATACTGGTATTCAGCTGAATCCGGTTAGACTGGAAGCCGACCCCAACATAGTTGGGAAAAGGCTAGGCAGATGATGATGACTGGTGTACTCAACTTTATTTGTGATCGCAGGCAGGCATTTGTAATAGTACCTACATTTTGATACAAGTGCGGAAAGTTTGTTATTGCATTCGAGGCGGTTTCGAGGTCGAGAAATGCAGTAACAAATTCCCACGTGTATCAAACGACCTTTCTCAAAACACTTTCGAAGAAATTAACTATTATAACGATAAGTATTTTTGTCATCAATTTTTATGAGACTGATTTAATTTTTTTTTTTACTGAATATTTTTTGTTTTTTTTTTCTGTGGTTTGATTTCACCAGGGCCTTACTGGAAAAATATAAAATTCAAATATTTTTTAGTTAAGAACACAAATAAATGTTTACTTGTTCATAAAAGTAAATAATTGTTTAAAATAATCATGTTTATTTATAGTATTATTTTTACAAACACAATCAGAATCTAATATTCAAAAATTATTTATCTGTAAAGACGCAAATCAAAATGACGAAATTAAAAAAATAATTTCTAGCTTTATTATCATTCACACAGTCTATCCATGGTTTTTTTTTTTAATTAGCCTATTGTGTCCCACTGCTGGGCAAAGGCCTCTCCCATTTCTTTCCAGCTCTCCTGGTGTTGTACCTTATCTGGCCAATCAGTCACGAACGAGTCCAAATCGTCACGCCAACGTTTCTTGGGTCTGCCTCGGTGACGACGACCGTCTTCAGGCACCCAGCGTGTGACGATTCTGGCTCATCTGTCGTTTATCCTATTATATTTATTTTATTCAGCATTTTGAAAGTCATCGAATTTATCACTAGACAACCATTTCAATTCCACAGTTCTCCGTGTTCATTATTATTTCTAAGAGCCTGTTACAAAATCTTCCAATAGGTAGTAACTAGAAAAGCAGTTGTCCGCCAGTAATAAATGTCTGGTTTTGAATATCAAACAGCGCACCTGAACCTTTGTTAGCTCATTAGAAACTTTAGACGCTGCTTACTTTCAGGGAAATGTTTTTCTTCCATTGCTCTGGATTTGCATATATTTTTACTGTAGTCGAAGATGCTATTGTATTTATGCCTTGCTTCCTATTTATCTTGTAAGACCAAGGAGACTATAGTGTCTATGACACAGGGTATCCTAGTGTGGAGGTTAGTGATATTCAGCTTGTGTAATGCTCTTTTGAACCTAAATAAAGCTTTTCATTATTTTACTTTGACACAGTTTTTTTTTCACGAGTTTCTCTTTGCCAATATTAATATTTGTTTGGAGCAAACTTGCAAAAATAGACACGTGTATAAATGATCAAAATGTTTCAGAAGAAAAAATAACCTTAACTTTCAGTTTCTTCACTTATTATACAAGATAGAAAAGCCTAAGAATAAGCGAAATATGTTTGAGACACAGGTCTCTTCTGTATGTCTTTCGGTCTCGTCTGAGAGGACTTAGTTATCGGACATGTGAGTCCAGTGCGGGTTCGTAGAAGGCATATATCTTCGATTTCAAACGAAAACCATAATATGTGTGTTACAGATCTCCAGCAACAATGGTGGAAGTGAATGATGCCGTCCCAGGACCAGAAGAGTCCAAGCTGAGCAAGGCTCGGGAATCTAACTGGCCAGCGGTGCTTTTCTTCATACACATACACCTCCTGTCTTTGTATGGGACATGGCTACTGATCTACGAAGTCAAACTGATGACCCTTATTTTGTGTGAGTCTTCTAATTAGTGAATTAAAAAACGGATAATCTATTAGTGATAACCCAGAAAATTATCTCTCTCAAATGAGTCTTATTGCTGGAAATATATTAAATTGTTAACTCAGTATTTCAAGTGAAAATAATACTTCTATTGTTATCGAAAACAAACGGAACTATCGACAAAATTTGAAATTATCTATATATCCAATATTTGCACGTACTTACAAATAAATCTAGAATTCCGGCTGCTACTGAAAATTCATGAAAAACTCATATGTTAATCTTATGTCAAGTTCATGAATATCCCTAATTACCAATAATTATTTGTAAAATAATATCAACGAAACAAATCCCTCCGTGCTCTACAGACGACTTCTCCCGTGGTGGTTTTGTCAGTTGCTAGCCGCAACTACATTTGTCTTGAATTGATCACAATTCCAGGAACAATAAAGCAAAGTAAATACCGATACTAATAAAAGATACTGTAAATACCTAGGAGCAAGATAAGATAGAATAAATTCGAGATCGTCCCGGAGCTAATTTTCGGTCGTGTGGAGATCGTAGGCGTTTTCTTTATGTTACAGTATTATTGTACGGTTTTGTAGTCGCCTTACCTATACCTCCTCGGATTATTAAAATATGAATATAATAATGTTTATAAGCTGATCCTATAAACCTACAAGTACTTAAATGAGTAGGTTTTATTACTTAAATTAACTTTAAATTACTTTTTTGGGAATTTTGTTTTACTTGATGTTCTCTTAATAATAATAATAATGTTTTTATTTCGAACAACCAGGTACATATGGGTTTGTAAAAATACTTACGAACTATGTTAGTGGTAATAAATTTGGTGATTGAGTTACATTAATTAACTTTAAATTCATTCTACATTACTATTAAAATTACATTATATTTTTATGTCACTTAGTTTGGATCAACGCTAATGTGATGACTCAGAATAGGACAGTCAGAATTGTCCGCAATAACCGCCAGAATGCCATTGCTAGTAGCACGAACCCTGCTCAATAAGGAGACTTTTTTGCGCAGGATAGCTGCAAATCCATCAGTACGAGCCTCCATGAGCAGCGCATCGGACATGTGCCCGATGCGCTGCAGAAACGTGGAAGACGCATTAGCATTCTGAAGGCATTAATGATAGTGAATGAGAAGATTTGTAATACCTACATACGAAAATGTTTTTACCAGACATCGGTTTACACTTACAAACACTAATAAACATGTTTCACGATGTTATTATGAAAACAGTATTTTTAACTTGAATCTGTATTACTTTGAAATATGCCTTATTATCACTAAGTTTATATTAATAAGGACGCGTTTGCAAATCTGACGAAAATAAGTAGTTTTTCGGTACATTATACGGCCAAATAAAACAAATAATTACCACTTAAAGATTACTCCTTTATCTTCAATAATTACAATTTTTTATTCGAAAATGTTAGTAATAAACAATATTGGCACAATATTGTAAAAAAATATTTTCGGTGCCTTTCCCCACAAAATTAGCGATATCGTTTTGACTTTATGTACGTTACTCTCTCTTTTTAACCGACTTCCGAAAAGGAGGAGGTTATCAATTCGTCTGTATGTTTTTTTTTTTGTATGTTTGTTATCGCATATCTCCGTCATTAATGAACCGATTTTCAAAATTATTTTTGTGTTCGAATAGGTATACTCCCGAGGTGGTCTCATTGTCACCAAATCAGGATCTGATGATAGGATCTCAGGGAAATCGAGGGCAACCCTCAAACTTTATAGGCACTTATGACGTTTTCGATATATTTTTTAAACCTGTTCAAGTATTTGCGTGTGGTCATCACAATAGCATGTGGATTCACTGATGATTATGGAAGGTACAACTCCTCAACGGTTAGTTGATATAAAATTCTTTCAGAACTATACGTACTTATACAGTGATAGTTGTATTCTTTCAGGGTATTAGGTTGCCCTGATGATAGAAGGTCAAACTCATTAACCGACTTTATAAAATAAGGTTCTCAATCTTTTATTATGTATATTCACCGATTACTCGGAGGCGCCTGAACCGATATAATTTTTTTTTTTTTTGTTGAAAAGGGTCAACCCTAAAGATATTCCAAGGGTCCCAAGGGGATAAGAAAATCAGGATCTGATGATGGCATCCCAGAGAAATCGAGGGCAACCCTGAAATTCTTATGAGGAAACTGAGGCACTCCTGGAACACGTTCAGTAGCTGCCACCTATATTTATACCATAACCTAAAACTACACACACCATACCTCACCACACTCCTCATAACACACACCACTCACACACACAGCACACCACAAACTATACCACACATCACACACCACACACCACGCCACACATCGCATAGATCACACTACTTCTCGAGCCTTACCACATACATAACCCACAAAACACCGCACTACACCATACCACACTTTACATCAATTGCACTAGGAATAAGTTAAGTTTTAATGTTACTGTTAATAATTTAAATTTATTGTAACTTTACTTATATATTTTTTTCTATTAAGATTAATAATAATAAATACAGAAAGATGTACTTACGCGAGCGGAACCTTATAATACAGGCATTGTTTGCCTAAATGGGGGCTCCAAACACATTAACATGTAATGTAATACATAATTGGCCCAATAAACTATTTTGTATTTTTGTACCTATTTCATTATGTACGTTTAACTTAATATGTAGTTTCTTTAAAAGCAACTTCAAAAAAGTCGGTGGAATACCTATTATTACCATTCGACGTTATTCCCTCATCCGTGTCATGGCAAGTTTCTTTATTAAAACATCATTAAGTACATAACTTCGCGTGTCTTCACGTCCTTATGGAAAGTTCCGATCCACCATTCATTTTTTTAATACTGTACAGATTTTCAAATTAAACATACACTGGAACCTGCATCAAATCTGAGACGGAAATTCAATTGTATATCTTGTCAAACACCAGACTTAACTTTAGCCTCTCGTATATTCTCGTGATACAAAATCGCCCTTGATAATTTTCGTTCAAATTATCATTTACGAAGTACCTAAATTATTTTTCAACACACTTGCTCATAAAGTGGCTCTAATTTCACCGCAATTAGGCATATAATGACACCTGTAATCAAACTGTGAATTTTTCATTACATTATTCACAAGTGAGTTATAGGTTTTTTTTTTAATTTTTTTTGGTTGAGATGCTTTGTTCTTAAAAAGCTTCGATACTAAAAAGATTGTGTTCCTTGCTCATTTCATGCAACTTCGTATTTAAATAGATAATTTCAACTTGTTTAAACGTTTTTATTGAATAAAACTTTTGTTTTCTCTGTAATAAAAAAAACTTTGAATTCCTCATTTTGTACATGGCTAAAACGCTATCCGCAAAAAGCAAAAAAAAGAAACCTCATTATTTTAGTCTATGGCTGATCGCCATTGTTAGATGCGCGTGCAGGAAAAGTGTGGTGGGTCGTTGTCGAATTTTAGACGGACGAAACGCAACCGTTTTCGCTACGGCGAAAACGGTTGCAGAAAACGTGATTCGTTTACTGCAACCGCATATAATGGAATAGAATTGCGTTTTCGTTTTGTAGAACGCGGAACGTACAGCGAGTCGACGACGCGACGACGACGAGTGACTTTATTAAAAAATACAGTTGCAACATTGCGTTCTCGACTTTATTTTCATAGGTGTAAAATAAAAATTTCCACCAAGTAATTGAAAGACTAGTTTGTGCAACGAAGACTGTTTGAATCAATGATATTATAACACCTTTTTACTTATAATATCATTGGTTTGAACCCAGAACGTAAAACGGTTCCATCGTCGCAGAACACAAAACGTTCTTTAAAAATGGATCGTTGTCGCAACGGTGGGCGTTGCGACAACGAACCGTTTTTAAAGAACGTTATAAACTGATTAATTTTTCCCGCCATGGCGAAATTTTTTTCACAACTCATTTTAACAGTTGAAAATATTTTTTTTGTGTTATTTTCTTCACAAATGTGTTGAAAAACGTCGTATGATACACGTGTGTATTGATGATTACCGTCCTCGGCTCTCTTAAGACCCTCACCTAACGGTTCGGGTCTCAATGGCGCCTCAGCGGTAATCACCAACGTTACACACTTATACCATAATGTACTAATAAATGGCCATGCATTTCCAGTTGTAACGCTGACGTCAGTAGCAATCCTGGGCATGACCACAGGAGCTCATCGGCTGTGGGCACACAGATCGTATAAAGCGAGTACCGGACTAAGAATCGTGCTTATGCTGTTCCAAACCTTAGCTGGAGTTGTAAGTATTGTACTTAGTATTTTGCGGTCGACAACCTGCTCAGTAGGTAAAAGTACTCATTCTGGCTGTATTGACGAGAGTCAACAATTGTAAAAATCAGAGATGTCCACTCCTAAAATTTATTCCTTATACATGAACATTATACACCATTACCCAGTACATTTAGAACACAACTAGTGTTCTAAATGTAGTTTGTTTGCATACAAAGTGAAAGATTGCCTCCCGCTTTCACTTATTTTCCAGAGGAAAACATGCACCTATTATTGTATAGATAGACGCTATTTGTATCGATGCTGAAATATGCTCATTTTTCGGAGTCTATCTTGTTGACTCTAAAACACTTTAGAGTCTAGAATGTTCCTTACTTCATCTTATTTCCATAGCTATCCCTATAAATTCGTTACCAGGTTTGCTACTTTCTTGTTTGTTCTTCGTCATAGTAATCCTCCATTAATCTTCGGACTATCGACTGACTCCCGAACAGGAAGTGTTCTGAGGGAAGGTAATGCTTCCGTTATCAATCAAAATATCCATCACCTGTTTAATGGTTGGCCAGATTGACATTGAAATATGGTTAATGCCACTCATTTGTGCAACTCACAAAGAGCATGATAATGGGGAGGGTATGTGATAACATTTCCACTTCAGATGATTGCTCCTTAAATATGTTATTAATGAGTAATAATAAAATATATCTATTTGTCCCAAGTGTTTAAGGCATCTAAAGTACAATGTATTAAGAATAAATTCTAATAAGTCATTTTAGTTAAAGTAAATGTATATTAATCTATTCAATATATATATATAAATAGGTACCTACAGTCATCATGTAAAGACACTAAAAGGATATATTACTGAATCAATAAATTAATAACTTAAACACAACCGAACACCACCTTTTATGATCCTGTAATCCTTTAATTTCGTCTACGTTCATATTTATACATGTACAGTGTACCTACACTGGTTGCAAGTATTAAGAACGCAACAACCCCTTCTTCATCCCCAATAAGGTAAGTCTATGGCCTTCCAAGTCATTTCCAGTCGCATCTGCCTTATTATTTGGTTGATCTTTCGTTAAGTCAATAGTAAACCAAAGTTATTGTTTGCTTTCTCAGGGCTCCATATACGACTGGGTGCAGTACCACAGACTCCACCACGCCCACTTCGCCACGGACGATGACCCTTACAATTACAACAACGGCTTCTTGTACACACACTTCCTGACTCGTCTGAGGAAGCTTAGTCCACACCAGGAGAAATTAAAGAATGCTATCGATATGTCAGATCTTGAAAAAGATTCGGTTGTTATGTTCCAAAAGAGGTGAGCATTATTCAAATGTAATATTTGGTTAGGTTCTTTTACTTAGGTCTAAGCTGCTTCTGCAATTAGTAACATGAACGTGAGTTTTGGGATTAACACTCTTTTCGTTAAGATGATTTAATTTCGAGATAAAAGGTGTACTAGCTATGGCTAGTACACCTTTTATCACATTACATACATACATTTTTTATTGTACCACCTTTAGTTGACTGGTTAAAAATGCCAAGCCATTAAGGCCTATGTATTCAATTTTAAATATTTTAATTAGGCCACCTAACTAAACTCGAATTATTCTATTTGCTGGGGTCAAACAGTTCGGTATTACTCTGGATCTTTCTTACAAAGATTAAACTAGCCATTGCACAGTCCTCACTTTTTTTATTCATAGAATCGTCTGAACTTTCAAAGAAACTTACCCCTGAGTTAGCGATTGTCACTATCTAAAATTATAAGAGACCCACTTTTTTACTATTTATTTCATTAGACTGGAAGCCTTCTCATAGTTGGAAAATGGCTAGACAGATGATGATTTTATAAACACACCAGCCGTTGCCAGCGGCCTCGTCCGCTACAACTCGAAAATAATCCCACAGGAAGACAAAATCGGGATAAAAACTATCCTATGCGCTAATCCAGGTTATAAACTATCTGTGTATCAAATTGTATCCAAATCCGTTCAGAAGTTTTTGCGTGAAAGAGTAACAAACATCCATCCATCCAAACAAACTTTCACGTTTACAATATTATTATAGTAAGAGTAAGATAGTAAGAAGTAAGATTGTGAACAATTGATGCGAGTAGCGATTATGTTCTTCTGTTTGATTCAGATTGTACTGGGGTCTATACGCTGTACTGTTCCTGCTGCTGCCTCTCAACGCTCCTCTAGAGTACTGGGATGACACTATTCTCAGCTCTGTATTCGTCATCGGCTTTCTGCGGTATCTGATCGTGGTACATGCCTCCTTATTAATCGAGACTTCTGTCTGCGTGTGGGGACTCATGCCTGGCGAAAAGTAAGTCTAAATACAATTTTGTTTTTTTTGTTGGAATCATTTGCGATCTTATCAAGTTCAGTTCTTTTTTAATGTTTTACTACAATTAGAACTCAACTCAGTAGGTACTCACGGAGAAGAAACACTTAATTTATAATCTACTAGCTGACCCACACAACTTCGTCTGCGTCACATAATATAGCTTATAACCTTTCTCGATAAATCGACTATCTAACATATTAAATTGAGTTAAAACGTACCCGTAACAAACAAAAAATCTTACCTTTCCTCTTTATAATACCTATTAGTTTAGATTGGCTTCGATTATATTATTAAAGTAACAATTACTATAGGTATCTCTTACTGTACAATATACAGTAACACCTTGTACTTGTAAACATTATGGTGCAGTAAATGTTTTGAATTTCTGCGGAGCCCCCAGAGGCCAGAATCCCCACGTACCTACCGCACCGGACCGAATGACTGCCACGCGCTTAATTATTTTGTCGCCCGTATATTTTTACATTGCGATATCTTCTAAGATATTTGTTTAAACTGTATAGAGTAAAGGGCACAAATATTCTATATTAAATTTCCGTGCTAACAAACACGTTTATTTAGATATAGATTAATACCATATGGGTTAAATAAGCTTCGCAAAATATCATTCTTTTAAACCTAACGTTTTAATATAAAAAAATGGTTACAGTGAGTCAATCTTAAAAGATAAACATATGCTATCGCAAACTTTTTTTTAGAACTTTTAAAGAGAAACAATTCCGTCATACATGATATTTACGTAACTTAAACCGTTTTCGCAGCGCACGCAACGGAAGCTCTCAAAAAGGAATATCTTTTCCCGTTTTTGCAACATTTTTCATTTATGCTCCGCTCCTATTGATCGTAGCGTGATGTTATGTAGCCTAAAGCCTTCTTCGATAAATGGACTATCCAGCACTAAAAGATTTTTTCAATTCCAACCAGTAGTCCCTGAGTTTACCGCGTTCAAACAAACAATCAAACAAACAATCAAACAAACAAACTCTTCAGCTTTATAATATTAGTATAGATTAGCTGATGCCGGCGGCTTCCCCCGCGTCAAATTATACACTAAAACCTTCCTGAAGAACCACGTACTCTATCCATGGTGAAAACAGCATGAAAATCGGTACCACCGTTTTTTAATTTATAGCGAACGACGGACAGACAGACGCGGCGGAGGACTTTGTTTTATAATATGTAGTGATTCGTCACACAGATAGTTGTTTTGGGTCTGGGTATTTGTGTATATGAGTTTATATATTTGTGAACGCACCCACGATACATGAGAAATTTCTAATGTGGGGCAACGTTTTATATAAAAAAAAATCCTGATGGAAAAAGCCAATAACACTTTGCCCAACCCGGGAATCGAACCCAGGACCTCATGCTCAGCAGTCGCGCTTGTGACCATTAGACCAACAAGGCAGTTTGTGTTAGGGTTAGGCACATTATTCGCCCGATGTGGGCGCGTTATTTGAGGCGGCGAGCCACCCACTACCTGAACGCGAACCAAAAGGTGGTAGCCCGGTAAGGCTATTCGGGGGGTACCACAAGATCTCCAGCGAGGCGGCGAGCCTCCTTGCTGGATCGCCACCATGGGATCTGGAGGCGATAGTCATCGCGCGCCTGCACGAATGGCGCGGGGATGCGGTGCACCTGGGGGTAACTCCGCTGCCGCAGCAAATTAACTTACTTGGCATGATATTTATTTTTTCCGTCATTGATTGCCCCTGAGACACTCGGATGCTGTTTCATACCGACCTATATTTTTACTCTACTACGGCGAAGCCAAAAGGAGGGTTATGATTTCAGCCCGAATCTTGGATGTTCATCTGTCCCCGCATTACTTCTAAACTACTCATTCTAATTAGACAAAATAAGGTATCTGTAGAAGCGTCATGATCTCCCGCTGTTTGTAGGCTATGTGGCCTTCCTTATACTAAATTTTATATAGCGACAAAATAATATAGAACAACAAATTAAATGAATATTCAAGTTGTATACATATTACTTCAAAAGTTACGACAGGTAAAAATAAGAAAATTGACGTTGTTGCTAACATTTTCCATCTTCCATTGCAGATCTCCGCCTGACTCAAATACAGTATTCATAATGACTAAGACATTCTGGCCCCACTACCATTACCTCGTGCCGTATGACTACAAATCTGGAGAATACGGAACTTACGGTAAGCTCTCCTCTACAAACTTCTTAAATAACTATGTAGATCAATAAAAAAACGTTTTACTTTCAAATGTTTCAGCGAATTAATTAACGTTTTATTACTTTAGTAAACCAATAAAAAACCGAATTGCGGCGAGATGATTGTTTAAATGTTCATCAACATTCTACATCCGAGGAGCCCGTGGTTTAATATGTGTGTTAAATAACCACAGCCACTCGGGTTGTTCTTCAGGTTAAGTCGTGCTGGCTTATGTTGTTCTGCGGATGGGTCCCACACCACAAATCGAGTTTCCTCTATGCCTCGGAAAGCACAGTAAGCTGTTGGTCTCGGCTGACATTTGTAGATCTTTGACAATCGTTATAAGTAGACAGTGGCCCGAAGTTCTGCCAGTCAGTCTTACCAAAGGAAATCTTATTACCCAGTACTAACTGGGTTGTGGAGGTTAGACAGGCAGTCGCTTCAAGTAAAATACTGGTATTAACCTGCATCTGATTCGGGATGGTCTAGGTAGATGATAAACATTTAACATCCGTCTGACGACGTGTTTTTTGTAGAGTAGACCAATACGTACAGAATGCGCAAAGCTCAGATTTCAGAACAGAGCTGTTTTTAAAAGTATATACGAACCGTCCTTTATGCGTCTTGACCACTTGGGATCGAACGTATTGCTTTTGGATTCGTTTACAAAAACAAATGCTTTCTTTGGTTTTTTGCAGACTGTGGCTGTTCCACTGCCTTCATCCGAATCTGGGCAGCTCTCGGCCTGGCCACGAACCTCAAAACTGTGGAGACTAGTACCATCCAGACGGCCTTGGCTGATGCTGCAAGAAACAAGAAAGACCTAACGGCCTGCATCGACGTAGCTGTCACCAAACAAAAGCTGCCTGAAGAGCATTATCTTAAAAGAGAATAGTCTATCTATAGGTTATTTTATTTTTTTAGGTTAGGTTTTATTGTATGGTATTATAATAAATCTATGTTTAGTAGTGTTTCTTTTATTTACCTGTGTTAAAGGAAATTAGACTTGGAAATTAATTGGCGACCCCAAATAGAATGGGATAACGGCACAAAGATGATGATGATGATGAAAGGAAATTTGACTATACAGTGAAACAAATATGTAAAGTAAGATTTTATTTTTTCACTCTACTACTTATTATAACTATGAACTCATTGTGATTTTTTTCTATCTCTCCATTTTCACACTGGTATATAATGTATACAGGGTGGAAGGGTCTCCGACGCTAAAACGGTTATCACATAATTACCTATTCAGTACATCATTTTTTTTTCGGTTATAAAAAAAAGCAGCTGTTGTTTCCTACAAAACTGCAATACCTTCACGTCAAAACAAATGTAACAACCGATTTTATTTAAATTAGCGATGAAAAATATGTGGGGTTCAGAATAATGTACTCTGACTACGTGGTAACCGTTTTAGTGTCGATGTTCCTTCCACGTTGTATACATATTCCGTAGACATTACAACATGGGCATCTAAAATATCAACATGAAGGTAACTAGGCAGGCAGTGTTTATTGACTGCATTACTATTCCAAATAAATGGTACCACTCTGAAAAACTGTGACCTAAACAAACAAACAGTGCGATTTAATTGTAGATCATTGTCTCGAACATCTTCCGCCTTATTACAAAAGGTAATTGGTACCTGGTTTAACTTAGACTTGGTTTATCTCGCATGACGTCTCACTTCAATAGTATTCAAAAGAAAGTGATAGCATGCAAGATAAACCAAGTCTAAGTTAAACCAGGTACCAATTACCTTTTGTAATAAGGCGGCTTGCGACAGACATCATCTTTAATGCAGTACAATATTCATTATTCGGCGATAACATCCAGCCAAGAAAGTTTTCAACTGCTTCCGATTTTTCCAGCAGTATTCTCCTAAGCCTGAAACATAGTGAAGATAGAAGCCGTAAAATCACATGACCGCAGGCAACAAACAAAGGGCATACCTCTGCTTTTCTTTACTTTTATCACTATCAGAGTAATACCACTTGAAAGCAGTCGGTTCAATTCGGATAAATTTTACTGAGTATGTAGAAAAGAACCATTCCAGTTATACTTAAATTACAGTAATAATTACTTAGATACATTGCGGATAATATTGTACCTAAATGTAAGTACTACGAAAAACCCTCTCCCAACTGCCCCAAACCTCCTTAAAATCCAACACTTTTTAGCGTACGGATTAGAAAATAAGTCAACCTATATTTTACGAAAAGCTGTGATCCGAGTCCTCCGAAAAAAAAACTCAGGACATCTCATGTCTAGTTTAAGAAAAAAAACAAAATATCCAAGCTTTTTAGGGGCACCATGTTCCTGACCTTGGCCTGCCTCTTTCCAAGGTTCATTATCAAGTTAATGAAAAGTGCAAGTAGGTATGGGTAAATACCTCCAGCCGGTTCCAAAACATGTCTTGTGAATTACCTTGAGATCTTATACCTCAGTTAATTTCGAGAAATGCACCATGACGTCATAGGTATAGCAGATGGTCATCGCGACTTGCTCCATGCCCTTATGATCGCAAGGGCCCTGACATTATCATCGACATCGGACGAAATTAAAGACAGAGACACTTTAAGGGTCACAGTTTTTATCATCTTACCGAGTGTTTAAATAAATCAAAATGTAACTGTTTATTTTTGAAAGTTTTTTTATCAGGAACAAAACTGCTGTCCGAAAATTTAAATTGGTTAACATCGATTACGACACACCCACGAAGTTACCTCTCACGATTTCGAATAGATCAAGATTCAGTCGGTACCAACTTTTACCTATTACCTATTTCCACGCCTCCAATTTATTTTTGGAGGTTTTCGTTTTGCTGCACATTAATTCTTCTTCCAACGTACGTACGTAAGCTACATATGAATCTCATGGCACATACCTAAAAGCAGAGACGTGATAAGTCCCACAATAAGTAGGATGAGTGCAGATCGTACGTCAGTGGCTCTCGCGGAGGCGAAGCCCGGGGGTGGCGCACATTGTGGCATGTCGGGAACCAAGGCCGCTTCCAGACGAGCCAGCGCGCCGCCACTGCGCAACTGCAACAGACTATCAACAAAGAGTTGTCAATTGAGAGCAGGTTGCACGTCAGTGGGTTGGAGACAAAGCCTGGGGTAGAGCACACTGGGGCATGTAAGAAAATAACGGGGTGTCCACACAAGCCTCCAGCCACCGCCATGAGCGAACTGCGACCGACTAACAACAACGGGTTATTTTATTAGTGCGGATCCTATATAGGATCCTCTATGGCTCTAGCAGAGAAAGCCGGATCATTCCCACTAGTTCTACTGAACAGTCCTACGATAGAACTAGTGGGATTTTTTTTTCCCACTAGTTCTACGATTCACGGTGGTACGAAATCGTAGAACTAGTGAGAACCAAAATTCCCACTAGTTCTACGATATAATTTAGGGGTGTTACAAAATCGTAAAACCTACGGGACTCAAGTTTCTCATTCACACACAACTCTCGTCGTCATAAGACGGGCGGACGGTGAGCTAGCCCATTACTCACCGTCCACGTCAAGTCTGATCAAACCTTCACCTTCAATATATAATAATGTCAATATGATTTAATCCAACTTACGATAGTAGGGTAGGTCTAGCGTAGGGCGACTGCCGCGGCAGAGGGAAGGCGAGGTGCGCACGAGTGGAATGTACCGGCAGCTCCCTGACTGCGCAGCGTCCGCGGGCTTGACTCAGAGACCTGAACGACAAAGTGTTATCTGATCAGTCAGTAATGTGGGAAACATTAGAACAAAAACTGCTGGGAGTTGGGGCTCTTCTCTAAGATGAGGTGGCAGCTGTAGCCCAGCACGCAGCTCGCAGGCCCAGTGGGAGTTGACGGGTTGACAACGATATACCAGCCTGTACGAGATCACTTCTAATGCTAAAAAGAATAGTTCACCGCAGTATTGGTAGTTAGGAGCAGTGATAGTCTTGACATGTGCCCGTCGGACTGCCAAGCCATAGGTCTCGAGTTCGAACCCTCGGGCGTTTCTGATTCATGTACGTATTGTATAATGCATGCTTGATGCGGTGAAGGAAAACATCGCAAGGAACCCGGAGGAGGAGAAAATGTTAATTCCCTACAATATTGATCATTAATACAAATAGCGAAAAACCCATAGAAAACGAGATATTTGCAATAAAACGTTTTTGTGACCTGAGATTTAAATAGACGCGGACTCTCCCTACCATAAGTTGAGTTTGAGACAACTTTTATGATGTCAAAATACAAGTTTTTACGAATTTGTAACTGGGTATCTGAAAATCTGAAATTCTTACCTGATTTTGGCTTTGAATGGACTAAAAATATTTCTCGACGTTGAATAAGAATTGATAGTTTTTCGAGTACTTAGTTGTTATACAATATTACTAACACAAATAAGACATTTACTGTGGTATAAAGTTTTCAGCACACACACACACACGCACATGGTGAAGATTGATCGTGAACCGAATGCAAGAGACACAAATGTTTATTTGGCGTGAAATTAATTAAATTGAACGGACCATACGCAGTCACTAACAACTAAATAACAAATTCTAAAACGTTTGTACAGGTAAACAGAAATTGTTATTTTCAATACCAGCCAATATCAATCGTTTACTATCATGGATGGATGGAACTGAACCGAAAAAATATTGCCAGAGTGTCGATGTTAATAATAACAGACAATTTTAGACTGAATTCAATCACTATCATTACATATTATAAAACAAAGTCCTCCGTCGCGTCTGTCTGTCTGTTCACAATAAACTTAAAAACTACAGCTCCGATTTTCATGCTGTTTTCACCAATGGATACAGTAGTACTCGAGGAAGGTTTTAGTATATAATTCGAAGCAGGCGAAACCGCGAGCATCAACTAGTATTACATATAACGGGTGTAAAGGTACCCTTAACAAACCGAAAGGCATTTGTTCTCCCTGTCACTGCGAAATTTTTTTGTCATGACCCGTTTACTCTTCAAAGTATCCACTAACACAGTGTTTTAAAAGTGCTACATTTAGTTCTACCGTAAAATGTATGTAACGACTTTGGGGTGAATTTTTTCACCCCAAAAAATTACGGAGTACGTAGTTTGAATGTTTGATGTACATAATGCTTGGTTGACTGGAATGCTTCGTGAAGGCTTCGTTTACAGCCTGTATACACACCATACATAATTATATTGGATTTATGGGATGTTACACATTCCATGTACATTCCTTGGTTGACGGCTTCGTGGAGGGTTCGTTTACATCCTGTGTAAATGGTAAAAGCTAAAAACATGATTACCTATTGTGAGAAAGCAGAGAGCAAGAAACAAAGCATCCGGCAGCACATATCTTACCTCAAGGTAGAGCGCGCTACTCTTTGTCCCGCAAAGAAGGCATAGTCCTGCCTCGCGGCCCGTGCTAAGCCCTCCTCGGCCGACGATACTAAGTTATCAGCGTCAGAATAACCTCGAATGTAAAAGGCATTCAACTGCACGTCTTTTGTTGACTGCAATGAAAATATTAACACATTTTCGAAACAGAAAATAGTATTTCTCTCTCTCCGGTCGTGATTGCAACTGCGTTTCGTCTCTATCCTAGATCTGGAAGGATGCCATTGGTATTTTTTATCTGTGTTATCAATATCATACAATATTGTTCATGTCAGTCGTTACCGCATCACATATGTATTTAAAGAAATCTATAAAAAAATACACTGTTCACACGTTCAATTTCGCATCATTGCACAATTTTAAATTTACAGGATTATCATCCTGTAAATTTAAAACGACAAAATATACATCGCCCGGTAGGTAACTTATTACAATTAATCAGTTCGGAAATGCACATACAATAAAATACTGGTTTTATTTGCTTTTATAATTGTATATTTGTCTACTGTTAAAAATTCACGAAAATGTTATGTTATTTCCAAAAACTAACACGATGTGTGAAAAAAGTAATAAAATCGATCAGAAAATGGCTTAGTTTTAACTGATTTTAAATGACGTGTTAGACAAAGACAGCGCTATACTAAACATATTTCATACCACTATAGTTACGTCACGGTTACGTAATACAAGACCGTTTCGCGCGACAAAGATAGAAAGTACCCCCACCAAAAACTTCTACTATCCTACTACTCCATTTTTTAAAGATATCATTACTTTTTTCGCACATCATGTTATTTCTGTTAGCTATTTAAAATAATACAACATTTTCGTGAATTATTAACAGTAGTCAAGTAGCCAATTACAATATCAGCTTAATTACAGCAGCTATACGACAAAATATTACCTTTTGACCGTGGCATTCTCTGACCCGGCTTTGTACAATTGTAATCGTTTACAAATTTCTTTATGTTTACCTAAAAGATTGCTTATATTTATTAATTTTGTGTCAAGGAGCTGATGTGTTGACCGAGACGAAAGGTGGCCATAGGTTCTGGTACCAGGGTAATGATTTATTTATTTATTAAAACTTTATGCACATAATGTAAACAAGCACTGTAGACACAAAGTCGTTACATAATAAAGGCTTAGGTTTAAGCAATCACCAGATATAATGAAATATAACGCC
This sequence comes from Diarsia brunnea, assembly GCA_949774965.1. Classification (NCBI taxonomy): domain Eukaryota; kingdom Metazoa; phylum Arthropoda; class Insecta; order Lepidoptera; family Noctuidae; genus Diarsia; species Diarsia brunnea. The sequence goes on along the minus strand of OX458999.1, from coordinate 13,912,116 downwards.
CAAAAAATCGTAAGTACTTAACAGAATTTAATCCCCATTTTAATATCAAATTATCACCAATAAACGTAAAGTCTGCTAACCTAAAAAAGGCAAGTATCTTCAGAATAATCGCTGAGCTACCCAAAAAGGCCACGCAGACACCAAATATGTACTCGCATTTTATTTAAAAACTAGCTGACCCATGCAACTTCGTCTGCGTCACATAATATAGCTTATAACAAATAGTGTCAACATAAATTGAGTTAAATCGTAACAAACAAAAAATCGAATCTTTTCCCTTTATAATATTAGTTTAGATTATATTAAAGTGTAAATTACTATAGGTATTTCTTACTGTTAAATATACAGTAACACCTTGTACCTTGTAAACAGTAAATATTTTGAATTTGAATTTGTCCGGAGTCCCCGGAGGCCAGAATCCCCACTAACCTACCGCACCGGACCGAATGACTGCCGCACGCGTAATTATTTTGTCGCGCGGATATTTTTACATTGCGATATCTTCTAAGATATTTGTTGAAACTGTATAGAGTAAAGGGCACAAATATTCTATATTAAATTTCTGTGCTAGTAAACACATCTATTTAGATATAGATTAATACCATATGGGTTAAATAAGCTTCGCAAAATATCATTCTTTTTAACCTAACATTTTAATAGTAAAAAATGGTTACAGTGAGTCAATCTTAAAAGATAGACATATGCTGTCGCGGACTTTTTTTTAGAACTTTTAAAGAGGAACAATTCCTTGATACATGATATTTGCGTAACTTAAACCGTTTTCGCAGCGCACGCAACGGAAGCTCGCAAAAAGGAATATCTTTTCCCGTTTTTGCAACATTTTTCATTTATGCTCCGCTCCTATTGATTGTAGCGTGATGTTATATAGCCTAAAGCCTTCCTCGATAAATGGACTATCCAACACTAAAAGAATTTTTCAATTCCAACCAGTACTTCCAGAGTTTACCCCGTTCAAACAAACAAACAATCAAACAAACAAACAAACAAACAAACAAACAAACTCTTCAGCTTTATAATATTAGTATAGATTTTATCCAAATTATGTTACACAATTTTATCCTAATAAAGTAAATTAATATACAAAAATCATTGTTTACCCAAAAAATATAAATGAAATTCTAAAGGGTCACCGATGCTACCGTAAAATGTTTACTAAAGGCTGAGCTTCTTAGAGCTTTCAATAAAATAACGGCCATAAAAAAAAAACTTTATTTTGTAAACAAATGGAGGAGGGCTACCCCCCAATACCATCCCCACCCACCGTAACCTCATGGTTATGGAGATATCCATGGTTAAAGTTTTGAGGTTAGAATAGCGCTAAAACGCGAAACGGGAAAAAAATTTGTATCGTTGGACAGGGGAAAGGTGAGGGGGGGGGGGTCACTGTGCCCTGGCACCACTCCCATGTGAAGGCGACGCACCGTTCTTGAGAAAACCAAATTACCGAAAGATTTTGGTACAGGTTTCATTTATTTGTACATTTTATTTTTTTTTTGGATGAGGCTGTTTAGGGTAACGATTGTTTTTTTGGTGGTCATTCAATTTCATCCCCATAATAAACTACCTGCGACTTTAATCCACCACGCCGCGTTGTGGGTTGGTAGATATAATAAATGTCTGATGTCTTCCAATTTCTGACATGGTTCTTTCTAAAGCCGGTTCATAAACTCTTCGATTACAGCGAGCGCTTCTTACTTTGAATAGTTTACGTGATGTCCCTGGGAGGTCAAGAATAACTCTAATGGTATTTTTTTGTCGGAGATAACATATCCCTTAATGAACATTCCTATTCAAAGCTAAGTGCGTCACTGACCTTTTAACACATAATTTTTCTTTTCAAACCGTTTTTATATGGTTTCAAAAACATTTAGCAATTATACACATGAATTCGCGGAAATCGTTTTGGCTAAACTCAAAGAGCGAATAACACTTCGTTTATATGTTGCGTAATAATATGTCGTGGAGATAGTGATAACAATTTTAAAATGTATACAGGGTGGTGCCGACAATACGACAATAAATGAAACCATTGGTAGTTCTAGTTCATAGGAACATTTTTAAACTATCAAATAAATCCTAACACCGTCGTGGTGCCGACGATACGACAATAACCTCCCTAAATATCTTTGCCAAATTCGTTTGTTACATTTTATTTCCACACGTTAATCGGTGCAAATTATTCCTAAGGTTAGTAAACCAATATTTGTTTGTAAATTGTAATGTATTTCGTTTACAGTTTTATGCTACTTAGTTTTATTGTTTTTTTTTTTATTTTTTTTTATTTTGGTGTTCAGATTTATTTGATACTTTAATAATGTTTCTATGGACTAGAACTACCAGTGGTTTCATTTATTGTCGTATTGTCGGCACCACCCTGTATATTGGAAAGGCCTATACGGGTAGAGCATGAATTTCAATTGTAAATCAGAAGAGACAAATTAATGAAAATCTATTCAAATTTCGACTAAAGCTTTCACCGGTTGTAATCCATGCGTTGCCCAGACGAGTAAAAATATTTATTTTCAATTAACATGCTTTGAGATGAACCGATAAAAACAACAGGCTACAGAAATGTTGTTTATTTTTTTATATCCTTTACCTTTGGCATAGTTGGGTTATAAACCACAATAGAGAACAAATCCTACTGTATTCACGCAATGTTTTGATCTCACCAAAATAACTACCATAAAAATAGCCACTTTCTGGAGCCCTCACACAGCCAAAAGTCGTCGCACTAGACCTCGTAGAAGATGGCGGGATGATCTGAACAAGACCAGCGACTAGTGGTCCATATTGGCCTTGGATCGCAATAACGGGAAGTCATGAGGAGAGGCCTTTGCCCAGCAGTGGGATGATGAGCCTAACAGTATCAGTATGTTCTCTGCTTATTCGAAGCGCGGTCGAACGCTTACAAATGTTTTCACTAATCTGGTCGTTTTTAACGCCACCAAAACACAAGTGTGCCTATTCACCGCCAAAAGGAGTCCGTTTAATCTGTCTCCTTCTTTCCGAAGTACATCTGTACCAGTAACCGACAGTCTCGAACTTCTTGGCACGAAGTTGAGTGCAAATCTGATCTTCGGTGCCTACATTGAGTCAAAAGCTCAATCTGCGGAAAAGCTGGGTATCCTAAATAAGGTTAAGCGATACTTCAAGCCTGGAAAGCTTTCAGTCTTATACTCGTATAAAGCTTTCAGTCCATAAAACTCCGGTTCGGCATGGAGTATTGCAGTGCACCTTTGGGGTGGCTCAACCAAATTCCAACTAGCCACACTTGACTCTGTTGAGCGTAAGAGGCTAAGGCCAAGAGGCTCATTGGTGACGATAAGCTGGTTGCCAAGCTACATAATAGCCTTTCCCACCGTCGCAAACAATGTCTATAGCAGTCTTCTACAGACTGTACTTCGGAGAGTGAGCCCCGGAGCTCCACGAACTCATTTCACCATCTCCCTTCTTCTATCGGGAGTTCAGAAGTACTGCAGGTTTTTAATAATACCTTGTTGATGTTCTACACATTCGTACAGAGAGTGCAATTATCTACGTGCGTCGATGTCCCCAAGCTCATACGACTCCGATCCATTTAAGTCGTTAGTTTAATAGACTTCTTTTGGGTTATGTTGTTCCATCGTTGACCTCATCTCTGTCGTCAGGACAAAATTGAGGTCAAGAGAAGGCATTTAACATAAAAAAACCACTTAGACCTGGAGAGATTATACGTAGATTCAATAGAAAATGAGACCAACGTTTACTGTTTATTCGTGGTTTAGTTATTTATTCGTTTTTATTTTTGAATATAAAAAAGTGATAATAATTAAGACGTTGGATTGCACATTATTGAATTTTTGATTTCGGGTTCTATACATAAATGCTTACCATAAGGTACATTTGATCAGCTCCGTTCCTTATATACCCGATTTTGAAGTTAGGTGAATGTAGAACAGCAGCGATGGTGTCAACACTGGCAACTCGAACTGACAGCACAGATGTTATGAACGCTGCATACGCGTTGTATGTGACCACGGCAAAGAACAGGCAGACGATCAGCAGCACACTCCCAGACGGGTTCGTGGGAGTCCAGGTTCCTCCTTCAGGAAAAATAAAAGACATAAAAGAAGCATGTTTCCAGTTAGGTAAGTATATATGTTCGGGTCGTTTAAAAACCTAACCGAGTCGTGTGCCCCAGTAATGAAGATACCAGGATATCTGTCTATTCTGACGTTCACAACCTTAGTATCGGAAAATTCAGACTAGTTAACTGCCTTTCAGGCTTCTAACTTCACATAACGACTGCCGAAGAGCAGCCTTTGACTTTGGCACATTAATAAAAAAAAAAACAAACTAAATCTGAAAACTTTCTGTAGCTTCGATTTCGTGATTATATTATTATTTCATCGTTTTCAATCCACAAGTACAAGTCTATCCTAATTTCCACCAATTATGGACCTAAATTCCTCATCGTCTGTTCCATTTGATCGCTATGTTACGTCGCTGTCGTCGGTCCTCGAATGTCTAGACACTAATAGATATTCGAATATGCCAGGAATGGCTTTATGATATGAAGGACTGCTTTTAATAAAACACTTAAGTAGCATATTATAAAACTTAGATCGTGCAAAATTGTTTGACATCAAAATAACGTTGAGCCAATATCCAATTATATAATTAGTCACTTCAAGACCAAAACCAAATACCTACCAATAATAATAAAATATATACACTTCTCATCAGAAAAATCGAAACACCTTGCAAGTTTATGTTTTGTAAGGATTTTCAGAAAAATGTGTATATTTAGGCATTGATATAAAAACTAAAGGTACGGTCGTCCGAACATTTGCTCGACGCGTTCGCGATACAGAGAATCGGTGTAGTCTGCTCGTTAATGTAACTTTTTATAAGCGGCGTGGTATTTTCGAGGTATAAAGAACACAAATAAAGCTTTTAATAAAATTTACGACCGCACCCGAAGAGAGCCGATCGTGGACTAGTTCACTTCGGCTTAGGAAAGACCATATTGGGACCACGTTCGAGGCGTCATTTTAACATGCCGTCCGCCCAGTCCTTACGCAGTAGTATATTAAACAGGGTGGAATTTTGTAAAGCCACCTGGAGGGAAAGTACTCTTAATACTGCAGATAGAAAATTTTACTCAAAGGAAACATTCCTTTATTTTTAAATAAATGAAAGGAAAACCAGGAAATCTTAAATTAATTTAATTATTTACAAAAAATGGTAAACTAACTAATTAGTTGCTCGAAATGGGCTCCATTCTCTTGGATACACAAATTTATTCTTTTAACGAATTAATTTCTAGTAACCTTTAATAAAGTGTTGTGGTGAATATTATAAATCGTATTCTGAACTTCAACTCTCAACTCGTTGTCATTCGCATAAGAATGACAAATAAATGCAGCTACGAGTATGTCGCATTACAAAAGATGGATGTTAGTTAAAGAGCTTTAACTTGACTCATTGAATTTGTAACTTTAGATTTCCTGGTTTTCCTTTCATTTAATTTATCATGTTTGTCAGAGAGATTTTATCCTTATAATTGACCCTAACGATCGATGCAATAAAAGTACAGGGTATAATTTTTTCAGATTTTAGCCGGTTCGATTCCCGGGTGTGGGAGAAAAGAATTTTCGAAAATCTTTGAATGCAGTTAGCTTTCTATTCAAAAATAAAGGAATGTTTCCTTTAAGTAAAATTTTCTATTTGCAGTATTAAGAGTACTTTCCCTCCAGGTGGCATTACAAAATTCCACCCTGTATAAGTCAATGTATTTAGGACTATAATTATGTCAAAAGTCGTTTGATAGTGAATAATATGAGGTTTTCAAATCTTAATGTTAATGTTCTAAATTCAAATTAAATTTTCATAGATTTCTTATTTTGTTTGACATGTCATTTTTACCCTGTATGGAGTATGAAGGAAATTGATAAAACAACACACGTACATTAACAAAAAAGCTTTTTGTTTAATAACTTTTATTCCCTCCTCGAGATCTTATTACTGCTTCCATACGGTTCTTCATCGATCGGACGAGAGTCACGATTAAATGTTGAGGCATTCAATTCCATTCCTCTTGGATTGCATTTTGCAGCTGGCTAAGCGTTTCTGGGGCAGGATCTTTTGCACGAATTCGTCTCTTTAATTCATCCCATAGATATTCAATCGTATTCATGTCCGGGCTTCTTGCTGGCCATTTCATAATGGAGATACCGACTTCGGTAACATAATCTCGTACGACGCTCGCGGTGTGAGCCCTAGCATTGTCGTGCATGAATATGAAACCGTTGCCAATAAAATGTGCCAATCACGTGAGGCTCAAGACAAATTTCGATGTACCCATCTACCCATGACTGTTTAGTGCAGGCAGACGTGGCCCAGATACAAAAACAGGCTCTGTCTTACCGTCGGCGCTGATTCCTCCCCAAACCTTCCACGAACCGCCATCATAGCTGACCTTTTCTTCAATGCAGCATATTGCAAAGCGTTCTCCATCTCTTTTGTAGACCTTCTTCCTTCCGTTCGTTCCCATACAGCATAATTTTACACTCATCAGAAAAGAGGACTTTGTTCCATTGGAGGTATGACCAAATTAGGTGCTTACGTGCAAAGTTAAGGCGCGCTCTTCGATGGTTTTCGGTAGAAGTCGTTACAATAAATTGATCATGTCGCTCAGAAGTGACCCGATTCCTGCCACATCCTGAAGGGCGCGTGAACAAACCAGTCCCCCAATAGCGTTTGTAAACTCTATGAACAGACTATCGTCTGTTCATAGAGAAAATTGCATCTGAGCCTATCGGCTTAGATGCAATTTTTCACCCACAACACGCTGACTAAGTCCAGAATCAAGCAATGCCACCACTTGGGCGGCCTCTGCAGGCAAAGTATCCATAATGTTTTAAGAAAAAAAACTTTTTCAGACGTTCCAAATCACAGTAAACAAATAAAGAACAAAAAGTGTCAAGATAAGCGCTAATTTTTAGTTTTCAAAGGTGAAATGTACTCCAACTTAAACACACATTTGTTACAAAACAGTGAATCATCATTTATAGGACAAACAAATGAAATTCTAATTTTTTAATTTTAAATTTTCGCTTATCATTGTAATGGCCAAACTGCCAGTATACAATCATGTGATTTTTTTCATGGAATGAAAACTCTTTTGTGTTAAATTAGGACAGATTATACGGAATCCCCGACAAACATTCGCCTCCCGCTTGATCGGAAAACCGACGCAGTCTAACAAAGCACTTCATTAATATAGACTAAGTGTTGCCTAATCTCAGCTCAGTATGTGCCCAGCGGTACGACGCGGCACAAGTACTACTTTCGACTCTTGCTTACTCTTTACAAGGAAATCTAATAAGAATAAGGTTAGTGAACATCTCATTTCTCTAACACATTTAGTTGGTAGCTAGTTAAAGAACATAATTAATCAATGTTCCGCTGAACAAAATTTAGCTGCTCATTGTTTCAAGTACGGGTTCGAATTACATTTTGGTTTTGAGATCAATCAAGTTTAATTATTAATCGCAAAAGTACTTCAAGAGTACTTCCAGCCTGTCAGTAAAGCACTATTTCATTTTTTAACGATTAATTACCTGTTTGTTGACTACTGAACATGAAGTCCGGGGTTCGATTCTCTTGTCAGGCAATGTGTTATTGGGTATTTTTATCTGGAATTTCTCAGTTTCAACCATGGAGTCTAGATTTGTGTCTGGTTTATGGATGTAGGGTCGTCCCCCGCATTACTTGGCACTTAAGTGGCGAAATATGGGTTGTAAGTACACTGTATAGTCCACCTTTGGCTAAGCCTTTCTTGTAAAACCAGGCGTGATGTCAAGTCACTCCATTAATTTTCTAAACAATCTGGTAATTGAGCTTCTAACTTGAAACTATTTTATTCAAAGATTGTTATTTGGGGGAACGTTTATCGACATTATGACTACATAATTTTCAATCATATAGGTACCCAACTCCTTCTTCACTGTCACTACATATTATATAAACTTCTGAAGAAAAATCAGCTTCTGAAGTCGGTGACATTTGTTTGTTTGATTTCGTTTTTTTGCCACCGACTTCAGAAGCTGATTTTTCTTCAGAAGTTTATTTTTCACTTTTTGGTGATTTTGAAGTCGGTTTTATTTTTTGCCAAAAAGTTTTTTATTTTTCCATTTTTAGTTGTTCCCAAACAAATAATAGGTTTTATTTATCCCCAATAAATGGAACATTACATAATATCTTACTGTCCAAATCTGGGTGTACACATCTGCGTACCCCCTCAGATCATACAGGCGTGATGTTACGTCATGATGTTGTATAAACAATAAACATCCAAGCGATTGCAGCAATCACGACAGATTTGCCGTCTATTTTTGAAGAGTTCTATTGTATATCTCCGAAGATCAGGATCAGATCTTCACCAAATGGGACCACCTCAGGAGTATACTCTTTCAAATAAAAAAAGAATTTTGAGAATCGGTTCACAAATGGAGGAGAAATCAGGTAACATACATAAAAAAAAAAATACATACGCACGAACATAGAACCTCCTCCTTTTTTGAAGTCGGTTAAAAATAAAGTCCTCCGTCGCGTCTGTCTATCTGTCTGTTTGCGATAAACTAACAAACTACTGCACTGATTTTCAAGCTGTTTTCACCAATGGATAGAGTAAAGAGTGGTTCTCGATGAAGGTTTTAGTATAAAACTTGACCACGCGGGTGAAGCCGCGGGCATCGGCTACATAACCCTTCGAAGATAACAAGCATGATGTTAGAGGAAAACAAACCTTGCTGACAGAGTATCCCAGTAGACCAGATCAGGGCTTCAGTGTACCCCATGCGTCGTTGATCGAAGCACAGACCGGTGGTGGCACGGTTGATGAGGACGATGGCAATGGCGGCCATCAGTACCACAGCCACCACGCAGGCCACCAGACGCACGCTGAACGGAGCCAGGAATATGTCGCGCACCGTCGACGTCTCTTGCTGACGAATGTAGATGTTACACCTGAAAAGATATCTGTCTGAGGAATAGAGCCTACACACAAAAGCACGAGAGCTGCTAACATGCTCGGCGGGTTTGGTGTATTTGTGTAAATCATCAAAAAAACGAAGCTTATTATAGACTAGAACTTCGCCCGCGACTTCGTCCGCGAGTATTTTGAAAATATAATGCAGCTTATGTTACTCGGTAAAGATGTACCTTTCTAATGGTGAAAGAACTTTCATAATCGCTCGATTAGTTTTTGAGTTAAACCCTAAAAATTAAACAAACAAAAAAAACTAATCTTTCCTCTTTATAATATTAGTTGAGATTTAGATATTAAAATGTTTCCCCAAAAGCAACAATTAGATCAAGGTTTTATGTTGTCAAGAAACAACTTATGCTTGTAATTTTGGACCATAGACAAGGTTCTGGTTCATTAACACAGAGAGTAGGTAACTAACAATTTACGTCAAACAATCGTCTTGTCAAAATTTAAATTTCTTAGCGATGTTGTATTATTTTAGTATTGTTTACAAAACAATACTTAATCAATCTTCTTCTTAGCGTGTCGATGACAATTTAAATTGTGACTCAATTTTATTTTTTGCCCAAAATTTAGCGACGCATTTTCAGTTCCGACCAATTGAACTGATAAACAACCGTTATAATAACAACGTCAAAACCTGTGGTCAAAACAGACAGCCTCAAAAACTCCATCAAAATACCCAAAGTTGTACTAATTTATCTAGTTTAGGTAGAGCGATACCCAATTGCAATTTGCTTAAGTATTATACCGTAAAATGTATCTAGTTGCTACCAAAAACAAATAAAAAAATACTTCTCCTAATAAAACAAAATGTTACTACCATAATATATGTAGTAATTCTTTAAATAGTATGTACCTAAATATTAGTTAAAGTCCCTACCCCAGGTACCCGTGCTCCACTCAGGTGGAGAAACTAGGGCCGCACCCGTATTTTCGTATTTATATAACTTTACAACCGCAACTCAATTAGATTCAGGTCCATAAACATTAATAAAAAAATATTTCCATAGAAATTGCTGTACGTCATACAAAAGAAAGCCACAAATTAATTATTTGCCTTAAATTATTTGAAATCAGTTTAACAATCAAATAATTTTAATGAAATGATTGTTTCTCTTGTATAAATTCAGATGGAGAGAGACTCACTGCCGCACTCAGAGAGCTTTAATGATTATTTAGGCCATCACTTAGTAAAGGTTTTGACAGTTTTGTCATACAAAATTATGCCAAATCTTTACAAGTGACGGCTTAAGTAATCATTAAATATCTCTGAGTAGGTACCGCAGTTAGCCAATTGTTTTTAAATACTAGTTAATTAGTCCTGACATTTAAACATGATTCAATATTGACGTGCTGAAAAGACTGACAAAATAGGACATCCTTATTCTATTCGTGTTGAAAGCCGAAAACCATCACTATCCTCGGATGAGGCAATTTTTCTGTTACTTTTCTTTTTATACGAAAAGGTACAAAATCTGCAAATGCTCGTACACTCTAACAATAAACGAAAACTAAATAAATGCGAGACTTAACAATAAGTGACATTTGAGTACCCAACAGTGAGCAGTGAGCGTATAATTAGGCATTTAATTAAGTGTTAGCGTGTCGGTGCTTATAGCGTTGTTGAAAACAGACATAAGCTCTCTTTATTTACAAATAAATATAACAATCGTACGAGTATAGATAAAATCCCTCCTCCACATTTTATCACTCACATAGTTTCAGCAATAGGAAAGATAAAGTCCATGTCTTGTAGACGAGCCGCGTGAACAGTCACAGGTTCCAGGGCTACGTCTATGGTGTGGTCCATCAGAGCCCCCAGCAGGCCGGTCCAAGTGCCCTCATACGTACGGAACCCCAACTTACTGTAGTACCGGATCGTTGAACTAGGAACAAACAATCGTAACCGGACATAAAGCACTCGTTTTGACTGTTAACTTTATAAAACTCAAACCAACGAACCATAAAATGAAAATCTATGTTGGTAAAAGCCAAAATACGTGTTTTAATCAAATTGAGGTTATTTATGGTCAGAATTTTATAAAATTAATAAAAAACTAACGTAGTATTCAATCGCACTGTCAAAAAATACAGGATGTCGTCCAACATCGGTTCAGCAGAGGGACCATCGTCATCCAGCGACGGACCGCCGTCCCCAGTTGAGTTGCATCTTCCTACCACCAGCTCTTCACCCAAGAAGTTACGAGACTCCACTGGATAGGGAACCTCCACTCCTGACATGGACTGAATGCGATCCCAGTTACCTGAATTTCAGAGATATTACTAGATTTTCAGAGAAATAAATATTTAATGTTTATTCATCTCTTCACTCCCATGTGGCATGACTTTTTTCGTCATCCATCCGTCCACTGTTAATTTGTAAGGTACCTTTTATATTATTATTCAGTAAAATAGTAACAATTTGCAGAATAATTTTATCTTTTGAATCATATTCATACTTACAACCTTATGTATGAATATCATTACGCGAACCATAACAGAAAAATTTGACTCACCTAAGAAATACGCATACAGCGTAGAATTAGTGCGTACTTTGAAATACTGCAAAACACTTATTATTCTCTCTGTTGGCTCAAGACGCTGAACTGAAGTCCATTTCTTAAACTGGAGACTCAAAGAAAATCTACTGACATTCAGCATATTAAACAATCTAGAATAGTTATAGTTGGTGACCCCTGACTGAAACAGGGGTAACACACTACCGTCCCTTTTGTACGTGTTATGTTTCGTTAGATTTCTAAATCGTTCGGAAGTGCGATAATAGTTCCTCTCGTATTCCGTTTTCATATTCTGAATTTTGTAAACATCCCGAAATTCATTATGCCCTCGATGGACTCGGCGGCTGCGATGATTATTTCCGACTTTGTAAATGAAATTTCCTTTGCACAGTACGAGGTTGTTGGTTTTGGGAACATATTTACTTTGCGTATAGCTGACGACAATGTTTTGGTCAAACCGAACTGAAGTAGCGTTTAGTATTTCGTTGATGAAACCAAAATCTTTATTGGAACGTGTTGTGAGTAGCCAGTCGTATGATGACGTGTCCATTTTTTGACCATGTAACTGAAAATAATGTATTCATTTAATTAAGGTACAATAATGACGTAAACAATATAAAGATCTCGCATTAAAACGATATAAGTACTGATATAATTTCACCTCATTAAGGTTTTTTTAAAGGTGGAATAAAATCAACTATGAAAATTTTTCATCTCGCAAAAATTTAAACATTATGAAACCAAAATTTCACGAATGAATGCTACAATAACGTTTCGCTGGTTCCCAGATTTCTGGTATTTTCCAAACCTCGATACACCAAACCAAAGGTGTCTAATAATTAAAAGCTTTGATAACCAATATAATCAAAGTAATTGACGTTACCTTATTGACAAGTTTTGTAAGGTTCCCAGTTGCGTTTCGTCTTAGACGCGGGGATAAGATTATGATTCCGAGATTAGCGCGTAAGCGAATATTGTGCAATGATTCTGAAGCAGTGGCCACTCCATTGATACTCAGACATTTCATCAGTCGAATGATAGCCCACTTACAACCTGAAGACAAAATACGAGTCAAGTGAAAGGCCTGTAGTTTAACATTAATAATATTATTAACAAGGGCTGTCATTCCATCTGTAAACTCTTGGGCTTACCCCGGAATTAGAGTAAAATTGTATATTCACTGTAGTGGACTGTATTGTGTAACAGTATCCAAAAAACGATTCCCGGTAAATTTTTTTTTCTTTTCATTGGGACAAGCCCGCCACACTATTCCCAAACCACTGTAACTCCTGTTAGCCAGAATCAACAGTGGCGACCACAAAAAAAGCGCCGAGACAATGAAGCTCGACGAAGTCCCAGGGAAACGATTTAACTGTCTTGGATCCCGCAACGAAATTAATCAGAAAAGAATAGCGGAGGAGTACGAAAAAAAACATAATTTCCACTTCCCTCCATATCAGCAGGAGACAGAACAGAACAAGGCCAAGAGGCACATAGGGACGTATACAACTGGGATAGGCCCAGTTGCCTAGCACCACGGATATTATTGCCATTAATATTACTGGTTCTAAGTTGTGAGCTGTTATATTTGATTCCAATAATAGGTATGACAAATAAGCTTGAACACACGGAAATTCCCGGATTCCCGGTATTGTTGAAATATTTTATTTTACGATACCAAAACAAATCTGTGAGTGCGTTACGTCATCTCGAAATATGCTACGTCGAATTACACGGTGCCGAATGTTTGCAACAACGAATACTGTGACGACGAATGCACGCAGCAACGCATACCGTAACAACGAATGCATGTTACTTCGAATTACGGAACAATTAATGCACGACAACGAAAACCTCACACCAAACTACGTGAATACGAAAGAACGTAACAACGAAAGTATCACCGACAGCAAAACAATAAAACAAAATCAAATAATTTTACAACTTTTAACATTGACACATTATTTTACCACTATGTCGGCGTAACCTATCTGTATATTCTAATGCCAAATTACAGCTTACACTAAGAGTCTTTGAGCAATAGTGCGGTAAACTATAAGAGTTCCCTATTGACTACGGAACCCTAAAAATGCTTATTATTTTCATCATTTAAACACATTTGTTCAGCGCTACTGAAGATGGGGAAGATGTAAATATTTATGCTGGTGATTCAAAGAAATTGTCGTTGGTCTAGTTGTCGCATCTACTGTCACACCTCGGACACTCCATACAACGCTCGCAAAATAATTGCCTATTATTACTACTACATAATCAAATAACGTGTATGCACACAGTGCACGTGCAAATGTGTGCGTAAACTCTAGTAGGGTTGTCGTAGCGTAAAAAATTGCGCGGAAAGTGCAACGGTTTGCGTCGCGAAAACCGAACGACGACTTCGGGTGGCGGCGCCGGCGGCGCGCGGCGACGGCGCACTATGGGACGAACCTGTGCGTTTCATCTCAAAAATCTGTAACTTTTTAGTTTCTTGACATTTTGTATACGTATGCCTGAATAGTTATGCTATTAGATAAATAAAACACTGCTACTTTAAAAAGTAGATTTATTAAGGAAAAAAAAAATCAAAAATAAACTTTTGAAATTTTTCATACAAAAATTAAATTAAATTCTTTTATGAATTATTTGCTTACCTTACATTAAAATAAAATTATTAAGAAGTTAATAAAAAGATTATGACATAATTTTAAACTAAAAAAGAAATCCTATCCGCGACAAAAAAAAACATTAATCTACTCATCACTTGTCAATATTAAAAGCTCCTTAGCTTCGTTAAGTAGTTCTTTTGGTATCATAGTACTGGTTCTATTTAAGCTAGATATATAGGGATCAGAAGTATACAACAGTATATGCAGAACGTCTTCCATTGTGACTGACCTGGAACACTTTCTAGCGTGATTAAACCGATATTTCTTATAGTCTTTATTACGAGCTTCTTGAGCATCTTCCGATAATTGGCCTATTGGCAAAACTGCAAAATGCTCTATTATTTTGACACCATGTATAAGAATTTATATACCAGTTATATTTACTAACGCATAACTGTGCAGTCCCCAGCGCATAGTCACCAAACTTAACTGCGTTTACAGAAAATCCCGATGACATGGTTTGCAGAATGATATATAATCTCTTGATCAACTCTTCAGCAATAGGTACCTGTCTGTAGTTTCTGCAGAACATTGATAGTTTTGGAAAAATCTCCTTGCCCTATTTCCGTCATTACTATTTCCAGAACCTTGACGAGGTTTATCAATGTGTAAACCAAGCAATTCCCGGAAACGAGTTTGAACGTACTTCTTTTTTTCTTCTTTAATCTTCTTGTTGTCTGGAGACGATGCAGACCACTTTTTAAATCCTAGATTATAACAAATATACAGAATCATTTCCATACATCTTATCCACGCATGTAAGGTAGACAGTCAGTATTTAAACGCATCTTCATTCTCAATTCTCGCAGTTACTTTTTAGGAGTTGCTCCACAAACAGTACACGATCATAGTCATAAACAGCTCATGTTACTTCTATAATATTTATTACCTTCTATTGCTGCAGGCGTTCGCGTTGGAGTTAATTCATTAATTTTTGCTTCAAGATCACTTACAACAGTGGTAGTTTTTTCAGGAGACAGTTCTCACTCAAACACTGATTATAATTACCACAATAGATAAAAACTATGCAACATGATTTTTATCATACGTGTGGTTAAAATGTTCACCGCAAAAAAAAATATCATGAGAAAATATTTTTCGTCGACATTTCGGCTTCTAGCTCGAAATGGCGCAGTAATGACGCAGGTTTTTTTTACTTCCCTGTAACACTGAATAAGTAAGGTATCTTAAAATGTCATTAACTCGACATCGGCAGCCATCGATAACAACAAAACCTCCACTTGAAAATTAAAAAGACGTAAAATTTCCTTATGACGTTTAAAAATTAAATAAATAAACAGAAAAAATATATGTCATGAAAACAGAACGTAGTCGTAAACTAGAGATCTTGAGCAATTCAAAAATGTATAATACTAATATATTCCCTTGAAAGACATAGAAAGTATCTTAAGTTGAACTTCTATAACGAGTAGTCTAGTTAATATGAAATTTTCAAAGTATAAAGTTTGAATGTAATTTTATGCAAGTAAAACATTTTTTTTATTTTTTTTTGCTTTGGTTTCGGATAGTTCTATTATCTATGAATTTAAAACAATCAAAACGCTTTCAGTAACACGACTTTTGTCTCAACCATTTATGAGACGGAAAATACTGTTTGGTCCCATAGTGCGGCGCGGCGCTGCCCGAACGCACGTACATTATTATGAAGTGACATTTGTACAAGCGGCGGGCGTTCAATTATTTATTTTTATAGTCGGGTTCATCATGAAATAAAAATAATATTATGATAGTTATTATGTAAAAGATATTTATTAATTAATGACAAAATAAGGTACTTACCTAACTAAATATTGCTTACACTAAAATATTTTCGTTTCAACGACTTATCTCTAACTATAAGGTTATTAAATCGCATGGTAAAATGCGAAATCTTACAAACAGTTTATGTAAATACAAATTCGGCAGCACATTCTCCAACCATCGTAATTAAAACTTAAGCTTATTCTTGCATGACTACCTCGAAGGGCGGGGTGAGGTGCGGTATTTAATATGAGTGCGGGGAAGGGAGTGTCCCTTTTGTACGTAGTACTATTATGTATTAAATTTGAAATTGTAGCAGAAAAATTACTTTTATTACGATATTATTTAATATTTTCAAGTAATTGAGGATTTATTAAGTTTACAGACATCCTAATTTTAATGATATGAAAAAAAAAAAATACAACTAAAGTAATTTATTCAAAGTGCTTAGATGAAACTAAACACCTTGCTATTACATCATTCTCATAATTCCAAAGTAAACTCACAATAATCCGTAACAAGACACGAGAGCGATAAAATAAGAAATCATTCGATACAAAATTATAAAACAGCATCGATGGAAACATTCTTTGTTTACTGATCCAAACTTTGTCAACAGATATTTTCATCGATATTCTTTTCATGTGATATTCTTCATTATAACACCAACTGAATTTACGATGTACCACATAGCGCTACAAATAAAAAGCCGATCAGCTTAAGCCCTTGACAGATGTAATGATTCTTAATAGCGATAAACATAGTTCATCGATGGCACATCGCTATACTGAGTGAAAGTACGTGACAAGGTTTGTGCTGAGCAGATTTTTAACAGTGCTTCAGACACGTAGAGGGTACAAACGTGAGCTGCGCAGGCGCAGGCTGGCGCACGCAATACATCTCGTGCATTATACACATGTTAGTACGACCGGAGCACACGTGGATCAATTGTGGTGTTTTTTTATGTTGTGAATTGCAGTGTAATTTTTAAACCGGATAATTTTGTTTGGTGAGTTATGACAGTTTTCTGTTTGTATCTGTTATTATGTTTAATACGGTTTATTTTTATTCGTTTTGCAGTTAACATTTCAATTGATATATTTAATTTAATAAAAAATACCTGCAGTTATTTAATTAATACTTAGGTAACTTTAACACAAAAGTTTTTTTTTATTATTTATTCAAAACTGTACTAAAGTATACTTCGTAATAAAATTAATGATGAGAGTATTTGCTTTTTATATTCTTCTGATTATTTTATGAAATACTGAATTATAGCTAGTACCAGAACTTTTAGTTACTATACTTTTCAACGGACAACACCAATGAAAAAATAATATTTCTCCGCTTCCTACATATTTTTTTATATTGAATTGACCTGCAAAGTATCTGTTTTGTTTGAAATATAACATTGGTAAGTATCAACGCTTTCGCTATGGCTATGTAACAATATTTTAATGAAATTAAAATTCAGGAACAAAATTATCCTATTATATTTTAGATGCAAATACATACATGATTCGACTGGTTTATATCTTAAGTTAAAAGTGCCTTTTTTACTATAATACCAACACGTAGAAGAAAAATAAATACATGCCCTGATTTTACATAAGTTTATAGATTTTGTATAGATGACGCAACAACAACAATCGCTAATAATCTAAATAAAAACTAAATATCGAACACACGATACCTGAATTAACGTGTTACATAATCTTTATATATATAATTCTAATTAAAAATTATCACAATCCTTATGAAACAAAAGAGTGACACTGCAAATATTAATGGCTTAATCAGCATTCAGCAACCTACAAACGTTGTGATCTCAAAGATTCGTACGTGCCGTATCTAGTCGCTGTAAGGAAAACATACATTCCAGCACTTTTGTTACCGAACTCATCAGTTTATCAATGCACCGATTTTCTGAAATATCTGAAACTTGCACTAAAAGACACGGTATAGCCGGTATACCTATTCTTAATCCTTGCTAATAGAGTATGGAGAAACTCTAAACGGTTTGGTTTATTTATTATTAGGTTTTATTAAAAACAATTATTGGTAATATTTTAACTGTTCTATCGGTAAAAAACTACTTGTCACACTTTCATAATTATAATACAAATTGTAATTCGACAACAAAATTAAACATGATTATTCTACTGATTTGAACTATGGTCTTTTTCTTAAATTGTACTTAAAACAATAGTTTAGTTCAAAATTTATTAACATAATTCATGATTTAAAATGTGTCATGTTTGATATTCCTAAAATGTATTGTATTGTAATTTTGTAATGTAGGTATTTATTCATTTGGTTATTCCAACCTCTTAACCACCATATTTTCGCAAAATCTTTTTATCTACTAAAGTATCAAAGAGAAGCACTTTACTGTCAACAGAGTCAACTTCAGCTGTCGACAGAGGCAACTTGGTCGGCGTTTGCTGTCCACGTGTCGACGGCAAACGCAGTTACCTCTGTCGACAGCTGAAGTTGGTTCTGTATACAGCCAAGTGCTGCTCGTGTATACGGGGCTTTGGCTTCACCGCAGCGCGCTCCGTCTGTCTATTCGTTTATCTGTGCAGGGCTGAATGTTTTTACGCGCAATGTTTTTACGCGTTAGGTATTAGGTATACAGGGTGTAAACGAACCCTTCACGCATCCGACAACCAAGCATTCAGCAACTTTTTATGTGATAATTTCTTTTTATAAAATTCGTCAGTATATTATATCATAAAGCAGGAAATAAATACTTTCGTACAAATAAATGAAGTTTTGATTTAGGTTAACCAGTGAACTTGACTCTTAATAATAAATTGAAATTATTTAGTAATTGCGTAAGGTAAACCGGAGCTTTTGAGGAACAACGCCTTGATTGGTGCGAACTTAACGATTCTGCTTGACTGAGTTCACGCTGACCTACATCAACTATAGGTAATTTTTTACCTACAAATTGCAAGGGCCGATGTTCAAGTTTCATAATATTATGATGGCATTACCAATCCGGTTATGATCTTGGAAATAAAGGTGTAAATAGTTGCACGGCCGCGTAAATATTTTACAAATTCGATGCTATTTATAAACTACGTAGGTAATCAGCCTTTTTTATTTTTTTTTTGATGGAAATTAAAAATAAAACAACTAATTCTAACCTAATTTTAATTGACCTAAAATTAGTATAATATTAATTTGGAACGTACCATACGTTCCGTTAGCTCGCGCTACAACACGTGATTGAGTTTTAAATCACTTTCTTATATTATACTAGCTTTTGCTCGTGGCTTCCCTCTCGTTATGTACGGAGTGTACTCACGGGAACGTTTTAAATATAGCCTATAATACTCAGGATAATGTACCATCCCGATAATAAAAGAATTTTTGCATACGGATCAGCAGTTCCGAAGATTATCATTATCACCTACATATAAACAATCTCTCAATAATTATCAGGAATAGACTTTCAAAATAAGCCTATCTAAAGGGAGTGCAAAAGACTATATCGCGCGTCGTATCCTACGAATAAGGGCGTACCGAACATACGTGCTTTTATCTTTTTTTTGCATAATTACATTCTGCTCATCATTCTACATGTAGCCAGTTCAATATAACAATTAAAAACGGTACAGGACATGAAATAATTAGGTTTGCTCAAAATTCACAATTTGAAGCACTCCGTCTTCAAGGAAGAATAAAGCCACAATCGCCCTCGCGCCCTCTTTCATCGTAAGTAGTGAAGTTGCAAGTACGTAAATCAAAATATTTTAAACCTCAAGGATTTGTACTTAATTAAGTAATTTTTATTACCCTAATGGTGATTGGGGCCGTGTTCTATGGAATGGCTATTTTGCGTATCTATAGAAGAGACGATGCCCTAATTACGTTTGTCTTTCTTCTACTCTGCTACCTCAAACGTTGACGGAGAAAACAGGCAAAACGTAACTTATTACTCAACTCCAGCTCTACTTTGCTTTAACACAACAGAGAATAAGAACTTAAGGGACAAAATACATACAAAATATTAAGTTAATTTATTGAAAATAATGCTAGCCAAACCATAAGATACAAATACACGTTATTTGAAACCACCTATAAATATTTATTAATATTTTTATTAAATTAAACACAAAAGTGTGTCTCCTGAAAAGTAGCTGTTTTGCAGTAACGCCCTTATTCGTGGGATACGACGATATTTAAAAGGAACATCATCCTATTTTTTACGGTATGTATGTTTTACTTGTAGAAGTTGTGTGTATGTTGTTGTTAGTCGTACTTATAGTACCTACTTCCTACATCGCAAAGGCGTAATGGCTACGCAGCAATACTGAGTTTGCGTAGCGGCTACCGAGTTTGCGTAGCGGCTACATCGCGGCGTAGCGGCTATGCGCTACACATCATCGTAGCGGCCACAGAACAGATAAAAGAGATTTTATCTGTTCTGTGGTAGCGGCTACTATTTAGTTTTATAGATACAGATTCAGAAACCAGATTTTTTCTAGAGTACTTATTTCAACTTTATTGCCGTTTCTGTGATATAATGTCTATATAATGTTAACGGCATGCCTGCATGTTTGATCTATTAAACAGCAAGCAGATCCTAAGTTAAATTTATAATCGTCATCATGTTCCTGCATTGTGACATGATACTATGGTTAGGCGTAATTTATCTGACTCTAAAATCTCTGATTCAAATGTGAAAAACCGTCATCAAAATAATTTAACAAAACATGATGCCAGTACTACCTGAAGCAGTAGGCAGAATTGTATAGTAAAGTCGATTTTAATATTTACTTTTACCAATACAAAAAACCAAGTTTATCCCTACCTATGAAAATAAGAGCAGTGGTGGCCCCGACTTACGAGCAATAAGTCGTGTTTTCGAACCCACCCAGACAGAAATTATTTTACCATTACTGCTCTCAAAAACGGTGAAGGAAAACATCATGAGGAAACCAGCATGTCCTAGATAGAACCAGAAACTCAAAGACATGTGACATCTGATCTACCAACAATAACACACACTGGGCCCGCGTGGTGGATCATAGTCCATTCCCTGTAAATAAGTATCGTATTCCACTACGTACCTTGCTCAAGGTCTGGAGAGTAGATAACAGCCTGGTGCCACCCGCGCCACACGGCGTACTCTAACACAAAGGGAAGCGGCGCAAGCGCAGCCTCCGGGCAGTAAGCGCTCACGCACAGCCCTTGCGCAATCATAAGACAGGAAATCACGCAATGAAATTTCATCTTAATCCGAAATGTAGATGTTATTTCTTAAATCACAATTAAAAAGTAACATAAATGTTAAACCTAAATGTCAGTGACGAAAGTATACAATCCAATAGCACACATACTCAGTTAGGTGGCGACTAATGTTACTGAAAACGGTCAGTTGTATTGTTACATGCCATAATTATATTATCTTCCTCAAGTCGGAAGTCCACTAGTAGGATTTGAAGTTCACTTTTGCCTCAGTTGTAAGTTTTCGCAGAGGTTACATTTCGAATTACTTTTTTTTATTTCTTCATACGTTTATTATTACATTATTATTTTCTTCAGATGTCCGGACAAACTATGTTAGTTTAAAATGTAAATTAATATTTTAAACAATAATTTCTGCTGCGATCGCTACGGTGTAAATCAACGAAACACGAGAAAACCCACACGAGCGTACCTTCAATTCAAAATAGAGTCAAAAGCAACCCAGTTTAGAGAATACCAAGAAATAGCCTGTAAGAAAGACATCAATAAATTAATTCATCAATCCTTACTAATACAATTAGAAATAGGAAACCGAGTTGTTGTTGTTTGTTTATTTGTTTGTTACGCCTGTATGTGCCTTAACATTTGAACGGATTTAGATGAAATTTGGCAGACGGGTAAGACACGAGTTTGGACAGTTATTATGATGTGGCTTTTTACGCCAGTAGTAATATAATATAATGTACGAAAAACCATACGAGCGTGGTGGCAAGCATAAGCTAGACAATCACAAAGAACTTATAAAGTGATTGATGTGTTTTACATTGTTCTGTTCATGTCTATTCATTTTCTATGCCACACACGAAACTTCAGAGACCATTCGAAACCTTTGACAAATGGGTTATCTATTGACATAAATTTGAATACTTTTTGTACATGTACTATTAACTATCTCTATATTTGGTTCAATATACCGAATTAATTGTTTATCATTTTTGGCTGTTGGTATTTCTCCTTAATTAATTAAATATTATTGCGGTGCACTAATAAAGCCATAAATGCAAACAAGGCCCTTTCCTCGGTCAGGGTACTCAGGGGTCACGAACAAATTTCCGGAAGTAAAATTATACAAAATTGTCCCGTTGAACGTGAATTAAGACATTAAGGACACCAAAAACAAGGTTTATTATTATAACAGAAATCCTGATATGGGATCATTGTTTTTTACAACTTTATAAACGACTTTTATTTATGAACGGATAATTAATGAAGTACCTAATGACCTATATCCTCCTACAGCGAGCTAAACAAACGTAATGTTGTGAAATACTAAGTTTTTTTTTATGAGTAGGTATAGAATGACCCCTTTTCATGTTTTCAGTTATTGTTGTGAGTATTTGACGTGTCGAAATATGGGTGTAGTATTAGGTACCTACACGTCTGTCTGACACTTTGGGGATTACAAGTGTAATGACGTTGTGTTATATTATTTGACTAAATTCCGCCAAATATTGAACTCATTTTTAGACAATTTTCTGTGGTTAACTATAGCCATTTTAGAAAAGTGGTGACTCATGATTCGGTGAAACTCATAACGAAGTATCCATCATTCTCGGATCTGACAAATTCCAAGAAAAATATCTTGACCTTTCACATCTATTGAGCGCATCAAGCGCTCATTAGATGTGAAAGGTCAGCCGTATTTACATTTAATAACGGATTCTCGGGCAAATTTTCCTCCATTCTGTATCTCTATATAAATGAAATAATCTATTCTTGTTTTCAGTAAGCAACAATGGCTCCAATAACGTTTACGGAGACCGAACTGGAGCAGCCGCTCCATACGAACGACTACGTACAGTACAAGCTTCATCACCCAGCCAATGACACGAGCGACACCAGAGCCAATTCCAAATTGTACCAGACCAGCGTTTACGACCAGATGCTAAGTCCAAATGACCCGAAGTTCCTCGTGCCTATACGAAATTGGGAGAGAAGCATGGGATTCGTAACTCCGATCAGATGGATCAACGCTATATCGATTACACTGACACATCTTATAGCTTTCACATGGCTGCTGTACATCATTTTTATCAGCAATAAACCACTTAAATGGCAGACCCATGTATTTGGTAAGTGAAAGTACTATGCAATTAACTAGGTCATTCAATACTTATTATTATCAGAACCATCATCATCAGCCAGAAGATGTCCACTGCTGGACAAAGGCTTCCCCCATAGGACGCCATATTGAACGGCAACCTACCACTTCCATCCACCGGTTGCCCGCAAGTCTCACGATGTTGTTGGTCCACCTGTTGGGAGGCCTACCAACGCTGCGGCTTCCTGTTCGTGGTCACTACTCGGTCACCACTCGAGAACCTTTCTTTACCATCGACTGTCGGTTTTTCGAGCGATGTGGCCTGCCCATTGCCACTTCAAGTTGCATATTTTGAGAGCTATGTCGATGACTCTGGCTATTCGGCAAATTTCCTCGTTCCGCATTTTATCGCGCCATGAAACTCCAAGCATTGCTCTTCCCATGGCTCGTTGCGTGCCTCTAACCTTCTCTTGGATGCCAGCAGTTAAGGACCATGCCTCTGCACCATAAATGATCACTGGTAGTTGATAACCAGCGTAACACACACTCTTCAGACGTCGTAAGACACTGTGGAATTTTGGACGAAAAGATGTCGCGGAGTTTTCCGAATGCTGCCCATCCGAGTTGGATTCTTCGGGCGACCTCTTTGTTGAAGTTAGATCTACCTAGTTGGACAGATTGTCCAAGGTAGACATAGTGATCGACAACTTCGAGGGTATCGCTCCCAACAATTGTTATTACTGGTACGGGTGGAACAGGAACATTTGACATAAATACTAAGTGAGTTATAGTCATTGACTTATATATTACTGCGTAAGGACTGGGCGGACGGCATATTAAAATGACGCCACAAACGTGGTCCCAAAAAGGTCTTTCCTAAGCCGAAGTGAACTAGTCCACGATCGGCTCTCTTCGGGTGCGGTCGTAAATTTTATTAAAAGCTTTATTTATGTTCTTTATACCTCGAAAATACCACGCCGCTTATACTAGCTAGGTTACGTTAACGAGCAGACTACACCAATTCTCTATATGGCGAACGCGTCGAGCAAATGTTCGGACGACCGTATCTTTAGTTTTTATATCAATGGTTATAGTACATTTTGATACAAGTGCGGAAAGTTTGTTATTGCATTCGAAGCTGATTGAACACCCGAGCCGTATGGCGAGCGTGTTCATGGGGTCGAGAAATGCAATAACAAATTCCCACTTGTATAGTTGTATCAAACGACCTTTTTCAATACACTTTCGAAGAAATTAACTAATAACGATAAATTTGTATTTTTGTCATCAATTTTTAGGAGACTATGATTTCATTTGCTTTTTTTCCGCCGCCAGATTGAAGAAGAAGCAAAGGTATGAGGCCGCTAAACAGCCTCATAGAAAAAATATAAAATTCAAATATTTTTTAATTAAGAACACAAATCAATGTTTACTTGTTCATAAAAGTGAATAATTGTTTAAAATAATCATGTTTATTTATAGTATTCTTTTTACAAACACAATTTATTATTCGAAAAATATTTATGCTGTTACGACGCAAATCAAAATGACAAAATTAAAAAAAAACACTGCCGACTCTATAGTCGGTGGTGATTTTTTTTTTTAATTTCATATATTTTAATCGATTTGGACATAATATAAGGTATAGTTATCTGTGGTAATTTTCTTTCCCGCCCTTGGTTGCGGAAAAATAAGATTACCGCACGCGTGCGAAATATGTTGCATTTCGAACCTAATCATAGTGCAATAAGGGCTAGTTTTTGAGGAAGTGTATTGAAAAACTAAGTAACCCTACGCATTGCTCGGAAATGACTTTTTAAAAACATAAAAAAATATGTTTTTAGGGTTTCTCCAGTGCACATAAAATTAGGGAAGTTTTTTTTTTCTCTCGAATCCCGTTGTGTGGGATATCGTTGAATGTGTCTTTAAAACTCTTTTGCGGATAGCGTTTTAGTCACATACAAAATGAGGAATTCAAAGTTTTTTTTATTACAGAGACAACAAAAGTTTTATTTATTGAAAACGTATAAACAAATTGAAATTATCTATTTAAATTAATAAGTTTTCCTGCGCGCGCATCTAACAATGGCGATCGGCTAAAGACTAAAAGATTAAGTTTTTTTTTTTGGCTTTTCGCGGATAGTGTTGCAGCCACGTACAAAATGGGGAATTCAAAGTTTATTTATTACAGAGAAAACAAAAGTTTTATTACTAATACTTTAATTACTGTCCTGCGTAAAGAAATCTTAGTTAAGTTATTAGAAAGTTGATATTATAGCTGGTTTAACAATAACTGCCACTCGGGTCGATCTTTAGGTTAAGCCACGCTTGCCTAGGTTGGTCGGTGGATGGATGACCACCCATTACATACCGAGTTTCTCCGTGCAAAGCACGTTAAGCTGTTGGTCCCGGCAGTCATATATTCAAAGTCAAAAGTAAAAGTCAAAGCATTTATTTCAATTAAACCATTACCAGGTACTTTTGAATGCCAGAAGAACAATTCATAAAACTAAACTACGAGTGCAATACGTCATCCCGAAAGCCACCACGCCGAATCACACGCCGCCGAATGCCCGCAACAACGAACACTGCGAGCACGAAAGCACGCAGCGACGCACACGGCAACAACGAATGTACGAGACTCCAAATCACGGAACAACGAATGCACGCCGCAACGCGCAACCGCCGCCCCACGACCCGGAACCCCGCGCACCCACCGCCACGGCACGCGCCGCCGCGCGCCCCCGCACCCACAGCACTTGCCGCCGCAGACATCCGGCGACGCGCGACTCGACGCAGCAAACCCCCGGGACGACGTATTGCACTCCTAAGCTACAGTCACAGTCACAAGACATAATAACTTGTGAAAGTACTGTAGTACCCTGTGAAACCAATACACTGTATCTACGAAAGACAGATTTTGAGAAAACGAGCAAAAACTCTTTTTTTTTGTTTTCGGAGGATTACTTCCATGTTTTCTTTGGAAAGTTTTAAGTGTTTGATATCAATAAATAGGTTATTTTATAAGGTATTCAGCCCTAGTTATTAAAACAATATTTGACCGTAAATACAATGATTTAACATAGATAACTTGTATTGCCGCGATAGTCATCAGAAGCGAACGAAGATATTGTTAGGAGTTACAGTGTATTGCCTTGATAAATCAGTGTTCTGTTAACTGGTTCATACAGTGTATCTCAGAAAGTTTAGTTGGTTTTATATCGAAAGTTCAAGTTAAAATTACATTAGAAAATTTAATTGACAGTTTAGTCATCTTATTAAAAAAATATGTGTAAGTTATCATTTTGAATGCCGCTATAAAACAAACAATTTTTTTAATGAACGTTTTTATATTTGGACAGAATATTGAATTTACCATAGAATATCAAGAATTACTTTATGTGACTTAAACTTATTCTTAAAAATGAAAACATTTAATATTTAAACAGCCTTTAACAACCGAACCAGTCTTAAATAATCATACAACTAGGTACCAGTAGATAGTGCAACAGCTGCTTCTAAGTATTTTACTTAAAGAACCAGAACATAAAAATGAATCTTAATATAGAAATGAAAGTCTTCAAAGTACCTAGTAGTTTTCGCTTGAATACTAAATATTTGGATTATCAGTGTATTCGTCAGGGTTTGGATGAGATGACACAACAAGATTTTCATAAAATACTGTCGTTGATGGAGGCATAGACTTGCACAGCAGTAACAATTCTCTTCTTTTAAATTCAGTTAATTATGCTTTTAAGTTAGTTCGTTTACGCATGTTTTCTTTAAAAAAAATGTTTTGCCTTAAATTCTCCTTCATAGTCATTTTTAGCAAACAGTAATATATATCCCATTCTAAGCTCTATATGTTTGAGGTTGTGGATATCAAAACCCATTTGACTCATTTGAAAGTACAATCATATTTTTGTGACTAAGAACAGTCAACTCTTAAGTTTTCACGTGGTGTTTTTTTATACAGTCGAACTCGGGTGACCTCCTCGAGGGTCTTGCGCAGCTCTAACTACAATTTACAGAACTAAAATTATAATAAAATATATACAAGTATGAAAAAAAGAAGGATTACAGGGCGCCGGCGCTGGCAGCCGAGTTCGGCCTAATGCTCGACCAACTGAGCAGTGCCAGCCTCGAGGTCGGACTCGCGATGAATATGACAAAAACCAAGGTGATGACCAACAGCACCAAGCGCAATATAGGAATTGGGGGTGCGAGAATTGAATATGTCCATGAGTACATGTACCTCGGCCAAATAGTCTCCTTCCAGGCAAGACAAGACAAAGAAGTTGCTCGACGCACCGAGAACGCCTGGAAGAGCTATTGGTCGATGAAACAAATAATGAAAGGAGCTCTCCCTCTCTCCCTTAAGAGAAAACTCATGGACATGTGCATTCTTCCTACCCTCACCTATGGAGCGCAGATGTGGTCATTAACCAAGCGTCAAAAGTCCGCACTCGGGGTCTGTCAGCGAGCAATGGAGCGAAGTATCCTTGGAGCTTACTGACCAAATAAAAACCCGATACTACGTTCCAAAACTCAAATTGCCGACGTAGGTCACACGGCTGCCAAGCTTAAATGGAACTGGCCTGGCCACATCTGCCCCATGCCGGAGAAGCTATGGGCTAAAGTAACCACACAATGGGTTCCAAACAGCAGTAAACGACAGCGCGACAGGCCCAGAAGAAAATGGCGGGATGAACTCGACTCTTTTCGCAGGGATTGGCATTTAACAGTATAGGATAGGGATAAGTGGAAAGAGGGAAGGGAGGCCTTTGCCCTGCAGTGGGACAAAAATGGCTAGTTTGATTGATACAGGGCGTCAAAAAAATCGTCTACATAGCTGTCAAAAGGAAATGTGCCCAGAAGGCTGGCAGCATTCCCACGTTTGATGGCAACGTGTTCTTAGTTTTATATATCGGTGGACCCGTCGTCACACGTAATACTACGTTTCCTTGAACGCTCACGATCATCTTCAGTCATTGGTACAATTTCGTTCAAACTGTGTACTTACTCCTTAAATCGACCAATAACTATCGAGACGTTCGCTCAGCCGCGCTATGATTACATTATAAATAAAAACACATTTTTAACTCACTTCGTACATTAATTTAATTCTCAATGTCATGTCGAATAATCGTATCTAAAATTGTGCTGGCGGAGTCAGACTATTTTGATATCTGCCCGACCCCATGTAGGTATCATATTACATTTGACATTACATGCGAACATCAGCCTAAGCTCTGTTTCACATGAGCAATAGTGGCCCAATATTGCATCCAGCCCTTGTGTAGTCTTTCTACGAGAATGTACGCGTACCTAAATGTCCGTCTAGATGAATGCCCAATACGAGTCCAGCCAACACGATTCAGACTTCGCCAGCAACAATTACAAAATGCACTGTTAATTACATCCGAATCGTAAAAATATAGGGTGTAAAAGTACCCTTAACGCAAACGAAGGGCACTTGATCTCCCCACCACTGCGATCATTTTTTTGTTCTAGACCATACCTGGGAACCCCATAGTTACGGATATATTGGGGTTATAACTTTACTTAAATTACCTCCATGACCGGTTTACTATTCAAAGTATTCACTAGCGCAATGTTTTAAGAGTACTACATCGAGTTTTACAGTAAAATGTGAGTTTTGACCCAAAAAAAAAAATCGTTTCCCAGCAAAAACATTTGCGTAGGGTTACTTAGTTTGATGTACAGAATGCTTGGTTAACGGCTGTGTGATGGGTTGATTTACACCCTGTATAAGAGTCTAAAAAGGTATGCTGGGTCAGTCACAATACACAAACGATCACAATGTTCAAGGAAATGCCAAGTCGTTATAATGCATCGGCCCATAGATAACACACACCAAGCCATGCAATCTACTTACGTATTTAATTTAATATTATTGTAATATAATTAAATCTTTTCATTTCATCGGGTACAACAGCCGTAGCGGGGGCGGGGCCTCGCGTCGTCTTTGCCAAACGTCACACATAAATGGTGTCGGGCGCGGACATGGCGCGGGCCATAGAAAACTGTTTTAAATAATGTTATAAGTTAATTTACTGACATAGGTACATATTTTTTTTTTTTTTTATATATGAAATGTTAGAATTTTTTTTATTGTGCTTTGTGTCGTACCTAGTTCATGCAACCCAAACTTGGCAATTTTTCTTTTAAAATTTACGACCGCACCCGAAGAAAGCCGATCGTGGACTAGTTCACTTCGGTTTAGGAAAGACCGTTTTAGGACCAAGTTCGAGGCGTCACTGTAACATGCGGTCCGCCCAGTCCTTACGCTGTAATATATAAGTCAATGTGTGCGGTGCTTAATGTTCCAGGATATATCGCCGGCCAGATTGCTGGTTTCGGGGTGACGGCAGGGGCACATCGATACTGGTGTCACCGCTCCTACAAAGCTAAACTGCCCCTACAATGGATTCTAATTATATGCTATTCGGTGGCTGGTCAGGTAGTATCCCTATATATTTTGAACTTTGAATATGTTCTGACCAAACTCTTTAAGTAGGTACTCTTTTGTATCCCTCTCTGTTAGAAGCAAATTGCAATGGTTAGTTTTACATGGTAACTTGGCAAATTAACTACTAGGTCACACATACCCACTCCTGCAATTCAGTGAAAGTCACTACATAGGTATATTTTATTTTGCACAAAATAACATTGTCACATCACACCTACACTTAGCACATAATTATGCTATCGTGTCATCGCTGCAGAAGCAGTGATGACACGAAATAATATTTCGCAAAATGTCACCTTCACTTGTTTTGATTTAATTATGAAGATTGACGTTAAAAAACTACTTTCTGTTTAGTTAATTTATTAACGTATCTTTGTGGACAGAACACCATTTATGACTGGGTTCGGGACCATCGCGTGCACCACAAGTTCTCTGAAACGACAGCGGACCCCCACGACGCCAACCGCGGGTTCTTCTTCTCGCACATCGGCTGGCTGATGATGAAGAAGCATCCTGACGTGATAAAGCAAGGCACCAAGATCGACATGAGCGACATCGTCAACGATCCCCTTGTTCAGTTCCATACCAGGTACCTAGTGTTTTCTCAATCCATTACCCAAACATTTTAGAAAGATATCTTCCTATATTTATTTTGCAGTTCAAGTTACTTCGAGGTTTGATGTAGGTAACCAACTTCCTAATCTGCCTACATATTTCCATGGTATAGATAAATATAAACCTACTATAGGTACATAACTGAATAAGGAATCAATTTATTTGTACCGTCTCGTTAAAAAATACCAAGCGATAAATTGTAATACAATAAGTAGGTACCTACCTACATAAATACAATTATAATTATGTACAAACTAGGTATACTTAGTAGTAAGTATATATGTACATACTTAGAAGCTATTGCCATCCGCGGCCTTGGCGCATGGGCTAAGAAGGAACATGGGTGGTTTTTAGTCAGTAGAAGTCTGACACTCCCTTGCGCTCTGCCCAAGAGTGGGAGGGGTTATTTGATGATTTTCCACTCGCCAAAAAAAAAAGCTATTGCCGTGAAGGCTATCAATATTCCTTTTGCAGAGTCTACAGATATCTACCTAATTTTCAGTAAAACATGTAACATAATTGTTGAATGAAAACTTTCAGGTATTTCTCGCTATTCAAGCTGGCGTGCTGCATTTTTGTCCCGGCTATGATCCCTGCCCTGTGCTGGAACGAACGCTGGGAGGTCTCCATCTTGTCTCAGGCCGTGTTAAGATACGTGCTAAGCCTCAACTTCACCTGGTCCGTCAACAGCTTCGCGCATTTGTGGGGCAACAAGCCTTATGATAAGTAAGTTTTTTCTTCAGTTTCTTGGATACCACAGCAGGGCTCATTATCTTATTTCAAGTACCAGTAGGTTTAGTGAGTTTGTCGTCATTTTTTTTCATACATTTAATCTCACGCTTCCAGGGCGTCTAAAATGGCCACTTTAGAAGGTCATAATATGGATTGCGTTAGAAAGCGTAAAATGGACCTTTCATATAGTAACTGTGTTTCTGACGCAATTCATATTATGATCTGCTAATGTGGCCGTTTTAGACGCCCTGGGCATAAAAAAGACCAATGAATAAAATTGTACCAAACTAATAACAAACACATAATTCCAGGAACATAATGCCAGTTGAAAATTGGGGAGTTTCAATATTGGCCATGGGCGAGGGATGGCACAACTACCACCACACCTTCCCCTGGGACTACAAGGCATCCGAATTAGGAATGCCCTTCAACATGACCACGACAATCTTAAATTATTTCGCGAGTATAGGATGGGCATACGACATGAAGCAAGCTTCGCCATCCCTCGTCAGGTCGGTGGCCAAGGCCCGAGGTGAACCACGCGATGAAGACGACTAAACCAGCTGTTATGGAAGCTATAAAGTATTATTAAAGTTGTAAGTACAAGGATCTTAATGTTTCGTCAAAGTCTGCCATCTTATTTTTTCAATACAATTTCAAGAAAGATTTTAACAAATATTTATTAATAAAGGGGGGCGCCCCTTTCAATAACATTCAAGCGCCTTGTACATAATGGTAATTTAGGTGGCATGGACCAATTTGATGCTAAGGCTCGGTATGTAAAAACCCGCATGTTTTTAACATCAACTTGTAAGTAGTATTTAAAATGGTAACCCATTATGTACACACGGCGATGATACATCAAGCTTATACATTTCTAGTATGATGAATGAGAGATCCGCATAAACTGGATTTGTATGACTTACTTGGTCGCCGTGTGTAACTCAACTTGTATAGAGTTAGAATAAGGGCAAACGTGATCTTAGGTTATTTCTTATTGATTAATGTGTTTTGGTGTTTTTGTACTGTTATATTAATGTATGGAAGATAATTGATAGGTAGGTACTTTATTTAATTCCCATGTTTTCACTGTGGCATTTTTTTTATGGGTCAAGCCCGCCACACTATTCCCAAACCACTGTAACTCCTGTTAACCAGAATCAACAGTAGCGACCATAAGAAAAGCGCCGAGACAATGAAGCTCGAAGAAGTCCCAAAGAAACGATTTAACTGTCTTGGATCCCGCAACGAAATTAATTAGAAAAGAATAGCGGAGAAGTAGGAAAAACATAATTTCCACTTCCCTACATATCAGCAGGAGACAGAACAGAACAAGGCCAATAGGCACACAGCGACGTATACAACTGGGATAAGCCCAGTTGCCTAGCACCACAGATATTATTGTCATTAATATTACTGGGTCCTAAGAACGCACGGAAATTTGTTCTAGTTTCTACAAGGTCCGTATAGTAAATAACTCCGGATGTAACCTGTACGTGTACACTATCCAACAAGATACTACGTTCATTCTGTCAACGACTACACTCACATAAAATGTGATGTGCAGATTGTTCATATTCACAGTCAGATGTAGAATATTGACAAAAAGGCGAGGCAACAAGCTTGAAGGAAAATAATTTACTCTTGAAGTTACCATGACCTGTGAGAAATAGAGCAACACAGTGATCCACCTCCAGCCATGTCCTAGCCAGTCGCTCACGAACAGATGGAACACTGTGGGAATTAAATACATTATTTCGTATCTTGGCAATTAGAAGAAACAAGTAGTAGGTCGGAGGAGGAAAGCTCGGCTGTTTAAGGTTCGGTGATCCCGGAACATTTTCCTATAGGAATTAGGGAAGTAAAATAGATAATACTTAGTTAAGAATTCCTATTTATTTAGTCGGTGTCTTAGCGCCATTTTTCAATGGCAGCTGAATATCTGCAATCTTAGGCTCCTTACATCCAATGTTTGATATATTTATAACACCTCTGACTGATCCCAGTCATGAGTCCCAGCTCTATAAGTTATTATATTAACTACGTACATTCAGATATTATTATCCAAAAAATCCTTGTGACTCTTACAGTTGTAATGATGAAAGCGACAATGGATCAAGCGAATGGTATCAAATTACAAGCATTGTGAAGAATCATTGACGATTAATTTTAAGCCTTACTAATGAATAATACATATGTAACGACTTAAAGCAGCTTTTACACCTCCGTTAAAATAAAGAAAATGTATGGAAAAGAATACTGTTCGCGCCGCAGGAGCATGATGGGCTCTACACACCAATGCAGACTGTCAATGATTTGAAGCCGCCAATTATCCCGCCAACAGCAAAGGTGCCAACAGATATCGGCAAAACCTTGGTGTGTAGAATCTTTTATGCGATAGCATGCAAACCGCTTAGGGTTCGTTTAAGGAGACGAGGGGGCGAGGGGCGTTGCTCAATGCATAAACACAAACGTATGACAAAGTACGATGCTGATAACAGAGGCGTGGGGAGTGAACCGGAGCCACAACGCCGCGTGCTCGGTCGTAAAAGACGCCTCGCGTCTCCGTAAATGAGCCCTTGTGGAAAACGATGGGCTTGGCAACTAATTGTTAGAAAACATGACTGTGTTGATCTCAGTCAGTGACCAAACCCCAATTTTCTAATATAATTTCTTATAAAATGAACTCCTTTCCTCAGGCTTATTGTAATATAAATCCAGTCTCATATTGATTGTCAATGGTGTACTCCAAGTGCATGGAAACTTGTATTTTGTATATAAGACTTATTGATAATAAGATATATTATTATATAAGTATACAATCGAAAATAATACTTGTTGTTTTATTTAATGATACACATGATGCTCAACTCTACTCAAGTTAGTATATTATATGACCACTTAACATTTAGAATACAGCAGCCATACATAACTTTATTATTACATTACAAGCTTTCAGAGGAAACTTTACAATAGGTAGGTAAATGTAATGTTTAAAGCATGATATCGACTCGCAAGTTTAGGTAGTAGGCACATATAAGCATACATTGACACATAAAAGTTTTAGTTTGTTTGCTGACAAACAGTGAACTTGCAGCTCCTAAGTTTTAATTGCACAACTTTGCTTCTTGATTACAATGGAACATTCTCCTGCGAGCATCAATTAACACAGTGCACCTTGCTAGAGAATAATGCGCAAGGACTAAATAACATCACAATTCAGCACCAACACTAAAGTAAAAAACTATTTTAAAAGAAAAAACAAGAAACAATCATTTATCTTCTGTTTCTATATGACAGCCTGTTTCAGCAAGAACATGATTGTTGTTAAGATAGAAATTTATAACATGCTACAATAGAATTTGAAAATATTTGAGAACACAACAAATTAAAAATATTAAATACAAATACATAATAAAGTGGCAGGTCCCATTCATAGAACACTGCCTAGAATGTAGAAAGTAGAATAATTCAAACAACTAACAAGCTTATGTTCATGCTGTGACTAAAAGCATTAAAATATTTAAGACTCTTCTACATAATAATTATTGTTATAATAAACTCACCATGGTGAAAAAACAACACTTCATAATTATAGACATCCACCAAATGGCTCTCTACAGTAGTAGTGTGTATTTAAAATCAAATTTCATGATTACAATAACTATGCTAGGAGCTTACATTATATACAAAACCTATCCTTCTTTAATTTAATTTCGTAATTTTAACATTGACTTGATTTAATGACATCAAATTTACACATTTATTTCCAATACACTCGGATTATACAAATAGACATCTCATGAAACAAAAGCACCTTACGTGTGATCCGTTTTTAAAAGACACAAACATTAGAATGTTTTTTTCATACCATTCAAAAGTTCAAGGATAGGTAGTGCTTCAGTCTTCAATCAAAGTAAACAGGTCTTTCTTGGGCTTTACAGGAATCAATGCAGATACAACTTCTACTTTATCTGTACTCATTTTGGCTTCCTTCACTGGTCTATTATTGTCATCCTTAGATGGTTTCCTTTTTAAGCTCAAAACTTTGTTAGTGTAGATGCCATCACTGCCATTATGATCACTAGCCGACACTTTTCTCTTCTTAGTCTTGGTGACAACAAAGTCCAGGTCAGAAGAATCATCATCAAAATCAGCATAGACGGGCACAGATCGGCCACTTCTTGTTGACCTTACTGGTTGTATTCTTGCAGTCTCTTCAACAATCTGCAGCGGTGGGGGCCAGGTAGCAAAGTTAGCAGACTGTCTGGCCTGATGGTATGTATTCAGTGACATAAGTTTTATATAAACAGCTAGACTACGAGCTTTTTCAGATGGTGTTATTGTGGTGGGTAGTAAGCTCCATGGCAAACGTCTATCTCTTACATTAAGGTACCTTCTTTTCATAGGTTTTTTAGGTGTGGTACTACTGGTACTAGATTGATTATTTTCAATCTGAAACAGGAAAAATGTTTGTTACAGTAAAATAAAAAGGATAGAATTTCCATTAAGAACCAAAGATTAGGAAGTTCATTTTTTTTTTGTAGATAGTACACATCAATAGAAAGCTTTTTGGAAATTTTCAAGTCACAGAAATTCACAGTTTACGAGATATGGTAGTTTAAAGTTTCCAACTTTCCATACAAATTGGACGATAACACGCCATTTGTAAATTTTTAGGTTGGACAAATTGAGATTGTAGACATCAAAGTTGATATTTCACGTTACGTTATTAGTAAAAATGAATTTTAGTAATTTTTTTCGCTACTAGGAAAACTTAGATGCAAGAGCAAGCGAAGCGAGCTCGGGACTTCGGGGCACCCCGACACGGACAGGTTAGGTTAGGAGGGGATGGCGGGGTCGAGTGAGCGAGCCAAGCGGGCGAATAGACCCCGCCATCCCCTTCGTGGTTATTTTTTTTTAAACCACCCAGAAGTAGGAGCCCCGCTTAGCGGGGCTCCGTCGACTGGGCCCTACAGGGGTTAGGTTCCAATTATTTGTTTTTCTCAAGAACGGTGCGTCGCCTTTACATGGGTGTGGTGCCAGGGCACAGTGGGCACCCCTCCCTCACCCATCCCCTGTCAAACGATACAAAATTTTAACCAGTTTCGTGTTTTAGCGCTATTCTAACCTCAAAACTTTAACCATGGATATCTCCATAACCACGGGGTTCCGGTGGGCGCGGGTGGTATTGGAGGGTAGCCCTCTTCCCCCCCCTCCCCGCCCCCCACCCCCGCCTTATAAATCGACGGTTCATAATGGAAATTTTAACCTGTGAATTATACAGAAATCTAACTTACACTATGATTTCCTCCGTCACGAGCAACTTCTAGCTTTTCCGAAGATTTTGAATTCTTCAGAGCTTTCAGAAGATCACTCATTTCTTCCTTGCTCAGATTTTCTTCGTCTAATCCAAATTCTACGAAAATGAAATATGCTGGTAAAGTATACATTATTACAGGATAGTAATACCACTAGGATTGCTGACATTTGCTGAAAAACTAACAAGTTAAGTGCCATTTCGCAGCAGTCAAAAGAAATTAAAACTATTATGACGATGATAAATTGAAAACAAAGGAAGCTCATTTAGATAACGCTGAACAATAACTACAAAATATCCTGTTCTCTATAAACATCGTTTGAACTAGATAAAAAATATTTTATAAATACCGATCAATTCATTCTTCATCAGTTTCATTTCTGAATCGCAACTGTCGTCAGAAGATAGTGAGGGCTCCATTTTTTACTCTGTTTACTTCAGACAACAATGCAATTGTACTTAATCTACATTACAATTTGGTATATATAAATTAAA
Source organism: Diarsia brunnea (assembly GCA_949774965.1). NCBI lineage: Eukaryota > Metazoa > Arthropoda > Insecta > Lepidoptera > Noctuidae > Diarsia > Diarsia brunnea. The sequence goes on along the minus strand of OX458999.1, from coordinate 13,875,157 downwards.
CAGCGCATTAAAAAAAGATAAAAACATTGAAAGTTGATAAACACAACTCCAATCAAATTGTCTTCCTATTTACAAACTGTCAAACCTGTTAGATCCATAATGACAAATTGATTTGACGTTGTTTTTTTCAAAGTTGGCAATGGGCAGAAGATAAGACCGGTAGACTTGGTGCCCTTGGTGGTGGCCTGCTTGGTCATCCCACTGAAGCGGAGTTAGGCTGCGGAGCGGAGAAACGGAGAAATTTTAACCAATAGAATCCTATTGCACACTGGAACAGAGGACCAATTTTATGCATTCCTATTGGTTAATATTTCTCCGTTTCTCCGCTCCGCAGCTTCACTCCGCTTCAGTGGACAGGCAACCTAAATGTTGTAAAACTTGTGACGGGCTTTTTGCTAGTAATAAGGGCCTACCACACGCACAGGCTTCACCACAGTTTTGCCTGCGCGATTACACGATGCACGCGGTACATGGTGCGTGTGGTTAAAAACTGTATTACCATTATTAACCACACGCGCGATGTACTATGTGCACCGTGTAATCGCACAGGCAAAAGTGTGGTAGGCCCATTACTATTGATTTGATCGACTCGATCTTTCGATCACCCCTGCTATAGTATTATTATATTCTTTGAATTCATCCCATTAGTACAGAGTTAGACATGATAAAATGTATTTGAAACACCTTTCTTCAAGAATAAACCGGTTATTCAAAAGTTTTGTTTAGGCGATTCTGGTGCAACCCTAAATTGTTTGTGGTTTCAACATTTTTGTGATTTTTCAATGTGTGTGACAGTGTGTACTGTTAGTCTGTTCTGTGCATGTATTGCAAATAAAATAAGTGCAATGCATGTTGCGTTAGTTTTATTGTTGATTTTATTTATTTATTAATAACATAAACTTATACAATGTTATCAACTTCATATGAGGATGTGAAGTGAATTATAATTTATTGTCGAAGCAGATTTATGCTCTCACTCCAGATAGAACAAAATGGAAGAGGAGATAAGATGTTTTGTTTGTAAAGAATTCTACAGGGAACCAGTATTACTACCTTGCGGGCACGCACTTTGTAGAGTTTGTGCAGTAAATTTACAGACTCACATACACGAAGGAGACAACTCTGCAGCGTCGAACGATTATCAAGAAGCGGACAAAGCCTCAGTGTCTAGCGAAACTGACAGTGGAGTAGTATGTGGATCAAGGCCTAATAGTTACGCAGGAACCCCGGCTGCGCCCGCGTATTCGACCGCAGCCTTTACATTAACATGCCCATCCTGCACTAAGTTAGTTTACTTGGACGATAATGGAGCGGAGGGACTTCCACCATTTCGCGTTATGCGAACTATTGTTGAGCGGTTCGGCGGGGTCACGGGTGCTCCTCCCGCTGAGGAGGCCTGTCAGATGTGTGAGGGAGAGCGGCGCGCTGCTGTGGTGCGATGTGAGCAGTGCTCCGTGCGGTACTGCGCGGGCTGCCGTGACGCCTGGCACCCCACGCGTGGTCCTCTGGCGCAGCATGAGCTCCGGCCGCTTGGCACAACGTGCGCCGACCATGGCTCACCTCCTGTCCTCTATTGCAATGCTTGCTTAGTACCTATTTGTCAGCGCTGTCTTGCTGAAAGACACTCAACACATGAAACACAGGCTTTGTCTGGAGCTGCCAGAGCCCATAAGGTAATCTTCTTCTTTATTATGCAGTAGTGCCTGATAAGGTGACATAAATCTGACTTGATGTTTTAATATTTTGAATTTAATTTTATATTAACCCCTTTTATATTATCCCTTTTCTTATTTTCTATCCCTTGATAGAACCAAAGCTAACATTATCAGATCTGCCTCTATTTTCTGCTACCATACATTATAAAATTTGTATTAGAGAGATTAGATTAAACTAGTTTCTTGAATCATTGGCTCATATTCAACATTGTTTAATTATTTTTATTTCAGACTGAACTATCACAATCATTGCAACATCTATCTGAACAAGCCAAAGCCATGACAGAATATATACAGTTAGTAAAAGGAACAGGTGACAAAATAAATGTAAGTACTACGATAATGAGACCACTACTTGTAATGTTAACTCTAACTTAGAACTAAGATATAAAACAAAATTGGATGTTACAGAAACATCCAATTTTGTTTTAAATCTTAGTTCTAAGTAACAGAGAAAGACAATTGTATTCCGCTTTGTTTATTTTAATAATTTTTTAATAAGTTATCACTAATATCATTATTTAAACAAAATGTAAGCCTCAATCATTAAAACTTTCATCTCACTGTTTTATAGGAATCCTGTGAAGAGTTGGAAAAACAAATAGACCACACTTGTTCGGAAGTAACCCGTGCCATAGAGAGGAGACGAGATGAGCTTATACGTGCAGCTCGGAACACACGGTCGCAAGCCATAACAAACATGAGGTCCCTTACATCACATGCTGCTCAAAAACTGCGAGAAGCAACGGCTTTGCTACACTTCTCCATTGAAGCTCTTAAAGAATCAGACCATGCAGCTTTTCTACAGGTAAGAAGTTTTTTAACTGTAAACATTTATAATCAAATGACTTATTCATATGTCTAAGCAACTGATACCACAATAATTAGAGGATCATTCATTCATGACATCAGTATAATTTTCATTCTACATAGTATAAGTGGGTTTGAAAATGAACATAACAAAAACGAAATTGATGACCAACTCAGAAATGGAACCTATTGAAATCTAAGGACAACAAATAGAAATATGTCAACGAGTATTGCTATTTGGGCCAGATCATCTCCCCTAAAGACCAAACAACCAAGGAAATAAACAAGAGGATTGCTAATGGGTGGAAAAGATACTGGTCTCTCAAGGAAATTGTAAAATAAACACCACAATACATATGGCAACAAAAAGAAAGGTATTCAATGCTTGCATTCTTCCATGCCTATGGCTGCGAAACATGGTCCCTCACAAAATACCATTGAGAAAAGTTAGCAAAGTGCCAGAGAGGTATGGATGCATGACAGGAACAAGAAGGCAATATAGGGTGTAAAAGTACCCTTAACGCAAACAAAGGGCATTTGTTCTCCCCACCACTGCGATAATTTTTTTGTTCTAGACCATACCTGGGATTACATTACTAGGAGGCTAGTTACGGAGATATTGGGGGTCAAAGTTCCAAATTTTTCACAGCTGTTTTTGTAAATACTAGTATTTCAGGTTTTAACTTTACTTAAATTACCTCCATGACCCGTTTACTATCCAAAGCATCCACTAGCACAATGTTTTAAGAGTGCTACTTTGAGTTTTACCATAAAATGTGATTTTTGACCCTCAAAAAAAGTCATTTCCTAGCAAAAATGTTTGCGTAGGGGTACTTAGTTTGATGTACAGAATGCTTGGTTGACGGATGCGTGAAGGGTTCGTTTACACCCTGTATAGAGTTAGCAACATGCAGTTACGTGGAAAAACTAAATTAACTGATATCCTTGAAAAAATAGACCTCCATAAATGGAGATAGATGGACCAGCCGCGTGTTGAGATCTACACAAGTCAAGTGGAGCCAAATTATAACAAATTAGTATCCAGGATATGGCAAGAGACGTCGAGGACAACAACTAATGCGTTGGGAGGATGAGCTGAAACTCACCTCGGGACCCAAATGGTGGAGAGTTGCTCAAGACAGGAAGCAATGGAATCTACTGAGTTGAAAGACATTCTATAAGCAAACAAACCAAAAAATTGAGACATAAAGATTGAATCTCTCACCCACTTTAGCGGCCTAAATAAAATAAATAATAGTATTAATAAAAATGTTAAGGGGAAATAATTTAACATATTCAGTACTATGTTTTCACTATTAATTTAGCAAACCACAAGTTTAATCAATGTGTTTTAGGCACACTGACTGATTTCTCAAATATCTTGATATATTGACATATCAATAATATCAATTGAACATTATTAGACTGACCTCAATCTAGTGTGTGCCTGTATCAGTCAGCAAACAGTATTACATTATGTACTATCACACTGATAAAGCTTATCTGCCATGTTACAGTGTTACACATTAATAGACCTCATCGTAATTGATGGGTTATCCATAAATAGCATATTTGTTGATCATCAACAAATATGCTATTTATGAATAAATAAAGATAAAAATATATGTACTAAGTAGATGTAATTTTTTCTGTGTAAAACATAATAGTAACCACAGTCTTATCGACGCAAATCGGTGATCTGAGCTGACCACATGCCACCACATACAAGGTGTAAAAGTAGTACAAACTTAGTAACACTAGTAAAAACTATTGCTGGCCCACAACTTTTTTTGGTGGTAAAACGTTTTGGTCCACGGTAGCACTCCATGTACCGCTTTCCAGACATTGTGGGCGATGGCCGTCTTTACAGTAAAACTTTGAGCTTCAATATCTCCATAACTAAGGTACCCAGGTCTGATGCAGGGTGTGTTTACACCCGTTATGCATGGTTCTGCGAAGTGAAATGGAGCCAATGAAATTTCCTCGGACTCAAAACTTTTCGGAACGGCTTTCGATAAATCACTTCCCAAGGTACAAAAGGGAAAACATTTCCAAGTAATGATAAGATGTATTTTATTTTCCTAAGTGTCCCATATCAATGAATAAAGCTTTATATCCAAGTATAATGTAAACATTCTGCACCTGCATTGTAGTCTAGATACTTCTAAACAAAAGATAATACTAATATTATGTTACTTATGGGGCACACTGGGGTATGGACCTATGACGTCCCTTTATAAATGATTCATTGTACACTTCGACTAATTAGTTACGTAATGTTTTCCATGCGCACATGTAGAATTTATTGTACTTTATTAGACAGTCCTTGTAATTCATTCATTTTCGTGAGCTCCTTGTAATGAATGATAATTTTGTCAGGTGGGGAACATACTATCGGCACGAGCGCAGGAGACCGCGTCTAATCTGTGCTCGTCGCTGGACTCCCCTCCCGCTGCCCCTGCACTCACCCTTGACGTTGAGCCGGTGCTACGAACCGTCAGAAGTATGAACTTCGTGGAATGCATACGTAAGTTCACCATCTACAGGTAACAATGTCACCTGCCCACCTATATGTAAATACATAATTTTAACATTAAATTCTCTCTCCCATTTTCTTTTGCGTACATTGGAAATACAGCTGCAGAATGCTTAATGAAGTCATCAGGTAAGTAAAGAATCTGTATTTCAGACCATCTTATGTACTCTATGTTATAACCACCATTATTATTATTATGACAAATTGCCTGGGTAGGCCTGTTTGAATCCAGTTCAGTTAAAACAAATGCTGCTGACAAACAACACTGACATGCCGTTACAACAATCTCGGTTCTGCAATTAATTCTACGGTAGATTAATATTTAGATCTTTAGGCATTTTGTGCTGACTTTTATAAGACTTATTTACAATGACGCAGCACATCGCACTTCATACAACTTCATGGTCAGCCTTTTTTTGGTATGAAAAGATCCATATGCACACCCTTTTCTCTGGGGAGAACGAAAGACTATGTCCCGTCTAGTGCCTCACTGTTCCTACTGCTAGGCACCATAGATCGAGGGCAAGAGGCAGGTACAAGTATACATAACTCGCGCATGCTCAACCTTAGGGCCGAGTTATTAAGTTATATAAGTTTATAAAAAAAATAACTTAGTACGTACTATGCCCCACAAAACCGTTTTCACGTTAGTTTTAATATGTTCTGTTGTTACACAGCACCGGGAGCCCCGGAGATGGCGGTGGAGGCATGTGCGGCGCGCGGCTGTTCGTGCACGCTGGCGTGGCGCGCGCCCGCACAGCCGCACGCCGTGCGCGGGTACGTGCTCGAGCTGGACGACGGGCTGGGCGGGCCATTTCGGGTAAGCGAGTTTAAGTTTTATGCGACAAGGTAGCCCGCGAAATTCGAATTTTCTTACGTTTTTTGCAATTTGCCCGTCGGTGGCTTTTGACTACGCGACAGACATAACCAACGGCTTAACTTCCACGTAACACGAAGGATCACTATATTATTATGTTAAGGATGGTCACCCATCCACGGACCTTGATAAGCTTATCTTCTTATCATTGGGTTTGGGTTTCCGCACTTCGTCCTTCCTATTTACCACTATCATCCGTTTGAGAGTTGTGAATATGCGCCTACTTTATTAATTTATTGGCATTGTACCTAATAGCCTCGTAGGATCAATGGTCTGCCCGTCGGGGCTGCGGGTTGTTCGCAGATACGGTGGCCTCGACATGAAGGGCTAAGAAGGAACATGGGTGGTTTTTAGTCAGTAGAAGTCTGACACTCCCTTTCGCTCTGCCCAAGAGCGGGAGGGGTCATTTGATGATTTTCCACCCACCATAAAAAAAAAGATGAGAATATATACACACATCAACACCGTCTAGGGATATTTTGTATAAAGTTCTTAAACTCAAAAAATACTGGCCACTTTTAAATTCTTTTGAAGAAAGTTTATTTTGTAAGCCTTTTTGAACGATTCTAAATTTGAATTTGAAAAAATACATTAAAAACAAAAGATTTACGCGGCATAATGATAGCGAAGTCCGAAGGTTTCATTTACCTACAGTAGTTTGTGACTATTTTTTTGTGTCCTATTTAAGTTTTATAACAAGTTATCGGTTAATTCCGAATTAATGTTATTGTGTGCATCATGCAGCGGCGCCATTTAACTAGAGAAGAAATGTTAAGGGCAGTAGGCATGCTCCAAGCTGGGGCTACTCAACGGAGTATTGCTGAGGAGTTTGGAACAAGACAAAACGTGATATCAAGGTTATGGTCACGTTATCGTGCTACTGGCAGGGCCGTCTTAAGTCTATTCTGCGCCGGGGTGCGGGACTCAGCCTGCGCCCTCGTTTTTTTTTTACACTGCAGCGTGGCACGCGACCGACGACACACTGCAGTATGAAAAGGGTCCTAGTCAACCACGAAAACACAATACACGTAATTTTGATTATTTATTTATTTTTTACTCTTAAAAACAAAATTAAACTTAAAACTTCGATTACTAAATATCTATTTATTACATGTACATACACATACATCAAACAAACTCAATTTTTCTTGCTTTTGAGTTGGCAAAGATTTTAATTAAATCATTTATTTTTATAACAATTTTGGATTCTATACTTATAATGGCTAAGTTTGTCAGTCTGTCTTGGGTCATGGTTGAACGAAGATAATTTTTAATTAATTTTAATTTTGAAAAGGATCTTTCACCTTCTGCTACTGTAACAGGCAGTGTTAAATATATACGCAGAGCTGTTGAGATATTATGAAATGAGGAAATTAAATTATTAGAATTTAAATAGCTTAAAATATCAGTGGGGGTACTTGTTGATGCATTGGGAAAAAATATTGGCAACAATTTTAATTCATTATACAAATCCTCCCCGTCAATATCAAATCTATTTTTAAATGTTAGTTTTTCTTGGAGCCGATAACACTGAGATTTTTTTTCATACATCTCTAATTTATTCCAGCATTCAATGTTTTGGAAGAGTGAAAAAACTGAATTGTGTTCCGTCAGCAAATCGAATCTCTCATTTAATTTCGAGATAGCAGTGTCCAGTAGAAAAAAATAAAAACATACTTTAAATTTGTTGGTTGGGTCTAAAATGGGCTCATCTGCAGCCTCGTAATCAAAATGTCTTTTTCGGGAACGTGGACGAGCAGTTTCTTTAAATTCTGTTTCGCATTCTAATTCTTCAGCAACTAATTTTGCATCAGATAACAACTGTTCAAATGCGCTATCGGTGCGGTATTTCTCCAAATCTTTTTTAACCAGATTGATCATTTTGGTAGCTTCTGAAATAATTACGTCCGATTTTTGCAAATTTTTGCTTACAATATTATTATCTTTAGTAAAATATTGTACCATATAACTACTGAACATATCTATACATATAATAAATCTGTAGAGAAATCGTTTTTGTACATCGAAAATATTAAAAAAAAAAATTGTCAGGGTATTAAAGTATAACCAACAGAACACATTTCCAGCATTTTTGGAATTTTTGTCTGTTTGTCTGTTTCGATGACTAAGCATCACGTCAAATTTACGAAACGAATATAGGTAACTTTTATACATAAATATTGTGCGTAACTTGGGCTATTACTTAGTCTTTGTTCCATCGTAATCGGTGCTCTCTATCAAAAGATATATGAATTTATAGTTTTCAAGAAGAACTTATCGTTATGGTCACGAATGAGACAAGCAACGACATCTATTGAACCAATATGGTACTTATTACTAAATGCCTTCACAAGATAACTTTAAAAAAGTTATGATAGTAAAAGGTACGTAGATATTAGTCTAAATGACGCTGCTTTCAAAATCTACATAGCCTAAACCTTATAGTGTTTGATCGCTCTTTTTTAGCAGTTTATCTTCGTCTTCGACAGATGGCGTTATTCATTTGATGTCATTTTCTGAACCGCGGTGATAGTGAACATACACACATTATGTTTCGTGATTAGTCAACAAATAAAAATTTACCAATTACACAGTATTAAAATACTATTTTTTTTTAAACTAAATTAAAATTAGATAAAACCCAAGACATATTTTTTTTTGTACCGTGTGGGAATCGAACCTGCGACACGCAGTGCTACTGTTACTCGTCCAGCCATTGCGCCAACCATGTCGTCATATAGATGTGGTGTGTTGTTAGCCCTATGTGTCGAGGCCGCGGTATCTCTTTCGAACAACCCGCAGCCTCAACGGGCGTCGGTGCTTGGGGGCCCTTCAATGTTGCTGACATCTCTTTGAGACGTGTCATAGGACGGACGAACGATTAACTAGCCCGTTACTCACCGTTCACAGGCCCGCGCCTACGGTGGCCGGAAGCCATCACGTGGCCCCTGATGCCCGGAGCGTCTCCCTCGGCGGCTGGGACGAGAGGTTGTCTCTCTCTCACGTTCCGCCACCTCTTTCGCTAGCATTACTGCTTCGCAGAAGGAGGTGGCGGCCATTTCAGATTCGATGCCCCAGATTCGGTACAGGTACCCTCTCGAAACACCCTCTAATCCCCCCTTTTTTTTGTGGTTCGTAAATTATCAAATGACTCATCCCGCTCTGGGCGGAGCGGAAGAAAGTGTCAGACTTCTACTGACTAAAAACCACCCACGTTCCTTCTTAGCCCTTTGTGTTTCGGGGCCATGGTATCTCTTGCGGACAACCCTCAGCCCCGGCAGACGTCCCTTTGGGGCCCCTTAATTGTTGCTGACATATCTTTGAGGCACGCGTGGAACACGAACGCGCCAACGACAATCTGTCTGCCTGTCGACTATAATGTACCTGTTTGAAATTTCTTCAAGATCCGTTCGGCCGTTCTGACGTGGTTGATTAACAAACACCCATCCATCTAAACTTTAGTATGAGACATAGTCAGTACTTTGCATTACTCTCTTCTTATTTTCTACAGCGTCAGTAAGTTAACGCAGGGCAATGATTAAATGTACTTTTATCTAAACGATGCATTTTAGTTTCCGACAAGCACGCGAACGAAGTCGCGGGCACAGCTAGTACTAATATTATAAAGAAGTAAAGTTTGTGTGTTTGTATAATTATTTGTTAAATTGTAAGGGGTAATCTCGGGATCTACTAAACCGATTTTAAAAATTATTTCACCAATAGAAAGGGTGCCGCGCCGCGCGCCCATTTCAAATGAACTTACACTCTATTGACTTAGAGATCATTTTGCTTCAAGTGCGGGCAACCGGGCGGCAACGTGTCAAACGTAGGTACATACATACACTCTCTTTGGATTAGAGATTTTACCGCGCGCGTGTTGTATTAAATAAAATTATTATTTGTGTAGTGTAGTAATGCGGTATGACAAGCGCCTAAAGCGAAATAAAAGTATAAAAAATATTATTGTTGATGACAATTTTTTTTTGCTTGTGCATACATATTTGTCGTAAGTAACAAGTATTTAAAACTGTGCAATGGCGTTAAGTTCAATAAAATATCCAAAAATTCAGCGCTCGACAGGCGCCCCCGGGCGCTCCGCGCCCGGGTGCACCGCACCCCTTGCACCCCCTGGTAAAGACGGCCCTGGCTACTGGTGAAGTGGCTGAAAGACACCCAGGCGGGAAGCGCATAACCACTCAACGACAAGACCGATTTTTGCAAGTTGCCGCGAGAAGACAACCAAATGTTACGGCCATGCAGTTGGTACAGAGGCTCCAGTCAGAGCACCAGTTGCTTGTGAGTGACCAAACTGTGAGGAGAAGGCTGCATGAAGCTAACCTTCATGCTCGCAGACCGCTTCGTACTCCAGCACTACGCCGAGGAAATCGTGGACGACGACTGGAGTGGGCTCGTGAACATTTGCTCTGGGAAGAAAACCAGTGGTCTGTAGTGCTGTTTACCGATGAGTCCCGGTTCGGTTTCCATCCCGATACACGTAGAGTGCGTGTTTGGCGGGTTTCTGGTCGTGAGAGCCGTCTGCAACATCCTCAGGAAGTCCATTCATACCACGGCGGGACAATTATGGTTTGGGCGGGAATTCGTGTTGGTGGAAGAACAGACCTCGTTTGGATCAGAAACACCATGACGGCTGAAAAATACCGTAACGAGGTGCTAGTACCAATAATCTACCCCCATCGACTACAAATGGGCCAAGAATTCACGCTCATGCACGATAACGCCCGTCCGCACACAGCGAGAGTGGTGACGAGCTGGTTGCAGGAGCACGACGTATCGGTCTTAGGCTGGCCCGCTCAATCGCCTGACCTAAACCCCATAGAACACGCGTGGGACATGCCCCAAAGAAGGGCTTTGAGGAATTTCCCTGCAAACGTTGCGACGGAAGAGCAACTTTTATTGCATCTTAGCCGGACCTGGGACAATATACCGCAGCAAGACTTGGATAACTTAATCCAAAGCATGAAAAACCGTTGCAGGACCGTTATTAACGTCATGGGTGGTTATACTGACTACTGATTTTTCACAGAACTGTTAAAAACAAATTATTTTTTCCTTATTTGTAAATTTTTCTTGAGAAACACATTCGTTGTTAGTTTTACCATTATTCCATGTTTTTTCTTTATTTGAATAAAAAATTTTTTACACAAAAAAACATTGTTTTCTTTTATTCTGGAGTGTAGTCTGATAAATGGGCTTTATAAAAATACTAGCTGATGCCCGCGGCTTCACCCGCGTGGATATCGCTCAAATTATATACTAAAACCTTCCTCTTGAATCACTCTATCTATTAAAAAAAACCACTTCAAAATCCGTTGCGTAGTTTTAAAGATTTAAGCATACATAGGGATATAGGGACACAGAAAGCGACTTTGTTTTATACTATGTAGTGATGATATACATGTTATATGCTATTTTTAATACATTTTGAGTAAATTGAGTAAATCCAAAATATCCCTAGACAGTGTTGATGTGTGTATATATACTAAAAATAAGATCAATGGTCTACAGCTGCACTAAGTTAAATGCTGCCACATTCACAGCGCCCATTCCATTGACACCTAAAAGGCATAATGCATTGCTTTTATAAAAAAATAAACTGAGCTATTAAGTTACGGATCAGCCATTGTCCCAAACAATGGTTGGCAAAACATGAATGTGGTTAGTTGAACGTTGCCAATTCTCTACCAAAAGTATCAATGGCGTCGTATTTGTAACAATACTGAGGAGTAAGGCCAGCCTTACACCATCAGTCACTAAATACATTCACTGCTAAGCAACAAAACAAATGGAACGATATATTGTATGGAATTCGTTTAGCCTTAACTATCTCGTTGATCTAGTGGCCGCAAGCGCGACTGCTGAGCATGAGGTCCTGGGTTCGATTCCCGGGTTGGGCAGTGTTATTTTGGTTTTTATCACGAATTTCTCAGTGGCAGTCACGGAGTCTGGATTAGTGAGACATGGAACTTAACCACAACTCGCGAAATGTGGGTGTAGTATTGACTTATTGAGTACTCTGGAGGGATTTACAAGCGTGATGTTATGTTGTGTTAAATCATTTGTGGCACAAACTGGCCAAAATCTTTTAATATCAAATATTTTGTTTGCAGCTATTTCTACATAAAACGTCCTTGACTCAATATAGTTCAGATTGCCACAAGCTCCATTGTTGTCACGCACTAACCGTGCTCATCTTGTTACCCATAGTAAATTTATTTTATAACCCATTGTCATCTATGTTTATCTAACGTAAGCTAATGCGGCCTTGTGAACTATTTTTATAGACAGATAAGCAATCGTACCATTTTATTAATTTATGCCTTGTTGCCTTTTTTAGTGCTATCTCATTGTTTGTTTACTGAAATGTTGTTATCTTTTGAAATTAGGTAATTATAGCCTGACGTTATATTATGTTTTGGTTTTGATAAAGATGTACCCAATATGATATCTTAATAAAAACAACGGCCTGACCTGTTATCATTGCTTTTACGCGCATTTTGTTAAAAAATACGCCTATTATTAATATTATTTGATTGATTTTTGTTTGCAGGAAGTATACTGCGGTCGAGAGACAGTTTGCACCATAGACGGTTTGCACTATGCTTCGCTGTACAGTGCTCGAGTGAAGGCATTCAATGGCGCCGGAGAGGGGCCCTACAGTGAAGTCATCGGCCTACAGACTTCTCCAGGTATGCTTTCTTTTATTCCATTTGAACTTTACCGTTTGATATCTTGTCAAGTACACCTCTGTAGTCAGCTGAAGCAGTAGTAACTTTTACCAGTTACATTTTTAACATTCCGTTGGGGGCAACTATATTGTGGTACAGCATTGAAGCTGTAACCAACACAAGAGCTTTGTCTATATATTTTGCCTACCAAATCACCTTACGTGAACTAACTAGTCTGATAAGTGATATCAATAAAATTGTTCCCTTATTCTGTTTAGGCTCACTCCCTTGGCTAAGGCTCGACTGACTAAATATGGATTTGCTATAAGTCGCCCCTGGCTAAACCTTCAGGAGAAATAGTCGTGATGTTATGATATGCAAAACGGTTCCAGTGGCATGGTTCACATGGGACGCGCGCTGCGCGGAGGCGGAGGGCGGCGTGTCGCTGGGCGCGGCCGGGCTGAGCGCGGCGGCGGCGGGCTGGCAGGCGCGCGTGGCGCTGGCCGACCAGCCGCTGGCGCGCGGCCGGCACTACTGGCGCCTGCGCATCGACCGGTACGACGGCGACGCAGACCCCGCCTTCGGGATCGCCAGGGCAGATGTTGCTAGGGATAAGATGCTCGGTTAGTAGCGTATTCTTATAACTTTATTTCGTGCGTTCTGAGGGCGGTTCTGGATGAACAACTGACAATTATCGACATGAACATGACATGACATGTTCGACTGTACCCAGTCGAACTATATAGTATACAGCCAGCTAACTTGCATTTACTTTTAAGATTATACAGAAACATTAACTGCCGGTTTCTGATTTGAGAAAAGTAGCAAATCTCAACTGAGTATTCTCAAATAGATAAGTATATGTTTAAGTTTTTTACGTTTCAGAAGTTAAAATCGATTGTCGTCAAACCCTAATCAACTGATCATTTACTTAAGTATTCCTGATCAAATCTAACACGTTCCAATTCCCATTAAAAAACCGGTGCTTTTCCAAAATTCATAATATTAAATTATTTTATTCTTATAAATTTAAAACAGACTCATAAAGTAAACTAATTTTAAATAACAGCGTTAACATTAACAAAATTATGTTATTAAAACTGCATTATGGACATTTTAGCAATTTCATATTTGACGTCTTTGCATTGCATGAACCGAATCGTGAATCGGTGAATGTCATTGTCAATTTGTCAAGGAACTGCTAGAGTGCTAGTGAGTAAATAGACACAAGTTTTATTGGAATTCTGATAATATTTTTATTTAAACTTCCCATTGTACCTACTCATTAAAATGGATAAAGATAAGAAAAAGAGATCGCCAAACTATACTTTAGAGGAGAAAGAAAATCTTCTTTCAATAATAGCAAAGTAAACAGTACCTACTAGCTTATAATGTCTACCTTATTTTATAATTTTATGCTTATCATTGGATACACTTACACATTATATAAGTATTCAGATGTTTATGATTATTATTGCTTCAGATACCAAAATGTAATAGAGTGCAAAAGGACAGGGGCTTACTATATTCAAAAGAAACAGGAAGCCTGGAAGTCCATTGCTAAAGATTATAATAGCCTCTGCATGACTGGGCCTAGGGATAAAACAATGCTTAAACATTTTTATAATAATATTAAGCATCGTGCAAGAAAAGGTTCTGCAAATGAGAATGTGAGCATAAAACTTATAGATCACGATTTATAAACTATAAACGACAACACACGCCACAATCACCTTCAACACTTTTCGAAGTTTCAGTTGCATTCCTGAATGTAGGCATGGAAATCTTCTTTTCAGAACACCAAAACCCCGTTCAATTGTGTTCCGTGTTGATATCTGGGCTCTGTTGTAGGCTTCTTGAGATGGAGAGGCAGGGTTCAAAAAGGGTGTCAGTAGATATCTGAGGCATGGGTAACCACTATCTCCGAGAGTAAGGTATGACCCAAATCTGCCAGCTTCAAATTGAGCTGCAAGCGGTGAGTCATTCCAAATCGTAGTGTCGTGCACGGAGCCTGGCCAACGTGCAATGACACTAGTTATTTGTAAGTTGGCATCACAGATGGCTTGAACATTAACAGAAAAATAACCTTTCCTGTTCCTATACAGTTCAGCTCTATTCCCTCCTGGTGAATTTATTTTCACATGTGTGCAGTCAACAGCACCTATAACTCTCGGGAATCCAGCAATGTCAAAAAATCGTGCCGCTACTTATGGTCTCTCCTGTGCAGTGGGCATTCGAACATATTGCCGTCTCAATAACGCTATCGCACTAGTTACCCTCTCTACCACGTGGCACACCGTCGCCTTGCTCACATTCACAGTGTCCCCCACAACAGCTTGAAAGCTACCAGTCGCGTAAAATCTGAGAGCTATTAACAACTGCAACATGGGAGAAACGCAGTCTCGCCGTTGAATACGACAGGTCAGTTTAGGCTTTATTTTGTTAAAAATGAACCTAACCGACCCCTTCGTGAAGCGGAACCGACTCTTAAATTGTTCATCGCTTAGCGTGATGCACAAGTTAGGCCGATGTCTTATGCTAGCGAAGGAGGTGGCGGAACGTGAGAAGGAGAGAACCTCTCGTCCCACCCGCCGCGGGAGGCGATCCGGGCGTCGGGGGCCACGTGATGGCTTCCGGCCACCGTAGACGCGGGCCTGTGGACGGTGAGTGATGGGTAAGCTCGCCGTCCTTCCGTCTTATGACGACGACAGGCCGTGTCAACGGCGCGTTCGTGTTCCACGCGCGCCTCAAAGAGATGTCAGCAACATGGAAGGGGGCCGCAAGGGCCAACGCCTGTCGAGGCTGCGGGTTGTTCGCAAGGGATACCGCGGCCTCGACATGAAGGGCTAAGAAGGAACATGGGTGGTTTTTAGTCAGTAGAAGTCTGACACTCCCTTTCGCTCTGCCCAAGAGCGGGAGGGGTTATTTGATGATTTCCCACCCCCCCAAAAAAAAAAAAGGCCGATGTCTTGCTATTCTTCTTAGGCGCGGTTGTCTGCGTTGAGGCATCTCCAGAGATGACAGGGAAGTATCGTCGTAGCTCATTTCGATCAAAATCACTTACAAAATCACTAGATAATAATACTGAGCACAGTTTGAGTAGCCGAAATTGGTGTGTCAACGTTCAACTACTTATCTTGACGTTGATAATGCTTTGAGTATAGTCAAACACGTTTTTCTCATTTCAGAAACGCAAGTGTTGGTCTTAAGCATGAGTTAAGCATGCTTTCTGTCAAATTTGAATAAATGATGATAGATTACTCAAATCTTGATCAGAGTTTAAAAAAACTCAATTCAGAAACGGAAAAATGTTTAAGTAGTACTTAAGTATAGATTGAGACGTATTCAACTTCAAATACTCAATTCAGAAACCGGCAGTTAGAGACTGATGCCAAACGATACAGCGTTTTTTGACATCAGTCGCTTAATGCGAAACGCTTTATAAAACAAAATTGCTATCAATATTTTCAGTGTACTAGAATTATAAAAAACTCTACGTGTATACTCATTAGCTTGTTCGACTGTACTATGTGACCACTGGAGGTCATTTTTTTATGTTATTAAGATGCGTTGTGTTGCCTTCTGTTACCAATAGTTTTTATGTGGATACACAGGTGTGTTCGAGTCTAGTAACGAACTGATATTAAGATGTTTTAGTTAGTAGATACTCCAGTTTGTAAAGTTTACTTGCTGCATGAAAGTCCACATAGTCCCCTTTCTGTGAGAGGTGGACTTTCTGTGTGATGCCAATATGAATGTACTGCGGCAGGTAGCGACGCGCTGGGCTGGGCGATGTACATCGACGGGTCGCGCTCGTGGTTCGTGCACGGCGGCGCGCACGGCGGGCGCGCGGCGGGCGGCATCGCGCGCGGCGCCAGCGTGGGCGTGCTGCTGGACCTCACGCGTGGCACGCTCAGCTTTACCGTCGACGACCAGCCGCAGGTAGCTTAGCTTATACAGAACTTAGAGGACTTGAAAAAACAAATCTTTTTGGAGTATTTATTTGGTTATATGTCATTTAAAGAAATATGATAAACTCCATCTCAGCTGCAGTGGGTTCCACAGCATCCATGCCAAAGTTACTTTTTGTAGAACCCCGTTTATAAATGAGATGGGCAATAAAAATAAAAGGTAGCAAAAGTCACGAACCATTTTTAAATATGGAAACAATAAGTACTTTATTGTTTCCATATTGAAAAATGGCACTCTACCTCAAATTGTATTCCCAAACTCCATTTTGGAACGTAAACTTTGCCGTTTTGAAAAATTGTAAAACCTCCAGGTTTTTTCTGTTAAAATGCAAGCACTTATAAGAAGTAGGGCTGTGTTTCTCCTGTCATTCAGAATTATGTGACTGAACTTTATGGAAAAACTGCGTAATGCTTTTTATTGATTTACAATTTAAAAGCGCATGAATCCTGAACCCGAATAATAACAACGAATCTGTACCTTAACAGGGTGACATAGCGTTCACGGGGTTGCGAGGCGCGTTCTACCCGGCCGTGTCGCTGAACCGCGGCGTGGCCGTGACGCTGCAGCCAGGCCTGCCGCCGCCGCCCGACCTGCTCATGTCGCAGCTCTCCATCGACTAAACTGCACTGCACAACGGTTCTTTTGGCGCTTCAATGACGTTGACAGAAGGACGCCCTTGGTAAACATTTGTAAATTGTCTATGGAATATGTATTGAAAAAACAAGATGACTGCGTTTATCCCGACTTTGGCCAGGCGCCAAAAGAACCATACACTCATCACCATTCGATTACGCACAAGGATGCGGGAGGTTAGCCGAACTACACATAATATACTTCTGCCTAGTAAATACAAACGCCGTAAGCGTTAAAGTCGAACTTTCTCCTAAACAACTAGAATTATTTGTCGCCCGAGGCGATAGATACGTAAACTCTACGTTAGGTAGAACGTTAAATAACTATGCCCAGTTTAACTTACTGGTATCGTGTTAATAATATCAACGCCTTTTTTTATTAGTCAACAATAATCACTTTTCACCTGAGCAGCGAGTACATTTTTGTTAATAAGACGAACATGATTCACGCACATAATTCTTGCATTTGTAATTACTATAACCATACAAATTAAGGACGTACAATCGTCAATCGTCCATGGCAACTTGGTTATACTTTGTACGTCTTTATGTAAATCGCCTCCTTTGAAATACACAATAGAGTATCGAATTTACAATAATTGTTATTAAAAAAAAACATATTTTGTAATGGCCCCCATAGTTATATAGCTGCGTTTAAACTAATATAATATATTTATTGTCATTTAGATAGGTATAGTAATTGAATTGTGTGAGATTTTGTTTTGCTTACATTTTGTTGACTATTTTTGAAACGGTATGCCATAAAATGCTATTAATATGACAATTAATGAAGTACATGAAATACTTCTTGTTAAGTAAATTTTAAATTTGTACTTAATTGACGTAATTTGATCTCTTGAATTCAACTTTATTAGTCATGAAGAATGTGTTACATAATAACAAAAACAGCTAAGACATGACATTGCCGTAAGTTATATTCCCTTATTTATTAGTTAAAAGTGTTTTATGTTCTTATTTATAATCTGATTAACAATGTTATACAAAACATATTATATCAGGGGACCTGAAGTGTAACTAAAATATTCCATTACCCACCAGAACTGTCCGCCAACATTTCTTTACTCGTAAGGCAGCTATTTTTTAGTTTGTTTTATTTTATTTTATTTATTCTTTTAAGATATTTCTAAAATAAAACTATGTATTCAAAATTTTACTACTACCATTTGTTTTTCTAAAAAAATACATTATAAACCCTTGAATTACAAAAATATTCGTTCAGGATTGTCTTTTTGAAATCTATTAGACAAAAGGATTGATTTTCCTTTTGGTCCTAAAAATAAACTAAAGATTATTAAACGGTTTGAAATGTACAACAACTTTTTATTACGAACCTGAGCACTATAGGCAACATGTTTTGAAACTCACTCTCCTGAAGTGGTAAAAAAGAGGATGAAAATGTATGTGGCCGTTCGTATTTTTTGCAAAATAGAAAATCATCGAGTATGGCTAGTAAGATTATGTAAAAAAAACAAAAATATTGTTTTGTAGTTCGCATCCGCCGATTTCGTTAAGGCTTTATCCCTGGCTTATCTCCTTTGATTTTAAAACATTATAATTTGCTTCATCGAGCACGTCTGAGTAACTTTGATATGTAAATATAATACTAACATATTATTATATAGGTAGCTTAGCTATAATATAATTATTATCACACCTTATTTTTATTTTGCATTGTCCCACTTTAGGACAAAACATGTTATCGTCATAATTTTGTGAAAATACTACATATCTTAAAAAAATACCTGTAAATTATTTATGTTCTTCATATTACTTGTGTAAATTATATATTTAAAGTAAGGGAAATGTTTAAAATATGTAATAACGTCATCATTAATCATAGAATTATCAAACGTTTATTTAAGTTAAATAAAACCAGTGCTATGACATCCATTTTATGAACTGCGTATGTACTTAATTATGACTGATTTTCATTAAATACTTTTATTATATATTTTGACGCGTATTATTGTTTTAATATATTATTGTAAACAAGAACAAAATATGTAAAAATCGGTTCAATAGTATGTTTTTAGGAAAATCGCAACTACAGACAGGCATGACGGTATTTATGCTCGTTAAAAAAATGTTGATCAGCAGAGAAACACATTTTTTAGGTAGATGTCTTTGCTCGCGTGGATGTCTGAAATTTTCCAAGGAAAAGTTCAACCAGGGTAATAACGTATGCTATATTCTACCCCAGGTCAAGGCCTATGCCCTTTGGGTTTCAATATTATGGCCAGCCAGCTTAAAATAGCAGCTACACATAATGGTATTAATCAAAAGCTGACATCAATATAAACAATTATTAACTCACCCCTATTTTCCCATGGGGTAGGTAGAATCCACAGAATGCTACATGCTACGATCCTTGAAATACAAGATACTATATGAAACAAAATTTTCATAAGCATCACATTTCTGAAATATAAGCTATTGAAGTTGTACGAATAACAAGCACTTATGTTAAAATTCTTAAAATAATTTTCCTGCGATTTACCTCTAATTTAATGTTGTTACAAAGATAACATTTTAAAACCCATTATCTAAAAAAGAATAAAAATACCGCTAGTCAGTTACACACACAGTCCTAGATCAGATTCGCCTAACTACTAACTCCGGCAGCCATACCTAATACCTACCTTAACTAAACAATAGCCGCGTATTGACTAAGCGAGCAGCCGCGCGAGGCAAATCCTCGGTCGGTCTGGGCGTGCCTCGCCCGAGGCAAACTCACGCGCTGCCTAGCCCAAGCGTAACGGTGTCGGTTTTTGTCGATACCCAAACTCAGTAAGTTTGCCGCGCGCAGTCAAGATGGTTGTGTTTTGCCTCGCTTGTTCGACGAACGACGGGATCGTTTGCGCCATGGATAAAGAACAGTGTTTTAAATTATATATGTTTTATGCTAGCTCAGTCTTGCTTCATGCAAGACATATTGTATAGACCCAGGTGGCCTCGCGCGGCGAAGATCTGTTTTCTCCTATATTTTGTCGCAAATTTGTCCAAATTTTACACCAAATATCAGAATTTGACGGTCACTGGTTCAAAAGATATAAGGGTTTATAGGTGGCCCTGCTGGAGAGTCTCCCCAGCAGGGCCACATTTATATCTCAAAAACTAGGGCACCTAGCGAAGATGTGTTTTCTCCTATATTTTGTCCCCAATTTGTCCAAATTTGACACCAAGTTACAGATTTAATCGGGTCTTAGTTTAGGAGATATAATGAGTTCAATTAGTAAGGTATAGTCCAAGAGCTAGATCAAAGATTTCACGAAAAATTGCCAAGGATAAAATATTTATATTAATATGTGTAATATACTTCTAGTTTTATCGGTCTAAAGTCCTTAGAAATGTCCCAGAGAGATAAATTCTCAATTAAATACATGTTTTTATGTTTTAAACTACAAGATTAGCGTGGCTTAAACTTCTGTGAAAACATTAGACCTTGCTCTTGGGCTTTTTGGTGTCAAGATGTACAGTCGCGTACAACTGCTTTACCCGTTTACAATGTTAAGCTAATTTACGTTAGAATAATAAAAAATAATCGTTCCCTCAGTTAAATGTTTAAAATAGGTACTTAAACCTTGAAAACATATTGTCAATTGTAATCAAATTTTATTTTATAAAAATGTTTTTTTTATAAAATTGAATTTTACCCAAACTAACCTTCTCGCTGCACTCCCGGTGGATGACTAAAGAAAAAATCCCTTATAGCAAGTTTATTTATTTATCTATTTGCGAACGCCGACGCGCCCAATAATTTTGCCCAAAAGTTGGCTAATATTCCATGAAGTCTATTTGCGATTGTAAATTAGTTTTCTAAAATTAATAGTTTATAATAAAACAAAACTAAAAATACTTTAAAGTAAAGCCTTATTAATAGTTAGTAATTGACAACAATAAGAATATAATGTTTAATTCATAATTTCTGGTTATTTTAGGAGATTTATGACAACTGTAGGATAGGATTTTACGGTAGGTCTTTGTGTAGTTTTCTGAGACTCGTAATATGAATTGATAGAAATATTGCATAGTTTGTTTTCTGAAAATTTTTAAAATAAGATTAAGAAATATCGAAAAACTTTCACAATATTTCTTAATATCTTTGGTCATATTTTATTGGGCCTCTTCTGAAAAAAGACCTATGGGAACTACTGCATTTTGGGTGATAATTTGCCCATGAATCAATATCCTGTGAATGGTAGGTAGTCGGAAGAACGTAAAGAGAAACCTTAGGGTCCGTTCACACAGACCGGCTCGGAGAGGAGAGCAGATTCTTATCACGATGAAAACAGAGTTTTTAGTATGTGTATTAAGGTTTATTTTTTTATGTGCACAGCTTTTGTCATTAAGAATGCTTGAAGGCGCTTGGTGTGAAATAATAAGAGGAGCTGACCGGCTCCGATCGCGTACTTTTTCTCGATCGTGCAGCCGTTTGGCTCCGATTGCATGCTCTTTAATGCTCGCGCAGCCGATCGGTTCCGATCGCGTGCTCTTTCTCGCTCGCGCAGCCGATCGGCTCCGATTGCGTGCTCTTTCTCGCTCGCGCAGCCGATCGGTTCCGATTGCGTGCCCGTCGCACCACGCCGACCGCCATTTTGCTTTCAACAAGCAAGCGACAGCCGGCTTTCGCGCCCCTATTGTATTTCTATCGTGTCTCGAATTACTTGTGTTCGAAGTTTTCAAACGGAACAGTTGTATGCACTTGTAGGAAAACATGACTGACGAAAAATTAATAATACTAGTGTCAAAATATGAGTGTTTATTTGACATAACCAAGCCATCGTATAGCGATCGGGTAATGAAAGACAATGCGTGGGAGGAAATAAGCAAATGTGTGGGGTTAAGTGGTAAGTACCTACTAAGATTTTATTGTTTTACACCTATCTCCAGATATTCGAACGAATTCTAAAGTAAGGGCTTCTTAATTTGCCGTGACTTGTTAAATTCAAAGTCAAAACAGGAATAACATGAGTTTAAATGTACCCTCACTTTACTCGTAAAAATCGTTTGAGTATCTGAACGTTACAATATACCTACTCAAGAAGTAGCGAACAATTTTTATTAAATATAACTTAAGAAACTCGAGTGGCCACTTGATCTTGCCAATCTAAAGCACCACTTGCTGAAAAATAATCCTTAAATTTATTCCTTATGGTTATACCTGCGTCGATATTAGAACTATTTTCATCATTATTGTCTGTTATCGCTGTTAATAAATTCATATTGCTGTGAAGAACATTCTCTTGTCCTGGTGATGGCGTCCGATTTTCTATTAAAAAATTATGTAAACATGTAGTTGCTAATATAATTAAGTCACAGTACTTCGGTTGGATTTTCATTCGTTTTTGATAAATCTCAAATCTTTGAGTTAGCATTCCAAATGCACATTCTACGACTTTTCTTGCTCTGCTTAAACGCAGATTAAATACTTTTTTTGATAAGTCTGTTCTTGTTTGTTCTCTCGGATACGGCCGCAATATGTTATTGCTCAAAGGGAATGCTTCATCTCCTATGAAAACATGTGGTAAGCTTTCAGTGGTATTCGGTAGAGGTTTATTTGGGGGCAGCTTTAACTTATTAGTGTTCAGTTTTTTTCCAAATTTTGAATTTTGTAAAATTCCACCGTCGCTATTTTTACCATACGATCCGACATCAACAATTAAAAAGTTGTATTTCGCGTCTACCACAGCTAGTAACACTGTACTGAAAATTTTTTTATAATTATAGTATAAGCTTCCACTATTATCTGGTGCCTGTATACTGACGTGCTTTCCGTCTATAGCGCCCAAACAGTTAGGAAAATTCCAAATATTAAAGAAATCACGAGAGACCTTGTCCCACATTTCTTCATCTGGTATCTGCATAACTAAGGGCATCAAAACATCACAAATTGCTCTGATTGTCTCATGAATTATTGAATGAACTGTAGAAATTCCCATTCGGAAATTAAATGACAAGTTTTTGAAACTGCAACCAGTAATGAGGAATCTGTAAAAACAAACAAAAAATCTAAATATAACATTGCCGCGCCAAAACGAAGTATAAATTAAAGAAAACAGTCCACTGACTGCATGCTCATTTACCCGATGAACTAAAGGAGGGTGATGTTTTTAATTTATTTATTTCTATTCTTTCCAGTTTGGCAGTGCATGGATCGTTGGAAGAAACTGCGAGATAACTTCAGAAAAGCTTATCATAACCGAAAAAGGAAGAGTGGCGATGGTGCGACAAGATCCAAATTAATAAAATTTGAAAAAGAACTTTCTTTTATAATACCGTTTTTTCGTAATCGGAACCAAATATCTAATGTTACATTATCATCGGATGAATCGGAACCTGGCACACCACTACCACCAGCATCGACATCATCTAAACGTTCTGACCATTCCGAAGTTGAATCGCTTGCAAGTACTTCCGACTCGAAAAAGAGAACACGCTTAAACAAAGATGTTGCTACGGTTTTCGAAGAATATCTTGAAGAAAAAAAAAATACTAAACCCTTTGACAAGGCATTACGCAATTTTTTTTTGTCTATATCAGATACAGTGGAAACGTTTCCAAAAGAAGTTCAAGCACGAATTAAAAAGCGCGTTTTTGACATTGTTAACGAAGCTGAATTGAGTCTGTATGAAAATAGTGCAGATTTGAATTATTCTTTGCCAATAAATTCTCCGCCATCCTCTAATCCATCTACTTACCATCAGTTATCAAACGAAACCTATATTTGTCAAAACTATCCAGATCAGACTACTTACGGGTACAGTACAAACACACAAAATACAAAATAATTAATAAACACAGACAATCAAAATAATGAAAGTCAAATCTGCACTATTTAATTACATTCAGCCATTCAATTAGGTGTAATCTTTAACTTTAACCATTTAATTTTAAGCAATGTTTAGTTTAATAACTGTTTCTTTTACTGTCTAATATTTGATATTTCAATCAATCAGGACAATAACGGCAACATACGTTAACAAAGCTTCGGCTGTGATCTTGTGACCTGAATAAGATGATTATTATAAAATGATTGTTTTTTATTTACTTACCTTAAAGTTACCGTTAATCTTTCTTCGGCTGGAATGGTGCAACGATAATAGTCTTTTTTGTTATATGTACTCTTAACAAATCTGTCAATTTTAAAAATTGCCAATATTCCATACGATAATACTCATAAAATTTAAGGCTGTCATTCTTCAATTCCTCGAAAATGGTGTGAAACTCCCCATGGATTAATCGATTCTTCCAAATATTTTTTGCCCATATTTGTCTTCGCTTGCGCTTTCGTTTGTTTTGTTCAGCTTCAAACAATCTTGCTAGCAAATATATTTCTTCATCGGAGCTATCTAAATCCATGTTCCGAAAAGCACACGTTAACACCGAAAACAAAACTTGGACTGCGTGGAATACTGGGTTTGCGTCAAGATGAAGGGACCAAGTTTCCAATGGCTGTCATACATATTTAAAAAGATAATACCTTTAATCTACTATTTCCTACCTTTGCTATAAATTTAGCTACCTCATCATATACAGAATATTTTAACGAAATGCTTGGTCCCTCCATCTTGACATCAAGATGGAGGGACCAAGCTGATAGAGTACTCCCTGGAATATTCTATCTACTTAGTGTCACAATACCTTTAATCTACCTTAATATCATTGATTTTAGCTGCCCGAAACATATATCGTTTTAAAGATATTGATTATTTAAGTTGGTCCCTCCATATTGACGATTCAAATATTTGGTGCAACGGGAAAACGGGCGGTTTATTTTAGATCTTCGAAGGATAAATATGTAATACCTATTTAATACCTTCAAATCATGCAATATTTCTTACGTTAAAGTTCATTTATACGAGTTAAAAAATAAATAAATTAGTACGTACAACGTACGAATTTTAATTGTAGTAGCGTTCATAAAGGTGTTTATTTTTAAATTAGAATAGCACAAAATATTTATCTAATATAAAATGTAATTTCGTTTTGAAATATTAATATTTATTGGTTTATTTAATTTAATTCTCGTAATATTCAATGTAGGTAAACACAGAGAAAAATATTGAAGGTAGTTCTAAAACATAATCGATGGATTCCATTGTAGTGAAACTTAAGGCGATAAAAAAAGAAGGGCTAGAGAATGATAATTTATATAGGTAAATGGGAAGTTGTGAATGATCGTAATAAAATACATTTTTATTCCAGTTATATTTATTGCAATTAACAAAATTACACATATACTTAATCTACATTTATTATAATTAAGTGATGTCAAGTAAGAAATGATTTCACGCAAATGAAATCGCGGGCGGCCGCTAGTGTGATGTACAATTATTTTACAGCGTAAATTAAACAATGTGGTACAACAAACGTCTGGCTTTTGAAGACTCTACTTTTCATATCATCATAACAATTCCATTTCCCAAGAATTCTCGGACAATTTGCCCTGTAGTGGCCAATGTCTCCACATATTGGCGGGATAAAATCAATAACTGAAAGAATTCTGTAATATTTATTTCCTAATTTTAACTGATTAGGAATTTCGTGTAGATTGATTTTTTCATCAGATGACAGCTCAAAAAATATTGTGTTGGTAAGAGAGTAAATCTCTGTTATTATACCATTGCAACCGGTTATTCTACAGGGACTCAAATTGTCACTCAAAATAGCTTCAGCAGAAGCATTTAGCGCTCCAATGCCTTGATTCTGAATGATGTTTAAATCTAACGGAATAAACCCACATGTCCTTCTAATGGTAGTACTAGGACAATCACAGTTTGTGCAAGACCTGGCAATCTGTGCACTGTAAAATACATCATTGACAACATTTTCTATTATATAAGCAATATTGCATTCGCACTGTATTTGTTCATGGTTTCCCACAGGCGTTAATCTGAAATGCTTCTTGAGCATGGCATTACGCATTTTATAAATATCATCACATTTAATATCGGTACTAACAAGTTTTTTAATAAAATCAAAGAATATAATATTGTTATTTGTATTATTGAAATTTACATTAAGCTGAAATCCATCTACTAATCCAATAGCTATTGATTGGGAAAAGGCATCGAAGGCACATGTGTGAACAGATGATAAGCCATCTACTACTTTTACTAATGAACCATTAATCAAAATGGGTACTTTTTTTAAAGTGTGCTTGACTGTAATTTTTTTAGTATTGCCTTTGCCACGCCAATTCTCAACAAATGATGGATTTTCAGCAAAAATTGAATCAATTTCATTGTCTTTTTGTGTCTTATATATTTTTTGTAATTTTGGCCTTATTCTTTTCTTTGCAAGACTAGTGTTGTCCGAATGTAAGTTGCTAAGAGCCAACTTAGTTTCTCCTGAGAGGTATTGATTATGCTGTATTATAAAATCATCAACCCTCAATCTATGAGATTTAGTTTTCATGTTACATAAAAGTGTTTTTACGTTCTTAAAATAACATTCAACATTTGAAGAGGTAGCGGTTACTATAACACTGCCATAATAATTTTTCATAACGTTAGACCACATAGGCAGTTGATTAATGAGTCTCAATAATGTATCAATTAAAATTGGAAAAAAATATAAATTATCTGTATCATTGATTTCATCCATCAAATCATTAATAAGCCTCTCTTTAGTAATGTGCTCTGTGAGCCATTTAATTCTTTCTTCACCAGCATTTGTACGTATTCCTTCTTTTTTATTTTTTTCATCTTCCCGATCATTATATAAAATAGAAAAATCCGTGGACGGTTTGTAATCAATTTCAGAACATTCATTAACATCACCTGTTAACACCTCTTGAGAAGTAATTATTTTTTTTAATCTTTGCTTAGCTTCTTCACTACTTGTTAATTTCCCTTCTTTTCCATAACCAGAAAATTTTGCTAAGCATAATGTGACCATATCTTTAGCTATCTGTTGAACTATTCCGTAATTTTCGCTTTCTTTCATTTCTTGGAAGCATTTAATATAAAAGAATTTCACTCTTTGGTCAACGTTTTTAAAGCATGACAAATTATACAATATTTTAACGAAATGACTTGTATCAATCCTCATGTAGGTTTTCAGATTTGTATCAGATTTTCCATTATTTAAAATTTCAAAAGATGTATCAAGGTATTCTTTGGTTGATTTACAACCAGTAAAGGCTTTTACTGACGCTCCTATAAGGGCAGAAGAATCATCGCAGATAACTTCATTCGGAGGCAGATTATTTTGGGACCAGGTTTCAAGCCATTTGACAATAGTATGCATGGTCTGACTTTCTGATATCATGTGAAATAAAGGTACGCTGCTCTGACCGGGGAATGTCTGCATAACACATACGTATAGGAATAGATGTTTGTTTATCTTACTATCTGTAGAAGGCTCAAGATCTCTAAAAATACTTCCAGTTGCATCAAGACTCACTACAGTCCTATGATTCATTTGGTATTCTTTGTAGTACTGTTCCTGATCAGATAACCAGTAATACACAATGAAATGGGGATGCAAACAAAGATATTTCAAAAGATTATTATAGGGTGCATTTTGTGCCATTAACCAAAGAGCCATCACAGGATTTTTGTGATAGAAATGCGATGTCTTCTCTTCATATTTTATCTGCCGCAGTGTCCCTAATTTAGGTATATGAGTTGGCTCACTATCATTAGTGTCCATTGATGAATGTATTATAGAGTTTCTTACAGATACCGCAGAAGAATTAATCAAGATATCACCAAGCTCTGTACGTTGTAATGGAGATAACTTTAATTTCCTTAACTTTTTATGTACAAATTCAACCTTTTGATTTTTAACTGTGCAAGTACAATGAATAACCTTTTCTGTTGGCCAATTTATAAAAACTTCTATATTAGCACCGCATTCTTTACAAGAACCATAACACGACACAGATTCGTCTGGTTTTACGTGCGTCGAGTTAAATCGCCAAGTGCAGGGCTTTTTAGTTTTCTTCCATAATTCTTTTCTTAACAATTCAGCCCATTGGTAAGTTGGTAAAGTCCACTTTTTCCGGTATTTCGATCTTGTGCCTGGGTCATTTCTCTTTACATACTTTTGAATAGGTTGTATTTTTTTCCAAGAGTGTATATCCAAGTAAAACTGTATTTTTTCCTGACTTACTGTATCTTTTACGCGATTAAAATCATTATTATTTTCAAAACTTTCAACATATTCAACAATTTCTTCTATACTATCCGGCTCAGAATCTTCAATATTTGTGTTAAAAAAGTAATTATAATTAGTTTTTAAAGATATGTACAAACTTTTTACAGACATTTTGTAGTTTAATTCCTTGCTGATATCCGTAAATATTTGATCACATGGTGAAGGTAATTCACTGTTTTGTAATGCACTTCTGTACTTTAAAAACACAGTTTTCTGAATGTCTAGGGAGATCGCGCTCTTCCTTCCCCTCTTCATTATAAATGGGTAGGTAACTATTGTTACAACAACTACGTAGAAATGATAATTATTTCACTGTAAATGCACTCTGTTAGCCAGGACGCAGTTACTTTTTCATTTTTTTTTTAAATTGCGTTCAGCTTCAGTACAATGGAATCCATCGATTATCTCTTAGAACTACTTCAATATTTATTTCTGTGTTTATCTACGTTGAATATTACGAACAATATAAGGGTTTCTTGTTGACTACGGAACCCTAAAATTAAATGAAAATTGACGATAAGTATTTTAAATTTAAGTTTTTTTTACTCGTACATAACAGGCTGATAAAAAAAAGTATTGGTAAAAAGTGAATACCTACACAATAACCAATCCAACCAATGTAGGCGAAATCTTTTTTATCTAATTAACAAAACCAAACATTTTTTTACTATACCTACCAAGATCCTTGGCATTCTATAGGTACCTAACCAACAAAAAAAAAAGAAACATTAGTTAAAATACAATAATTTATATTATTTGAACAGCGAGTGCATTCCGAATTTAAATTTTGATATGGAAAAAAAATAGGCGCGAATTTAGCCATAGACTAACTGTTCTGATTACAATGTAGGAAAAACTACTCAGATTGCAAATAGAAAAGCTTATTATTAAAAGATGTTTATTGTATTTTACGCTTAAAACAATTTTAATATTTTATTTATATCTATTTCTTAAAATCCTTAATTTAATTACTCAAGTTAGTCGAAATTTATAAAAAATTAATAGATTGGAATACTCGCTTTCGCAAATAACAATTGTTAAAAAAAAAAATGGACGTCAATTGAGCAGTGGTAATGAATATTTCATGTTATTTATTGGTCCCGTATTAGTAAATTATGCTGAGATCTGGGCATTTTTATGTTGTGTATCATATTTTTAATGATATTTTGTCATATTTGTTATCGAATCTGTACGCGTCTATGTTATATCATTTGAAAAATAAATATGTAAACAAACACGATTGGACCAGTACTTCGATCTAAGATATCAAAATTCATCATTACCACTGCATTAAAAATAAACTATGAATGAATTCGTAACAAAATTAAATTACTAGTAATTCATTCTTAACATAGTGGAGCTTGGATATCCGAAAACCACATATTTTTATGCTTTTTAGCCTCGGCCAGTACTGCCATCAAAATGGCGAATACCGTATTTACGTGCTTGGATTTTATAAGCGTAAATTAAGGCGCTCTGAATAGACGACTTTCAAGGTATTTGAGGGGAGGGCACGCCACGATAGTGGCGGTAAGTCCCCTCTTTGAGGAGTGGCTGGAGAGGCGCCACGGCGCCCTCACCTTCCGTCTGACGCAGGTACTCACCGGACACGGTTGTTTCGGGAGGTACCTGCACCGAATCAGGCGGGAGGAAACGCCCGGTTGTCACCATTGTGAGGATCGGCCGGAGGACACGGTGGAGCACACCGTGGAGGTGTGTCCCGCTTGGGCGGAGCCCCGCCGTGTTCTCATAGCGGCGATCGGCGGCGGCGACCTCTCGCGTCCGGCCCTGGTGCAAGCCATGGTCCGGGGCGAGGAGGAATGGGACGCCGTCGCCTCCTTCTGCGAAGCAGTGATGCTAGCGAAGGAGGTGGCGCTCTCGTCCCAGCCGCCGCGGGAGGCGCTCCGGGCGTCGGGGGCCACGTGGTGGCTTCCGGCCACCGTAGACGCGGGCCTGTGGACGGTGAGTGATGGGTAAGCTCGCCGTCCGTCCGTCTTATGACGACGACAGGCCGTGTCGACGGCGCGTTCGTGTTCCACGCGCGCCTCAAAGAGATGTCAGCAACATGGAAGGGGCCCGCAAGGGTCGACGCCTGTCGAGGCTGCGGGTTGTCCGCAAGGGATACCGCGGCCTCGACATAAAGGGCGAAGAAGGAACATGGGTGGTTTTTAGCCAGTAGAAGTCTGACACTCCCTTTCGCTCTGCCCAAGAGCGGGAGGGGTTATTTGATAATTTCCCACCTCCCAAAAAAAAAAAAAAAAAGGTATTTGAGGGGGTGAAGTAGATGAAGTGGGACACGAGTAGCCCCGCCTACTGCGTGTTGCACCGCGCGAATGTCATTGATGCGCATCTTTAATTATATTTGGAAGCGTCATTTCACTGCACAAGTGAAGTGCACGATTGGCCCAGCGCGTTACGGTCCAGATTCACACCGCTCCATCTCCAGGATCAAATCTTCCTACACGCTATTTTTTTTGTTTTGTTTTTTTTTGTCTACTTATTTTCGTGTTGTTATTTTTAAAATATGTGCATATTTTTGTTTTCTTATTTTTAAAATAATTCAATAGGTACAGTCGGCAAAAGAGATAGTTATGCAGGGTCGTCGGATATAGTTGAAGTTTAGTTAGTAAGAAACGGGTTGATGTTTTCGGATAAAATTTTATTCGAAAACATCCATCGGTTTTATTTATTTTTATTCCTATAGATATATTTTTCTTCAGCATCAAGAGTAATTGTAATAAAAATTAAATAAAAACGTCCACCAGGCTTGATGGATGATTCTGAAGAAAAATAATATACAGTGTGTTACAAAAGAGTGTAAGTAATACCAAAGCAGGTCATTGTACTAATCATCATAAACAACTTTTACTATAGCGCCAGTCTTAAATTCCCAAAAAAAAACTGTTTCACACATTTTTTCCCGAGAGAATAACCTTTTTCTATAAAGCAGAAGTCTTTTTCGCTATTTTATTTTTGCTAATTACAGTGTATAGGAATACAACGTGTGGGCATACGGATGCGTGGAGAGACGAATGGAAGGGTGACAATACGGACGGGGTGGATGGATGGACAGGTGAACGAACGGGAAGGATACATCAAATTTAAAAAAGCTAAGTATTTACGCAAATGGAGCGAAATGTAAAGAAATGAATAGGGGTTTTTACTGACTAAAAAAATATGATTCTAATTAATCCGTCTGTTAGATTATCTAAAAATATTGGATACATATCTTTTGTTTTCTCAAATCAATAAAAATTGACGAAGATAAAACGTGTCAAAGATATGAGTGGGGACATACTAATGTCTTAGAAAATGACGTCACACGAGTTTTCAAAGCACTGTATCGTCTTCATTGTATGTTTACGTGAAAAAAGAAAAAATACGTGTAAAATTAGTTTTTTTTGTTAACTACCCTATTGTAGAAAGACGACTTAAGTCAGAATTCTTCAAATTGTTGTCTCCTACTACAACAAGGGACGTTTTTTTTGTCGACGTCACTTGATGTGAGTACTAATGACGATTCTTTTTCTCGCTGAGGCACAGAAATTTTCTAAATAAATCTTTACCGGAAACGCAAGCGCGCCCTACCGCTTGGACACGATCGTCAGTACTGGCGAAAGGACGGAGTGTTCACTCACTTGAACTCTGACAGTCTCGGCAGACGCTCAGTACACCAACGCACGTGTTTGTTTCTTGTAAAACCGTTGAGTGTTTTAAATAAAGTTATTTTGATTTAAATTCGGTTTCGCTCTAGTACCCACAACAGTGCCCACATCTAAGTAAACCTATGTCGGATCACGAAAAGACCCGATGCTTGGCATCTCGGCCACCCATGATGCTACATATATATTGGTTGTCCCAAAAAATAGTGTCAAGCGGAAGTCCAGAGATAGAGCACCCCTTGGAGTACCCGAATCACCCTCATGTATGTTCCGCGTTTTTTCATAGTCTTCGAGTTATTTTTTTTTCTGAATTTTCGACCTAAAATCTTATTTCTTTTTGTAAAAGTAGAAGATTTTAACTTTTTCAATAAGTTTTTGGCTTTACACCAACATTTTCATAATTTTGGTCAAAGTTACGAAGCTAATTATTTTATGCATAAAAGAACAGTTTAATATGATTTAATTAGAGAAAGAAAAATATTTAAGTCTTCTATTTTTACAACAACAAAAAATTAAGATTTTAAATTCAGTAAAAAAATTATAACATGAAAAATATGAATTTCGCGAAACATACATGGGGGTGATTGGGGTACCCCAAGGAGTGCTCTATCTCTGGACTTCCACTTAACACAATATTTGGGACACCCTGTATAATATTCTGTGACACCATGTATAGGCTTACTCATGGAAAGTTTTTCCGATGCTTCATCTACTGATGAATTGCTCGCCAACAGCTTCTTTTTAAAAAACAATAAAATTGCATTATAATTGTTACAAAAATAAACAATAGTAATAATTACTGAAAAAGTAAAATAATAATTAAAAAAAACATTTATTTCAAATAAGAAATCAACAAAAAGTATAAGTATACGTTTATAGTTGCGGGGTTTGAACCCCGGGGCATTTGATGCTGATGTAGGAAACTTTCGTAATGCACGAGACCGCTAGATCAATCGAGCTATGACAATATATGTCGAAATTACGCATCTCTAAATAAATCTAAACAAACAAAATAAGGTTTGCACAAAAAGGTAGGTACCTACTTACTTTACAACTTTTATATGTGTTTTTGTTTCATCGAATATCTAGCAGCGCGCCTCAGCGGTCACTGTCACTCCACGTAGTTAAGAAAGAGAAGCGACAAGACGCCGCGATGGTGTGACGTTTCGTTCGACTCGTTCGAGTTATTTATGATTAAATACATTAATCCTTACAAATAGTTTATTTCAATCGATAAATAAAAAACAACAGTTCCCTTTATTATTATATATTTCATCACTATTTTTATTTTTATCAAGATTTGTTTATAAATAATACAGTTATAATAGCTACAATTTCAATTTTAATGGTTACTTTATGATTTTTTTCATATCGAGAAAGTTTACCGCAAACGTGTTTTGAACACAGTGATCTGCTCATAAATATGATCAAGATTAACATATATTTTTTTTAGCTGCTCTAAAATGTATACCCAAATGGGCTAAAAAAATGTTTTGTGAAGCCTATTTTGACTAAGCACAGCGCCTTAAGAAGCTTGCGCAATAAATACAGAAGATTTACTGGCATTCGCCTCTAATGATTTTTATTCAACTCAATAATAATTAACACTGGTATACTAGTATTTGACAAACAGAATATTAAATAATTACATAAATAATGAGGATGTCGTCTAAATAACTATGCTAGCCCCTTTAGGGGCTCAAACCGAACCAGCGTAGATTTATGTGTTGAGCCCATAAAGGGTCCCACCCGTACCTAACTTTGTGCTAACCCAACTATAGGTTAAAATAAAGAGATAAATTAATATCAAAGAATTGTTTCAGTCATTGATTTTATCCCGCCAATATGTGGAGACATTGGCCACTACAGGGCAAATTGTCCGAGAGTTCTTGGGAAATGGAATTGTTATGATGATATGAAAAGTAGAGTCTTCAAAAGCCAGACGTCTGCTGTACCACATTGTTTAATTTACGCTGTAAAATAATTGTACATCACACTAGCGGCCGCCCGCGATTTCATTTGCTTGAAATCATTTCTTACTTGACATCACTTAATTATAATAAATGTAGATTAAGTATATGTGTAATTTTGTTAATTGCAATAAATATAACTGGAATAATAATGTATTTTATTACGATCATTTACAACTTCTCATTTACCTATATAAATTATCATTCTCTAGCCCTTCTTTTTTTATAGCTTATAGTTTCACTACAATTCAATCCATCGATTTAGTTTTAGAACTACGAGTACCTTCAATATTTTTCTCTGTGTTTACCTACATTGAATATTACGAGAATGAAATTAAATAAACCAATAAATATTAATATTTCAAAATGAAATTACATTTTATATTAGATAGATATTTTGTGCTGTTCTAATTTAAAAATAAACACCTTTATTAAGGTGAATGCTCCAACTAGCCCGCGAAATTCAATTTTTTTTACGTTTTTTGCAATTTGCAGGTCAGTGTTAGACGTATGTACTTACAGAATTATAATCATCAAAATCATCAATACAAGCCTCCAAGTTCATAAAGGTGCAAGAACTTGAAAAAGTCATTTTTGCACCTTTATGAACTTGGAAGCTTGTATTGATGATTTTGATGATTATAATTCTGTAAGTACATACGTCTTACAGCCGCAATTAATATTCTAATCAACATACAAACTAACACTGACCTGCAAATTACAAAAAACGTAAGAAAATTTGAATTTCGCGGGGTGGTTGGAGCATTCACCTTAACGCTACCACAATTAAAATTCGTACGTTGTACGTACTAATTTATTTATTTTTTGACTCGTATAAATAAACTTTAACGTAAGAAATATTGCATGATTTGAAGGTATTAAATAGGTATTACATATTTATCCTTCGAAGATCTAAAATAAACCGCCCGTTTTCCCGTTGCACCAAATATTTGAATCGTCAATATGGAGGGACCAACTTAAATAATCAATATCTTTAAAACGATATATGTTTCGGGCAGCTAAAATCAATGATATTAAGGTAGATTAAAGGTATTGTGACACTAAGTAGATAGAATATTCCAGGGAGTACTCTATCAGCTTGGTCCCTCCATCTTGATGTCAAGATGGAGGGACCAAGCATTTCGTTAAAATATTCTGTATATGATGAGGTAGCTAAATTTATAGCAAAGGTAGGAAATAGTAGATTAAAGGTATTATCTTTTTAAATATGTATGACAGCCATTGGAAACTTGGTCCCTTCATCTTGACGCAAACGAATACTGGTACTGCCTTTGCAGTGTATCCACCCGGCTCCGAGCGCATCCGACCGGCTCCGAGCGCATCCGACCGGCTGCGAGCGCATCCGACCGGCTGCGAGCGCATCCGACCGGCTGCGAGCGTATCCGACCGGCTGCGAGCACATCCGATCGGCTCCGAGCGCATCCGCTTTCAGGCCGATTCTAGCCGGTCTATGTGGAATAGTTGACGACTCCGCTCCGACCAACTCCAAGCGTATACGATCCGGTCTGTGTGAAAAGAAAAATGCGCGCCGATGCTCTCCGAGCCGGTCTGTGTGAACAGACCCTTAGAGTTAATTCGAAACAAACATTCCTACTTATGACGTCATAGATAGATACTGTCTAGAAACTACATAAAGTATTTTGAACTTGCTTTTACCACTGTATGCGGAAAAATTCTTTAATATCTTTTTAATTACACACAGACTAAATCTGTAACTTGGTGTCAAATTTGGACAAATTGAGAACAAAATATAGGAGTAAACACATCTTCGCTAGGTGCCCTAGTTTGTGAGATATAAATGTGGCCCTGCTGGGGAGACTCCAGCAGGGCCACCTATAAACCCTTATATCTTTTGAACCAGTGACCGTCAAATTTGGACAAATTTGCGACAAAATATAGGAGAAAACAGATCTTCGCTAGGTGCCCTAGATTTTGAGATATAAATTTGGCCCTGCTGGGGAGACTCTCCAGCAGGGCCACCTATAAACCCTTATATCTTTTGAACCAGTGAGCGACAAATTCTGATATTAGAGGACAAATTAGCGACAAAATTTTTGTGTTATTAAAATTAAGATCCCTGATGGTGGCCCTGCCAGAGTCAAGGACACATACTTGGCGGGTTTGGAAATGAAAGAGAAAATGGCGTGAAGAGTTTATTTTTGGCCCGTTTTTTAACAACAATATATTTCTGAAGTAGATAAAACAAGATAAACAATTATTAAATTACAGAATATGCCACTGCCAATATAGGTCACTAGAATATATACTTTTCGACACATTTTGTATAAGAGCATGATTTATTGAAACTATAACAACTATATAAAATCTTATCTGATATGCTTTCTATTTCGGGTTTCAAAAATCTGGTTTAGTCAAGATTATAACTATCACTTCCCTCTTTGTAGATGCAACGTTGATTCATGAGTTACGTTTATTTTAATTTTGTTAACAACACATGATGACGGACTTGGTCTGTCCAAACTCTATACGCTTATTTACTGAAAATAGAGATCAAATACTACGCATGAGTTTGATATTGGCTTCAAGCATTGATTATATAAGCTAGTCAAGTGCCGATCGAGCCTGCTATCAAACGCTTTAACAGTAACCAGGAATCAACGTCGTCACATGTTTGAATAACACATTGTTCGGGATATTGCCACTTTATTTTATTAACCTGTCGTTTCGTAATATTAAATGGTCATTTACATTTACACATACTTCGAGATTATCGGAAGACTAAATAATTAAATGTATAGTTAGAAGGTACACACACATTCTATCTAAATTCAGTTACGCACGATCAGCAACACAGATGATTATATTTTCACATTATATCCAATTATTGAGTATATTTAAGAACTATAAACATTATAGTCACTGTGTTGCTGTGTGTACCATGAAACCATCATCAACCTTTATCACAGATATATTTTGTCAAAATCATTTTCCCTGACTCACAACATTTGTTTGAATTTCAAGCTTCATTTTCCAAAACAACCCTTATACTAAATACAATCGCCAATCAGCAAAGCAATCTTTACAAACAATTCTTAACTTGGTCTATCCATAATTTACAACCTGCATTTGAACCAATGCTTTTCTTCTAGGTCAAATTTAACAGGCTAATAAAATAAACAATTCTTGACACTTTACATCTAAAAAATCTGAAACACCGAACTCTAGTTTTCTTCAGAATATAAAATTCTAAGATTTGCGTAAAAATAAGTTTGTTTGCAACTTTCTTGTTTGTAAAATTTAACTTGGAAACAAATGTGTTAAAATTGACAGTAGGACATATATGTACACTAGTGATATTTAAGTCAGTACTGAGTAGCAAAACAAAGATTCATTTAGACCAACATAAAATATTTGACTTACTTTGATTGTACTCTATACTTCCTGTAAGGCCTGCTAACCAAATAACTCTTCACTTGACATCCCGAATTGGTTTTATCCCCTGAGAGCAGTTGTTTAGTTTCGTTCGACAAAACGAAGCCCTCAAATTAATTCCCCAAGTATGAACAATGTGCCATTTCTGCAAGCCGTAACAGAATGATCACTGCTCAACTTTCAAGTCACAGTTCCTTGCAAATGTTATGTTTTTTTTTTTCCTTAGGCAATGTGCCATTTTCTTACAAGATAATACTTGGAGGACCTGACAAATTAGGAATGCTATTTATATTTATTGCCATTAAAAAGGAGTTTTGTGATTAAGAATAGAAGACTATTTTAAAAGGTTTTCTGATTCAGTCAGGTCCTCCAAAGTGTTATTTAATACTGTAAATTACTTAACTCTGTGACAAAACCGCTTAACTATAAAATGAAATCAATAATACATGATAACACAATTCTTCAAAGTTAGGTCAAAATGATACTTCACCAAGATTTAAAAAAACTGAAAAATTGTTTTTTTTTTGATTATACTCACGTTTTTTGATTATACTCACGATTTTTTAGATCAGTTTAAGTTTTGTCTTAAAGGATTAGTATCATGATGACCTTCTTTTTATAAATACGGCTTGATGACAAATATTGTTTCAAGCGGTCAGAAACAACACGATTTACACTGAAATTTTTCTTCATTTAACAATAGATGTTGTTTGAGCTAGACTAACTACCTACCCAACCCATCTCACAGAATTTTAAGTTTTTTACTTGAAAATAAAATAGGTGCTAGCTCAAACTTTACATTTGGTGTGGGTAGGCGTTTGTGATATCAGCAGAAAGTCTACCACAATTTATGTAAGATGATGGACAAATCTAGGTAGACTCTCACAGATGATGCTCAAATAAATATTTTTTATATTTTAACAATGTAGGAATTCGCACACAGTATCCAATATGGACAAAGTACACAAGATACCTTTTTGTTTAAGTCCTGATGTTTGGTTTATTTACACTTTAAAAAAGTAACCCATTTCAGGTCAAAGTCTTACTCACAATAAACTATTTACACTCACATTTTGTTACAATAAATTCATTACACTTTTTTACAAATAAGTTTTTGTTTTTAAAGATTTAAACTATGTAGTTCCTTTCACCAGTCAGCAAGTCCAGTTAGTTGCGTTGCGCGCGGCAAGCATGCGCGCGAGCGGTGCGACGGCGGCACGGCGTTACTTGTCGGCCGAGTCGTCGTCGTCCGACGGGCGCGCCACGTATAGCGCTGGGTCGATCACCTTCGGGATCGGCTTGATCTCTGTGCCCAGTTCTTGCTCGATGCGGTGCAGAGCGAAACGATCCTCGTACGTAATTAGATTGATTGCGATACCCAAGTGGCCGAAACGTCCTGAGCGACCGATGCGATGCAGGTAGGTTTCGGCCATACGCGGGAAATCAAAATTGATGACGACGTTTACAGCTTGCACGTCGATACCTCTGGTGAAGAGGTCAGAGCACACGAGATTGCGGCAGAGCCCCGCGCGGAAATCGTGGAATACACGATTGCGGTGCGCCTGCGCCATACGCGCGTGAATGTAGTAACAGCAGTAACCTAGCTCAGTTATTTTCTTTGCAAGCAGCTCCACACGCTGAGTTGAATTACAGAATATTATAGACTGGTTTATTTGCAACTGAAACAAAATAAGAATACAATTTAATGTAAGTAAATTTGGATGCTATATATTCACTGACTAATATCAAGTGTAAACTATGAACAACAAGTCTTACCTTTGAAAAAAGTGTATTTAAACAGTGCACTTTCTGTCTCTCTTGTACAAATGCATAGTACTGTGTAACTCCCTTCAGTGTTAATTCCTCCATGAGATTAATCTCATACGGCTCTCTTAAGTGCTTTTCCATGAATTGTTTCACACTCAGTGGGAAGGTGGCAGAGAACAGTAAGATCTGGCGTTCTTTGGGTAACCTGTGGAGACATTTTCTTTAAGTGTTTGTCAAGGAAATGCAAAATAGTAACTTTAAGACTTGGATTATCAAACTTCACAAACCGTGAAATAACCATATCCAGCAT
This sequence comes from Diarsia brunnea, assembly GCA_949774965.1. Lineage (NCBI taxonomy): Eukaryota > Metazoa > Arthropoda > Insecta > Lepidoptera > Noctuidae > Diarsia > Diarsia brunnea. Next base: position 13,835,622 of record OX458999.1, on the reverse strand, counting down.
TCCTTTGAAGTCTTGAGAAAGAAGTTTATCTGCCTCATCCAGAACCAGCATCCTGCACTGGTCCATCTTGGCAACTTGCTTATCCATGAGATCAATCATACGTCCCGGCGTAGCTATAATAACTTGAACTGAAACAAAAACATGTCACAAATAAGATAAAAGATAAGAATATTAATTTACTGAAAATAAAATTACAAAATAGGATCTTTACCATTTTGATAAATACGCATAATGTCATCCCGGAGATTAGTACCTCCTGTTGTAACCATTACACGAATATCTGTGTGCTTTGCCAGTTCAATGCAAATTTGTGATGTCTGGAGCGCTAACTCCCTAGTTGGTACCACAATTAAAGCTTGAATAGCATCTTTTTTGGGATCCACCTAAATATAGAAAAAAAATAAAATATTTATAAAGTACTAATACTCACTATAATCATGTATGAAGGCAGTAATAACAATCAGTAAATACGGGTTTTATCACTTATAGAGAAGTGAAGGGGAATCCAAACATATCATCATTCAGAAGATTTAGGTGATCATTGTGCAGTAACCAATTTTAACAATAATAACATTTTATCAAACCTGTTCTAAAACTGGAATACAATAAGCGCCAGTTTTGCCAGTTCCATTTTTAGCTCTTGCAAGGACATCTTTACCACTGAGTGCGATAGGAATAGAAGCCTCTTGAATGGGGGAAGGTTTTTCCCATCCTTTCTCAAATATGCCCATCAGCAGCTCACGTTTTAGGCAAAACTCTTCAAACTCATTACCTCTTGTGTCTGTTACATCCTTTAAATCCAAAAAATGCAATGAGCTTCATTGAATTTAACTAAATACAGCTTAAGTGAAATAGTCATGGCAAAATTTTAATTATAGCACCAAAATATCACAGACAACTGAAAAGCTTGCAAAATATGTTTTATTCTAAATATGTAAATGTAGTATATTTATATAATAAATAATAACATAAAATGTTTAAGATGGTGTGATCTTGTGTTGCAGACATGGCCAGAGATCACACAAGACAGGAAGGAGTAAGGGGAGACTAGCCCACAACTGGGATATGTGGCAACTATAAAAAAAGTTAATACATAGACAATAATATTAATCACTGAACTTATTTCTAAAAGCAGTGATCTGCATTTTAGAGCAACTCAATTCCTGTTATCAAAGTAAACAAATAAACTTTGGAGCCTACCTACTTAAAGCTATGAAAATATTGTATTAATTTTAATAAAAATAAGTTATAGACTTTGAATTTTTTATGATTAATCATGGTAGAATAAAGAGATAAAGTTTTAGTACGTAATTAACTCCATGTAAAAATAAAAAATTGAAGGTATGAAGCGATATGGTATACACTTACACTAGTCTTTATTCTCCTGTCTTTCGGGGGTATTTTTAATTTTGATTTCCAACCGATGTCATCCATACTTTTATCGACATCTCTGAAAAAAGAAGTAAAGATTTTTATAAAATACGTTAAGATGAACTGTATTATCAATAAAGAGAGATACGAACCCCTTATTCTGACTGGTCATACTGTTTCCGACGTGATTACTTGAACTAATTCTATTTTCGGTCATCATTTTGCCAAATAATCCCACTAGGGACACGACTAAAATTAGAAACTTAGAATCACAATTCTTTGTCCAAGTCCGACACTAAATAAATTTTACGATAAGTCACTTTTCGACACATAAGCTATTTAGAAGTTTATCACGTTCACCAACTTAGTCCGGGGATATCTGGAACAATAAATATGCCATAATCAATTAACATTATAGTATAGATAGGTACGCCGAAGCAAGATAGGTAAACGAGATTACGAGACGCGTCAACAAGCACCAAAATAAGTACAAATAAATTACAAAACAGAAAATTGGCTTGCAAACAAACACCTACATAAAACTAATGTAAATGTATTAAAGCGTATACAATCTAATTGTGATTTGTTAAATATTTAAACGCAAACAGAACAAGATTATAGAGATTATACAGGATAAAACAAAGTCGTAGTTTTATCTTCGAATTTTAATATGGCCGCCAAGAAATATATATATGACAAGTAGTTGGTAGCGGCTATAATTAACCAAGTAGTTAAATAATACCCCATTTTTAACTTACACATAATGGAACCAAAAATAAATCATGAAAAATTCATATATAAACATTACCTTGATAAAACTCTACAAAAGACGACGACACTCGATACTCGACGACGACATCACAATGTAACCAACCAACCAAATTAGTGTTGCCATTTAATCAATGAGATTTTTATTTCTTCCTTCATAAAGATACATGAAATGTTGTACACTGTTGGTGAATCTATAGTATATTATAAATAAACAACAGAAATATGCTGTTTCAGTGGCCTGTGACTACAGTAGAAATATTGGCATACATATTATGGAAACTAAATATAGAAATAAGGAAGAAAAATAGAGAAGTATGGAAGAAGAAGACATGTTGCGCCGACCCCAAATAAATTGGGTTAAGGGCAGGAGAATGATGATGGAAACTAAAAATAATTGTAATAGCGATTATTTTTGCATTTGTTAATGCCTGAGTTTAGTGCTCTCGTCTTGCTTAAAACTTATAAATATAAAACGCACAGTTACATTGCAAACTTGTAATTTGAATGGTAATCATTCAATCAGCTGAAACATTTTTTTAAAAGGGGCCTACTGAATATAAAAAAAAACTTTTTTCAAAACATAAAATACTGTTCTCATCAAAATAATAATGGCAATACTGAATCAATAGATAATAATTGAGTTATAGACAATGTTGTTTACATAATAAAGGACAGTCAGAAGCAATGGTTCGAAACGTGCAAACTCAAAAAATTAGTTGCATCCAAACATTATTTTATAACTTGGAAAAAAACTCATTTACAGGTGAAGGCGACTAGGTAGCCCGCGAAATTCGAATTTTCTTACGTTTTTTGCAATTTGCCGGTCAGTGTCAAGTTGTACTCGTAATGTTAATAAAATAGAATTCGCGGCAATAACAAATGTTTATTTACTAAGTAATAATCTCTTGGTCTCTTGGGTGACTATTGAGACGCTTGTATTGGTGATTTAAACCATTATTTCTCAGTAATTAAACATACCTTGTCGCATCAACCTTATGGTGATTCCTTCAGGGTAGGTAGGTAGTTACACAGTTATATTTGCGGTTTTAAAATGTACTTTATCTCAAAAACTATTTATTTTAGAGCGTCCAATCAAACTAATTTTGGTTGAAAGTTTTCAAGTATCTACAGCATATTATTTTTTTTTTTTTCCCTTTGAGTTTAAAAGTTCTAGGACACACATTTTACCACTTTGGAAGTGTCTATCTTTCAAACGACATAAAATCATCCATAAACATCATCAATAATCATCATAAATTGAGAAAAAATGGTTCTAAATGTCATTTTTATAGTAGGTATACCTACGTTTGATGAAAAAAGTTTTTTTACTTTCAGTTCCAGTAAGGGGAGACCTCCCCATACCTTTTTATTTTTTTATTACAGAAAATTAAAAAAGTTAACCTACCACTCTGCCAAAGACAAAAGTTTTTTTTTGACGTGTGTCATTGGGATGCATGGTATGCAGTGCTGCCAATCACGGAGAAAATCCCCGATTTGCGGGGAATTGTGGGTTAGTGCGGGGAGAGCCCTCGGGATAATAATAAGCGTCGGGTAATAAGCAACCTAAATAACATTAAAACACAACACCGTGGGAGTCTCAACAATGACACCATTGCTGCTCTAATGCAAACCGAACAAGGTATAGGTGAAGCGCGGAATCTTTTAAAATTCGAACCTAATTGAAATATGATTACTGCGAAAATATGGCAAAAATAATATACCTACTGTACCACATACAATAAGGGCCAAGGTGTAAATGTAAGAGTCAATTTTGTTATATTATGGCATAGTATATTAAAACATTTTAAGCTATTGCATAGCTTCTATCGCGAGCCTTGAGCGTGGGGACCGAATCCAGAAATTCCGTAACGAAAATAAAAACCTAACACCCCCCACTTGACAAATTGACACTTGACAATGACTTTTTGAAATATCACGGTTGTCTCTTTAGTTCAGCAACCCGCCTTTAGGTGGCATTGGTTGTATTGGAAAACGACCGTAATCAGCTGTTTGTGAGAAAGTATATAGGTGTATAGGTATTTATCATCTATGTACAACAGTGAATATCTGTACTCGTATAATTTGTGTACAAAGTGTTTTAAATATGAATAAACAAAGTGCATTTATTAATGAAGAAAGTCACGAAAAAATAGTGAAAGAAAATGAGTTACTACTCTATTTACATTCATTTTATTATTATTATAACAAATGCAGTATAATTTTATTGTTTTGTTAATTTATATATAATACTGCTATAAAGATAACCAAAATGTTGGGGAAATATAGTATTTATACTTACACTTTTACTAATCATCCTCATCTTTTAAAAAATATTAAATCTTATAATTTTTCAATGTTTAATTTTCATCTGACATTACGTCAGTTGTCAAGATGTCATTTATTTTTTCTTTTAATTTGTGTCATAGTTTTTCTGAGTGGTTAGAACTACGAAGGTTACATTTGATTTATATAATTTAATTCATTTTTATTAATATGTTAGCTCAAATAATGTAATTTATTGATAATTTCTATTAATAGTATCTTATCTTATGCTTATAAAATTAACTAACAAAAAAATAGCTTTACCGCGGCAGTCTCCAAGTGCCACACGTCTTTTTTTAGTAGTTTTTTAAACAAACTCTGAATGAAAACTCAAGGACAGTGGAGTACGATTCGCGCGCGCTTTGAACACATCCGCGAAACGCTCGTTTAATATTCCCTAATTTAACAGTTTAACCCCTGTTTGTTTGTTTTGTTTTACCTATAGTTCTGTACTTTACTCTTTTACAATATACTTTTACTAATATAACGTAGGTGACTCCTTGAAATAGCCCAAATATCCAACCCTGAGAAAACTCTTCTTTCTTCTTCTGATATAAATAAAAAAACTTTTTTTGATGTAGGTACTGTGTAAATCTAAGAGTCAATGTTGTTATATTATGGTATAGTATATTAAAACAGTTTTAGTAGTTTTTTAAACAAATTCTGAATAAAACAGTGTTTTTATTCCAAAAATATCAATTTGGGCAATTTGTGGGGAATTAATCAATTAATTAATTAAGCGGGGAATTGCCATCACTGACGCGGGGAATCGAGATTTTTTTATTTGCAGCACTGATGGTATGTCACTGTCCAGTGCAATAATAATAATACTAAAGTCCATTTCACGAAAGACGCAGCGCTGTATGTCGCGCGACATAATGTTGTTTCACAACTTTTGGCATCGTAAATAAACCTTATAACGCACTAATCCAATAATAAACTCACAAAATATCTACCACAACAAACGCACCTTGATAACATCGACAAACGACAACATGGCCGATCTGTTAAATTTAGTTCCACAATTGTCCGCGGGACTTCTTTCGTGAAATGGACTTTATCTAAATGGCAGGTCCAGTCAGTGTTGCCAGAAGGTTACTTTTGTAACCTTTTAGGTGATTTTTGAACTGCATTGGTTACTTTTAGGTTCCACTAATGAAAAGGTTACTTTTAGGTGATTTTTCGGAATTTGTAGGATTAACTTTTAATTTCTTACTTAAAAGCAAAGTGATTTAGAATTTTTCATGTTGGTAATTAGCAGTAGAACTTAAACCACAGACCTTTGAACAATCGTAATAAGATTGTTTATACATAGCCGTCTCTATTGGAACAACACGTTGTACTCTTTCACACTTACGCCACTTGTATCTCGCTCACTCGCTCGATCAGTCGGATCGGAACGGATTCCTTCGTTGTTCGTTTGCCGTCGTATCCTATTATTTTTATTATTTTTATACAAAAAGGTTACATTTTTTTATATTTCAGGTAATTTCTGACAAGACCCGACTGGCAACACTGGGTCCAGTGTCAAACAAAGGTAGCCTGGCGATGGTTTTGTGTACGAATTAAAACGACGTGATAAAATTGCAAAACATTTCTAATTTTATCAATAATTTCAGTACTTCATTTCTAGATTTTTATAGTATCCGTGAAATCATATGATTTATGAAGTATTAATTTTGACATTCTACACATAATTTTTTATCGAAACATCGACAGGGTTACATACACCCAAAAATAATGTAGGTAATTATAATATATTTACACAAAATCTGCTCCAAATCCTTTATTTGTATATATTGACGAATATTTTAAATGTTTTTTTCAGGACAGAATATTGGAAGTCTCAAGCACGAAAATATTGCGAATTTTGCAAGTGTTGGTTTGCTGATAACAAAGTAGTAAGTATTGACATCATATTTGATTGTTGATTTTTGCATAATTGTTGGGTTTGTCAGATGAACCTAATGAAAGCTAATCAACCTATCTCAGGATACTTACTCATTGTAATTTATCACATTTCAGTCGATTTCATTCCATGAAAACGGTAAGCGTCATAAGGAGAATGTTCAAAAACACATATCACAGCTCAGTAAAAAGAGTGCCAAAGAATTCAAGCAGAAAGAAAAGATTGATGATGACATTAAAAAAATGGAAACTGCAGCTATGGCTGCTTACTTGAATGATGTGAGGAATAATGCTGACATCACATCACAGGTAAAAACTGATAAGTTAACACACACCCAAAATTAAATAAAGCCTACAAATGTTGCATAAACAGACAATAGTAATAAGAAAAATATGAAAATGAAATGGATGAAACACATGTGACTAAAAAAAGTGATGGATATAAATATTGATGGATGGAGAGGGAGAGGAAGGCCAAAGAAAAGATGGATAGATTGTGTAAGGAATGATATGAATGACAAAGGATTAAATGACGTGTAACAAGGAAGAATGGAATAAGAAAACGTGTTGCACCGACCCCAAATAGAATGGTTTAAGGGCAGGAAGATGATGATGAGTAATAAGAAAAATGTAGGTAATTGAAATGATACTAAATATAATTGTTGAAACTGTTGAACTCTTATGCTGAGAGGGGTGGATTGCAGACAATCACTTGACGGGTTAAAAGTGTCAAGTGAACAATAGTATGCCAGGTAACTAGATATTTCGAATTGAATGATGACCATCTACTAGGACCATTCTGTTGGGAATCCCAATGACCACTGGAGACTGCACACGCAGACAAGGTGATTGGCCCGCGCAGCAAGCGAGCTGAGGTGCGGGGTGCTCGCCCGGCCTCCAGCCACTTGCTTCCTTGAAGCCTACTGCGACGGACGATACTCAAACGCTTATTTACTTATTATATGTTTGTCTGGGCAGTTATAATTTGTAACCTAGTGGGCAATATACCAATAATACAGTCCACTTTAGTTTAATTTACCACCACAAGCAAGTAGAACAATCGTCTCACACAAGTTTGTAGACGTATTGTGCAGTTATAGTATTTGTTTATAAACTGCCACTTTTCTAAGCCATCGTTTTCCATTTTCAGAATATCAATGAATTATTAACTCAGAGTGGTAGCAGTGATACTCCCATTGTTGTGGCCAACACACCCATATCAAAGGCAGCTCCTAGCTGGGAAGAAGTCAAGAGTGAGGATGGGAGCTCATACTACTGGAATACTGAGACAAATGGTATTGGTAATTAGTTTCATTTTACATGATAACATTATTATATTGTTACAAGAGAAATAGAGTATATAATTATACAGAAAAACTAGATAAGGAACCTTCTCACTTTATGAAGTTCAAATATAAGTTACACCATCATCTGCCTAGCCTTTTCTCAACTATGTTGAGATTGGCTTCCTTCTAACCGGATGCAGCTGAATACCAGTATTTTACATGGAGTGACTACCTAACTTCCACAACCTAGTTAGTACTGTGTAATACAATACCCCTTGGTATGACTGGTTGTCAGACTTGGGCATTGACTCATCATCAGCCTATAATGTTCCCACTGCAGGGACTCGGGCCTCCTCTCTAGGAGAGGGATGGGCTATAATCCACCACGTGGGCCCAGTGCGGATTGGTAGATGTCACATGTCTTCGAATTTTGGGTTCTAAGTTTCTTCACGATGTTTTCCTTCACCTTTTTGAGAGCAGTGATGATGAAATAAATTACACAAAGTAATGCGCCTGACTGGGTTCGAACTCATTACTCACTGTTCGCAAGTCGGGACCGCAACCACTGAGCCACCACTGCTCTACCTCAGCATTGACTACCTGTAACAAATGTCAAAGATCTACAAATGACAGATAGATGTGATTTCCGAGGCCCAGAGGGAACTCAGTATGTAATGGGTGGTCACTCATCCACAGATCAACCTAGGCAAGAGTGGTTTAACCTAATGATTCGGCCCTAACGGTGTTGTTATTTAGCTATGATCACCTCCTTCAAATGTTAGTTACAAAATGGGGGTAAAAAGATCCTTAACATACTGGGCATTCAGCTGACGTGAGCCGCCCATTTTAGCAAGTCATACAACGACATCGACACTGGTAAATATTACATTACCGAGTCGACAATAACATTGTTTTTTTATTTCATTACAGAAACTATGTGGGATGCTCCAGATGAGTTTGTGTCAGTAGTAGAGCAAGAGAAAAGAAAATTAAAGGACGAAACTCAAAATAAAAAGAAGCAGAAAGTCAAGTGAGGAGACAGTTATTTATATATATATCCAAGTTCAATTCAAATGAAACTACTTGAACTATTACTAGTAATCACACCGACATAGGGCGCCTTCCGGGGGTAGGGTTTTCTGAACCAATGAGACATGAACAACTATCGCGTTTTAGCGCGACCAACGCACAGAGCGGGTGCCTGCTATCCTCTTAGCGCTGCTCACAAAAATAGCCAATACGGACACGTGCTTGCATATTATATGCAAACAAACACCGCGCGTGTTTTAGCGTACGCCCTGAGACATAGGATTAATTCTCTCTACATTACATCATACCTTTTTTTTTGTTTTGGTTTCCAGAAAGCAACAACACGAGCAAGCCCAAAAAGATGTACATATGGAGGTGAACGCTCATATAGCCAGAGAAAGAATGAGAGAGTTGGCAGTCAACAAAGACCCACCACCTGCCAAGAAGTTTGTAGACTACGGGCCAGCTCCGCGCGCCGTTAAGCCTTATGGCACTTGGACTCCTGTAATCAACGAGTAAGTCGACTTTACTTGCAATTATATGCTAGGTAGTTACTTGCATTTAAATTATGAATAAAAAATTCTTGTCTACAGTGTTGCATGGCTCTTTTAGCGTGTGACGATAGCCGGACCTAACGCTGCTATCGTTTCGCGTTTCAAAATTTCATAAATGTAACCAACAGCAACCTCATGAAAACGACAGAAGAATGATCAGGAAAAGTATTTAGTTGCCCAGTTGCGAGAAGCATTATCAACATATTGGCAAACAAACTCAAGTGGCCAATCATCATAATATAATTTAATTAGCCGCCTAAGCCGGTCAAGGGACATTGAAATTATTCCAAAATAAATGACACAATTTGCATTAAATAATAAAAAAATACTAATTTATTTATTACTTTCCAGACCTGTAGAACATGTCGATCTTCAGCTACCAAAGCCTGAAAGAGAGCTGCCGCCGCCCCCAGTCATCGTGCAGCCAGAAATCATTCAGTTCAAGGAGAAGCGCGTCCAGTCACTTGGCGAAGAACCCGTCGAGTTCAAGAAGCGGAAGTTCAATCTACCTAAAAGAAATATGCGTCAAAAAGTAGATGATGACTGAATAGTATGATAAGTGATGAGATGGAAATGAAATGTGTAAATAAAATCAATTAGCGTAATACTATAGCTACTGTTTTTAAATCTGAAATCCCTATACAAAGCCTCGTATTTAAAGTAGGGCAAACGAATTATTGACCCTTTAAAGAATTTGTCTGTGCTTCTAACATAAAATAATCCATTGGGTCACTTGCAACTGAAACGTAATGTATCCCGTAATGTGCGTCGGTTATTTGAAATTTTTCATTCACAAAAAAAAAACCGGCCAAGTACAAGTGCGTGTCGGACCACGCACAATGTAGGGTTAAAATATGCGGACTTACTAAACTGATTAACCTCCCTGCCTACCTGCTTCCGAACGATGATTCTATTGTAATAATAAAACAAACTTACATTTGCAGTTTTAAAATCTGTGTTCCCATACATTATACTCAGGAAACTATGTTTACTATTAGTAAGTAGGTACATTTTATAAACCATAATGTACTATAATAAAATTTACGACCGCACCCGAAGAGAGCCGATCGTGGACTAGTTCACTTCGGCGGACTTCGGCCTAGGAAAGACCATATTGGGACCACGTTCGAGGCGTCATTTTAACATGCCGTCCGCCCAGTCCTTACGCAGTAATATATAAGTCAATGCATCTAGCAGTCATCATTTCATGTTGATGAGCTGATGATGGAAGGTATAACTCCTCAACGGTTAGGAGTTGGAGGATAATTCTTTAATAAAATATTATGGGGACGTATTTATGATTGTATTCTTTCAGTTTATCTAGGTGAGCTGATTATGGAAGGTACTACTTACTCTTCAATAGTTAGAAGTTGAAAGCAATATTAGGGGAATCTTGAAGGTCGAGGGTTTGGTTTCTTGGTTGAATGTTAAATGCATAGTAAATATTTGTATAGGATACCTAATACAACTAAAATTGAAAAATAAGAAAAGAATAGAAGAAAAACAAACAAAAACTTTTTTGCAAAATAAAAACCCACTTCAAAAACACAAAAAAGTGAAAAATAAACTTATGCTTTTCAGATTTTGTTTCTTTTCACTTTTTTGTGTTTTTAAAGTCGGTTTTTATTTTGCAAAAAAGATTTTTTTTGCCGGCGCTTTGCCTTTGCAGATTGGAAAAGCAACTGTATTCACCTACATCCGCAAAACAGCATTTTATTAGAAGTAGAAAATTCTAATAGTTTTCAGTATAAGATACAAATAAGAGCTAGGTAGTTTGATACAAAACAAATTATTATAAACATAAATGTTTATCTATACTAATAATTATAATCTATACTAATATTATAAAGCTGAAGAGTTTGTTTGTTTGTTTGTTTGTTTGAACGGGGTAAACTCTGGAACTACTGGTTGGAATTGAAAAACTCGTTTAGTGTTGGATAGTCCATTTATCGAGGAAGGCTTTAGGCTATATAACATCACGCTAAGTCCAATAGGAGCGGAGCATAAATGAAAAATGTTGCAAAAACGGGAAAAGGTATTCGTTTTTGAGAGCTTCCGTTGCGTGCGCTGCGAAAACGGTTTAAGTTACGCAAATATCATGTATGAAAGAATTGTTCCTCTTTAAATGTTCTAAAAAAAAGTCCGCGACAGCATATATTTATCTTTTAAGATTGACTCACTGTAACCATTTTTTACTATTAAAATGTTAGATTAAAAAGAATGATATTTTGCGATGCTTATTTAACCCATATGATATTAATCTATATCTAAATAAATATGTTTGTTAGCACGGAAATTTAATATAGAATATTTGTGCCCTTTACTCTATACAGTTTAAACAATTATCTTAGAAGATATCGCAATATCAAAATGTCCGCGCGACAAAATAATTACGCGCGCGGCAGTCATTCGGTCCGGTGCGGTAGGTAAGTGGGGATTCTGGCCTCCGGGAGCTCCGGAGAAATTCAAATTCAAAATATTTACTGCACCATAATGTTTACAAGTACAATGGATTACTTACTGTATATTTAACAGTAAGAGATAGGTACCTATAGTAATTGTCACTTTAATAATATAATCGTAGCCAATCTAAACTAATAGGTATTATAAAAAGGAAAGGTAAATTTTTTTGTTTGATACGAGTACGATTCAACTCAAGTTAAGTTGAATAGTCGGTTTATCGAGAAAGGCTAAAAGCTATATTATGTGATGCAGACGAAGTTGCGTGGGTCAGCTAGTTAATATTATCTATCTATACTAATATTGTAAAGCTGAAGAGTTTGTTTGTTTGTTTGTTTGATTGTTTGTTTGAACGCGGTAAACTCAGGGACTACTGGTTGGAATTGAAAAAATCATTTAGTGCTGGATAGTCCATTTATCGAGGAAGGCTTTAGGCTACATAACATCACGCTACGATCAATAGGAGCGGAGCATAAATGAAAAATGTTGCAAAAACGGGAAAAGATATTCCTTTTTGAGAGCTTCCGTTGCGTGCGCTGCGAAAACGGTTTAAGTTACGTAAATATCATGTATGACGGAATTGTTCCTCTTTAAAAGTTCTAAAAAAAAGTCCGCGATAGCATATGTTTATCTTTTAAGATTGACTCACTGTAACCTTTTTTTATATTAAAATGTTAGGTTTAAAAGAATGATATTTTGCGAAGCTTATTTAACCCATATGGTATTAATCTATATCTAAATAAATGTGTTTGTTAGCACGGAAATTTAATATAGAATATTTGTGCCCTTTACTCTACACAGTTTAAACGAATATCTTAGAAGATATCGCAATGTAAAAATATACGGGCGACAAAATAATTAAGCGCGTGGCAGTCATTCGGTCCGGTGCGGTAGGTAAGTGGGGATTCTGGCCTCCGGGAGCTCCGGAGAAATTCAAATTCAAAATATTTACTGCACCATAATGTTTACAAGTACAAGGTGTTACTGTATATTAAACAGTAAGAGATACCTATAGTAATTGTTACTTTAATAATATAATCGAAGCCAATCTAAACTAATAGGTATTATAAAGAGGAAAGGTAAGATTTTTTGTTTGTTACGAGTACGATTTAACTCAATTTAATATGTTAGATAGTCGATTTATCGAGAAAGGTTATAAGCTATATTATGTGACGCAGACGAAGTTGTGTGGGTCAGCTAGTTATCTATACTAATATTATAAAGCTGAAGAGTTTGTTTGTTTGTTTGTTTGTTTGAACGGGGTAAACTCTGGAACTACTGGTTGGAATTGAAAAATTCTTTTAGTGTTGGATAGTCCATTTATCGAGGAAGGCTTTAGGCTATATAACATCACGCTACAATCAATAGGAGCGGAGCATAAATGAAAAATGTTGTAAAAACGGGAAAAGATATTCCTTTTTGAGAGCTTCCGTTGCGTGCGCTGCGGAAACGGTTTAAGTTACGTAAATATTATGTACGAAGAAATTGTTCCCCTTTAAAAGTTCTAAAAAAAAGTCCGCGATAGCATATGTTTATCTTTTAAGATTGACTCACTGTAACCATTTTTTAATAACTAAATGTTAGGTTAAAAATAATGATATTTTGCGAAGCTTATTTAACCCATATGGTATTAATCTATATCTATATAAATGTGTTTGCTAGCACGGAAATTTAATATAGAATATTTGTGCCCTTTACTTTATACAGTTTAAACAAATATCTTAGAAGATATCGCAAAGTAAAAATATACGGGCGACAAAATAATTAGCGCGTGGCAGTCATTCGGTCCGGTGCGGTAGGTACGTGGGGATTCTGGCCTCTGGGGGCTCCGGAGAAATTCAAATTCAAAATATTTACAGCACCATAATGTTTAGAACGACAAGGTGTTACTGTATATTAAACAGTAAGAGATACCTATAGTAATTGTTACTTTAATAATATAATCGAAGTCAATCTAAACTAATAGGTATTTTATAGAGGAAAGGTAAGATTTTTTGTTGTTACGAGTACGATATAGCTCAATTTAATAAGTTGGATAGTCGATTTATCTAGAAAGGTTATAAGCTATGTGTTGCAGACGAAGTTGCGTGGGTCAGCTAGTTTATTATTTTATGATATACCTAATATATATTATTCTGTTTAAAAACAAAGTTTATGTAGGTACCTATTCATTTAATATATACAGGCCTTAAAACGTGCAACATGCAAAAAAGCTTTCCCAGACATTAAAAAGTTGATGAAACGGAAACCATACTTGTTGTAATTACTCACCTTTGTAGGTCTTCACCTCGATAACAGTAGAGTTCCCCTAATTTGAAAAATGTTTATTACTTTGTGATTAGAAAAGATCAAGGTCTTCGGAAAATGTTTGTGTAACTTTTCTAAAGGGATATTGAATGAATAAGGTACCCAGTTTCTTGTTTCAGTTTTTCGGATTTGTGTTGATCAATAGGTACCTAAAGGAGTCACGCGGGCGACAGACATACTTGTACAGTCACGAGCAATAATATGTTTATGTTACGGCTAATAGCCGTAGTGCGGTTACTCCTAGTTTTAGGTGGGGCTAGAACTAGGTGTAGTCCGCCAAATGCGGTTAAACTTAGGTGTATCCTATTATCGTCGTTTAGAACTAGGTTTAGCTTTCATCATAGCGGCTAGAACTAGGTGCAGCCACATACCGGTGATTAAACTTAGGTGTTTCCTATTTATCATCGGCTAGAACTAGGTTTTCAGTGTAATTAAGCTTTTTACTCAGAGACACGGTGAATGTTGTGAGCGAAGTGACGTTCGCTAATACCCATTCAGCACAGCCCGCCTTCGGGTACCAAACTCACTTGGCGGTATCCGGGTTTACCTGTGGCACCGCCACTACTCATGAAGGCCGCGTAATGCAATGACGATTGACTCCGATCTATTGCCCGCTGGCACCTCCGAGGGCGGCAGAAGAAGCGTCATGGCTACCTGATACCCCCTTTCCTCCTGCGGCGAATCACGAAAGCGAGGAAGTCTTCCTCCCTGACGCGCACCACCTCCTCCTTCTGACGAGATGACGTCCTCGCAGAAGGATGCTACTGCCTCACCGTTACGGCGCAAGAAATACAAGGGCCTCCGTCTTTCGGTGACAGTTCCAGCCTAACCTAACCCATCTGAAACGGTCGGGATGACTTAGATTTGCAGGTCAAAGTCAGGTTTTATGCTGAAGAAAATATGATTTGAGCCGGTAACACGGGTGTCTTGCCTCGGTCATATGTGCCTCGGTCCTGCATATGTTTAAGCCGCGTACTGGCTGAGCTCGGACGTACGCCGCGCGACATGATCATTTTCATTTTTTCATTGTTTTCCTCGGGTGAGGCACGTCCTGACCGACCGCATGGATAGGGATGTTTCCTGCATGATTCTAGTTAGTCCGTCTGTTAGATTATCGAAAAATATTGGACAGGTACATATTTTTTGCTTTATCAAATCAATAAAAATTGACTTAGATAAAACGCGTCAAAGTTTTGAGTGGGGGCTTGTGACGTCACTCACCGGTAAAAAATGTCATACTAATGTCTTACAATATGACGTCACATAAGTTTTCAAACCACTGTATCGTCTTCATTGTTTGTTTATGTGAAATAAGAGTAAATATTATTATGTACTAACCAGTACTACCCTATTGCCTCGCGCGCATGCATCGCGAGGCTACGCGCTCAGTCAGTACGCGGCTTATTATAATCATTTAAATCATTAATACAACCCTCTGACTTTATTTTTAACCCCGTTGAATGACTTTTTCATAAAATTCTGACCTGCAAATTGCAAAAAATTTGCATTTTGAATTTCGCGGGCTAACCTGACGCTTTCTTTGAAGATGGAAGAGCAACGACCATACAGCCACTAGACGCCTATAACAGGCGACAAAAGTCTGTCAACACAAATTAGGGTAAAAATCTTATGCAAGTCGTCACTCACAAAGTTCGAATTAGTATCGACCACTTCTGTGAGCCGTAAACACTTTCGCATTACGCCTTTGAAAATTCGAGAATATAGACATAATATGGCCCCGTGTACAGTACGTTGGTGTGATAAAGAAAGCTGAACTTCAAGTTTCCTGAAAGACAGTATCACATTTCATCGGTAAGTTAATAGTTCCATAATCTAAATAAGATTAATTTTCTGACATTATTTTTCGGAGTTCATCGTATACTGGTCATAGTTGATATCTTTTATGATTGCGTCTCTTTCTTTTGAAAGTATTTTTTTCGCCATCTCTTTTCCTCGATTTTAAGCAAACATAATTAGTGATGTTCCAAATCGTATGACTACCTCTGTTATCGATAAAGCAACAAAAACCTATAACTAAATTTATTTAAGCAAAAAATATATTGTTAATAATTAAAAATTACAACAGATACAGTTAATAAATTATTATTAAGAAACTTTAACGATTAATTTTACATACCCAAACGATCCTGATTTAAAAAATAAATGGGTAATTGCAACCAAGCGAGAGAACTGGATTCCATCTACTTATAGTGTAATATGTTCACGTCATTTTACCGAAGATTGTTTTTTGACAGTCTTGCCATTTTTTACTTTCTTCTCACTTATTTTTTACTTATGAAAATATATTATCTCATAAATATGCTGTGTGTGCGATAACTGTGCACCCCACACCACACACTACCTTATTTCGGAATTTATATAATCTGCTAATGCTTGTGATTGTGAACAAGATATTTTGGTGAACAAAACATTTCAGCTTGTTTCTCATCTAAAATGAATAAACCTAAAAAATAAGCCACGTGAGTCCCGAAACTCCCTAGTTAGATCACAACTCTATCACATTGCGCGCTGCATTCAATTAAGTTAGTCCTCCCTCACCAAAGACTTCGAACATAGCTTGGAATAATTACGGAAATAATTTTAAAATATTCTTTTAATTATTTTTGAATGGACCTACATGATTCAATCATATTCAGAATAAAGAAGGTACTTAAATGCAAGTTATGTTTTATTAAATACAATAAAAAATATCGATACTTTCTTGTTTAATTTAAACCTGTCCCATCCCTAGTGAAATGGAATGAACTTGAAAGGGCCAATCAGAACGCAGTACCCAGTTCCCCCGCACCTCAGCAAGTTGACAGAATTTGTTACGTGCATTAGATCAAGTATTAGGCGTCTAGTGGCTGTATGGTCGTTGTGGAAGAGGATGGAAGAATCGCCCCTTAAATGGTTAACTTGGGAGGTTGGGAAGGAAGGTTGAAATATTGCTTTTAGCGAAAAGACACTCTATGTGAAATGTTTTTTTTTTCCAAATTTTTTGTATGGTTTACCTCTACATCATAAAAAATATTCTATCTATATTCTCATACTGCAAGAAATTAAAAACCTATGAAACCTAAAACCTAAACATTTCAAAACAAGCCAACTACAACTATCGCAACACAAACTAAAGTAAGGTAAACGAATTACCTATGAACGAGTACGTATACAGTAAGTACATCTACATAGGTGCTAGAAGTGCAGGTACTTAAGTTTCACAAACGACTCATTTCAGTTATTGGCTCGGCAAACACAAATAAAAATTAATATCTGGCTTTTCAGTGTTGCGTCTTTTTATAATTATGCATGCTTTGTCAATTTTTGGAACAATGTTCTCCTTCGAACTGAGTGTCCGGGACGAAGTGTCATAGTTTTCATTATTTTTCCGTGGCCACGTCCTTGCCCGACCCGCAAAAGTCCGCTATGCGATAATTATTATGCATGTATTGGACTATTTTTGCATACAAATGAGATTGGTCGCTATTCGTGTTCTTATGCAGAATAAGACTTACATAAGCATAATCTAAACTTATTATAATTCATATAAACAAACAAGTCACCTTGATTTATTATTCAAACGGATTAGCGCACCCATATGCTACAGTTTTATTTATTTACTAGCTGTTCCCGGCATGCGTTGCAATGCCCTTTTTCCTACCTACTACCTGCCTGTGTACCAACTACCTACCTACCTACTACCTCCTACCCTACCTACCTACTACCCTACCTACCTACTACCCTACCTACCTACTATCCTACCTACCTACCTACTACCCTACCTACCTACCTACTACCCTACCTACCTACTACCCTACCTACTTACTACCCTACCTACTACTCTCCCGACTACCCTACCTACTCTACTATCCTACTTACTACCCTACCTACTACTCTACCTACTACTCTACCTACTACCCTGCCTACCTACCTACCACTTTCTCACCTTTTAAACCTTCCCTGGACTTCCACGAATAATTCAACACTATAATTAGCCAAATCGGTCCAGCCGTTCTCGAGTTTTAGCGAGACTAACGAACAGCTATTCATTTTTATATAATATAGCTGTACCCCGCGTGCGTTGCAATGCCCTTTTACCTGGCTACGTACCAACTACCTACCACCTACCTATTACCTACCTACCTACATACTACTAATTTCTCACCTTCTCTGGACTGCCACAAATGTTTCAAAACCAAAATTAGACAAATCGGTCTAGCCGTTCTCTAGTTCTAGCGCGACTAACTAACAGCAATTAATTTTTATATTATACGCAAACACCATTTGAAAAATCGTTTTTCTATTGGGAAAGAAACAGTAATTATTTGTGATTATTGTGATAATGTCGTATGGTCTGTTTGAAGTTGTCATTCGTTGACTGAACAACTGAACGTCACTCAATTGTTTTGCCTTCCCGGAACCTCTCCACTAACAGTTGAACTTTATGGGTACGGTATTAAAGCTCAAATTGATTTTACGTTTTAGTTAGAAAACGTTTGTATGGGAAAAAGAAAAGGGCTGTTTTTAGGGCTTTTCCGGCCATTATTCGAATTTTTCTCGCCGTAAGAACCATCCTTGAACTTCAACGAACATTTAAAAAAAAAAATCAGCCAAATCGGTCAAGCCGTTTTCATGCCAAGTCGTGACAACGGAAAACGGGTTTCATTTTTATATATATAGATTAATGCACTAAAAAAAATGTTTAATGCTTCATCTTAAATAACTTATGCTAGTTATAGAGGACCCCTTGCAAATACTTTGGAAAATAGGGAAAGTTACTGAAAGTATTTTTCATAAAATTTGTAGGCTTATTGAGCCCTATGAGTATGCAAAAGTTATCTTTGACGCTTCAATAAGTATAATGCTTGGTTTAGTCTACTCTTGTGGTTTAGTACTGCGTGTAGTGATAATTGTTTACGAGTAGGTACCTAAATAGTCTTTTTATATTGGAGGTGCCAAGCCTTCTAGACAAACGAAAGAGTATATCTATAGTAAATACATTTGGTGTAAAACTTTTCATAATACAGTTTTCTCTCGCTTACGAGTAAATCGATTGGGTCTTTGAATCAATTTTCTTTTTGTTATTTATGAAATGACCATAACACGCTTACTTTAATTTAAAAGTTATATCAAATTGAAAATAACTTTTGAATCTAGTACCGAAAACATGCCGACGGTTCCCGAATAAACCCGAGCGCGTGTGACGTCAGAATGTTAATTTCTTCATAGCAAGTTAGACAGGTGCTGCAGTGTTTTGTTTTCGGACATTTGTAGTCAAAAAAATCATAAAATCAACAAAAAACATCATTAAATCATCATTTGTATCATAAAATTTCTTCAACATTATGACGTCACAACAAATCGTGGCGCGTTCGAAGTCATGATTGTGGTTTTTTTAAGCTATTGCATAGCTTCTACCGCAGGCCTTGAGCGTGGGGACCGAATCCAGAAATTCCGTAACGAAAAAAACCTAACACCCCACACTTGACAAATTGACACTTGACAATGACTTTTTGAAATATCACGGTAGTCTCTTTAGTTCAGCAACCCGCCTTTAGGTGGCATTGGTTGTATTGGAAAACTACCGTAATCAGCTGTTTGTGAGAAAGTATATAGGTGTATAGGTATTTATCATCTATGTACAACAGTGAATATCTGTACTCGTATAATTTGTGTACAAAGTGTTTTAAATATGAATAAACAAAGTGCATTTATTAATATCAAAGAAAAAAAAACAAAGGAAAAAAAATACTGCATTAATAAAATAAATAAATAATTATAATTGCATAAGTTGATAAAAAATGCTTCACCGGGGCAGTCTCCAGTGCCACACGTCTTTTTTTTTTTTTTTTTAAATATTGGAGAACTATTCATTGAAAATAAAATTTAAGACTTTTTCGCATCGAATATTTACACAAACCGTGTTCAAGTTTAAAAATACATAAAAAAACGTTTTTTTTTAAATTTAAAAGCCCAATTCTTAGGTGAATGTAATAGACATATAGGGCAAACGAAGGGCACTTGTTCTCCCCACCACTGCGATCATTTTTTTGTTCTAGACCATACCTGGGAACCCCCTAGTTACGGAGATATTTGGGGTCAAAGTTCCAAATTTTTCACAGCTGTTTTGGTAAATACTAGTTTTTCAGGTTATAACTTTACTTAAATTACCTCAATGACCCGTTTACTATTAAAAGCATCCACTAGCACAATGTTTAAAGAGTGCTACATTGAGTTTTACCGTAAAATGTGAATTTTGACCCCAAAAAAAATCGTTTCCCAGCAAACATTTTTGCGTAGGGGTACTTAGTTTGATGTACATACAGAATGCTTGGTTGACGGCTGTGTGATGGGTTGATTTACATCCTGTATTATGGAGCCTGTGGGTCTAACTATTAGATTCTACTTGAATAAAATTAAAAGGAAATCCCTCAGTTTCTAAAGATAGGTTAGTGTTAAATAAGTGGTTTATATTTTTTGCTGCCGTTAATCTGGCGCCGAATCTTCTACACGCCTATTGTCCCACTCTGATCCGGGTCCAATATGGAAATGAAGTACTATTAACGGTTAATGCGACATTGTGTATAACTAATTTTAACATCCTATATGCAGTATATTGAGGACGGTCGGTGGATCATTAGTTTTTCCAATCACGGATGGGACGCCGCCTCTGAGCTCCGTATATAAGCTGGGGCGCGGGAGAAGAAGCTATGATATCAGCCGTCGCATCCATTGACTGCAGTCCTGTCTAGTGCCTACTAGATTTTATTTGGTGCTGTGTTTGAGGAGGATTTGAAAATCTTCAACATGTTCAAATTGGTGAGTTTTTAAATAATATTTAGCTAGCTAATTGGTGTGGTCTTTCCTGGTTGTTTCTAATTGGAAATCTCAAAAGGGATTTAGCTTTAAATACCCCCTTTTTCTGATTACAAGTATTGCGTATGTATACTTAGAGTCCCGTTCCAAGGTTTGATTCAGTGTTATGAAATATACTGTTCTTACGACTATAAATAGACATTGGTGCATAATAATGTAGGTACCACTAAGGTACATTATATTATATATAGCCATCCCCAACTGTATGTACTGTTATCGAATATTCTCCGAAGAAGTTTTAGAGTTCCGTAGTCTGCTGACTACGGAAACCTACATTGTGCATGGCCCGATACGATGTTTAGTGGTCGTGACTGCTGAGCACGGGCCTGGGTTCGATTCCCATATCAGGCAAAAGCAGCCACTGAGTCGGGCTTTGGGCCCGGTTAACGGCAATAGCATCATCATAACTGCTGAAATATGGGTGTTCTTATTTGTACACCTCTTTTTGACCCTTTGGGGATAACAGCCATAATGTTATGTGTGTTGTGTGGTAGGTATCGATAATCTCTATTCAACTCTATTGCTTATCGAATGTATCTGAAGACCGGCGGCATATGTTTAGAATCTGAAAGGTTCCTTTTAAGGGTAGCTTCGTCGTACTCGTACTATGTAAGTAGGTATGTGAACATTTCTAATCATATTCATTTCTCATTTATCAGTTAATGCTGGTTGCCTTCGCCGCGGCGCTGATGGTGAGCCCTGCAGTGGCCAAGCCTCAGGTGCTGGTGGACGGCTACTACGGCTACAGTTACCCCACCTACGCAGCCTACAGCCCTGTAGCGTACTCTTACTCCTACCCATATTACAGCTACGGTTACCCACTAGCCTACTATTAGCTCGCAATCAACACTTCGCCTACCCACCAAAGCGTGTATAAACATACCTTATGGCATCAAGGTTCGTGTTAATAATCGGTATTTAAAGTCATTGCAAAATTATACTGTAATTGTGTGATCATTGTGTTTTAAGCATGTAAGAGTCTGAGGTATTGTTATCAATAAATGTATCTGACCAGTATTGACTTGTTGCTTGTATTTTTTCTGCCTTTGATTGTTCCTAAACGGGGACATCATAAAGTTAAAGATCTGTACCATCATAACATACATAAGTAATATAACATATTCAATATTTGAATAATTTCTTTGCCTCAATGGTTTAGTGGTCGCAAGTGAAAATGCGGAACATGAGGTCTATTATTCGATTCTTTGGTTGGTTTCATCAGGGATTTCTCAGTTATAGCCTGATGAAGACAGTAGGCCCGCGGACGCCCCTATACTACCTACATCGGACTTATCTAAAGAAAACTAGAGAAATGTAGACGCAGTTACTATAAATTACACCTCTGAATATTCGGAGATAACAGGCGTGAAATGATGTAATGGATAATTTGCAGTTATGGAGTAAACATTGTTTCAGCAAATCGCCAATAAATTATCTTAACAGCTAGATGACTCATATTTTACACACGAATGGTGATGGTGCCGCTAATAAATATGCTGAACTATGAATGGATCTGATTTGCATAACGATTAAATTCAGAATGGGTCTTGCTATATATATGGATACCTACATTATGTACTGGTATGTTAATGACTCTATTAACTGACTTTATCAGTAAGATTTTATTAGAATGTTAGCATCTATGAATTAAACGTTCTCACTTCTCAGCAAGTTTTGTTCACCATCTGCCTAGCCTTTTTCTTACTAAGTTAGGGATGGCTTTTAGTCTGCGGCTAAAATGGGCCATTTACCCGGGGCGACTGCTTATATAAACTTTACAAACCAGTTACTGGGTCACTCAATCATCCTTTTTGGTAAGGCTGGTTGTCAGTCTTTTGGCCTTTATAGGTGCGTGAAAGATATGTTTACGTATTGAAACATAAGTAGGTACCCAAATCTTCATCAGCCCTCATTCTTATTATTTCTTATTAAACCTACTAGCATAACACTTTGTCCCACTTGTATAGTAGTGGGTATGTCATGTAATAGACGTGTGTTCTTCATGTTATGAGTCATAGTACCATAGTCTCTATATTATATGCGGGCTGGACAAGACATCATCATCGTCGGTCTAGCCTTTTCCCAACTAAGTATCTTGAGGTCGGCTTCCAGTGTTACCGTGTTCGTGTCTCGACGAAACGATACATAATTATGCATTAAAAAATTATGTTCATTGTTATGTACTTACATAACTAAACATGAAACTATGTAAGTAAGTACTTAGATGGTTTGAACCATATAATCCATTCGATTTGGGCATGCAAACAGGCGTACCCTCGACCCTCGTCAATAATTAACTAAGTTACAAGTTATAGCTAAGTTTTAGTTATGGAGATGTATGTACGTAGGCTTTCGCTACAGATAGCCGATCATTAGCGCAAAGCCCGTGTCGTCGTCGGTCTAAAATCTAAATAATCATGTCTGATCGGTCTTAAAAGTTACAGATGACTGAAAATGTATGTTAAGAAACACTAAATAATTTTTATCCAATTGTTTACACATCTTTTGTGTTTTCTGAAGGGGTAATAGCTGAAATGCAAGCATATCTCATTTTGCTTTGTGCCTATTAGAACGCTACCGAATGGCTGCTACCCATTAAACAGGCACCAACTCCAAGAGGACAAGAATGCGGAATCCAGGTGCCACCCACATCTATTATAATAAGATACCGATAATAATAAGTGATACACCTGATGACGCTATGGCACCTAATTAATATTGCCTTCGAATAAACCGATGATCATACTCGGTCACATCATTGACCGCACATGCTAGCACGCGCATGTACTCGACGTATTTAATCGGGATGACATAGTCAATGACACAATAATGGTGGCACTACAAGGCCACACTTACATCAGTTCTCATACTCCTCATTCTCATTTGTATGCCGGTGCAATACACCATCAGTCAAAGGCTGCAGACACATTGACACCTAATCCGCCTTTGGATACTCCATTAACGTTATCACGACTTGTCATCGATCAAGGAAAATACCTTGGTGTTATAGATTAAAAAGTGTGAACATATTAGGAAGTCGCCATTGTTTACATTTTCGTAAGCAAGTAGGTACCTAACAGGGACGTAGCTACCGCCGTATCTGCCGTATCAATTATACGGGACCCCCGGGGCACGGGGGCCCC
Organism: Diarsia brunnea; assembly: GCA_949774965.1. Taxonomy (NCBI): domain Eukaryota; kingdom Metazoa; phylum Arthropoda; class Insecta; order Lepidoptera; family Noctuidae; genus Diarsia; species Diarsia brunnea. The sequence goes on along the minus strand of OX458999.1, from coordinate 13,811,595 downwards.
CGACGTGCTTAAGCAAAAATTTATAAAACTTCCATTGATATAAAAACTAAAGATACGGTCGTCCGAACATTTGCTCGACGCGTTCGCCATACAGAGAATTGGTGTAGTCTGCTTGTTAACGTAACCTTGTATAAGCGGTGTGGTATTTTCGAGGTATAAAAAACATAAATAAAGCTTTTAATAAAATTAATGACCGCACCCGAAGAGAGCCGATCGTGGACTAGTTCACTTCGGCTTAGGAAAGAACGTTTTAGGACCAAGTTCGAGGCGTCATTTTAACATGCGGTCCGCCCAGTCCTTACGCAGTAATATGTAAGTCAATGAAAACTTCCCAATTTTTTTTTATTTTAGAAATGACAAAAGTCAAAAAAAGCAATTTCGGTTTTTCCCGCATAAAGCGTGCGATCTAAAGTCGTCATCAGCTATAATAGTACATTATGGTAAGTGTGTAATGTTGGTGATTACCGCTGAGGCGCCATTGAGACCCGAGCCATTAGGTGAGGGTCTTAAGAGAGCTGAGGATGGTAATCATCAATACACCCGTGTATCAAACGACGTTTTTCAACACACTTGTGAAGAAAATAATAAAAAAAATTCACAATGGCGGGAAAAATTAATCAGTTTTCCTACGCGCATCTCCGTCTGCTGGATTATTTAAGGTCACAAAATATACTCGCAAACAACCAAAATGGATTCAGATCTGGTAAAAACACAGAGGATGCCATATTAGAGTTGATAGGTTCAGTAGCTCAAAATCTAAATATTATAAATCGTAAATTATGCCTATAAGAGAAACTCTGAAAAAAAAACGCACCTCACATTCTACCTCGACGGTGGTGAGTAAACGAGTGCATCGTCATAATGTAGCCTCTTTCTCAGCGCTTTAGTCCGAAAACCATTAATTTTACATAAAAACTATAAGAGACATTTTTTATAGATAATTTTATGAGGAACAATTTTTATAATGACCTCTATTGACCTCCGAGCAATAGGTTGCGAAATATTTGCAAAAAACTGATTTTCGTGACCTTTTGACCTTTGTAACTTTTTTAGCCGGCACGATATCGATGTCGATTTTTCACATCTTCATAATATCACCGAAATAAAGGTGTATACAAAAATTCAGCCCACTAGGAATTTTTCCCCAGATGAAACCTAAAATGACTGGACTATACGGGGTTCCGCAAGGTAGTGTCTTAGGACCTACGCTTTTTCTGGTTTACATAAACGAGCTTTGCAAACCCAATCTTAAAAACTCCAAATTAATTACTTACGCTGATGACACTGTAATCCTGGTTCGTGGCAGTGACTGGAACGAGGCTCGAATTCGAGCAGAGTCAGCCTTGCGAGTTACTATGAGATGGCTCACACAGAATTTGCTCACTCTCAACTTGGATAAAACCAAATTTATCACTTTTAGTCCAAGGAAAGCGTCACAGTCAGCCCCTCCCTTCCGTCTGACAGCTCATGCGTGCTATACAATTAGCACTGCCACCTGTGGCTGTCCTGAAGTTTTGCGCACGGACTCTATAAAATATCTTGGGGTCTGGGTGGACAGCACATTGACATGGAGTGAGCAGATCGATTCGCTGGTCTCTAGGGTAAGAAAATTGATTTTTGTTTTTAAAAATCTAAGGACATCCGCCAATTTCTCTACCCTGACAACTGTGTATTTTGCTCTTGCCCATTCCGTGTTAACGTACTGTATTTCCGCCTGGGGTGGGGCTGGTAAATGTCTTCTGTTGAGTTTGGAGAGGGCGCAGAGAGCTGTCTTGAAGGTAATGGCCTTCAAATCCTATCGTTTCCCTACCAGCGAACTGTACACGCTATGGGAGTTACCGACAGTAAGGCACTCTTTTGTGTTAAGTACAGTGTTGTGAAAACATTTAAGCTTGTCTTTTGACCCAGATTGTAGAAAACACAAACGTGTTACTGACAGAGTCATGCTCGACATCGAGTATTAAATTGGAAATTGTTCGCCGCCAGTTCATTTTCTGCAGTCCCGTGCTTTATAACAGAGTAAATAAAGTGCTTTCTATTTACCCATGTACTTTCCGGGATTGCAAGAGAATTACTGATCTATGGCTTCATACTCTTACATACGATGATTTGGAGAATTTAGTCAAACCATAAAGACTTTTCTTCCGTAGACATGCACACCAAACACACATAGCGTGGAGTGTGCTCGTGGAAAGGTTCCACAAACACACTCTACACATACACCCCACAGACACGCACTACACTCACATAAAACACTCCTCCCCCACATGCACAACATTAAATACTTACCTATTTTATTTTTTGGCTATTTTTACTTCATTATTATTTAAATTTTTACCATCTACTTTTTAACTGTTTTATTTTTGCTTGTGGTTATTGTTTTCTTTTTTAACCCCTAATGTATTGTAAGCTAAATCTGGAACGCTGTCGACTCCCTCTTGGAGGTGGGCGTTAATAGCTGCGACACAGTTTTCAACTAATGCAGCTATTTACGTACGCAATGAATTTGTTATATGTTTTTGTTCCAATAAAGATTTTATTATTATTATTATTTAACAGCGGCGATCGGCCATAGACTGAAAGAATGAGGTTTCTTTTTTTTTGGCTTTTCGCGGATAGCGAAAAATTACGTAGGGTAACGCAAAAATTTCTTATGACGGTAAAACTCAATGTAGCACTCTTAAAACATTGTGCTAGCTAGTGGATGCTTTGAATAATAAACGATTCATGAAGGTAATTTAAGTAAAGGTAACAACGAGTATTCCAAAAAAAATCTGTGATTTTTTTTCCCAGCTAGCGTCTAGAACAAAAAAATGAACGCAGTGACTGACGGGGAGAACAAGTGACAATCGGCTACGTTAAGGGTACTTTTATACCCTTTATTTATGTCGCCAAAGAAGCCTATTGAGGCTTCTTTTGGGTAAGCTCGTTCTATGGTAGACCCCATTTCTGTCCTCAGGACAAAATTGAGGTCAAGAGATTTTTTTTTCATATAATATATATTTAATGGGCGTTCCCATTTTGTAATAAAAAGATTTTCTATTTTTCATTTTAGGGGCACACCACAAAACGAAACAACATTTTGTTGTAAATTTTTGTTTACCACGCTATACAGTGATAAACAAAAATTATATTCATTATACTATCAAATAGGTAGATAGGTATATTTTTTTTTGTTTTTTAAAAAACATTGCCCCACACTAGGAATTTCTCCTGTATCGCGGGTGCGTTCACAAACATATAAAGTCACATACACAAATACCCAGACCCGAAACAACTATCTGCAGGCCATACAAATATTTGTTCCGTGCGGGGATCGAACCCGCGACACGCTTAGCCGCTTAGCCACTGCGCCAACCGTGTCGTCATATCGCTACATATTATAAAACAAAGTCCTTCGCCGCGTCTGTCGGTCGTCTGTTCGCGATAAATTCAATAACTACTGCACCGATTTTCATGCTGTTTTCACTAAATTCAACCCCTAATGGGAGTTAAATAGAAGATGGAAGTTTGTTGGGATACTTTTCGAAATCCACGAGGGCGAAGCCGCGGGCAAAAGCTAGTCCACTATAAATCAATACTTGATCTGCGATTTCGGCGGTCTCTCCAGCCCTGGAGTCGTAGTGCTAATTGGCGCATTTCTTCCTGTCTGCTCCGACTTCCGGTATCTCGGTTCACTCGTGCCAAGCGATGGCAAAAAAATAGACCGTAGTGTTAAGCACAGAATGTTAACACGGGATGGATGAAAATGGCGGCAGGTCACGGAAAACAATCTGGGGCTCTCGCATCCCCCTACAACTAAAAGGGAAGATTTATAAAACAATGGTTAGACCTTGTATGGATCGGAATGTTGGGCCACAAAATTGATGAATGAAAGGCATTTACATGTGGTTAAGATGTTAATGCTTAGGGGGATGTGCGGTGTTACGCGATTGGATACTATTAGAAATGAGTACATAAGAGGAAAACTGAAAGTGGCGCTGGTGACTGAAAAGTAATGTGGAAATCGGTTGTCGTGGTATGGGCATGTGAGATGTGGATGGGTATAAGAGTAGAGGAGGACCAACCAACGATGGATGGACTGTGTTAAGAATGATATGGTAAGAAAGGAGGTGGCTCATGAGATGACGAGAAACAGAGAAGTATAGAAGAAGAAGACGTGCTGCGCCGACCCTAGATGAATTGGGATGTGGGCAAGAGAATGATGATGATAACTGTATATCATCAAAGTGGAATAAAACACAGAACTGTTTAAGTATATTACGTAATTAGGGATTTAATTACTTTTTTTTTATAATTAAACCATACATTTAAAGTACTATTGCAATAAACTTTTTACTGCCACGAAGCAAAATCTAAACATAGACAAGACGTTCGTTTTCTAATTTCTTCTAAGAATTTGCAATTTGCGCCTGTTTCAAGTGGTTTCAACCCCAAATTAATAACAAGTCAATGAACAACTTTTACGTAGGGCGTTCAAGAAATTCTTGATTATTTGCAAATACACTACCTGGAAAAGCAAGTAGGTACTTACAAGCAACGTTATCTATACGTACTTATCTATACTAATATTATAAAGAAGTAAAGTTTGTGTGTTTGTTAAATTGTAAGGGGTAATCTCGGGATGTACTGAACCGATTTCAAAAATTCTTTCACCGTTGGGAAGCTACACTATCCCCGGGTGACATAGGCTACTTTTTATCCCTGTATTCCCACGGGAACGGGAACTACGCGGGTGAAACCGCGTGACGTCCGCTAGTAGGTATTATAAAGCGGTAAAGATTGTCATTTGGATGAGTGATCCAATTCCAAGAACTCTTTCACTGGAAGGAAGTTATTGGTATTTTTTCGCTATACAATTAGAATCGAGGCGTGAGCGATAGCCAGAACAGAGCCCTTTATCCCTTTCACACCAACAGACAGTGAATCAAAAGCTGAAAATAATTACAAGAGAGACTATTATTAACTCTACACAGGATTGTTGTTATATTAACTCTACACAGGATTGTTGTTTCACTCAGTATAAGCGTCCTTATAACATTTCCGAAATTTTCAGTTTATTTTTGTAATCGCTAAGTGCTGCCCATCATCGTCCAAAAATTTTGAAAAGCTAATTCATTTTTTTTTATTTTCTCATGGTTTTAATTGATTTCATTAAACGTAGCCAGAATGTTTTAAAATAAGTGATAAAAAAACCTTCTTCCTTTTTTTTTTAATTATTAGAAAAATATTTTTTAGTGTTGTTTTACTTGGAAAAACGGACGGTGTAAATGGTCCGTGTTACCGAGGCTCCTGACCACGGAAGAGTAAAAGCATTGCATTCCCTTGACAATGGTGAAATTATTCTTCTAAATATGTTTTAATAAATATTAAAGTTCTCATCCTTCAATTATACTTAACTATTGAAAACTTTTTGAACGCCCTTCATACCTAGATGACATTTAATTAAAACAAACTAACGCTAATATCATAATAGAGTTCGTCCTTAATCACTCTAGAAAGTTAGAAACTGCGTTATTATACAATGAGTGGACTCCAAAGTGATTCATAAGCTGTCTAGTTTACATTATAAAAATACATAAATAGGAACCTTGATAAAGCATAGCATAGGTACCAGCATATTTTTTAGTTATTTTAAAAATAGGTATTTTTTCTGTCTATTGATGTTACAGTCTGGCTATCATAGTTATATATATAGTCAGAAGTAGACACATTGACTAAGCCTTTATGTAAATGTCCTTCTGTGATAAATCGTCAATATTTGTACAAAACTCCTCATTTTATAAAGGATGGTTTTTCACTTTTATCCATAGTTATTTTTAGGCACATTCCTAATAGTAAAAAAAAACCAAATCGTCCAGTCATCATCATGGCTCGACCGATTTGTTTTTTTTTAATGTATTTTCCCCGTTTACTCGATGGAGTAATTGGGGGGAAATACATTAAAAAAAAACCGGCAAAAAACGATGTCTGTTGTATGGTAGCCTAAAGATCCGACGAATTAAGAACCTCCTCCTTTTTGAAGGCGGTTAAAAATTGTGTAGGTAAATTACCTAGGTAAAAGGAAGTCAGCTACGTTTGCCTTTTTTTTTTGGGGGGGGTGGGCTCTTGGGCAGACGAAAGGGAGTGTCAGACTTCTACTGACTAAAAACCGCCCATGTTCCTTCTTAGCCCTTGCGCCGAGGCTGCGGTATCTCTTTTGAACAACCCGCAGCCCCGACGGACGTCGGCCCTTGCCCCCGGCCCGGGCCCCTTCCATGTTGCTGACATCTTTAAGAGGCGCGCGTGGAACAGAACGCGCCGTCGACACGGCCTGTCGTCGACTCGTCGTCATAAGACTGACGGACGGCGACTACGGCGAGCTAGCCCAAGACTCACCGTCCAGCTACGTTTGCCTTGTGACATTTTTCGCCTTGAAGTGTTACTACCATTTCAGTATTTTTATAATGTAAACTTGTTTAAAGTTTAATACAGGTGGTATTGTTTAGTTGATGATTTAAGTACCTACTTTTAATATTTAGATAGTACCTACACTGTTCTTAAACATTTATATAGATAGGTAGGTACTGAATTTCAGAAAGCGGAATTTCTAATCGCTGAGATTAACATTTTCTATTCTGCCGATTATTACATTTACATCAAGGGAATGATCATGTATTTTATTATGCATTCATATTACACATTAGGTATCTACATTTAGTAGGAGAAAGGTTATTTTCTAAAGTAAAATAATACGTTAAGTCGAAGAGGAAGTCGATAAGCGTTGATACTATTCGTAGTTTACATACGTACATAATATATTATGCCTTTAAACATTATACATTCTTAATATATGATAAGCTATAATTTTCCTATGTATAGGCAAGTAAGTTAAGTTAGATATAATTCACAATTTAGTTATCTACCAGTCAAAATGATTATTTTCACAACACATACATCACTGTCGTTCTCGCACAGAGTTTAGAAGTATCTATATAAATCACTTGAGGTGGTACTTTTACACACTTGTTTTCTCATCTTCTGTCACTTTAAAGTTAACATGAGTCTGTTGTGAAAGTGGTGTTCACGAATGTTCTGGTGTTTGGAACTGTAGTGTTTAGGCGACTTCTAGGTCAGAGTCGGAGTCGTCGGTGTAGTGGCGTGGAGTGGGCGGCGCGGGCGGTGCCAGTGCAGGCGAATGCGCCGGAGACAGCGGCTGCCGCGCCATCAAGGGCGCGCGCCCGCACGCTCGCTCCTCCTGCAGCTTGCGAAGCCGCTCCTGCTCCTCACGTTTCTGCTTGCGCCATTTTGCGCGGCGGTTCTTAAACCACACCTGTGGAAGAAAATGAAATGTCAATAGGTACTGTCTTAACTTGTTGTATGCCGTTTATTGGAGACAATTAAAAAGCCATTGTATCTCGCGTGGATATACATTCCGGCGGCACACGAAGGGTTAAGAAATAGTGGAAAGCTTCGCTAAAGAGAAGCTGAAGTAAAAAAGACCACTCAGTCAAGGTGCTTTTCTAACCATTATGATACCATTACAATAACATTACATGGTACCTACCTACCAATACAAATGAAAGGTGTCCAATATTTTTCTAAAATCTAACAGACGGACTAATTAGAATCATATTTTATTTAGTCAGTAAACATATCTATGTTGTACATTCCCCTGATATTTTACACACAGGTAGTAATCTTAATTTATAAATGTATCAGAAAAAGGTTTCAACTATGTAGGGATGTTTAATAAGCAAGAGCCTTAACCTTTCGTATATAAAACGTATATATATAACGTAGATCTACGCGAGACACAATGGGTTTTTAATTGTGTCTAATTACACGGCATACGAAAGGTTAAGATTTAGGCCTGCAAGATACCTAATAACCAGTAAGTACCTACTTAGTAACTGTTACTTTCCATTATAAACATTTCTGACTTAAATACAATACTGAAAAGTACAACTGCTTTATTTGGTAACATTACATGGTACCTACCTACCAATACAAATGAAAGGTGACATTTTCAATCAGTTGTAATTAGGTAGGTTGTTTAAGGTACGCTCCTTTAGAACAAAAATAAACTTGGAAACTTATTTCCGGAAGAACTAATATAAACGTTTCTAAAGGTTACAAATATTCGCAAATATCTACTAAGTAAGAAATACAAATTTTATCAACCGATTCCGAAGGGACCCGTATTCATATGCGTATTATCTAAATCTGTATATTGGTTCGAAAACTTAACAATGGATAACAAATAACAAAGATCCAAATATACGGTGTGATATCATAACTCAAAGGTTTCTTTAATATTGAATCATTCAGTTCAGTAGCTAATGTGAGACGAGCCGATCTCTTGTAAACGATCAATTGGTTGTTATACACCGTGTTATCTACGGACAATTGGAACGACCCAATTTTGTAGCAAACATTGACCGAGCTACTGAACTACATAATAACGAAAAAAACCACAAAGCTGATATTGTTGTTGAGGTATCATTGATAGTTCCCGGTAGAGAGGGGCTGCGCGGGCGCGCTTCCACTCGAGTGGGCAGACACAAGTGTGAGATGTTCCCAGACTGCGGGTGGTCGCCGGTCCGGCTGGCCGGGCCATTGTAGCACCTCGCCGTCACAACACTGGACCAGCCTTCGTTCCAATCGATGCATACGAATTTATTTGTTAGCTCCCGTCTTCTTTACAAAACTGACGTTCATTGATGTTGTATGTGAATGTAAATATAATGGAACTCTTTACAGAAAACTATCATGCATGCAGGCGTAGCGAAACGTATTCTGAACACTTTAATAATTTATAAGTAAATAATAAGAAATCAAATTTTATTCTGAACCGAAATACTAATTTATCAGAATATATTTTAAAGAATATCTTTTCAATATTGTTTCCATCTAGTCTAACAGAACCACAGAACAGATAAAAGAGACCTCTTTTATCTGTTCTGTGAACAGAACCATGAGTCCAAAAAGTGGCTAACGTTTTAAGCTAGAAAACATTTTAATTAACAGTTTTCATTGATATTAAAATCACGAGAACACATAATAAATATTATAATCCAAAACCTTTTTCCCTAAGATAAGTCTAGTCCGTGATCCGTCACCGGGGTCCATACAAAATCTACATTTTAAAAGGGGCACCCTGAGCTTATTCAGTAGGAACCTTTAAAATTAATTCGTAAACGATAGCACCATTGTCGGAGTTAATTGCATTACAAGAGTCGGTCGGCGGCGGCGGCCGACAAAGGTCCCATTAACTTTCGATGAAAGAGTGACGGGGTTTTCGCGTTCAGCGTCCGCCCGCACCCCTGCGCTCATTGGGCGCCACTCAAGCGGCAAATATGGCCGCTGCCATCGCCAGACTCCGGGGCTCCGCGCTCGCCGGTTCCTTACACCCGCTCGCAGGCCTCGCACCCGACTCCTTTGTCATTCCTCACCCACAATAAGATTAGTCCGATGTTCTTTTGTGTCCTACTGATTGTGTTTGGTTTAACTCGTTTGCTGTTTTCATTGCAACCGATGAGTTCATTTTCTGCAATAAAAGCACCCCTGTTTTCTGCGTATCGTTAAGTGCGTTACGTACCTACTTTAACTGTTTGAGAGATAAACAAACATTGGAATTGGACATTTATTTCAGAAGTCCCCACCGAGATTGGGGCGGTATTCATAATAATAAATTCTAAACGTCATATGATAGCTATTTGGGTCCATGGTTGATCCTTTAGTCAAAGTAATGTTCTTCAGGCTATAGGAGGCGGGCGAGGAGATAAGGAATAATAAGGATAAGGAGATGGCTGAAAAAATCTGATAAATTCCTGAAGAATGGTAATGAAAATGTTCGAATTTCTTTAGATTGTCTCTCAAATGAATATACCTGAATAGGGTAGTTAGCAAGAAAAATCTAATTAGTCCGTCAGATAGATTACCAAAAAATATTGGACACGTATTTTTTCTTTTTTCACGTAAACAAACAATGAAGACGATACAGTGCTTGGAAAACTCGTGTGTCGTCATATTCTAAGACATATGTATGACATTTTTTACCGGTGAGTGACGTCACAAACCCCCACTCAAATCGTTGACACGTTTTATCTTTGTAATTTTTTATTGATTTGATAAACCAAAAAATACGTACTTATCCAATATTTTTCTATAATCTAACAGACGGACTAATTAGAATCATATTTTATTTAGTCAGTAAACATATCTATTGTTGTACATTCCCCTGATATTTTACACACAGGTAGTATAATAATTTATAAATGTATCAGAAAAAGGTTTCAACTATGTAGGGATGTTTAATAAGCAAGAGCCTTAAGATTTAGGCCTGCAAGATACCTAATAACCAGTAAGTACGATACTTAGTAACTGTTACTTTCCATTATAAACATTTCTGACTTAAATACAATGCTGAAAAGTACAACTGCTTTATTATTAGGATCACGTTCACCGTAGCATTACATAAATCAAAGCCTTTCATTCACCAGGGACCTATTGTTGATACGGGTACCAACACTACCTACCTAGATTAAAATAGATTAGCTTCATTAAGCGCCGTCGGAACTCTCGGAAGCTTATAGGCATAGCTTACATTGGAAGTTTGATATTCCCCATTGTTTGATTCCATTGAGAGCGTGGAGAATTCCCAAATTCTATTGTACGCGGTTGCAGCGGACTGGCATCATGCATGCATAATTTCAATGCGGTAATGTTCATTCTGCTGCAGACAAACACTGTATTGAAGACCTAAACTATGCGGAAATTACGTTAACATAACTAGATGAAACATTTAAATGTTTTTAATGGGAAATATTTCATTGATCCTCTAAAAAGTCATTGAGCTTCTAATCCTGTACTTTTTTGTCCTTTTCACATTAATATTCTTTCCTATTCTGATGGGTAATATTTATCATGGGTTCTCATGGGTTATGGGTTTGGTAGCTTAGAGCTATGACCAACTATGCGCATGTCAACATGGTTGAAGTAACCAAGCTGGGACACCCACGGCAAAATGGGTTAGAGTGTTCTAAATTAAAGTAATCTGGGGTTCAGTTCACTTATTTATTATTGCTGGTTTATGTAAGTATGCAGGTATATTGTAACAGTTTTGATTCATAAATCTTGTTTTCACATTTACTACTTATAATGATAATAATTTGAATATTAAAAAACTGCCTTGTTGGTCTAGTGGTCGCAAGCGCAGTAACAGCCACAGAGTCTGGATTTGTACCCGGTTAATGGCAAAAGGCTCGCCCCCTATGTGACTTAAACATAACTGGCGAAATGTGGGTGTACTATTAGGTACACCTCTGCCTAACCCTTCGGGGATTACAGGCGTGATGTAATGATGTTATGTTACTAAAAAACCGGCCAAGTGCGAGTCGGTCCGTACCATAGTACCTAGTAGGGAAGCCCCCTTTAAAGTTTGTCATTCATATAGTGCCTGCATAAATAACAAAGTTATCTTTGCGGTTTTTGAAAATGTGCTTTACCCCAAAAACTACTAACTATATCTCGTTCAAACTAATTTTGGTTGAAAGTTTTCATTGAAATCTACAGCACGATATTTTTTTTTATTTTTGATAAGAAATGGCTTCAGAAATCTCTATGTCATTTTGAAAGACCTATCTATAGACACCCCGCACCGTGTATAGGTTTGGTTTTATTGGCCACGTGATCAAACTTCTAATTTTATAACTAAGCCACGCGAAAATGAGATAGCCTCTAATAAACCAATTCGTCTTTTTACCCGACTGCAAAGGAAGGGTAATGTTTTACAATGCCAACTAAATATCTTACAGAGAGTGTCAAGTAAAGATCATCAATTAAGTACCGTAACTTGTGAATGTTGTGTGCGTCTTTATTAGAAAACCCCATGGAAAATAGTTGACAATTTTACTCCTCCGTGAACATGGAGGATGAAACTCACCTATATACGAAAGAGTGCCTGTGAAAATTCACGAAGTTTTTCCGATTCCTAGTTTGAAGTTTGTATAGATACTTACCTATTATGAAATCACAGGGAACAGCTAGTATGACATAATAATTGCAATCTCACGACAGACACTTAGTTGCATATTAGCACGATATTGAATAGGTACGATAAATTAAGTCACGTCGAGATAACTCACGCTTTGGAATATTAAGTATATAGTCTGCTTGAATTAAAATAAATAAACAAGTGTCAACGTTTAAGTAGTAGTTCATTAGGACGGCGCGGATGTGTCGTGTGGGAAGACAAACAGATGAGACGGTTGGGCGGGGCGCAGTGCCCGCGGCGATGGGCACCACGCCTCGACGCCTGCCCACCCCCGCACCCAAAACACTAGCTACTTAGCGGGACAGTAGCCTAGATATAACTATAACTTGCTATATCCAACTACCATATCAAAACTACCCTTAAATACAATATTTTGAGAATTTTCGTCTGAAAATGGCAGTAGCAACCTCGATTGAGTACTTAGGTTCTGATCATACTCGTAACTAGCCCGTGTTGAAATCCTTATAGTAGAGATATTGTAATAGCAATACAATCGTTGTTCGTTTATTTGTTGCTAGTCAATTTTATAAATCCTTTTTGTGTATTTGGAACGAAGTTCCTTATCGCGCATTGTGAAAGGGGGCTAGACGGAAAAAATTCTTACAAAAAGTTGTCACGACACTTTTTGCTATAGTAAGCTATTGTAAGCTGTGCGGCGTCGCATGTTTCTCTGTCTGTCTCTCTCTCTCTTATAGAAAGCAAGCAAGATATTTTCATTTCTACATTTTTTTTTTTTGTTTTCGTTATTTTTGGTTTTTCAATAAAAAATAATAACAATAACTTCGTTCCATCCGGGTGTTCCTTGACACCTCTCAAGTTTTTTTCTCACAGAATGGGTTCAGCGTTTCCAGTTTTCTTGGAAAATTAAGACTACATAATTACCAAATCAATGTGGCTGTTCAATGCGGACGTTCAGTAGTATCGATTTATCGAACCCTTTCAAATGAAGTGAGGAAGAGAGAGAAAGAAGAGATTTTTATAAAAACTTTATACTGACTGACCGTTCGATTTCAAGATGAATGATGAAGAGAATGCGTACTGTATACGCCATAACGTCAAAAATGTTGACGTTATGGCGCGCATAACCAATTCAATACAAAGTTATAAACCCATGAATATTGTTATATCGACCAAAGTTTATTTTACCAATATTACGTTATAATCTACGTATTACTATGTATGAAATTTGATAAGAGGCTTTACCGAGTTAATACGAACGAAACAAAAATAACATGTCGAATTAACAGTGATGAATGATTACTTTTGTGAATTATAAAAGGATTGTGGGTAATGTTTTGGTTTCGTAGAACATTAATTGTATTCCAGTTTTCCTGGACCCACGTTACGTAGAATAATGAAAATTTATAAAATTTGAGCTGTTGACCGCGGCTTCAAACGAAAATTTTGAAGTGGATGTGTGAGAAAAAGACGGTAGCCCATCCCAGGATATAATCTCCTTGCCAAACTTCATTACGATCCGATCAACTGTGCAGTCGTTAGAAAGGTATCTAACAAACTATGTTACTTTCGCATCATTCACTTCAGTAGGTACTAAACATTTTTCATTCACCTACTCTACTTGAACGCACTTTACTTTCCATAGATCACTATGCTCATCTCGCAATAATAATAATTATGCTAGTAGTCTTCCTTGCTATTACAAGGCGCACTTCAACGACTTCACGCTATAGAAACGTTTAATCGGCACCAGTTAAGTGACAAGTTAATAACGTTACTTACTGTATATCAATCTCCGTCACTGTAGTTTTACGAGAAAGTAGGTAACTTTTGCCCGAAAATAAATGCCCCAAAACCGATTGTTTGTTGTTGCAAACGATGATTTCGTAATTATTTTGTCCATTGAGAATATTCATCGTCCAAAAAGAGGTTCGCGAATCAGAATTTAAATGATTTTCCGGAAAACGGATTTTCAAGAAAAACAACCCGTTTTTGGTCTAATCGCAAAAACCGGGGATTCAACGTACTTACAACATTTTTACCTGCCCGGTAATAAAATTGTGTTAACCAGATGTTTATTTCTGACATTAAGATTGGTGAATGAAGAATATAAAAAGATATCGACGTCACGGTAAACGTTGTTTAGTAATATAAATATGTACGTAATGTATGTTTAAGGTTTGCAACGGCAAACCATCGTGTGAACCGCACGGATGGGGCCGCAGCGGGCGCGGTGCGAGGCGGGCGCGGCGCGGCGGCGAACCGAACCCAAACTTATTGTAATAATGTTGTTAGAACAAACACCGCGCTCCCTCCGCCTTGTTTGAGATTACAATTACGGTTTTAGCGAACTGATTTATTAATGGACCGCCTGATCCGCCCTTGATACTTTAATGTCGATTTAATTTGCATATCTAGGTAAGTAGATGCTTGTGTTTAAGATCTAGCTGGCTTTTTAAAAAACTTTAGTTAGCTAGCTTTAACTAGCGATAGGTGTCACTGCTGCCTTTAGGGCTATTTGTGTCTTCTTCTTCAAATACTTTGCAAGAGATCCACCTACTCCAATTGCAGGTACCCATTATCGTAACAAACACAATCAGTGAATGATATCTAACGATGTGTGTCACTGTCATGTATGCACGGTATGTACTTATGTAGCATAATACTAATTCTACTTTTGTAGAACACCTAAACTATCTAAATTGTCACTGCTCCCCTAGACTCTACGGGCTCTACCCAATTAATTAAAATGTTTCAGTAAGGTTATCTAACCGTGAAATGTCACACATCAAACAATTGCACATTAACATCAAACAAAGTAATGAAAGTCGTTGTTTTTTTAATCCCGCTCGTCGTTATACCCTCACACCTGTCGTATTTCATTTCCCCATTAGTAACGAAATGCATTAGTCAATATTAAAGACGCCATCCGCGACTATAATTCCACAAAGGGCACTTCAAATCACACCCATCTCTTTTCGGTTGATGTCAAAACATTACTCTTCTCTACGGCCGGAGGCTGAAAAAGTATCCCCTCGTGTCTGTCACTTCGTATCAATTACCGCACGCAAACACCCATGCATCGCTCGGTGACGAAACGACGTATCTGCGCTCCGAGCGCCACTCGAACCGAAATTCAATTGTCAAAAGATTGCTTTAATAGTACCACAATACCTTCGCAAAGCGAAAAAGTATTTCATTCCCGCGACAGCCTTACAAAATAACACTTAAAGCTACATAAGTAAATGTCAAATTCGTTGAGCCGCACTAGCCCGTAGGGAGTCCCCGAGGGTCGTTCTGCAAACAACTCTCCCCTAAACGTTATACTTTGAAAACAATAATTTGTATTGCGTATCGAACGCGTCTATAAATAATAGAGTGATACTTCACTCGCTGATGTGACCGCGCTTGTTTCAACGAGCTCAAAATAATTATTTAATTGATAACAGTTTTATGGGCAGTTTTATGCGTTAAATCGTTTATTATTCTTGTGTTAAGGTATTGTATTACCTGGCTTGATAATAACAGCTGCTCAGGTCGACGTTTAGGTTAAGCTGTGCTTACCTAGGATAGTCCGTGGATGCAATGGGTCACCACCTATCCTACATACCGAGTTTCCACCGTGCCTCGGAAAGCATATTAACTCATTGGTCCCAGCTGCACTGTATACATTTATTTTGCACTCGTTACAGAAAGTCAGGGGCCTGAAAGTGCCGTGTCGACGGCGCGTTCGTGTTCCACGCGCGCCTCAAAGAGATGTCAGCAACATGGAAGGGGCCCGCAAGGGCCGACGCCCGTCGCGGTTGCGGGTTGTTCGCAAGAGATACCGCGGCCTCGACATGAAGGGCTAAGAAAGAACATGGGTGGTTTTTAGTCAGTAGAAGTCTGACACTCCCTTTCGCTCTGCCCAAGGGCAGGAGGGGTTATTTGATGATTTTCCACCCACCATAAAAAAATAAAAGCCTGAAAGTCCGACAACCTGTCTTGAGTAATAACCCAGTATTAACTGGGTTGTAGAGGTCAGATAGGCAGAAGCTCTAAGGAAAGTACTGATATTCAGCTGCGTCCGGTTAGACTGAAAGCTGACTCTCTTATAGTTGGAATAAGGCTAAGCGAATGATGATGCTCAGGTATTGTATTGTGGTAATATGTTTTCAATTTTCCGACTTAGATACTTTTTGGGTTTACAACCTTAACATAAACATTATTAGAGCCGACCAATTGTAAATTATTATTCTGGAAGCTATAGTTATTTATGTATTTAAATATCACTTTATTTATAAAAAAAGCAAAGTCTTTTGAACGTCATTTCATAAAGAACAGGCAATAAATACCACTACAAAGTTGTACGTTTTTAGGGTTTCACTCCAAAAGTGTGTCACCGCGGGACCGGGAACGGGTGTCCAAAGAAGGATAAATCTCAAGATTTATTCTCAGTAACCGGTTAGTTTTTGCATGGTGTAGTATCTGTATTTATTGTGCAAATTGTGGCACCATTTTAGCCTGCTACTGTTTAGTGGCAATCTGCTGTAGAAGCTCACAATGATTGGAGCATCAGGCACAAATTTCAGGAAAGATAATTTTTCTTCTTGGAAAAGGGTCCAATGCATATTTTATAAGACTTGAATGAAGTAAACAACTTACTCTGATCGTTCATTATAGGTTATTATGACTGAGCTGATTTAGATAGATCAGATATGCGTTAGGTTAGGATTGTTTTAACCCGGTAGTAGGTACGTTTGCATGAGATTTCTCCACGAGGTCGAAGCCTCAGGAAAAGGCTAGTATTAATAATCATAATTATACTTCTTGATAATATGAGAAAGCTACAGACCTAAATACCGTACAAAGGTAACGTATAAAAATAATTGCCAACGAACATGAACACACAGCCGTCGTTATTTGAACTGTGTATACCTATGATATAAGTACAATAAAGAATTGGAAGATTGTGTTATCACCGTTTCGTTTGACAATGAAAGAAGAGCAACAAGCGTAAAATGAAACAGGACGAGCTCTTTGATCACTTGATGTCGGATCGCTGCTCAGCTCATAAAGGCGTTATTGCTTTCAGACGACACGGAAGCGCAGGACAAAATGGCGCCGCTTTATTACTTAGTAACACATTGCTAGCGTATCTGTTTTATTGTAGCTACCTATTAGGAGATAAGTCCTACCGGGGGGAGGCTGCAGATCACAAGAAAGAGCGGCCGGGCGCTGGGGGCTGGGCGGAGCGTCACGCCCACTTTTTCTTGTTCATCGCTGTGTGTTGGATGTTCTCCGTTTGTGTCATCTGCGTCGTCTGCTCGCACACAGAGCAAGAGCATCACTGTTCTACACCAATGTCATTAGGAATAGCGTGCCTTCAATTTCGATATAAATTATAAGTTTCTGTCTACATAGAAGGAATACTCGTAAGTTTAAGAGAGTGCACATTGGTACCTATACGTAGTACGATATTGTTTCAGGAAAATGCATGCTTGATGGAACAGTTTTACGCTTTGTGAAAACGCATTTGCATAAAATAAATTCTGCCTACTTCACCTCTTTGTAACGATTAGGTATATTTTTTCCGATTTTGAATTTAGAAAACAGAAACAGGCTACAGGCTGCAGGTTACAGGCTAGTAAAAAAAAATGATTTGATTTTGAAACTTAGAGAGCAAACAAGAACTTTATTTTATAAGACTGAAAAAATTAGATCAATAAATAAAGAGAATATTTTTCTGAATGCTCATATTTTTAACCGAATTCCAAAAAGGAGGAGGTTCTCAATTCGTCTGTATGTTTTTTTTTTTGTATTTTTGTATGTTTTTTATCGGATATCTCCGTCATTTATGAACCGATTTTCATTTTTTTTTGTATTCGAAAGAGTATAGGTACTCCTGGGTAGACCCATTGACACCAAGTCAGGATCTGATGATGGAAACCCTGAGAAATCGAGGGCAACCCTCGAATATTATAGGCACACATTACGTTTTCCATATATTTTTTTAAGCTGTTGAAGTATTTGCGTCTGATAATTATAATCTCATGTGGCTGCACTGATGATGGAAGGTACAACTCCTCAACGGTTTGGAGTTGAAAGAAAATTCCTTCAAAATTATACGTACTTATGGATTATGGATCGATAGTTGTATTCTTTCAGGTTATTGCTGACTATACTAGACCTGAAGGTAAATCTCATTTACCGACTTTAAAATAAAAAGTGTGTTAAAATTCGAGGCAATCTTTTTTATGTATAGGTAATCACCGATTACTGGAAAACGCCTAAACCGATATATATATATACAATAACCGAGATATTCTTTTGTTGGAAAGGAGAAATTACAAGGGTAGCACCATGATAAGGAAATCAGGATCTGGTACTACTCCTCAACGGTTAAGAGTTGAAAGCAATAATATGGGAATCTTGAAGGTTAAGGGTTAGGTTTCTTGGTTGAACGTTAAATGCATAGTATATATTTGTATGTGATATTACAACTAAAAATGGAAAAATAAAAAAAAACTTTTTTGAAAAAAAAAACACAAAAAGTGAAAAAAACATTGATATAAAAACTAAAGATACGGTCGTCCGAACATTTGCTCGACGCGTTCGCCATACCGAGAATTGGTGTAGTCTGGTCGATAACGTAACCTTGTACCTATAAGCGGCGTGCCATTTTCGAGGTATAAAGAACATAAATAAAGCTTTTAATAAAATTTACGACCGCACCCGAAGAGATCCGATCGTAGACTAGTTCACTTCGGCTTAGGAAAGACCTTATTGGGACCACGTTTGTGGCGTCATTTTAACATGCCGTCCGCCCAGTCCTTACGCAGTAATATATAAGTCAGTGAAAAAAAACAATAATAATATCACAAAAAAGTGAAAAATAAACTTTACAAGAAAAATCAGCTTCTGAAGTCGGTGGCAAAAAAAAACGAAATCAAACAAAAAACTGTCACCGACTTCAGAAGCAGATTTTTCTTCTAAAGTTTATTTTTATAAAGATTTATTTAAGCTAGGCCTGCTTATTTAGGTTATAACTTATATCAGTAGACTTATGTATATTTTCTAAGACAACCATCCAAACAAAGAGATCACAATATTCTGACCTCATCAAGGTCTACTTTTAGGAACATGTACCTACCAGTGCTGCTTGACAGTACTAATGTGCTTAGGTAAAGTATTAGCTTCCTTATGATAGCTGCTTCATCAAGAACTCTGTTATATTTGTAACTACTTGAAATGATTAGTACAGAAATAAATCGATCAATAATATTGCTTTCTGTCCTAACTAAATTGAATTGGAAAATGTTTTTACCCATAAAAATAAATTACGTTTTTAAACTAGACAACTAGAGTAGATTTTATTAGCAGATACCTAAGTATTTACTGATAGAACCTGTGATGATGAAAACAGGTTGCCACTGTCTACATTCACAGCAGGTAATGCATTTGTGCAATGAGGCGTGGCGTGAGTACGCTCTGCTGAATTACAATCCGTATTGCCAATGTTACTACATTTACATTTGCAATTGTATCTTACTGAAACATGAAATCAGAGACTGATGACAAAACTAAAGCAGAATTAGACTGGCGTCTTATGTCCGCTGAAATGCGCGTCGACGACACAGTAGCTGTCCTTTATTTTAAGAACGAATTTTTCGAACAAACTGACAAACTTTACACGTGGAATAGAAAATAACCTAAATAAAAACATTTATTTCAATCAAGTCCATAGACACGGAAGGATGTTTGTAATAATTACGTATAAAAACTTATGTTAGTAACTGTTAAATACATGTCGATAGAATGTATTGAAATTGTGGTGCCACTATTACAAAACACTAACGTTAAACCTGAAAATTATTCTTATTCAGATTATATACGCCTGTCACTTAGGTATTAGTAAGTAGATAGGTGGATATGTAATTTTCACATTAACACGCAACATTCACATAAATATTACGATTTTAATCGAACGAGCACACGGGTGTGGGGCGCATTATTATGGTTTAATTATGATAAAACGTGAGGTTATAAGTGAATATAAGCCATTCAGTTAATCAGACAGTGGTGGCGTAAGATCAACAGCGTGGGCGAAGGCCCGCGGCGCTGTGCCGAGCCCGAGCACTCTGCGGAGACAACTAGATTACACCTCACTTAATAAATAATTTGTGTAAAGAGTTGAACGTCTATCATACAATGGAAGATTGCGAACCACCCTTCGTTGTCTTTTCGTTTACTCAGCCGCCGTCTTCGTACAATATTGACACATCGAGTTTTTATTTAACAAAGGTTAAATAAAAACTCGACTACCGGGAAGATATCTCAAGTCAGCTTGCATTTAAATCATTTCTTGCTAACATCACATTTCTATGACTTCTCTATTATAGTGTTCGTGTTCTAAACTACGCTTTGGGGTCGGTGATACCGCATACATTCAGCTTTTACTAAACCAATTAAATATTTAAGTTAGGACGCGAAGAATTCCTACCAGTTTTGACATTCCTAATTTTCTAGTGAAAACGGGCCAACTTTACTATCGATATAGTAATTCGTCATACAGGAATAAAAAATCATACGTCAACCTATTCATTACAGGATTTTTATGACGCAGCCAGGCATCGTAGCTCGGCTAGGCTTAAATCAAATCATTAAAAATATAACATTCAGCTATATTGTCACAATTGACGTTAATTTTTTATTGTCTTATCGCAGTTACAAAATGACTATAAGCTAGTTATTACGATTATGAGCGTAGTAGGGAGCAGTATAATATCCGACCATATCTAAACCATCAGAATACTAATTTGTTTATTTAAATTAATTTTATTTTATTTATTCAGGGACAATAAACAGCTACAATATGTGTTGAAACAGAGTAAAAATAACACAGAACAGTAACAATATTGCAGCCCATCCACATACCTATTAACAAGTGAGAATATGATAATGAGTGTCAAATTGAGTTGTTTCATGTTAGATACATTTTATCTCTATAAATCTCCACTATTAATAATCTTTTCTATACCTACTTAATAATCAACTACAAACTTAACCAGACCGTGCTCACTGCAAGCAAAAAGTTGTATCCAATTCAGAAACAAAGCAATAGCTATGAACATGCGGTCGATTTTGAGCAAGTGTTGTGATGCCTAAACAAAAGCGTTTTAATAATGCAATTTCCAATTGCCGCTGCGCAAATAACAGGGGCAACAACGAGACCGAGTGTATTGCCAACAACTCACACTTTTGTTGTATCTACAATGTACTTCCTCCGCACTGCCAACCACAGTTAAATTACAAAACATGTTGAATGTTCTTTTAAACAATAATTGCCGGTTTTAATGTTTCGTGCTTATGTGGTTTATGATGAAAGTTTAGTAAGTATCCTCATTCATAGCATAGTATATTATTGGGTGTCCTGCCGAGTAGCTACAATTACTATAAAAATCTCCACACTTTATTAAAAAAAACATAAAAAGAACAAAACTGAAGCATGGGAAACGTCGAGCTTAAAGCAAAACTAAGCATAAAGCATAGAAAGAATCAAAGTTGAGACATATACCTACCTAATATGTCAGAAAGTATCACAAAAGAGTCTAGGTAGCCGTAATTTCTGAAAATGGTTTTACTGGTACATATTTCATGACATGACGAATTTGAGAAAATATGCAGCCAAAAACTAAATAAATCCATTTTCGATTCGATTTAATGCGGTTACTACTTAGTATTTTGAAGAACTTAGTAAATTAGGTTCTAAAACCAAAAAAATATGCAGCCGAACTAGAATGAATTATATATAGATAAGTAATCAAATTAAAAAGAGGAGTAACGTAAGACTTCTAAAAACAAACTGCAAATTATATGATTTAAAAAATATAGAAATTACTTACAATTGGAATAATTGTTTACGTAATCGAAGAAAGTAATGCGATTATATGAATATCTAATCTACTATAAATTCCTATATTTTTATTAGAATATTGAAAAAGCAACATAAACAATTATTTGATTCGTAAGCACCATTGTGCTAATACAATAGCTACTCCTGTACGTCGAAGGCTTCGTGGAAAAAAGTTTGAATGGGACAACAATTTATCCTTTAATAAATTAAACCTGACCAATGATAAATGAAAACAACAGCTTCGCATAAAGAATAACTTTGGTTGATTACTCAAGTTGTAAGTTACGCAAATCGGAAAAACTCTGTTATCCGGGAAAAAGCCGTAAAAGTGACCCTCATTAGCCGTATTGTTGTGCTTTTATCGTTCCCTCGCTCTGGCCGGGGCAGCATAAATAAATCAAATTTAATTAACTCAGATTAATTTTCGCGGCGCCCGTCTCACCGCGTCGTCCCTTTTTATTTGCCCTGAGGCAAAATTCTACTCGGTTGAAAACTCTACCCGCCTGCGGTGATTTACTATGGATTCCTTAATAAAAAGTTTACACTAAAGCAAATTTCACATGTAGACCGTTGCTCTCAGCCAGACAAGCCATAGAAGTCATTTAAATTACTTATTTATATTACGTACTGATCTTTTAACTTGTTTACATATCGGGCTTCATTTTACCAATTAAGAGCGTTCTCGGTTAGCGCGGAACGTCAAGAATAGGTAATTGTTTGCAATCTACACTCACACAGAAGCGTGCGTAACTGTGTGCGTAGAGTTACTGTGAACGCTTTCTTTATAGTTGGATACACCAACTATGATCCCGTTCGCTTTAGAGCAATATAAAATATTTTTGTTATAGCAAAAAGAAATTGTTATTCTTATGATTTGTGTGTGTTATGGTGATAAATAGATAATTATTTTGTATTTAAATGAAAAATTATTATTTATGCCTTTTCTTTGTATTTCTGAAATCCTCTACACACAAAAATTTAGTTATTAAATTTAGTTTATTTAGTGTTCGTGTCTCATTCTAATAGGTTGTAGATAGCTTTTTAGGGTTCCGTAGCCGAATGGCACAAAACGGAACCCTTATAGATTCGTTATGTCTGTCCGTCCGTATGTTACAGCCACTTTATTCTAAAACTATTAAGACTACACAGTTGAAATTTGGACCGCTTGACGATTTTTATACTTTTTATAATTTTGTCTTTAGCTTGGTTCTAACGGATGAACGCTCTTAAGTTAGGCGAAAAATTAATGAACTTCGACAAGTCGTTAATAATTTATATGTAATCTACTGAAACATTATAACTGATAATTGGTGTTCGCTCTGAGAAAATATGAGTACTTATTTGTAACCAAAACCAGTGGTTTTTAAATGAATGTACAACTCTAAACTCAGTCTTCAATTCGACCAGAGCATAGTCGGGTATAAATCTTTAAATATAATTAATATAATAATATATTCTGCCAGCAGTATAACTTATAATGAGTTATATTATCCGTGTCATACCCACATACGCACATAAAGTCGAGTCAACACTTATGTTGAATTTCATTAAACCTTCGAAAGTTAAGAACTACAGAATGTCATTTGGATTTGCGCAGTCCGTGGCCGGATAAGATGAGTGTTCGTGTAAACAGAGCCGTCCGGCTGGGTGGCACGCTGTCAAGTGGTCGGCACACATCGCCGCAACACCGGTAGCCGGTGGCCGGCAGCCCACAAACATATCCCGACTTACTTTCAACATCACAAATTCTATTGAGAGCACTCTGTGTTCTAGTACCTATACAGCAGCGAGGTCTAATCTCGCGATGTAACGGTGAAGTGACGATCAGAACTCCTGAAATTAAATTAGCGGGCAATATTGGCCTAGTAGTTTTGGAGTGGAGAAATGAGTTAATATGACCAGTGGTGAAGATTTGAATTGTATGTAAAGGGTGTTTAGATACCTATAAAAAAAACTATAAAAAAAGTTGACAACGACCACAGAAAATTGCAAAGACAGAAATTTTACCGAGCAAATTGCGTCATAAAAGTCGTAGTCTTGGTTTTAGGGAAACATGTTCAGTTCTTGACGCGCTGCATATAACAGCCGACCACCCACATGGTGTCGTAGAATATGTCACGTCAGTGTTGTTGACTGTGGGCCCTTCGCTACTACTAAACGTTACGCCCCGTTAATCTCGTCACTCGGACTCGCATACCAGCCCACGGGCGCCCAATTTCAGTTTTTTTTGCTTCGAAAAGGATTAAGCGAGAGTCTAAGTATTTATATTAATATTGTAAATACGTTTTGATATTTACTTTATCCTTGGTGTAAAGGTTGACGAAAAATCGTAGTCTTAAAGGTATTAAACAGATTTTTGGTTCACGAACCTACGACTTTACTAACGCATTGTTGACGAATGACCGAAACACAATAATCAAAGTATAAGATGGGTGTGAAAAACACCGAAAAGCACTGTGCACTAATCGTCACTGTGGTTTTTTATTATTCTGAAGGTCAAACTTCCAAATTCTTTAAAATATTCTTCTAGTTACGAAAATATTGGTGGTCAAATTTCCACGTTTTAATGATAAATTGCTTTAATTTAAATACCTCCATAACCCCAATGATACTATTCAATTCATGCCATCAGTATAATATGTGGAGTGCCTGGAATTGAGTCCTAACCAGAACCGTGGTTTTTTACCACAAAAAAAACCTTTCAATTTTGGTGTAGAGTCTTACTTTTTTTTATTGATAATGGTTTCCTATTTTGTAGCTAACTTAAACACAAAATGGAGGCTCAGGTACACGCTAATCATCACGCCATCATTGGTCATAATAAGTTTATCGAAATAGTCGTCCTAATAGACTAAGTAGAGAATACAGTTTGACTGAGAATCAATTTTAGCCTATTGAACATAATGAAATCGCTTAAAAGGTTACTGCAGAATTGTTCTTATAATACATTACGTTGTATGGATAATCTCATTAAATCAACAACATGAAAATAAAAAATCCCTAGTTGTAGATTTGAGGAAATAGTACATTTTGATAAATTGGGGAAACTGTGCCATTGAGGTAGAATTCACGAAGTGTTATGAAACCGAGAGCTATATTGACAACGGCCCACGTGAATCAAACATTTTTCAATACACTAATGAAGAAATAAAATAATAGAAAGAAAAGTAGTTTTGAATAAATTCCGCCCTGACTGCAATACAGATTTCCCCAATTGTTTCAAAATAATTAGACTATCTCAATCCACTTCCTCAAAAACTGATTTTCCTACTGTAATGACAAAATGTACCCCACTTGTATCAAAATGTACTACATAATACTTGTAAATAGCCTTTAAATTCATATCGTTTAAGAATACACTACTTTAACATCCTTCGTGTTGCTAGATACTGATGAGACTGAAGTAGAAAGTATTATCATGTCCTTAAAAGAAGACTGTGCAGTTGGTTATGATAACATATCTAATAAAATTGTTAAAAAATTTAAGGATATTTTGGTACCACCTCTGACTTATATTTTCCGAATTTGTTTATCTTCGGGTCATTTTCCGAAATGTCTCAAAAAAGCTGTAATTGTCCCTGTCTACAAATCAGGCAGCAAAGATCAAGTGACAAATTACAGACCTATTTCTTTATTGCCTTCTGTGTCAAAAATATTGGAAAAAATTATAAACAAAAGGTTGTTGAAATATTTGGAAGATAAGTCCATTCTGTCTGAACGGCAGTTTAGATTTAGGTCTAAAGTCTCAACTGCCGATGCAGTACACCATCTGACTGGCTATCTAGCGCATGAACTTGACAAGGGTAACCACACTGTAGGAATTTTCCTGGACCTCGCCAAAGCGTTTGACATAGTTTCCGTTCCAATCCTGTTGCGTAAGCTTGAAACCATAGGTGTAAGAGGAACTCAGCTGAAGCTATTCAAAAGTTATTTAGAAGATCGTTCCCAGTGCGTAAAGATTGACAATATTCTCAGTGCTGTTCAAAAAACACATTTTTTGGTGTTCCCCAAGGAAGTATTTTAGGGCCCACTCTTTTTTTGATCTACATAAATGACCTTTGCGATATAAAGCTAGAGCATGGCACTATCATCACTTACGCTGACGACACTGCACTACTATTTTCAGCTGACTCAGAAAATAAAGTCTACAATCTTGAGCAACACGGATTCAATATTGTAAATAAATGGCTACAAAAAACACAAAAAACTGAAAAATAACTTTAGCTTCTGAAGTCGGTGACCTTTGTTTGTTTTATTCAGTTTTTGTGTCACCGACTTCAGAAGCTAAAGTTATTTTTCAGTTTTTTGTGTTTTTGAAGTCGGTTTATTTTTTGCAAAAACGTTTTTTTATTTTTCCATTTTTAGGGTTCCGTAGTCAACTAGGAACCCTTATAGTTTCGCCATGTCTGTCTGTCTGTCCGTCCTCGCTTAATCTCTGTGACCGTTAGCACTAGAAAGCTGAAATTTGGGACCAATATGTGTATCAATCACGCCGACAAAGTGCTAAAATAAAAATTGGAAAAAAATGTTTTATTAGGGTAGCCCCCCTATATGTAAAGTGGGAAGTGTTTTTTTTTTTTAATTTTAACCCTAATGTGTGATATATTGTTGGAAAGGTATTTAAAAATGAATAGGGGTTTACTAAAATCATTTTTTGATAATGTCAATAATTTCGGAAATAATCGCTCCAAAAGTAAAAAACAAAGCGTCCCCCCCCCTCTAACTTTTGAACCATAAGTTTAGAAAATACGAAAAAAATCTGAAAAGTAGAACTTTATAAGGACTTTCTAGGAAAATTATTTTGAACTTGGATGGAAACAACAGATGGAAACTGCAGTTAACCAATATAATTTGGTCCCTGAATCGTATGAGCGCCTATACAATCCAGAGGTCAAGTTTCATTTGCCCGTATTTTTTTTTTAACTTCGTTTACATAATATTTTATTATCTACGGAACCCTACACTGAGCGTGGCCCGACACGCTCTTGGCCGGTTTTTAGTTGTAATATCCTTTACAAATGTTTGATATTCATTAATTTTACGTTATTAACAATACATGTCACGTAATAGGCTTATCCGCAATAAAATGGAACTTAACATACCTAACTCTCGAAATCTGGGCGTCCTGTACACATCTGCGTACCCCGTCAGAGCATACAGGCGTGATGGTAAGTTAAGATGTTGCGTAAACAATAAACATCCAAGCGATTGCAGCAATCACGACAGATTTTCCGTCTATTTTTGAAGAGTTCTATTGTATATCTCCGAAGATCAGGATCAGATCTTCACCAAATTTAAATGGGACCACCTCAGGAGTATACTCTTTCAAATAAAAAAAGAATTTTGAGAATCGGTTCACAAATGGAGGAGAAATCAGGTAACATACATAAAAAAAAAAAAAATACATACACACGAACATATAACCTCCTCCTTTTTTGAAGTCGGTTAAAAATAACTCCCTAACTCTAAATGCAGATAAGACAAATTACATTAAGTTTTAACAAATATCGACTGCACACACAAGGTTGCATGTTCATTATTGCTCAATCCCTGCAGATAACCAGTGTACGTGTCCTTTTATTAAAAAGTCAGATAAAATAAGATACCTGGGTATTATATTAGATGAAACCCTTTCCTTTAAACAACACATAGAAGTTCTAAATAATAGAATTCGTAAGCTGATTTTCGTATTCAAAAAGCTACGATTTATATCAGATCCAAAAATAATAAGACAAGTATACTTTGCTCTTTGTCAGTCAATTTTGACTTACTGCATCACTTCATGGGGTGGGGCTGGTAAAACTTTGTTATTGACCATTGAAAGAGCCCAAAGCGCTATTCTCAAGGTGGCTACTTGCCGCCCTTTCCTTTTTCCCACTAACCTCCTGTATAAATCTTGTGAAGTACTAACAGTTCGACAGTTATTTATAATGAGCACTGTACTAAAACAACACGCAGCACTTCCATACAGCACAGATTTTACTAAAAGGAGACAGAAAGATTTAGTTTGCTCACAAAAAAGTACAAAACATGCTTTTACAGCTAAATTTTATATGTACAACGGACCGCTCCTCTATAACAGACTGAATCAAAAAAGTAACATCTTCTCCTTAAATTATAGTGACTGTAAAAAAACCCAAAAAGAAGTTCTCCAAACTATGTCGTATGAAGATACAGAGAAGTTATTACTTGTTTTAAAATAATTATAGTTAGTGTTTTGTTAAATTAGTTAACTAAGTTAAGATTAGTTTAACTTTCATTTTATACACCTGTTTACATACCTACCTAATTATAAGATTAATATATTCTGTGATTATTTGTTAGATTAATGTTACCTACAATCGCCTGAAACACAGGATTACCTAGTTCAGGCACAAATTATTGGTGAACTTTATTTAGATTTAAGAAAAATTGTATTATTATTATATTATTATTATATTATTATATTTATTATTATACTGTTTGCTAGTAAGTTTACCGAACAATATAAATTAAAATAAATAAAATATTTACGTTATCTCCTAAATGCCTCGATTTCGTTCATCAAATACCAAAGACTGTAGAAAGGTAAATGAAGGATTGTTTTTTTTAATTCAATAATAATCTTTATTGAAAACACAAATGAAAGGAAAGGAAAGTGTCGAACAAGTGTGGGTAGAGTCACGTCAAAAATGTTTCCCTTTATTACTTAACATTTCAACGGGAAGCCTTACACAACAAAGGGAAGAAAATACGGTTTTTTGTTGGTATTATGAACTAAGTAGATTTCCTTTTTAACTTTGTTTGGAAAAAAATGTGAAACAAAGGAACGTTATAAGAGAGAGTCCATTATTAAATATCGCTTATTGTATGATCGTGAAATCACTAGGAACATGACCGCACACCGGCAGAAAATAGCTACATGAACTCTTATTTATTATAGAACGCAAAAATAGAAGGTTCCTATTCCTAGAACAATTACACGATTCTGTCTCGTGTATTACCTATACTAATTGGTAGAAACAAAGTGTAACGTCGGTATTTTAAAACTACAATTTCAGTCCGTAAAGATGCATGGGTACAATCAGTTGCTTCCTGCAAGTGCGACTTGCCAAAATCATGTCCAGATAAAACAAAGAGACATACCTCAACCCTCTCCTCTTTCAAGTCGACCCGCAACGCGAGCTGTTCTCTTAGAACAACATCAGGGTAGTGAGTCTTGTCGAAGGTGCTCTCGAGCTGTTCGAGCTGCTCCTCCGTGAAGATGGTGCGGTGGCGGCGTTTGCGCTTGGGCGGCGGGCCAGCGAGCCCGGCCAGCGCGGCCGCTGCATACCCGCCGTACAGACCTGCGTAGCCACCCGCGCCGGACACCGCACTGCCCACACCACTCACACCTGCGCGTGAAAGCGTTCTTGTAAGTTGGAAATCATACATATACATAAACTCACGCTCTTTTACCATTTGCATTGGGGTAAGCAGAAATCACAGAACACCACCTGCTACGATCCTTATACTCCTTTTGAATCGTCCACATTCATACGTCTGGTCATACACGCCAGTCGGTTGTGAGTACTACTCACCCATCTTTTCTGAAGAACTAGTAAATCATTTAGGCGCGTTTAAAATACGCCGTGTGCTAGGACACTGCGTATTTTAAACGCGCTGACTACGAGCAGATGAAGCGCGTATGTCATGTACGCACTTCAAACGCAACCTTGTAGACTAAGCATACGAGGCGATTGTGAAACGCGCCTCTATTGCGCGTATACGCGCAGATACAGCGATCCGAAGCCGACCCTTAAATAGTACGCGGTTCAAACGAGTTTCAAACGCGCTTCACACGCACGTTTTATCGCGTTTTACGCGCGTTTGAATCCAATAAAAACGAAAAATCGGCATCTTCGGCGCAGACGACGCGCTTTCCTGAAACTACCGTTGTCTACGCGTTTAAAATACGGCGCGTGCCTTACGATTGTAAATCATTTAGAAATGAAAAGGACTTAATAATATTAATGCCATCTCCCACTGTACAGCAAGGGGTACAAGGAGCCCCCTTAGTATATATATATAAATATCCTGTGAGGCAGGCAAAACTGCAGACTGCATTCTTTTTTGGAAGTTTGGTGTACAGTATTAGAGGCTCATTAGTAGGAAATTCCTAACCATATTAATAAGTATTTTAGGTCTGAACTCGAGACGCTGATTGCAAATTGAAGTTTTGACTTCAATCTGCACTTGCTTCGGAGATAATTATAATTCTGAAACCACGTATTTTGTTTAGACACGATATTTTTACCGTACACAATTTTAACAAAACTATTTAAAAACGACGCCCTTGTTATAATTACAGAGCCATTTCATTTCATTTCATTTCCAGATTCATTTCCTTTCTTCACAATTTTCGTGAACAAGTTTTTTGTTCTAGAAATAGGTAGCAGGTAGCAATTGTTTCAGTAAACAACTACTGTATGAAAATTATACCTATACTACTATACCCCCCCTAACCCTCACCAGATTTTTTATATTTGCATATTTTAAAAATAAAATCGGGATGAAAAGTAGGATGCGTCACCACGTATCAGCGCTAATACGCGTTCGACTAGGCGGTGCGTAAAGATCTGAGCTTAGAGCCCCATGAGCTCCCCCGGGCCGCACTCCAAACCGAACCGTTCAAAATATTAGCGCCAAGAATAAAAATTGAATATTTTTATACTGTGCTGGAAACGCGAGAGGCATTACACTGTATTCTTTCTTGAGGAACATAAAAGCTTTTAAGGCCGGCGGCACGTTGCTAAGGCGCTATCGGCGGTATTCCACACGCGCCACCGCAGTACCTCCGCTCGCCTAAGCCCTATCGATTTTGAATACAATAAAATCCTATGCTACGCAAAAATGTCAGTTGTGTTTATTGAGATTTAGCAGACAGGTCTACTGAGATCAACACAATAATATAAGCCGAGTTGTTATATGTTTTCTTAAAAGCTACCTTTTCTATTTTGCAATAAATTTCATGGACGAAAAATCATTCCAACTGACATGATACTTAAGAGCAATTAATGTTTTGACCCCTAATTGTAAATTAATTTGAGAAGCACCCTCAAAGAGGGTTGTCGAAGGGAGCAATTCAAATTAATTGTAATGTCAAAGTTCCTACTTAATAGAATTAACAAACAGAAGTTGAGGGTTAAATGACGTGTTCAATGGTTTCCTTATTGAATACACAAAATTGTGTGAAATTGAGATAAGGACGAGGGAAACGTAATCATCATCATCAGCCTATAATGTTCCCACTGCAGGGACTCAGGCCTCCTCTCTATGAGAGGGGATGGGCTATAATCCACCACGCGTGCCCAGTACGGGTTGGTAGATTTCACATGTCTTCGAACTTTTGGTTCTAAGACATGCCGGTTTCAATTTTTAATTTCAATACAATGTTTTCCTTCACCATTTTGAGAGCAGCGGTGATGAAATAAATTACACAAAGTAATGCACCTGCCTGGGTTCGAACCCCCGACCTACTGTTCGTAAGTCGGGGCCGACACCAGTGGGCCACCGCTGCTCTCCAAACGGAAACGTAAACGGAGTGAATATTATATTACTAGATACATAAATATATAATACATAATTATGAAAAAAAAAAATATCTATTAATACTATGAAATAGGGAATTATGATGATTCACCCAGATAGATCTTATTCTCAGCAGAATCTTGAAAACGTGACTGAGAAAAGAGTACACCGTCGGCCCTTGAATAAAATCGGAAAATTCGCTATATTGTGTGATTGAAAGCTAGAGGAGCTCGTGGCTTAATAAGAACTGCCATTCGGGTCGATCTTTAGGTTAAGCTGCGCTTGCCTAGGTTGGTCTGTCAATGGGTGACCGCCCATTACATACCGGGTTTTCTCCGTGCCTCGGAAAGCACGTTAAGCTTTTGGTCACGGCTGCCATATATAAATCTTTGACAGTCATTACAGGTAGTCACTGTCAGTGACCTGAAAGTCTGAGTTCCAGTCTTACCAAAGGGTATCGTATTACCTAGTATTAACTGGGTTGTAGCGGTCAGATAGGCAGTCGCTCCGTGTAAAATACTGGTATTCAGCTGCATCCGGTTAGACTGGAAGCCGACCCCAACATGGCCAACCATGTTGGGGTCGGCTCATTATCATCTGGTCATCTGCCTAGCCTTTTCTTGGGAAAAGGCTAGGCAGATGATGATGTGTGATTGAAAGCTGTTCATAAAATAATTAAGTCAGTACGAGTATATTTTCATTGATGACCTTTCGAATTTACTACCTAATTGGCTGCTTATCGACTACTTATACTTTCAATAAGATTTAGTAGAGTTCTTTACAGTTGTTTAGTCTAAACATCCAAAATTACGAGCAAACTCAATAAAAGAAAATAAAAGTTTGTTTTTGTTATGGCAACGATTCACCGAACCCTACGGATATTTTAAAATTTTAAAATGTTCGCTTGGATAAGAGTAAAAAAGATTTTAATTGAGATAAGCCGTCTTCACCCTCGATGCGGTTTGGCGTGTATTCGAGAGATCGCCCGGGGCTCGCGATACCGATGTCTTGCACTCAGCCGCTAAAGTACATAGACGGGTAAAGATTCATAAGTTTGTACCGACTTGGCCGGTTTTTTATTAGTATTAAGGTACAAAATTATGAAGCGAGTCGGACTCGCGCACGAAGGGTTCCGTACCATCTACGAAAATCGCGTTTGTTGTTTAAATATTTATTTTATTTTGTTTTTAGTTCACGTTGTTATTGCGGCAACTGAAATACATAATTTGTGAAAATTCCAACTGTGTATCTATCGCGGTTCTTGAGATATATACGGTGACAGACAGACGTACAGACGGACGGACAGACAGCGAAGTCTTAGTAATAGGGTCTTTAATTCTTTTTAATTCGTCCGATTTTTATTTTAATACTGATTATGATTTTGAGTGTTATAATTTTGTTGTTCCATTGTATGCTGTGAATTTTATTAAGTATGGATCCTGATATCCGAAATAAAGAAATATTATTATTATTAATTAAAAAACATTTCATTAATTTTGGTTAAACACACATCGCTTAATCTTAATTCTGAAAGATTATGTGCGAGTGAGGCGTCTCGCTTGTTTACATTACAATATATAGTTATAAATTCAAGATTAAATTATTTATTTATTTGTGAAAGATCTGGAGGAACTTTGCATTGATCCACTGTGAGGTAATATTTAATTATTCGTTTTATTTGCAAAGTTGTGTTTGATTTTAATTTATTATTTAGTTGCTTAGGGAGTTTATTCAACAAGTTAGGTAACAAGTACCTCCAGGTCCTTCTTACATATTATTCATTGTTACATTTCGGCAGATTATATAATGGTATTCTAAACATCTTAAGTTGTGGGGTCTTATTTTTTACTTATTTTATCAATTTCGTTAGCAAATTGTGATATTATAGCTAGTTTTACTTTGTCAAAGACATTTATTATTTTACAATATTCAAATAATTGTTGATAGTTGTCTTTCAATTTAAGCTTTATTTTATATGAAACTATAATTTTTAACATCCTAATTTGTATGTCATATATTTTTTGTAAGTATGTTCTGCCATAGCTAGCTATTATTATTATTATTAAATATCCGATAATTGAATCTGCTAGTGCCAAATACATTAGTCTTTTGTTTCTGTATAGTAATTTATGCCCCAATACGCTTAGTTTTGCCAATATTGACCTGAGTTTGTTACAAACATAATCAACATGGGGACCCCAATTAAATTTGTTATCAATTTTAAAACCTAGATAAAAGTGTTTCTTAACTACTTCAAGTTGGTTACAATTACACACTGGTGGACATTGGTGCAAGCACTCATGTTCGTGGGCCACTACTTTAGGTATGCTACACACATCAACACTGTCTAGGGATATTTTGGATTTACTCAATTTACTCAAAATGTATTAAAAATAGCATACAACATGTATATATTTTTATAAAGCCCATTTATCAGACTACACTCCAGAATAAAAGAAAACAATGTTTTTTTGCATAAACAAATTTTTATTCAAATAAAGAAAAAACATTAAATAATGGTAAAACTAACAACGAATGTGTTTCTCAAGAAAAATTTACAAATAAGGAAAAAATAATTTGTTTTTAACAGTTCTGTGAAAAATCAGTAGTCAGTAATACCACCCATGACGTTAATAACGGTCCTGCAACGGTTTTTCATGCTTTGGATTAAGTTATCCAAGTCTTGCTGCGGTATATTGTCCCAGGTCCGGCTAAGATGCAAAAAAAGTTGCTCTTCCGTCGCAACGTTTGCAGGGAAATTCCTCAAAGCCCTTCTTTGGAGCATGTCCCACGCGTGTTCTATGGGGTTTAGGTCAGGCGATTGAGCGGGCCAGCCTAAGACCGATACGTCGTCGTGCTCCTGCAACCAGCTCGTCACCACTCTCGCTGTGTGCGGACGGGCGTTATCGTGCATGAGCGTGAATTCTTGGCCCATTTGTAGTCGATGGGGGTAGATTATTGGTACTAGCACCTCGTTACGGTATTTTTCAGCCGTCATGGTGTTTCAGATCCAAACGAGGTCTGTTCTTCCACCAACACGAATTCCCGCCCAAACCATAATTGTCCCGCCGTGGTATGAATGGACTTCCTGAGGATGTTGCAGACGGCTCTCACGACCTGGAACTCGCCAAACACGCACTCTACGTGTATCGGGATGGAAACCGAACCGGGACTCATCGGTAAACAGGACTACAGACCACTGGTTTTCTTCCCAGAGCAAATGTTCACGAGCCCACTCTAGTCGTCGGCGTAGTGCTGGAGTACGAAGCGGTCTGCGAGCATGAAGGTTAGCTTCATGCAGCCTTCTCCTCACAGTTTGGTCACTCACAAGCAACTGGTGCTCTGATTGGAGCCTCTGAACCAACTGCATGGCCGTAACATTTGGTTGTCTTCTCGCGGCAACTTGCAAAAATCGGTCTTGTCGTTGAGTGGTTATGCGCTTCCCGCCTGGGTGTCTTAGCCACTTCACCAGTAGCACGATAACGTGACCATAATCACGTTTTGTCTTGTTCCAAACTCCTCAGCAATACTCCGTTGAGTAGCCCCAGCTTGGAGCATGCCTATTGCCTACTGCCCTTAACATTTCTTCTCTAGTTAAATGGCGCCGCTGCATGATGCACACAATAACATTAATTCGGAATTAACCGATAACTTGTTATAAAACCTAAATTGGACACAAAAAAATAGCCCCAAACTACTGTAGGTAAATGAAACCTTCGGACTTCGCTACCATTATGCCGCGTAATTCTTTTGTTTTTAATGTATTTTTTCAAATTCAAATTTAGAATCGTTCAGAAAGGCTTACAAAATAAACTTTCTTCAAAAGAATTTAAAAGTGGCCAGTATTTTTTGAGTTTAAGAACTTTATACAAAATATCCCTAGACGGTGTTGATGTGTGTATTTACTTTAATGTATGGTGAGTGAATATGTAATAGTTTTGTTTTCTGAAGTGTTGAATTCTTTTTGTATCAAGTTTTCTGCAAGGTTTCGGTGTGCTACAATTAAACATGTATCATCAGCAAACTAAAAAAAAAAAACAGCTGAAATCGTACCTACTACTCACTTTAATTCTCATAATTTTTTAGGAGACTATGATTTAATTTGTTTTTTTCCGCGGTTTGATTTCGCCAGATTGAAGAAGAAGCAAATGTATGAAGCCGCTAAACAGCCTCATAGGAATATAAGTAATATAAAATTGAAATATTTTTTAATTAAGAACACAAATAAATGTTTACTTGTTCATAAAAGTAAATAATCTATACTAATATTATAAAGCTGAAGAGTTTGTTTGTTTGTTTGAACGCGGTAAACTCAGGGACTACTGGTTGGAATTAAAAAAATCGTTTAGTGTTGGATAGTCCATTTATCGAGGAAGGCTTTAGGCTACATAACATCACGCTACGACTAATAGGAGCGGAGCATAAATAAAAAATGTTGCAAAAACGAGAAAAGATATTCCTTTTTGAGAGTATCCGTTACGTAAATATCATGTATGAAGGAATTGTTTATCTTTAAAAGTTCTAAAAAAAAGTCCGCGACAGCATATTATGTTTATGACTCACTGTAACCATTTTTTAATATTAAAATGTTAGGTTAAAAAGAATGATATTTTGCGAAGCTTATTTAACCCATATGGT
Organism: Diarsia brunnea; assembly: GCA_949774965.1. Lineage (NCBI taxonomy): Eukaryota > Metazoa > Arthropoda > Insecta > Lepidoptera > Noctuidae > Diarsia > Diarsia brunnea. Next base: position 13,775,518 of record OX458999.1, on the reverse strand, counting down.
ATTAATATATATCTAAATAAATGTGTTTGTTAGCACGAAAATTAATATAGAATATTTGTGCCCTTTACTCTATATAATTTAAACAAATATCTTAAAAGATATCGCAATGTCAAAATATACGGGCGACAAAATAATTAAGCGCGTGGCAGTCATTCGGTCCGGTGCGGTAGGTACGTGGGGATTCTGGCCTCTGGGGGCTCCGGAGAAATACAAATTTTAAATATTTACTGCACCATAATGTTACCTACACCACATTACAACGGGCAGATCGCACTGGTTAAACACATTCATCTTCCACAAACATTGGCGGATAGGCCACGGGAAGACTTGGCGAAGCCTTACAACTGCTGCCAAACCCAAATTGATCCTTCTGTCAGCTTCTTGCTCATGGTTGTGGCTAAAGAGGTAAATGAGCATTTGTCTGTCTTATCATATGATGAGGTTTATCATCACATGTCTTTAGGACGACCAAAACGGTCGTTACCGGGCGATATTCAAAATGTTTGTATTTTTCGTTGTGTAAAAACGTCCACGTGAGTATTATTCAAAATAATAATAGCATTAAAGTGAAACTAGTATTATTTTCCTTGACCAACCTTTTTTCTAGATGGGTTTCAAGATTTCAGATCATAATAATAGGTAAATATCATAAAAAAAGACTTTTACTTCTTCAGCCTTCATACTCATAATTCTTTCATACAACAACCTCGTGTCTCTAAGCAGAAGCGCGTTACAAAAACTAACATAAAAGAAGAAACTGCTCTCATATTTCGATTTTCGATGTTCTAGTTGTACAATATCTTAATGACACTATTCATCATCATTCTCCTGCCCTTATTCCAATTTATTTGGGGTCGGCGCAACATGTCTTCTTCTTCCATACTTCTCTATTTCTCGTCATGTCAGCAGTCACCTCCTTTCTAGCCATATCATCCTTCACACAGTCCATCCATCGTTTCTTTGGTCTTCCTCTACTCTTATAGCCATCTACATTCATACTCAACATTTTTCTCACAACATTTTCTTCATTCCTTCGCATCACATGTCCATACCACGACAATCGATTACCACACAACTTTTCATTTACCGGCGCCACTTTCAGACTTCCTCTTATGTACTCATTCCTTATTTTATCCATTCGCGTCACACCACACATCCCCCTAAGCATTCTCATCTCAGCCACATGCAATTGCCTTACATTTATCCCTTTTGTGGCCCAACATTCTGATCCATATACGACAGCAGGTCTAACCATGGTTTTATAAATCTTCCCCTTGAGTTTAAGGGGAATGCGGGAGTCGCAAATTGTTCCCGTGACCTGCCGCCATTTTATCCATCCAGTGCTAATTCTATGCTTTACACTACGATCTATTTCGCCATCGCTTTGCACGAGAGAACCGAGATACCGAAAGTCGGAGCAAACTGGAAGAAGCACGCCATCTAGCGCTATGGCTCCAGAACTGGAGAGACCGCCGAAATCGCAAAACATGTATTCGGTTTTACTTCTGCTGATTTTCAGGCCAACATTCTCCAGCTTCTGTTGCCATTTCTCCAATCTGCTCTGGATCTCAGGTCCATCTTCACCGACAAGAACAATGTCGTCGGCAAACAGCATGCACCAGGGTGCCTCTTCTTGTATGTCCGACGTCAGAGCATCCATAATCAACAAGAAGAGGTAAGGGCTTAAAGCCGACCCTTGGTGCAAGCCTACAGCCACACTGAACTCATCGGTGTTGCCAGCAGCTGACCGAATGTAGGTACGAGATTTACTGTACATAGCTCGAATTAACTCTACATACTTCCCTGGTATACCTTTCTCTTTCAAGGCCCACCACAACACATCCCGAGGTACCCTATCATACGCTTTCTCTAAATCAATGAACACCATGTGCAAGTTCTTGTGTGCACGTCTGTACTTCTCGCACAATTGGCGGAGTGCAAAAGTGGCGTCCGTTGTTCCTCGACCTGGCATAAACCCAAACTGATTTTGGGTGATCTCACTCTCCTCTCTTATTCTTTTCTCTATCACTTTCTCCCATACTTTCATACTATGTGACATGAGCTTTATTCCCCGATAGTTGTTGCAGTCTTGCACATCACCTTTATTCTTGAAAATGGGCACTAGCGAACTATTGCACCATTCTTCTGGGATTGCTCCTTCATGCAACAACTTATTGAAGAATAAAGTCAGCCACATACATCCGTCTTCTTTTAAACACTTCCATACTTCAACTGGTATTTCATCAGGGCCCATGGCCTTTCCACTTTTCATACTTTGAACTGCCTTCCTTACTTCATCCATACTAATTTCACTCACTAATCCCATATTCACTTGTACCTCTTTGAGCACACCGTTCCATTCATTCTCTTCATTCATTAACTTTTCAAAATAAAACTTCCATCTGTCTTTTATTTCATCATCTTTTGAAAGAACCTTACCAGCGCCATCTTTTATACATTTAATATGAACTATATCTCTCGTTCTCCTTTCTCTCGCTTTTGTAATCCGGTATCTTAATGACACTATTATTATGATGTAAATTATCTATAATATAAAATGAATCGCTGAATGTGTTGCTAAGCGCTAATCTCGAGAACTGCCTGAACCTTGAAGTACGGAGATGGTTCTTACGCAGAGAAACATTTCAAAAATTGCCTGAAAAGGCCTAAAAACAACACTTTTCTCACTTTTCTATACTCCCATACAAACGATTCGTAATAATACTTAAAAGTAAATTTGAACTTTAATACCATACCATAAAGTTCAAGTGTTATTGGAGAGGTTCCGGGAAGGCAAGACAATTGAGTGACGTTAGTATGACAACTTCAAACAGACCATACGTCATATCATAATGTCAATAATATACAACGTAGTAGGTAGGTAGGTAGGTATGTAGTAGGTAAGTAGGTACAAAAAAGGGCATTGCAACGCATACCGGGAACAGCTAGTATAAAATATAAATGTATGACCTAATGCATAATAATAATAACATTGTTTCAATACGTGCCTAACATTTCGTTCATTTTTAAGGTTCCGTAGTCAGTATGGAACCCTTATAGTTTCGCCATGTCCGTCTGTCTGTCCGTCCGCACTATATTATTATTATTATGTCCTTTATTTATTTTCTAACATACAATTTACATTTTTAAATATTTCATACAAAACTTATAAAAAAACATTTAAAAATATAAAAAATAGTCGTCCACCGGTGACGGGAGCAGGGTCCAAGCTACCGGTGGTTAGGGCTCCAGAGACAGGAACCTCCTCACAATGCGTGTCGTATCGAGGAGTACTGCCTTCTGAATCAGGCTCTTGATTCAACCGCCAAGCGAGAGTTTGGACAGGTGGTCGTCCAGACTCTTGGCTATAAGACCATTAGCCGTTACGACTATCGGCACAATGATAGCCGAGTTCACATGCCACATATCGACAACCTCGTGTGCTAAGTCCAAATATTTTATTTGTTTTTCTTTTTCAGCTTTCACGAGGTTCTCGTCATGTGGAATGGTAACATCGATTATCATTACGCGGCGCGCTGATCGGTCTATCACCACTATGTCAGGCTTATTGGCAACAATAGTCCTATCAGTGATGATAGACTGATCCCAGTACAACGTAACATGACCTTTTTCGAGAACCGGGTCGGGCACGTACTTGTAGTACGGTACCTCAGATTCCACAAGTTTATATTTCAAAGCAAGTTGCTGGTGAATAATCCTGGCTATTTGATTGTGCCTGTGCAAGTACTCGCCGTTAGCCAGACGAGAACAACCAGAAATAATATGTCTGATGGACTCACCCGGACGGTGGCATACCCGACACACGTCAACCGTCCCATCCTTCATAATATATTTCCGGTAATTATTCGTCAACATAACTTCGTCCATAATCGCACAGACAGAACCTTCAGTTTCCCCAAAGAGGTCGCCGAAACGTAGCCACGACACGGACGCTAGAAAATCTACATCCTTGCTTTGCCATACTTTCTTGTGGTCATCAGCAGTAAGCACCACAGGTTTGCGCCAGTTCTCATTAGCCATGGACAGCGGGGTGAGTCCCTTGTCCACTGCGACCACATCTCGGTGCATACCCACGTCGGCTTTTAAAAAATATTCTCTGAGACTGCACACCTCGCGGTTGTGGAGGGTTTTCGCGTTTAAAAAGCCTCGACCCCCGCACTTCCGCGGGATGTACAGTTTCATCACCGATGATCGTGGGTGATGCATCCGATTTGCGGTCAGCAATGTACGGACCCTCCTATCCAAGGCGTCGAGTTCAGTCTGAGTCCATTTGAGTATGCCGAAAGAGTACATTAAAACCGGCATGACCCAACCGGTTGAAGGCGCGCAACTTGTTGCCACCTGAAAGAAGGCTATTTAAAACCTTCTTTAGGCGTCCGAAGAAGCGCTCCTTCAACGATTGCTTCATGTCAGCTACGTTAATACTTAACGCTTCCGCCATACCCAAATATTTATTTTATAGCTTTCGGATGAGGAAAGGGATCTGAGGTGTATGGAATCCGATAGCTGAATACTTTCGGATTCCATAATCTCCCCTCTCTTTACATACATGACTGCACATTTGTCCACACCAAATTCCTGATGGCGCTACTAAAAGAGTCAGTTAGTTTCAGTAGCTCCATCAGACGCAATTTAAACTTACGGGGACGTGATATTAGGTGTTACACTTTTCTAAGTCACGTATCACAGTCAATTTGTTGGGGGCAAAGAGTTTTAGATCATCCATGTAAAGAAGGTGAGATATGACCTGACCATCTCTCCTCAACTGGTAGCCTAGACCTGAATCCTCCAGCAAAGTGCTAAGAGGATTCAGGGCTAGACAGAACTAAAGCGGGCTCAGACTGTCGCCCTGGAATATTCCCCGTTTAATCCATACAGGTTCATCGTTCTCCTGAATCTGTCGACATCCTGCATATCGAAGGACCGTCTTCCATTGCCCCATACACGACTCAAGGAAGGCGCGTAGAGTTGCGTCTATCTTGTACAACTCCAGCACCCTCATGAGCCATGTTTGTGGCACCGAGTCGTAGGCCTTCTTATAGTCTATCCAGCATGTCGACAGATCCTTACGGGCTCGACGTACCTGTTGGCTAATGGCCATGTCGATGAGGAGTAGCTCCTTAGTACCGCGGGACCCATTCCTACATCCATTTTGAGAGGCCGACATAATAGAGTGTTTTTCAATGTGGGAATAAATTTTCGCTCTCAAGATGGATGTAAGAAGTTTATAGACCGTCGACAAACACGTGATCGGTCTATAATTTTTGGGTTCCGCGGGACTACCTGACTTATGGAGCAGGTGGGTAACGCCTGTGGTTAAGAACTGCGGTAATGACGCAGACTCTAAGGATGACTGGAATTGAGATACCAAACAAGTGTGTGAACTGCTGAGCCATTTGAGCCAGAAATTTTGCAGTCCGTCCGGACCAGGTGACTTCCAGTTCGGTAACGGACGAACTGCACTGGCTATATCTAGAGGTGTTATTAATATTGCTTCCATTTCTGGAATCGGTTCACACATGCACTCGCTCGACATCACGCAACCAGTCAGCCTCAGTATGACAGACGGGTACAAAACAGATGCTGCGCCAGAATGAACTCGTGGCAGCATCATCCGGGCGACACACGTCTGTCATATTTTAGGGTCGCTCCCAAGCTTGGTATACCCACCTCTCATCGCTCTGGAACATGCGATTCTGTGAGTACCGATCCACCCGCCGCTTATACCATCGAATACGGCTGGCCCATGCATAAACCTTCTGCTTCAGGAAGTCGATGCGCTCCGTGACACGGGACATGTAATCTTGAGGGCTGATTTCAGTCCCCGAGAATCACAAAACCCATCACACGTGGTCGTGTATTGCCCTCCCTGAAGCAGTATAGTTTGCCAATGAGCACCCTGGCCCCGTCGATACGACGCTCGATCCTGCGTTGCCAGGCTGGTACGGCTGGATTTGGTCGACTAGCTAATTCACAATTTGGGAATTTAACATTAGCTAATCGACATGCCGCAACAGCCCCACAAGTACAAGATCGAGTGTGTATCAACGAGGTCCTCGCTACTCTCGAATATATTCTTGAATTGCGAGTCCAGGGCACACACCAACGCCCTATTTCGCTTATTATTATTATCATTTATTTCAGACTTAAAACATCCATAGATTGTTAGTAAACATAAACCTTAAAAACTATGTTAGGAACACATGTACGCTTGACAGAGAATTTATAATCGGGCATTCTAATTTGCCCGCAATGACACTCAGGAGACTGTTCGGGCTGCCCTGGACTCTCTGCAGCAGCGACGCGGCACGCTTAAGTCTGATCACTGCAAAGCCATCAGTGTGCGCATCAGCAAATACAAAACCTATATCTCAAAGACTCTTAGTACTAGAAAGCTGTAGTTTGGCATGAATATACAAATGAGTTACGCCGACAAAGTGCTATAGTAAAATATTGAAATTTAGGGTATTTCCAGTACACATTAAAATGGGGATGATTTTTTTTCTCGCAAAGTCCACTGTTTGGGATGTCGTTGGATAGGTCTTTAAAAAATATTGGGAATTTGCTCAAACTGTCTTTCGATTAAGGGATTCGTTTGTGAAATATTAAGCTTGAAAGTGCAGATTTTTGTTAGACTCAAGTCTGGCAACCTATATGGTTTGTGTTTGGGCGTGTGAAAAAACTCATGATAGTAGCATATAATATAACGGAAATAGAAGGAAAACTATCACAGCTAAGTAGGCTTTACAAGTTTACGAGTAATAGTCGACCAACTTATAAAATGATCTTGTATGAAATATTTGCCTATACATAGTGTATCGTGCAGGTCTCAAAACTGCAAATCTGTGGTTCACATATTTTGATGGGCAACTACGGAACCCTACATTGCGCGTGGTCCGACACGCACTTGGCTGGTTTTTGTTATTCTTTTTTTTAACAACAATATAAGTAGTTATTTGGGGGTTTCATCTGGGAACACTCTCCATTTAAAACAGTCCAATCAGATGACAACAGAACGTCTGTCCACCATTTCGACAACGGGTGCCACCACCAAAAAATGTGTGTTTGTTCCTGTGCAGTGTTTTTTCAACAAACAAACAACGGTAAGGATCTTTTATATATTTTTGCGTAAATTTAAGGAATAATGTTGATAATGTACTAGTAAAAAGAAGCTAGATAAATCCACTAACACTCTTCTTAATCTCCAAATGTTTGAAATTGTAATTCAACACAATGGTTGATTTCTTTTTTCTAACGATTTGTTACGTTTTTTTTTGCGTAAGAAAAATGAAGTAAAGCCTATTTCATACATAATTATTATGTTCATATAAATTGACGAATTATAATTTTAATTATTAATAATATAAAAAAAAATAGTAAATTTAGTAACGAATAGGAACAAGCATTAAATTAGTAATTTTGTCATGAATTTATTTATTTATTTAAGCCACTTTAATTCCTTAGTAATAGGTACTAAAATAATACATAGTTTTTTTTTTTTTTTTGACCTCTCGACGAGTATAGGCCTCCTCCATCTCATTCCACTTTTTCCTATCTTGAACTGTTCTCATCCAGTCGTTGTTTGCGAATTTTAAAAGCTCGTCTTCCCATCTTTCCAGGGGTCGACCTCTTTTCCTCTTTCCGGGAGGGCCAGCCCATTTAGTAACCTTTTTAGTCCATCTCTCTTTATCCTGACGTGCAATGTGACCAGCCCACTTCCACTTAAGCTTCTTGCAGTGTGTAACCGCATCAATAACTTTTGTCCTTTCTCTTATTTCGCTATGTCGTTTTTTATCTTTGAGTTTCAGGTTAAGAATGCTTCTCTCCATGGCTCTTTGACATTTTTCAATTCTATCTTTCGTGTACGTATTATAGATCCAGGTTTGACTTGCATATGAGAGGCAAGGTAAAAGACATGAGTCTAAGACTTTCTTCTTTAATCCTAAAGGCAGATCTGATTTTGGGACTTCTTTGTGGCTCCAGAACTTGTTCCATGTCATTTTAATACGTCTCTTTAATTCGTCACGGTGTCTTGATTTCGAGAAAGATATTCGTTTGCCCAAATTTATGTATTCATGAACATATTCCAACTATCGACTCTCCACAGATATTGGTCTTTGAGTATTGTTACACATGATTTTAGTTTTTTCTATATTTAATTCTAGACCAATATTGCGACTGACGTAGTTGAGTTCGTTGATCATTTCTTCAAGTTGTGATGCGGTTTCTGAGAACAATATAATATCATCTGCGAAACGTAGGTTGCTAATACAGCTTCCTTTAATATTTATACCTTTTTTTGACCAATTAAGTTGTTTCATGATGTCTTGCAGAACAGTTATAAATATTGTCGGGGACAGGGGGTCGCCTTGTCTTACACCTCTGCAAATGTCTATTTCGGGGCCAATTTTATCCAGTTTCACTCGGCTGGTGCTTTTCTTGTAGATGTCTTGTATTAGTTCAATTATATCCAATGGCATATTACATTCGTGTAGAGCTTTCCATATGCTAGCATGGGAGATTGAGTCAAAAGCTTTGGCATAGTCGATGAATGCACAGTATAAGGGACGCCTTTGTTCTTCGTATTTTTCTATTATTATTTAAAAAAAAAAAAAGAAAAAAAAAAAAAAAAAAAAATTGTTCTAGAACGTGAATATGGTCCATCGTTGCGAAAGATTTCCTGAACCCGGCCTGTTCTACCGGTTGGAATTTTTCAGAGACTTCAGATATGCGTTGTTCTAGACATGAGGCGAATAACTTGTAGAAGCATGGTTGTAAGCTTATTGGTCGGTAATTTGTAATATTTGCAGGGTCTCCCTTTTTGTAAAGTAAAGTGATGTCAGATTTGGCCCATTCTTTTGAAATCTGTCTCGAGTCTAGTGCTTTATTAAAAAGTGCTGTTAGATAGGGTGTCAGTACATATCTTCCTGTTATAATTATTTCGTTCGGTATGTTGTCAGGGCCACTGCTTTTACCTTTCTTTAGAGATTCAATTTTCATTAAGATTTCGTTATTTGTGAATCTTTGAAGTGGTGGTGGGTGAGAAGGTGGTTCGTTTCTTGATATCTCAACTAGATGGTTTTTTAAAGAATTATCTTTTCTAGAATATAAATCCTTGTAGAAGTTAGTGGCTGTCTTTTTTGACCTTGAGGATATCTCTTTTTTTGACGATTTATCCTTTACTTTACTTTGTCATGAATATGAATATTTAATTAATGATATCTTGTGCCATTTTATACAGGAATGCCGATGACTCCCGCAGAAAAACAACGAAAGTACAGAGTACTACTAAGTACAGAGTAGTACTCAAGTAAAACAATCCTGAAAAGTATAATTATAAAGTGTACATTTTTGTCGATGCTCGAGAAAATGTTTTATTGATTTGATTATTAATACTTTTAATAATAATTATAAACACACAAGTGACAGATTTTATGACTGTAATTCAACATACAATATTATTAATAAAATAATGCTTAAAATACAATTTTGTTGTTTTAATTATCTTCGGTGGAATAGCCCTAATATTTCCCTTTTTGTTATTTTTTTGTGACCCTAAGTACCACGTTTCAAGTAAACTCCAACCTGTGTCAGTGCATGCTTTGAAATGCATCCTTGTCCCGCCCAGTCGCTTTTTGAACCCTTTAAATACACATATCAACAGAATCTAGCCCGGGATATTTTATATTTCATCAAATAGCTTCTTTCTTAATATACTAAGACTTTTCTGATATAAGAAATGAAAGAATGATAGGTTATTCTAAGGACTTAAGACGCTGACAGTACCGAAACTAGCGCCACCCACGTCTTATTTATTTTACTAAAATTGTGATTCTTTTGTTTTAAATAAAAACGTATTTTTTTTTAAATTAGTTTGTTATAAAAACTTTTTCTTCGTTTAAAACTACTAATATTAATTAAAATTGAAAAAATCTTATAAAATCTAATTATTAATATCAGTGTTGCCACCTCTTACATTAATTACACATCGACATCGATTGTTATTAATAGCAATTTAATTTTAAGTATGAACAATCAAATCAAAAAGTCGTTGCTGAGGTTCTATACACCCGCCAAAACGTGATATCAAGGTTGTGGCTAAACGGCACACGTGTGGATATCGCGTTACTACGCAGAGACAGGATCGATTTGTCCAAATGAACGCCAGAAGACAACCCAATATCACAGCGACGCAACTAGTACAAAGGCTCCGGGAGGACTACCAGCTGCTGGTAAGTGACCAAACCGTGCAAAGGAAGTTGCATGAAGTTGGTCTTCATGCTCCAAGACCGCTACGTGTTCCAGCATTGCGACATGGCAATCGCGGTCGGCGGCTTTCGTGGGCTCGGGAGCATTTACGATAGAGTGACGAACAATGGTCTTTGGTGCTGTTCACCGATGAGTCCCAGTTTGGTTTTTATCTCGATTCATGAAGAAAATGCGTTTGGAGAACTCCAGAGTGTTAACCGTCTACGACACCCTCAGGAGGTCCACTCATACCAAGGCGGAACAATCATTGTATGGGCAGGAATTCGTCTTGGCGGACGAACCCAGCTCGTTAGGATCCAAAGTAACATGACTGCACAAAAATACGGATATAGTAAAAGGTAGTAGAGCCTGTTATTGCACAGAATCCAAATGGGCCAGGAATTTCTACCCATGCACGATAATGCTCCTTCCCATACGGCGCGGCTGATGTCAGCCGCTCTCCGAGACCAGGATATTCAAGTTTTGGATTGGCCTGCACAGTCGCCCGAATTAAATCCTATCGAACATGGCTGGGACATGCTTCAACGAAAAGCTTTGAGAGATTTTCCACTAAATTTAACGACGGAACAACAACTTTACGAACACTTGCAAAGAACATGGAACCTCATACCGCAGCGACATTGTCAATTTAATTTTAAGTATGAACAATCAATTTCGATGTGTTATAAGAGGTGGTAACACTGATTATTAATAATTAGATTTTATAAGATTTTTTCATTTTAATTAAAATTAGTAGTTTTAAAAGAAGGAATTAAGTTTTTCTACTTTTTTACTAATTTTATACGGCTATCAAAACAAATATTATTTTTATTTAAAACAAAAAAGAATCACGATTTTTTATTATTTTTATGAAAGACCTTAAAATAGAGAAGAATGGAAGAAGAAGACATGTTGCGCCGACCCCAAATAAATTGGGATAAGGGCAGGAGAATGATGATGATGAAAGACCTTAAAATGACGTATCATTCTTCCATTTACCATATCAGAAAATTCTTCATGGATTTATAGATATTTGATGAAATATAAACATCCCTAGATTCTGTTGATGTGTGTAAATATTAATCTTCCTTCAATCGCCATAATTTAACTGAATGTAAAACTATGTTACTATGATATGATTGACCTATTAACATATGTCGTAGTCCTGTGCTACGTCGTAGCATTAAGCTACGAAACCTCGTAGCTGCAGGTTAAGTATATCTCTGACACCGTGCACACTTTTTTTTTTGGGGGGGTTTTGAAATCATCAAATAACCCCTCTCGCTCTTGGGCAGAGCGGAAGGGAGTGTCAGATTTCTACTGACTAAAAACCACCCATGTTCCTTCTTAGCCCTTGCGCCGAGGCCGCGGTATCTCTTTCGAACAACCCGCAGACGCGACGGGACAACCCGCAGCCCCGACGGGGGGTCGTGCACCCTTGATAGGGAAACGAATAGCCTAGCCACCAATAATTTGTACAATATTTTCTGTTTTCATCGTTGCGTTTTCCGTATGGGTGAATGGATATATGGCCCTCAAAGTATAGGATTTTGCCGATTGGAAACCCTCTTATCACAATCACTAAGCGTCCTACAGCTGCCGAGTGCCGACTAGTATTTATGTTCCGATCTAAGTTCCCCATTTGAAGGAACAGTGAGTTATAATGGGTGATTCATTTAAAGGTACCTTTTTTAATATGAATTTTTTGACAGAGTAAGTATAAATCGTGTTAACATATCAAACTACAGTTACGAAACATTTAAAATAAATAACATTTAAAAATAAATTTTAAGAATGGTTCTTTTTCATATTTTTACATTTAAAAAAAAGTAGGTACGTCGAAATGAATATCTAATATTATATTATATTTTGTTTATTATGTGAAAGTTATGTTAATGTATTACATTATAGCTAGGGAGCTGGCGAGCATTTAAGTATATGATTTGCTCGTACTTCGTATTGATAGGCATTAAAGTTCGGATCAATACGACAAAATTTTCTTAAGGAATTAAGGTCCTATGTTGCTGCGTTTTTTAGCTACAGGGCTTTGAATCTGTCAAAAAAAAAATCTGTACTAAATCATTTGCTCGTGTCTGCCTCTGGGGTTAGTGGTCAATACCATTTTGATAACGAAGAAAATCTATGAGGCAGACATCCAGGGCTCTGCATTATCACAGGAGGTAGATATAAAAATGTAAAATAAAAAAGCTCTACTAAATCATTTGCTCGTAGCTTTAATTAGGTCAAATCGTATTATTAGAACCCCTTGAATACAAAAAAAAATTGGCAGACATTTTACTTACTGACTTTAACCATTACAGCTCGTTGAAGTCTGCGAATTGGAGGAAAAGCGGGTATTACGGCTAATTAATGCGGATATCTCCGTCATTAATGAACCGATTTTCAATTTTTTTTGTATTCAAAAGAGTATACTCCCGAAATGGTCTCATTGTCACCAAGTCAGGATCTGATAATGAGATCCCAGGGAAATCGAGGACAACTCTCAAATTTTATAGGCACTTGTTACGTTTTCCATATATTTTTCAAAGCTGTTAATTTATTTGCGTCTGATAATCATAATCTCATGTGGATGCGCTGATGATGGAAGGTACAACTACTCCTCAATAGTCAGGAGATAAAAGCAATAATAAGGGAATCTTGAAGGTTGAGGGTTTGGGTTCTTGGTTGAATGTTAAATGCATAGTAAATATTTGTATAGGAAACCTATTACAACTTAAAATGGAAAAATAAAAAAAAACCTTTTTTAAAAAAACCGACTTCAAAAACACAAAAAAAAATGAAAAATAAACTTCAGATGAAAAATCAACTTCTGAAGTCGGTAGCAAAAAAAAAAACGAGACAAACAAACAAATGTCACTGACAATTTTGTATTATACACCTATTAAAATAAAGTCGAGAACGCAATGATTCAACTATCTTTCTTGATAAAGTCACGCGTCGTCGTCGCGTCGTCGTGCGTTGTCCTTATCCATAACGTTCCGCGCTAAATTGTAGTCGGTTGCGCGTTCGTCGTGTAGGTACAATAGCGACTGTATTACCAGTTGTCAATGCTGTTGTTTGACGAACGACACCAGTTGCAACGACGACCGTTTTCTGCAACCGTTTTCGTCGTCGGGAAAACATTTGGGTTTCGTCCGTCAAAAATTCGACAACGACCCACCACTAGAATGTACTGTAGTTGCCCATTCCCTAGCGGAGATCTCTATGGAGAAGAACGGGCAAGAGACTCCATGAACACTCTTTTAAATCAGAATATTGTTACAAAAACTTGGTTACATCATTCATGTTGAGATGGTATATTATGTGAGAACGATGTAGCAAGATGTGCACAATAAAAGTGTCCACAGTAACGTCAAAAACGATGATTCAAAAACAGAATAATAATTCAAACAAGCCGAGGCAGCTAAGAGGTGTTCCCAAATATCTTTAAAAATCTGTGTACATAATACAAATACGTATGTATGCATGTGTGCAGCTGCGACGAGACCGACCGTCCTACACTAGCGTCTTATATTTCGATGGTAGTGTCATCTTTAGTTACTGTGTGCGAACGTACAAAAAACCCGTGGTTTCAAAGCCTTGGGCATAGTACACACAGGGTACTTTGAATCGCACGTTTTGCTAACGCGCATTTCGCTTTTCAAGGTATTATACCAGCGCTTACACACTGGAATCATTAAACAAAGATTAAAAAAAATATATTCAAATGGTCTGCCTTCGGAATATCAGTGGCCTGGGTGTCTGCCTCATTCATGTTCTCTTTTTTATAAGCAATATGAACAACGGTCAAAGAGGCAGACACGAGCAAATGATATAGCACAGTTTTTTTGACGACATTTTTGAAGCGCTGTTTATTGAAAACGCAGCGCTACGATGGTGGCAGACTATTTTTCTGAGGTTGTTCACAGGGTTTTTAAACGAACACTGCAAGTCTGCCAAGCGTGCATTTCATATATTTTTATTAAATCATAAAAAAATCTTTAAAAATTCATAACTTCAAAAGTCAGAGTCCTAGACGTCTGCCTTTTCGATTTTTTTCATTTTGACAAGGTTCCTAAACATCAGCCTTAGAGGCAGACACGAGCAAATGATATAGGATACCTATTTTTTTTTACATTTTTAAAGGGCTGTCAATTGACAACGCAGCGCTACCATGGTGGCAGACGCGGCTCTTAATATTTCTTATCGTATAATTAACGCTATTAATAAAGTCTGCCACACGAGCAAATCATATAGATTTTTTGTTCGCCAGCACCCTAGCTATTAGTTTAGTTTTCTAAGCGACAATTTATTTTTTTAGATGTTTAAAAGTCTCTGTGACAGTTCAATAATATTTTTCTTTCTTTCAATCACAGATGTGTAGAGACTACTACTAAGCAATAAAAATTAAGTAATTGTTGGTAAAATAGTTTTTTTATTCTTCTAATAAAACTTGATTGGTTATTTGTCCCTACTTGTAAGCAATGTCCTGTGATGTGATCACAATAACAGACACATCATTATTGTTTGTTATTGCATAAGCCTGCAGGAGCTACTAGTCTATGAAGGGCGATCTTCCTGTCTTCGTTGACATTTGTGTATCCTGCCTATCCCAACCTATGGTGCTCAAACTTGATCTTTGACTGAAGTTTTTTTTATTATTATTATTCGCAAATATAGGTACATATTTTTGTTAATTAACAATTTACTCGCTAAACTTATCAGTTTGTTGGCGAGAAGTGCCTGTTTTTACATACAGATTTCAACAAATAATCTAGTGAACAGATAACCTTAAAACTAACAAATACGAGTAGGTAACTAACGAATTACTGTAAAATAAATAAAGATGTGAATTTATTGCTCGGTAACAACTGAATCCTCGTTACCGAGCAATAAATTCCTCAGTCTTGATTTCAACAAACCTTTACTTAACTTAAGGCTGTGTCTCAGCATATCTATTTTATTAAATACTTTCGGCACTATGTATCTAGAAGTTCTTTCCCCATAATAATTTGTTGCTTTCGGCTGGACTAGTCTTTTCTCTCTTACACTTCTAGTATTATATTTATTTTCAATAGGGACTTTAAACTTATCACTAAAATTATGTTCTTGGCTTAAAACATAATCGACTTTCTTATCTACTGGTAGGGTTTTACAAATAGAGAATAACTTTCATACTCTTTGTTACATTTACACAGGAACTTAATTATTCGTGTCTGTACTTTTTTTATGTCTTTTAAACGTTCATCCATATACAATAAGTCCATAACTAATTAGTAAGTCAGCAAGTGCGTATACACAATCAAAAGCGTCTGCTTATTCACCACATTATTTAACTGATAAAACTTCCCCACGATATCAAGATTAAGGCCTAAATATTTAAATGTGTTAACATACTCGTACTCCAATTTCTCACATACGCAGTTAAACTTATCCCTATGCAGGCACTCGTATGTATGTCCTATTATATCAAGATCCCTTTTGCGTACAGTTTTAGCTCAGAAGTACAAACTCAACGTTAGCCAAAAAGCGATGGAACGTCATCGTAGTCTTCTCAATATTAGACTCTCCGATCGAATGGGCAACACCTATAAAATACGTTCTAAGGCAGGCATCACCGATGCTGGCGATACGACAGTGAGGCTAAAAAAAGAAAAACTAATAACAGAAACACGGGTCGATCTTCAAGCCGCTTCGAGCCAAGGTCGATCTGTGGACGGGTGACTATCATCATACAGAGTTTCCTCCTTGCTTCTAAAAGCACGTAAAACCGTTGACCAGGCTGTCATTTGCAGATCTTTGGCAGTCGTTACAAATAGTGGCCCGTAAGTCTGACAACTAGTGTTAACCAGGGAAATAGTATATCCAGTACTAACTGGGTCAGATTGGTCAGTCAGGTAGTTGCTCCATGTAAAATACTGGTGTACCTACCTGCGTAAGACTGGAAGCCGACCCCAATAAAGGGAAAAGCTAGGTAGAAGATAATTTAACACGCTCTTCCATTTCTGTGGCATACCATCTTTGTAAGTAGGTAATAGACGTGCCGGTAAAAATAGCAAAAGCTTAGCTCAATTTACCTTATGAAGGGTCAATAAGGTGTTTCACTAAAAAAAATTAATTAGTCCGTCAGATAGATTTTTAAAAAATAATGGACACATACTCGTATTTTTTCTTTTTTCACGTAAACAAAAGATGAAGACGATACAGTTTTTCGAAAAGTCGTGTCAAGTCGTGTGTCACGTCACAAGGTTAATACTTTTTTACCCACATAGTGACGTCACAAGCCCCCCCCACTCATGATCTTAGACACGTTCTAATTTCGTTATTTTTTATTAATTTAATAAAACAAAAACACGTGTCCCATATTTTTCGATAATCTAACAGACGGACTAATTAGATTTTTTTGGTGAAATGCCCTATTGAGTTAAGCTTTTTGTAATTGCGCAACGTCCAAGCCTTTTTATGATATCGTTTCTTCACAATATTTTCTTCGTTCCTGAACAACTTGCGATGCGTCGGTCGGTAGGTAAAGGTAAGGTAAGGTAGGAAAATATTAGGCTAAATCTATCTATCAGTCAAGTTGGCCATAAAACCTGCT
This sequence comes from Diarsia brunnea, assembly GCA_949774965.1. Classification (NCBI taxonomy): domain Eukaryota; kingdom Metazoa; phylum Arthropoda; class Insecta; order Lepidoptera; family Noctuidae; genus Diarsia; species Diarsia brunnea. The sequence goes on along the minus strand of OX458999.1, from coordinate 13,758,651 downwards.
AAGGAGCCCGGTCAAAAAATTAAGCTACTCATCATTCAACCAATTCTTTTACAACTCTAGCGTTATAAAAGTAATCTTTCAAAAACATATCTCAACGATATTGATTGTTAAAACGAATACTCTCTAACGCACCTGACATAACATAATATTCTCCCAACACTTTGCATTGATAGCATAACAAGGGGGATGTTAAGCACTGATCCAAAAGTACCAAAGTGCCTAATTGCATCATTTGAAAAGAACACAATTTTGTAAATAATGAGTACGTACGTATTTTTTTTTAAGTTATTGCTATGAATAATATTTTTAGGGTTTCGTACCTCTATAGGAAAAAACGGAACCTAGTTGAGAAGAAATTAGTTCAATACTTAGGAAAACTTATAAGAAGTCTATGGTGCTAAAATAACATGGAAAATCTCTCAATATCTCCAGTTTTTCTGTAAATTTTGGTCCCGTTGGTTTATTTCAGCAGTTCGAAGATGAATTTGATTAACTCGAAAGGTGTCAAACCAGCCATGCAAATCATAAATGCTTTTGGTAAAGCTGCAAAGTGCAGTTTTTACAACTGGTGGACAAATATGGGACACTGTTGTTTACTGCTGGATAAAGTAGCAATATAAAAACTAAAACTGTCCCTAAATCTAACTGTTAAATAAAATAGCAAATACACACAACTTATCGTTTTAAAATCTCAGATTTGATAATAATTATTACTAAACTTTGGGCAACGTCCATATATGGAAGAAGAACCGCAGTCAGAGGTTTTTAATTGTTGTTGCGAGAACCACGAAATAAAAATAAATTCCGGCTAGTCAATTCTATGGTCTTCGTACAAAATCTGAATTTACTAACACAGGACGAATTAGTTGAATAGTGATCGGATAATGGGTCACGTTGGTATGGTATGGATGAATATTTAAAGTTCGATAGCGGGTATTTTATTTATGTAAGTTATTGTACACGATAACATTTTTTTTGAACTAGGTAGTGTCGGTGTTAATCCTACACGTGTTCGTTCGTGTTTACCTACTCGTGGAAGAAACACCGAAACAATCCCAATAGGTCTAAATAATGGCGACGATAGTCTCTTTTCAAGCCCAGTCATTATTGGTCAGGCCAAATGAGGACCATCCTAGTGAGAGAAAAAAAATACACTTATTTGAGTAGAACTGTCAGTCTTCACAATTATTATTTTGCGCGTAAGTTAAATGTGCAATTCCGAATGTGACAGCAGACTGCAGCCGATCACGGCACGGGCTGTGTTGTAGCTTGTAGTTGTTGACTATCACTGCGGCCTCTCGTAATAGTTGGGCGGTAGGTACTACCGCAACCGTTTGCGGCCTACTGTTAAAATTGTACCTTAATTACTTTAAATTAAAATTAGTAGACCCCGTCGTGATCAAAAGCCGACGTGATCGTTAGCGCAGCCTTCGTGCAGCTACTTCACACATCTTCATTTCCTCAAGCCTTCGAGCAACGAGTCATACCGCCAGCCAGCAACCACGGCTTCATCGGGTATCCTGACCACCAGCATGCAGCGGAAGCACATACCTGGTCATCACCCTCAGCCTCATCAGCGACCTTGGCAAAGCACACTGCACTTCGGCCGGTCAGCAAGCAGAGACGCACTGCTCTCCTGGTCGACGCAGCAGCCTAGCCACTACGCAGCACTGTATAACTCCGACTCACTGGAGTATACTATGCAGCATCACCCCGACTCACTGGGGCATCACCGCAGACAGTTCTGACTCACCGAGAACTATGCGGCATTCGGTTCCGACTCACTGGAACCTTCCACTGGCCTGGCAAGCATCAAGACTCAGCCTGCTATCGACCTCCGGGCTCGGAGAGGAGTGATGTGGTGACAACGACATCTATCGCAACACATGAAAACTAAAATGACAAATCCTACATCGCGCTATCAACTTTATCCGCGCGACATTAGTCTATATAGAAAATCCCGAGTTACATATGTCGGGCAGTTAGCCCACCAGACACGACTTTTTTTGTTGGTGTTAAGATTTATTTGATAGTTTAATAATGTTCCTATGAACTAGAACTACCAGTTGTTTCATTTATTGTCTTATTGTCGGCACCAACCTGTATATAAAACAATGGTACCTAAATGGTAATGGTACGAGGTGTCTCTAACGGGATCTAATCGCGAACTGGCTCACGTTTTGGTGAACGAGCGAATGAGCATACTAAATATTGGGTGCTCCAATTCGAAAAATTCCCAAGTCCTAGTTAGGGATTTTTTACACTACTAACACAGGTTGATCGGCCGTTTTTTCTCTATCGATACGTCCAACAAATTTTTTGTTATTATATCCAGTGGGTTTTTGAAAACTATAAAATTAAAATTGACGATACTTTTAGTTCCAAAAATCCCAAGTCCTATAAATTCCTTAGTCCGTAAGTTTTTACCGAAAAAGGACTAAATTAAAACATGAAAAAATATTATGAACCTGAAAGTTATATTAATTTTGTAGTAAACAGTAGAAATGCCAAGAAAAGTTGTATTTTTAGAAAAGAAAAAAGGGCAAATAGATAGGAGAGGAGGAGAGCGAGAAGAGCAACGAGGTAACGAAAGAGTATTACAAGTTAATGATTATAAAACTTACTATAATGATAATAATTAAACAAACAATACCGGGAATTTCAGGTAGTCGTCGAGTTTTAATTAAAAGACATGCAAAGCCAGCCTTTTCTGATTCAATGACTGGCGATAACTTTAAAGAGATTTTTTATATAGAGTAGGTATATCTAGGTATCTTCAAGATATTCCTGCTTATTGTTATCAAGATGCTATTAAAATTAAAGAAGCGAAAATTAATGACATTAAAAAACTTATTCGATTTGTACCACAAGAAAAAAGAAAATTCTATGAAACTTTGATTATGGAACAGGCTAAATTATATGAAAGTCAAATTCTTGAGGAATTGGGTGACGAAATAGAGTAACTAGCCTAGTTATTTTTAAAGGCTAATAGGTATTACTCATTTTTGATTAATAGAATACTGTTAAATAAGCTAATTTTGGTTTGTTAAATTCTTTAGTCCTTAAAAAGAGGGAAAGAAAACCGTAAGTCCTGTTGATTTATGATAAGTCCAAAACAATTTTTTATAAATTATTTTATTAATGCTTTTTATGTTTTGTTTTATATACGAAAATAAAGAGTATTTTGTATACTATAACTGAATGGTATTTTAATTTCAACATGTCCTGTAGTTTGTTTTCAAAAAAAAAAATGTGTATGTTTGTTTTTTTTATTACCAAAAACTGAAAAAGTGGACTTAGCCATTTTTCCATTTGGAGCACCCTTGCATTCGATGCAGCTATACATTTTTACTGAGTGTTCAAGTAAAACCCTAACAGTAAATTAAAAATTTAAGTAAATAAAAGGCGTCAAAAACTCCTTAACGCTATCAACAAGTAGACCGCCGTCAGTCTCTTGGGTGACCCCAAGAGACTGACGGCGTTGCCACGTTGTATGGCAATTCTTAGCCTCTAGCGAAGGTAAAACTCAACCCTTGGGTCACGGGAAGTGTAAACTAAGCGATTTGAAATTTCTTTGAAAAGGCTGTGTGGCAGACGGTCCTAGAATTTCAACCCCAAACGGCCAAGCGGTAAAAATATAGTTACCAATAGTTAGACCGCTTACGCACAAGCACATTTGACTTGATTTACAATAATAATTGTCTTATAATAGTCTGATTACATCATATACATTAATTCTAACAAGCCTGTTCCCAACTATATTTATATATATGATACAGAAATGTTACAAGCTAATATATTGTGTCTTATGTCCGGTTATTTTTTTATTGAACAGTTTATGTGCACGCTAAATACAGAAAAGAAGAAAGGAACAGAGAAGGAGCTTATGATGTGAAAGTGAGTGTGGATAGCTATTGTAAGAGAGGCAGAGCAAAGGAACGATGGATGATCATCATGATCTTCAGCAACTTTTGCTGGCTAACAAGGAAATTCTGAGTTTTAAGACGTGGTTATCAAAAAGAAGAAAATAATAAACATGTAGGTAACTTTTTTGCGGAAGAAAAATATGTACTACGACTCCGGTAAACATGTTTACTCTCTCTCTTCTGACATTCAAAAGTACCTAGTAATGGTTTAATTGAAATAAATGCTTTGACTTTGACTTTGACTTCTCCCAGAAAATGAGTGACCTTTATTACTAGTCTAGTCTAGCCTATACTAGCGAAAGCCTATAAATGTTCTAGTTTCCCACCGCTAGGAGTACACAGGGAAATATTTTACACTATAATCATTCAAATCATAGTCCGAAATTCTAAAATCCAACAGCTGAATTGACAGGATTGGTTTATTTTTATTATAGACTTTAAACTTTTGTGGTCATTCATTAATAGGATTACAGTTAGTTGTAGTTTTTCCTAATTAAGTTTGCTTAAATGCAGTTCCGCTAAAAAGTTATCCAAGTTCTTTATTCGCCCCGGTTGTGAGAAAAATTATCTAACTGAATCTCTATTAAATCATCTTGAATAGGAAAAGTGACATAGAAAAAAATGCAAGCAGGTTATTATTGAATATTTTTAAAACAGAAAACGGTTTTTGATTAAATGTGGATAAAATAGCAAATGAATATTGTTAATGAAGAGTTTAAATTTTTTGAAATGATGGGTGGAAAAAGTCCATTGGAGAAAATGGAAAGGACTTTAGATGAATTGTGTAAAAGATCATAACATACAAAAGAGGGGTGACTTATGAAATGACGATTAATAGATAAGTAGAATAGAAGAAGAAATGCCGCGCTAACTCCAATAAACGGGGGTCAGCGGAATGATGAGAAAGTCCTTTCACCTACTGACAATAACTATATACTACAAGTAATTACTACCTCGTAGCAAGCGTAGCATGAGCTGCAATGCTGCATATTTTAGTTTTATTTTTAAATATTATTATATCGCCGATTACGTTTCAGTATGTTCTGTGTTGAAACCAAATACATCGTAAATATAATGCTTAGAATGACAATCATTTGATAAATAAAGAAAACACATACATTTAGTATGGATCAAGTTTTAAAATTGGGAACTAAAAGTTTGAAAGTTATCCACACTCGCAACAAAGGGAGTCGTTGGATCTAAGTTCATATGTAGTGGTTAAAATTTTTGAATTGAGGAAAAGTGTTTATTAGACTTTAATTATAGTCATAATTTTTTTTTGTTCGTGATCAAATTGTTGAAGTCATCGAGCTGCAGCAGGCGAGCTGGATTCGGCTCCTTAATTCTTAGTAAATTATAAATGTCAAGGGCGGTTACCTAAGCTGTTGGCAAACGTACCAAAGAGGTCATGTGCTCTATGGAACGGTGAGTGCGCCAGGTGTTGCAGCTGCAGCGGCGGCAGCGGCGGGTGCGGGCGCGGCGCCAGGATGCTGTCGATGGTGAAGAGCGGCGCGGGCGGACGCTCGGGCAGCGTGCCGCCCAGCAGCAGCGCCGTGCTCAGCAGCGCCGGCGCATCGCGCGACCAGCCGCCGCCCGCGCCGCCCATGCCGCCCTCGCCGCCGAACGCGCCCTGCGTCGCCACGGCGCTGACCACGACCGCCACGACCCTCACCGACCCGCACACACGAGCGCCGCGGCACCAGCCCGCACGAGGCACCACATCATACCAAACTTAACAAAGTTTTTACAAACATTTTCAACACTAGCTTTTACTTTTTAATCACTTGGTCCAACTAAAATACGTAAATTATTTTAATCAGCGCTCGAATTAACTATTAGCTTCGAAATCGGAAAATCGACGATTTTTGGTGTGATGATGGGATAATGCCCGGGTGATGCGATTGCGAGCAAATCGTTTTAGTGAATAAGAGCGGGCACAGTGCGAGTGCCGGGCGCGGCGTGTGTGGGGTGAGCAGCGCAGGGCGTGCGGGGGGCGTGGCGCGCCAGGCCCCGCCCCGAGCACAGCTTAATGGATGTGACAATACGACGCCGACGCTCCCGAACAGTTGATATAATAGTAATCTGTGTATCCCTCTCCGTAAGTTGTAATCTGTTATAATGGAACGCGTGGGTATGTTGTGCGGAGCGCGGCCGTCGCATCGCGCTCGCTGAACCGGCTAACCGACACGTTCATATATTAATACGTGGTAATTATACTGGTATACTACATGACACTCTATAATCAGAATTGCTGGCACTCCCATACAAAGTATTGCTAACAAAGTAGACCACGTAACGCAGTATGTATGTCAGGCCAGCAGGTATTACCTACTACGCCTCGGTTTACGTCTTCTTATAACCATGCATGTGACAAGAGGTGCAGTGTCGATCAATTCATGCAATTGCTAAATTGGATTCTATAGATACGGTTATTTTTCTTTAGGTGTTGTTGCGCACAACCGTCAGTTATTAGGTATAAGGTATTTTAAGGCAGGTAAATTTTATTTTAAGAGTTATTGAAGGCAGAAAGAGTGCAAATACCATACAATGTATAACACGGTTAATGTACTTGCCTACTACTCAGTGGAAGGCTATCGCCCCATGGAAAATATTAATACTTATTCAGCTGATTCTGGTTAGACTCGAAGCCGACCCCAACATAGTTGGGAAAAGGCTACGCAGATGATGATAATGATGAGCTTACCATATTCTCGGTTCTTTGAAGAAACCGATCTTTTACTGAAACAAATCATATTTTATATATCATATATGATGATTTTTTTATGTATAATGATACTGCGGCGTTGTCGTATCAGACTAACTACGACCACCCCGGTCACGATTATTTTTTACTCGAATAGCACCTTTATATCTTTTAAACGCGTGTGTGTGTATGTCTTAATACAGGTATAATACCTCCTCCACTTCCCAGGAATGACACATGAGCACAACGCAGCCTTTTTGTGACAACTGTGTGGAGACGCGAGGGATTACAACTTGTACCTAACAGAGAACAAATTGAATAAGTTGTTTTGTCAAAAGTTGCGCCCGCGGCGTTCACGACGTGTTCGCCTTTTTGCAGCTTATGAGAATCGTATAACAATATCTCAACACTATTATAAGGATAAAGGGTAAAAAAGGTCCTTGTCAAACACTGGATGTGAAAGAATTAAATTAAATGGGTGTTATTAGATACAAAGCTGCCGTGAAAAGAACATTGAGAATAAATAAATAAGCGTGATTCGGGATTAACAAATAAACGAAAACATGTTTTCTCGTTAGTTTTGTAATACTCAGTGCAAACAGAGACACACGAGTTCAAATGTTCACAAATAAGTACCTAAAGAATGCTCCAAATACAGTCTCAAGCAAACAGCCATCTGAAATATTCCTGTCAGATTCCTTTGTAATTAGATCGTTTCAGTCAGTTTGGGAGTAGTCGAAAGTCTAAGTAATCTCGCGTTGGAACGTTCCCCATTAGTGATGTATACAGTACGAGGATGACCTTGTGCATTAATAATGTCTACGGCTGTGTGACTGTTTGTCGTTGCGTAGACGAGTGTCCATTCGGGGCGGGGAGGCGGCGGCCGCTCGCCAAATATTGACAAAGGTGGGAGCGAAACCCGAGCGCGACTCTGTTTGCCTGTAATTGATGTAATTAGTCGTGTCGCCCAGCTGCCAGCGGTAAAACCTCCGATCCAATGTTTGAACAGTTAATATGATACTTTTACGAACCGGAAACATCTTTACGGTGTTCTGTTCCGACAAATATTGGTCACTCGACGATGCGTGACAGTAAGTCAAGATTACCTGTAAAATCAAGGTATATTTTTTTCTACCAAATGAATGCAAACAATTTAAAATTCGTTTACGAAACGACAGAAGTAAACAGAACCTTATTGCCTCAGTTGTTAAAACAACATTCGAAAATATTCTCTATTGGGGGAAAATATGTAGACTGGTTGAGCAAGTTGCATAAAGTAGGATCTGCGTCAACTATCAGATAAATAATACAAAACCAACATGCAATATGGGAATGCTTACCTATTGACACATCATAAATACTTCATATCCGGTTGTTAGTTGAATAAAATATGGATTTGGCATTAATATTGCCAACATTAACTAGAATGTACCGTGGGACAGCAATACATGTTAATAATGCACACATTTGCGCGGACTGCATGGATGTCGCCGGCTTGTTCCGCGTGACAGTAAGCAGCTGCCAATCCCTCTGGCACAGCCAATGGAAAATTAACTCTACATAATACGGCGATTATCCGCGTATGACTTAATACAGGACACACACAAAGGGCATAAGCATTAAAATAGCTAACAATGGCCGGATTATCCGGGGCTAACCTCCGGATTGCTAACAATGTGTTGTTCAAACCACGTTCGCCATGCTGTAAACATTATATGGGTATCGATATACACATGCATTTATAAACGACACTACAATGCAATGTGCGCTTTTAATACATGCCAGGCTGCCAGCAGAATATATAATACCGTGATTGTTGTTTGCTAAAAATGATCAGAGACATGTATTATTAGTCTATTTCAAAATGACTGTAGGTATGGGTAGTTGATTGAGTATGGAATAGGATCTTAGGAAAGGGGCGTTAAGCAACGTTAACGTTATTTATCAGAATTATTTACCTGAAATCGACTACTTACTTATTTCTCTAAATTAGATAAATAAAATACGATGCTAGCATCGTATCATCATCTAAAAGAACAAAAGAAAAAATATAAACCACAGGTCTTTCTTGTTGAATAACTTTGGATCTGATTTTAATTTAAGTAAATTTAAAATGGGTCACACACACATTCGAAAGTGTAATATCGAAGATATACCCAACCTACACTGGCTTTTAACTACTCCTACACACGAACCCTCCTCACAGTATCCTACTCACCTATATCTAAATATTATTTTAATCCTAAGAATATAATGTTACAGTAATAACAGTGTTAGCCAAGCGCGCGCTAACAAGATTGAGTGATGTATGGCTAGGCTTCTTAGCGCCTAATACCCTTAAGTACGGCGCCCTGGATGCCCTAAGAGCATTAGAGCCTCCTGACTTACTGCAACGGGGCTGCGGCAAGAGTATACGATTTCTTTGTACCGATTTACGAGTGAAACGTTCATACCACCTACACATGAATAAGTGATTTTATATGAGAACCTAATATATATCAAGGAAACCTAATAATATAAAAAGGTAGTCAGGTACATCTAGATGTCTTTTAAAAATTACATATCAGTATCTTCATGAAATATTTAGGAGCTCGTGGCCTAATAAGAACTGCCACTCGGGCCGATCTTTAGGTAAAGCTGTGCTTGCCTAGGTCGGTCTGTGGATGGGTGACCGCCCGACATACCGAGATTCCTCCGTGCCTTGGAAAGCACGTTAAGCTGTTGGTCCCGGCTGCCATATATAGATCTTTGGCAGTCGTTACAGGTAGTCAGTGACCTGAAATTCTGACATCCAGTCTTACCAAAGAGTATCGTATTACCTGGTATTAACTGGGTTGTGGAGGTCAGATAGGCAGTCGCTCCATGTAAAATACTGGTATTCAGCTGCATCCGGTTAGACTGGAAGCCGACCCCAACATAGTTGGGAAAAAAGGCTAGGCAGATGATGATCTTCATGAAACATTGAGACTAAATTATAAAATAAGAAAATCTTATCAATTGAGAAATAATAAATAAATAAATAAAATGATGATGTTGTGATTGATGTCTTTTGTATGAAGAAAACGTTTCATTGCTACACACTCACACATGTGCTACGTGGCTACGAGAATGTGCTACGGCTACGAAACTGCTACACTCATTTCGCATTCGTCAATAAACGGTCTTTGTAGTCATGTGTCACGTTGAACTTCATAATTTCTAAAACTTTCGTGATTTTCTTTCATTGTGATACCTAATTAATATAACAACCAGCAAGGACATAACCTAGCGTTAGTTATGAAGCTATTTAAATAGAACCCCGCCGGCGCTGAAGTGTCAAACGTTAGGGTAAATTGAAAGGCGGAGGGTTCGGCCGGGTTTATTCTGACCAAAAGGAAGACTGACCTAAACTATGCGGTCTGTATGTTTAGGTACGGTCAGCATCAGAAGTAGCTTAACATTTCGGAGTTTTAATTATTAGATGTACAGGACTTCAGCTATTATTTTTAATGTTCAACACGATTATTCTTTAAAATATGCTTGGTCTTCAATAACTTGTTAGTAACGAGTAATATCTAACAAGTTTTTATTAAAAAACCTGCTTTAAAACTTTGAGTAGTGTTAATCTACTTCTGATGCTGACTGTACCTATACCGCATCCAATCAAGCATTAAGCAATTCATTAGCAAAGCAAGTAAAAACTAATCATACATAAAAATGCGGGTTCACAAATGCTGTATACATTTACCAAACCGCACTGAGCTGGACTGGTGGATTACAGTCTATTCGTACTCAGTTAGGAGACCTACTGTGTCCTAGCAGTGGGAACATTATTGGCTGCATTTATTTACGCTATATTTTTTGCTAAACGTAGATTGGAAACAGCATACAAAAAGCTGAGAGTCAAACTTTTATTTTCTTCAGCTATAACGGAGTTCTATACGGACAAAAGCTAGCATTACAAAGACTCTTCATCTTTTAACTCATCATCATCGGCCAGCCTTTTAACTATGTTGCGATCGGCTTCCTGTCTTACCGACTGCAGCTGAATACCAGTAGTATATTAAGCTACTGTCTATGTTACCTTCACAGCCCACTGGGTAAAACGATACTCCTTATTAAGACATAGCTGACACAATTTTGGGCCACTGACATGCACATGACAGCGGGACCAACGGGTTTAATCTATGTGTGTACTCAAACAACGAATCTGTTTCATTTAATTAAGATTTAGTAGCTACTGCAGCAACATAACATTCAGTAATTGTTCCATGGCAAGCGAAAGTACTTCGGAAGGCCACTCGCGGCGACCTTGAACACTCGGGGCTCTTTTGAAAGCGAACCTTTAGAAAAGATCTCAATAGACCGTGACGATCATGAACTTACCACTCATAATTATTCATTTGTACAAGAGACATGTTTTTATTGATATTCATAATTATTTTCATTATGATTTAATATTATCTTGAGATTTTTGTTTTTACGCGCATTATGAATAATATGTAAAATAGGTAATTCCTGGAAAAGTACCCTGATTAAGTCTTTCCGTCATCTTGCTAATGACCGAGGGTACCTACCATGTGATGATAGCTTTTCCAAAACGAAAATCAGTTACATACAAAAAAAAACATACAGATGAATTGAGAACCTCTTTCTTTTAGGAAGTCGGTTAAAAATGACTTTTCAAGACTAAAAGTTAGAAGGGTTTGAACAAAAATAAATCATGTGTGAAAGTTTTGTAAACGTTTGTGTTTCAACAAGCAAAACTAATTTATTGTTGTAAATAGAGTTTGTTAATAGAAAACGTTGAGTCATTTATTAACTTTGTAACGCTGCTTCGATCTTAATGGAAAGAGCCCAATATCTCTTGCAAACTGTGCTCTTGCTAATACTTACTTACTTGCATTAAGTAGGTATTGTTAAACATTTCAATTTCCCATTCTTGACCATACCTACTCTGGTAGACGTACTACAAACGGCAACATCATGAAGAGATAGTACTCAAGTACCTAATGGGTGTAAAAACAGTTTTTTTTTAGTTCCCTTCTTGAGCTCTTTTCCTGTGCCTCCTCGAACCAGAACAAACCCTTAACGAAGTCAATGATGGGCATTGGTTCTCCGCGTCATATCATTGCAAGAATTTTGTTCTAGGCCACACCTATCTTACGGAGATATAGGAAGATTATTTTTTAAATAAGTATGTACATAGGTACAAGTTTTAATGCTTTACTTTATGATGATTTGTATTGCCATTTCCTATTCAATGCATCCATCAACACAATGTTTTGAGCGACATTCAATCCTACCGTAACCCGTTACGTTTCACCCAATAAACAGTCGATTCCCAGCAATAGACTTGGGTGCTATTGATCCTCTGTAAGTGTTGTAAAACTTGTAATGAAAAAGGTACAAAAAAACTTTGCCAATTTATGACACCGTAACTGTTGTTCGAACTAAGTAAATTTTTATACGTCTAACCTAAGTAAAAATCGCGTAAAATGCCATAAAAATAGGAACATAATGAACAATGGCACAATACTTACTACTGCTACCTATATAAATGCAAACACATACCTATGTTTATGTAAGTATAATATCTGGAATGTTTACAAAAGATTGTGATGAACTCATAAGCGTGTATAATCAAAGTGAATACTCAAACAGATCTGCATTATGTTGTAAAGATCCGGACGTGGAGCAACAAGGGCGAGGATTAACAGTGCCAAGTCATTCGGAAGAATTGTTTAACGCTATCCAAATAGCGGCGAACGGAACGCGAAAAGACCCACTAAGCAGATAATTTTCGATAGACTCCCAGCTTATGAGCCGTCAATCAACTGTGTGTTATGTTGAATGAAGATTTCTACGTGGTGAGGTTCACAATTATGCCGCCATTGATGTCGAGACCTATTTAACTTGAGTCTGCGTTAGCAACACACTCGCTCGACTGGCAATTACTTGTAAAATATGAACACTTGCTTATAATCGTGTACCTGAAAGTATGGGAATTAATCACGACCTGCTTTTTAGAGTAAGTAGCTTTGTAGTTACTTTGAGCTTTAGGGGCCGATTACGGTGTACAGTATAACGGACTCTATCTACACTTGTATACTTTGTGTTACTCTGTAATGCAGTCCTACTAAACGAACCTACTGGAATAACAATACTATTAATTGTAATGTTTGTCATGGATGTCCGTCTAGTAAGCAATCTACAACAAACCTACACCCCTACACACGAAATCATTTTTACTAGCACAATAACGGAAAACAGAAGTTTACCTATGTCCAAAAATATACCTACGTAAGTGTGATGATTCTTGCATATATTTGATGTGCATCAGTCAATTAATTAATGGACACCTTGTGTAGGGTTGAAGGTGACGCAGTAGATAATCGACCAGTAATCTGTGCCTCCGGCGAGTGCCCAACGGTGCGAGATGAGGGTGCAGAACACATTCACTACGTGTTATTAATTTGATAGTAGTATATTCTCAAATTGATGAAAGGTTCATTCTAATATTAGGTGTTCAGCAAGCTACTTGGTATTTATGAGACTTGAGATTCACAGATACCTAAATAACATCTAAAATAATCATAAGCATTATACCACTTTCCGAAGAATCGTGTCTCAATATACCTAACACCCTAAGTAAGGGGAAAATAAAGTTAAAGTAAAGTAAAGGGTTGGGGTTCATGTAGCTCCTGTATTGTAACTAATTTAATTTCATTGTGGGACCTACTAAACAAATAACTTAATTTTATGGGTTTAATTATAAATTATATTGAAAATATAGTTATATTATTTTGTCGGAGTTAGAAAGTAAATTTAACCAAAATACAAGTCAGTGAACACAATGAGTGAAATAAAAGCAGGATAAAAACATAAATTTACGCCGTTTCCTATGGCGATGTGTAGAAACTATAAGCCGCCACCTGCTACGATCCTTACATTTACATTCCTATTTACTTCCTTTCTCACTTTAGTCCACCCTTTATAAACTAAATTGGTGAGGCACCACTCACACCACTAACAGACTCGCACACGAGTTGCTACTTACATAGTTGCATACTAATTTATTATTAGGTATACAGTTGTTTAGTATCTACAGGGTGTAAATGAACCCTTCGCGAAGTCGTAAACCAAGCATTATGTACATCAAACTTAGTACCCCTAAGCAAAAATTTGTGCTGGGAAACGACTTTTTAAAAAAAATAAAAAAACAGCTGTGAAAAAAAAGAAAATTTGACCCCCAATATCTCCGTAACTAGGGGTTTCCCAGGTATAGTCTAGAACAAAGAAATGATTGCAGTGATGGGGACAACAAGTCACTATCTTGCTTCTTTCTGAGTAGGTATTAATAAAATTCTTCCGAAAACAAAGACTCAAGCAGGAACTGCCATACTTCGTACAAAGTAGATCCATTCCCTGTCAGATTTGACCTCGAAATAAATCAGATACCTACCACTACAAGGCATTTTCTTCATACATTCTGTTGATGGGATTCATTTTACTGCATTTATCTCTGAAAAGATTTTCAACGACCCGGAATTACAAGGAATCAATCTATTTAGTGACTAGATCATCTTTATCAAATGATTTGCTATCGGTAACCTAAACACCTAACAAAATGTCAGCTGCCTTTTTTAATTTGTCCATGAACTAGTGCGGAGGCTTGCGGAATAATTTCTCCACCGCTGTAGACGGTGCTCTGCTACTTACCGATATAAATAGGCAATCAACGTATCACAGGTCAGTTACAACCGGACTTCCTCTCAGGACTTACCTACCAAGGAAGTACAATAAAATATACCATGAGGGTGCTTTTAGTACTTGGTGTGCTGTGCCTGGCGGCAATGTGCTCTGGCGAAGCCGACCGCGAAGACCAAGCGGTGGCCGCATCCGGACACCACCACGAGCATGGCGGCGGACACGAGCACCATGCGCATCATCACCATGACCACGGCGGCAAGGGCCACAAAGGACACAAGGGACATCACCACCACCACCACGGCGACCACGGTGAGCATGGCAAGCATCACCATGCGGATCATCATCACGAGCATGGTGGCGGCCACAAGAAGCACTGGGATGAGCACGACCACCATGGTGAACACCACGAGCACGGACACCACCACAAGGGCGAGAAGCACGGCCACAAAGAGCATCACGACAAGGGCGAGCACGTTGACGGCTACCACAAGAAGCACCACAAGGATCACTTCCACAAGGACCACCACTTCCACGACGGCCACCACCACGAAGGCAAGCACCACAAGCACGGACATCACCACGGACATCACGACAAACACGGTGGACATCACAAGAAGGGCGGTCACCATCACTCCGGACACCACGAGGGACACCATGGCAAGCACGGCCACCACGACAAGCACCACTACGACGAGGACCATCACGGACACAAGGGACACCACGGACACGAAGGACACCACCACCACCACCACGATCATGGCAAGAAAGGCCATCACGACGACCACAAAGACTGGGGCTTCCACCACGGCAAGCACTGATACCACTATGTATCCTAATTGTTATGAAGTACTATTGTTAAGAATGGAAGTTGTTATTGTTGTTGTTCTTATTTTTATACAAAGTAAATAATTTTTCATAAATCTGTATATTTCTCTTTCTCCATCTTTCAACATTTAGCAGCCTGTTGAGATAAAAAA
Organism: Diarsia brunnea; assembly: GCA_949774965.1. Classification (NCBI taxonomy): domain Eukaryota; kingdom Metazoa; phylum Arthropoda; class Insecta; order Lepidoptera; family Noctuidae; genus Diarsia; species Diarsia brunnea. The sequence continues at coordinate 13,743,352 of OX458999.1, read as the reverse complement.
CTATCTACTTTCCTAATTATTGCGTTAAAAAAACACACAAAAAATTAAGGTAGCTTCTTTCTTTAGACGGTCATCGTCTGTTACCTACCCTTTTTTTTTTGACGGTTGGAAAATCATCAAATAACCTCCTGCTCTCGGGCAGAGCGAAAGGGAGTGTCTTCTACTGACTAAAAACCACCCATGTTCCTTCTTAGCCCTTCATGTCGAGGCCGCGGTATCTCTTGCGAACAACCCGCAGCCATCGTCTGTTAGGTACCCTTAAATCATATTAAAGCTAAGAGCTCCGATTTCGGTTGTCAGTAACGTTGCTTGTAATCTATATCTATTATTATTACATATAATAAATCTGTAGAAAAATATTTTTTGTACATCGAAAATATTTAAAAAAAAAATTGTCAGGGTATTAAAGTATAACCAACAGAACACATTACCAGCATTTTTGGAATTTTTGTCTGTTTGTCTGTTTCGATGACTAAGCATCACGTCAAATTTACGAAACGAATGTAGGTAACTTATTTATACATAAATATTGTGCGTAACTTGGGCTATTACTTAGTCTTTGTTTCATCGTAATCGGTGCTCTCTATCAAAAGATATATGCATTTATAGTTTTCAAGAAGAACTATCATTATGGTCAAGAATGAGACAAGCAACGACATCTATTGAACGAATATGGTACTTATTAATAAATGCCTTCACAAGATAACTTTAAATAAGTTAAGATAGCAAAAGGTACGTAGATATTAGTCTAAATGACGCTGCTTTCAAAATCTACATAGCCTAAACCCTATAGCGTGTTTGATCGCTCTTTTTAGCAGTTTATCTCCGTCTTCGACAGATGGCGTTATTCATTTGATGTCATTTGCTGAACCGCGGTGTTATTAAATAAACATAATAATATGTTTCGTGAATAGTCAACAATTAATATAGATTTACCAATTACACAGTATAAAAATACTATTTGTTTTAAACTAAATTAAAATTAGATAAAACCCACGACATATTTTTTTTGTACCGTGTGGGAATCGAACCTGCGACACGCAGTGCTACTGTTAATCGTCCAGCCACTGCGCCAAACATGTCTTTATATAGATGTGGTGTGTTGTTAGCCCTATGTGTCGAGGCCGCGGTATTTCTTTCTAACAACCAGCAGCCCCGACGGGCGTCGGTCCTTGGGGGCCCCTTCAATGTTGCTGACATCCCTTTGAGGCGCGCGTGGAACACAATCGCGCCGACAGTGCCTGTCGACTATAATGTACAGTCGTGGTCTTTTCCGCCTGCCCAGTTAAAAATGTTTTCGCATACATCATGCGTAGGCGCTAAACCCCGCCCCCTCAAAGTTTAGGCCTATTAGAGAAGCGTCAACGTAATTAGTTGCAATCTTCACTGCGCAGCTTAGTGACGTATCCTCTGTACACCTTTTGCGACTTTTACGGACGAACTTTGGCGCACTTACCGGACCTTTTGAACATTGACCATTGCTCTGCTTACCTGACCTTTGATTGACTAAACGTTAACCTGTGCAATAATATTGGACTCCTGAGAACCTGTGCTAGAACATTTTGTGCATAATGTCTTCCAGAAATCTCATACAAGAAGAACGAAATGAAATTATAATTTTGCATGGACAAGGATTTAACATCAGTCAAATCGCTGAGCTGAGTCCCAAAATAAAAAAAAAACAATATGAATCACGTTAAAATGTTTAAATTCTTAAAATGGACTTTATAGTCATAAACATAAAGTCCATTTTAAGAATTTTAAATTTTTAACGTGATTCATATTATGTTCTGCAAAAACGGCCATTTTAGGCCCGCTGGCTAGATCAACGTTTCAACCCCCTAAAGCCCCATTATTTCAAATTTTATCGAAATCGTTAAAGCCGATTTAGAGAACACGCTTACAATTGCCTGTTAAATAGCATGGGATTTTATAAGATTCTTATAATAAATTTAAAATTACTCACAGAAATCATTGAGTTTATAATTTACAATTACCAAACCAACACACACGCACCATTAGTAACGAAAGTCAAATTCAGTTAAAGTTTTTTTTCTAATAATGGCAGTTTGAAAATAACAATAACTCTCGTTCGGCGTGCGTCGGATTCGTCAGTGCGGTGGAACGGTATTGTATTTCATTCATTATTTCTATACAAAGGCGGGGCGGAGCTAGAGAGCGCTTCATGTTGTAAGTGCAAGCAAATACGAACTTAGTGGTGGTCAGGCGGGAGTGTCCACGATAGTACCTGTTTCAAATTTCTTCAAGATCCGTTCGGCCGTTCTGACGTGGTTGATTAACAAACACCCATCCATCTAAACTTTAGTATTAGACATAGTCAGTACTTTGCATTACCCTCTTCTTATTTTTTACAGCGGCAGTAAAATAACGTAGGGCAATGATTTAATGTACTTTTATCTAAGCGACGCATTTTAGTTTCCGACAAGCACGCGAACGAAGTCGCGGGCACAGCTAGTACTATAATATAGGTACAACAATTTGAGCTTGATAGGGATGTTTCCTGACAAAACATAAAAACCGGTTCACGTCAGTTAGATTGTCGAAAAATATACTTTTTCTTTTTTCAAGTAAACAAAAAAATCAAGACATACATACAGTGCTTCGCAAAGCTCATGTGACGTCACATTTCTGTGAGTACATTTTTTTAACAGACTTCCGAAAAGGAGGTTATCAATTCGTCTGTATGTTTTTTTTTTTGTATGTTTGTTATCGCATATCTCCGTCATTAATGAACCGATTTTCAAAATTATTTTTGTGTTCGAATAGGTATACTCCCGAGGTGGTCCCATTGTCACCAAATCAGGATCTGATGATGAGATCCCAGGGAAATCGAGGGCAACCCTCAAATTTTATAGGCACATATGATGTTTTTCATATATTTTCTAAAGCTGTTTAAGTATTTGCGTCTGACTATCATATCATGTGAATTCGCTGATGATGATGGAAAGCACAACTCCTCAACGGTTAGGAGTTGAAAGAAAATTCTTTCTTATTTATACTTACTTATGGAGCGATAATTGTATTCTTTCAGGGTATTAAGTTGACCCGAGGTGGTCCCATTGTCACCAAGTCAGGATCTGATGATGGGATCCCAGCAAAATCGAGGGCAACCCTCAAACTTTATAGGCACTTGACGTTTTCCATATATTTTCTAAACCCGTTCAAGTATTCATCACAATATCATGTGGATTCACTGATAATGATGGAAGGTACAACTCCTCAACGGTTAGGAGTTGATAGAAAATTCTTTCAGGAATATGCGTACTTATAAGGTGATAGTTGTATTCTTTCAGGGTATTAGGTTGCCCTGATGATAGAAGGTAAAACTCATTAACCGACTTTAAAAGGAGGTTCTTAATCTGTTTTTTATGTATTTTCACCGATTACTCGGAGGCGCCTGAACCGATATAGAAAATTCTTTTGTTGTTGAAAAGGAGATATCCCAAGGGTGGTACCATGATAAGAAAATCAGGATCTGATGATGGCATCCCAGAGAAATCGAGGGCAAGCCTCAAATTGTATAGGCATGTATTACGTGTTTCGTGCTTTTTTAAGTATTTGCATCTAGCAGTCATCACTTCATGTTGATGAGTTGATGATGGAAGGTATAACTCTTCAACGGTTAGGAGTTGGAGCATAATTCTTTAGTAAAATATTATGGAGACGTATATATGGTTGCAATCTTTCAGGTTCTCTAGGTGAGCTGATTATGGAAGGTAATACTCCTAAACGGTTAGGAGTTGACAGCAATAATAAGGGAATCTTGAAGGTTAAGGGTTAGGGTTCTTGGTTGAATGTTAAATGTATTGTAAATATTTGTATAGGATATAACAACTAAAAATTGTAAAATAAAAAAACTTTTTTGCAAAAAAAAAAGCAAAAACGAAAAACACAAAAAAGTGAAAAATAAACTTCACAAGAAAAAGCAGCTTCTGAAGTCGGTGGCAAAAAAAAAACGAAATCAAACAGACAAAATGTCATGTCAACTTGCGTGCCATACCCTGTTGAAACCCTCCGAGATGTCCAGCGACACGGCAAGAGCCTCGCCGTGTTTCTCGTTGGCCTCGCCCCAGCAGTGCGTAGTAAACACCAGAAGATCCCCAGTTGACCGTCCCCGGTGAAAACCATACTGACGGTCGCTGAGTAGGTCGTTTACTTCAAGGTGCGCCAGCAGCTTACCATTTAGTACCCTTTCCATTACTTTACAAAGTATGGAGGTGATGGCGATTGGTCGATAATTACAGGGGTCGGCACGACTACCCTTCTTGGGTACTGGTTGTATATTAGCAACCTTCCAGGAGTTCGGCACCGTTCTGGTTTTTAGAGAGGCGGTACAAGCGTGTCAACACTTGAGACAACTCAGGCGCACAGTTCCTTAAGACCCTTGCTGGTATGCCGGCCGGACCACTAGCCTTATTTACGTCTAGGCTCTGAAGTACTTTACGAACCTCTTTCATGTGTATTGTGATCTCCGGCATCGAAGAATCACAGTGAGGAATCATTGGTGGCTGTTTTGACCCAGAATCTGGACGTGAATTGCTCGCAAACAGAGATCCAAATAGATTTGCCTTCTCGGTAGCGGAGTGAGCCAGCGACCCATCCGGTTTTTGCAGGGGGTGTAGTGAGGACCGGCAGAAATTTGATTCGACCGATTTGGATAGGGACCAAAACTGTTTACTGCCAGAAGGGCAGGACGCCAGTTTGGCCCCTATGCGACTGACGTGGTCGAAACGCGCCTTTCGGATCACCCGCTTACAGGACTTTGCGGCAGAATTAAAAGCTCTTTTATTCGCGCGAACCCGACGCGCTCGAAATTTACGGTCACGAGCTTGCACCCAGGCTTGGTATGCAGACTGTTTTCGGGCCGCAGCGCGAGCACAGTCCGCATAAAACCATGGACGGGCCTTGTGACCAAACAGTATGTCGGAGAATGGAATATAGTATTCCATTCCCTGCCGTGTCACGGCCGCAACCGCCTCAGCTGAGCAAGTGGGGTCGCGCGCAGAAAAGCAAACTGAGTGCCAAGGGAAGGACGCAAAGACGTGTTGCATCTCATCCCAGTCTGCTGACTCGTACCGCCAAACTCACCGCTCGCCTTTAGGGCTATTATATCATCTGAGCTGACAGATATGGACTTCACCAGACAGTGGCCAGATGTTCCCAGTGGGGCTGATACCGATACTGAGTGCCTGTCTGGGTCAGTAGTGCACTTTAAATGGGAGGAAGTGCAGCCGGTTCAATACCGATTTCCTTTTAAACTTTTTAATTTTTGAGTATGGAGTATTTTAGTGGGGAAACAGAAGGATGATCGAGACACGACTCGGTTACCCAACGGGACTCTTCAACTCATCCGACCAGTGGGAGACTCATCTGGAGACTGCGGGGACGCCCGAGCCCCCCCCCCCCCCCCCGAAATGGCCACCAGCAGGGCTATTGCGTATCTTTTTTTTTCCATCAATTAACTGTCAGTTTAGTACAAAATGGAACCATTTGACAGTTAATCGATGGACACTATGATAGCCACTGACATTTAAAAAGATACGCAACAGGCCTGCAGGTCCTCCCATCCAGTCGCCAACTGGCACAGTGGAGCATTTCGGGATTTTTCGCGAGTTGGCGGGGTGGCCTTTCCCACGTGGCTGGCGCAGTACTTGTGCCCCCTACTAACTGCGGTCGGCCAACGACAGAGACCGGGTCTCGGATCCCGCTACCCTACTACTACTACTTAAATTAATTTAAGAATTATTTTCTTGCTTACTACTTTTAAGACCGCGGTTTTATTAATCTGCGATTTTATTCGTAATCGGGTTTTAGTTTTTTTAAACTTATTTTTATTATCCCTAGTATGTTGTATGTGTACCAATCATTGATATAAAAACTAAAGATACAGTCGTCCGAACATGCTCGACGCGTTCGCCATACAGAGAAACACTAACGCCATCTATTAGAACTACAGGCTGCTCGTAAACGTAACCTTGTATGAGCGGCGTGGTATTTTCGAGGTATAAAGAAATTAAATAAAGCTTTTAATTTAAAAAAAATGTTTATTACAGTTTGTTTGTATACATAATAACATTTTCATTGGCCTTCGAATAAAACAATTTTTTTAAACTTTTGCCATTTTTTTATTTTTGACATATTTTTATATTTTCATTCGTATTTTCACTGTACTTATAGATTTTTTACCAGTACATAAAAAAACACATTTTAATTTGCTTCTAATAAACAATAATAATTAGTTTTGTTTATAATTAAATATTATTGTAATATAATTAAATGAAAAGATTTAATTATATTACAATAATATTTAATTATTATATTTCATCGGCTACAACGCACGCCGCTGCAAAGTTATGTCGTACAGCCGTACGGTACGCGGGGGCGGGGCCTCGCGTCGTCTCTGGTCTCTGCCAAACGTCACACATAAATAGCGTCGGGCGCGGACATGGCGCAGGCCAAAGAAAACTGTTTAAAATAATGTTATAAGTTGATTTACCTACTGACATATTTTTGACTTACTTATTTTTTGTCGTACTTCACGCAACCCTTACTTAGCATTTTTTCTTTTAAAATTTACGACCACACCCGAAGAGAGCCGATCGTGGACTAGTTCACTTCGGTTTAGGAAAGACCGTTTCAGGACCAAGTTCAAAGCGTCATTGTAACATGCGGTCCGCCCAGTCCTTACGCAGTAATATATGTTAGGGCGGGAAAACCACTTGAGGAACGCTGCTCCTAAATATCAATGGCCTCCGCCATATTGTCTTCGCCTTAGATTCCTCTTCGTGGCAGATGGGTAGTTGAAATCACACACAATACTTGACTCAAACACCAAACGTTTATTTACAATAGTCCATTTACAGGCACTTATAAACTTTTCAGAGGTTGAGACCCATTCACATAAATCATTGTTACTATGGAGAAGAATGGGTTGAAGAAACTCCATTTAAATCATGTTACAATTCTCGTTTGCACTAATTAACATTAATCACATCAAAAACCACTTTTATTTGCTAAACGCGACATAATGCGCGTCCATCTTTCGTCACACACGTCTCTAGTCCGTCTAGCGGAAGTACCACGCACTCAGTATTGTAATTAATTACTTAAGGTGAATGCTCCAACCACCCCGCGAAATTCAAATTTTCTTACGTTTTTTGTAATTTGCAGGTCAGTGTTAGTTTGTATGTTGATTAGAATATTAATTAAGTGCAGGAACTTGAAAAAGTCATTTTTGCACCTTTATGAACTTGGAAGCTTGTATTGATGATTTTGATGATTATAATTCTGTAAGTACATACGTCTTACAGCCGCAATTAATATTCTAATCAACATACAAACTAACACTGACCTGTAAATTGCAAAAAACGTAAAAAAATTGAATTTCGCGGGCTAGTTGGAGCATTCACCTTAATCAGTTAAAACTAATAAACAATACTAAAATACGTCACAATTGATTCTAATAATTATTTAACAATAAAACAATTAATGCGAGGGCGTTATTTAGTTAATGTCTAATTAATAGGTTCATTACATTTACAACAGAATGTTACTTACGCGCCATTTCCGGCTAATTAAAGGATTTAATACAAAGAACGGGTTTTCTACTAATAAATTGCTCTACAAAATAATCTTATGACTTTTTAGTTTATAATTACATAAAGAAACTGATTTAGTCGTGGTTTCAGATTATAAATTGAGTTATTGACCATTAAAATCGTATTCGCCGCCATCTTCACAACAATGTGCAATGACGTCTCTCATACAGCCTAATTTCAAGTGAGCAATCATTAAAATCCCAATATTCATAATCAATTAGCTTATCTTAATTTTAACTATAGTTCTAGTTAAAGACCTCTGTTTAATAAATCATTATTCGAGCCGTCGACCATTCAATTACAAACCATCTCTGTAGTAGTTAACACAAAAGCTAACAGATGGCACTGTCGCTCCTGTCTTTCAATATCGATCCCGTAATAACTGTACAAATATCTCAGAGATGGCAGGTTCATCAATTATTATAAAAAACTAAGCTAAGCTATTATTATAAGCTGGTTATTAATTAGATTGCCTAATGATCCCAGCAGATAGACACTCTCGCGGCGACATATAGGTATAAGTCAATGAAAATAGAACACAAATTAAAACAAAGTGCGAATACTGAAAATTGCTTTGCTTTGTTCATTGTTATACAATCATGGACACAATTAGAGGAACGGAACAAAATAAAGACAGATCAGAATATATGTATTATATAATTTATATTATGCACTTTATTAATTTTACTAGTTTTAATTAAAATAAAACTTACTTCAGTAACAAACGCAAGACTAATGAACAGAAATGTTAAAAATGATGTTTTGATTAATTAACCTTTCAATCATGACATTGAAAATGTGATTGTGTTATGACATGACGAAAACTTTTTGTGGAGTGTTTGAGTACATTCAGTACTTGGTGTTACCCCCTCTAGCTGTTAAAACTGTCTGAAATCTTATCGGCATGCTTTTGATTAAGTTATCAATGAAATCTTGTGGTATTCGATTCCACTCTTCTTCCAGTACCCTTTTCAAATCCCTTAGGTTTGTTGGTGTTCTAGTACCTACCTATCGTAAATATTCGTATTCGATTTATGTTCCAAATTCAAATCACATTACTTACCTGCGGGTTATAATGAAATTCAGTACAATATTAATGCCCTGCTAGACCTCAGGTCGTTACTTTAGGTTAGGTTTGCATGACATAGGGGAGAATGATGATGATGATGATGACTTACATACAAATACAAGTCACAAAAATATCGTCGTAACCTACGAATAAGAGCATAACGAACATAATTAAGGCCTTGTTACCTGTTATTTATAATTTAACGTTCACCATGACTGATAACAGAGCTACTGAAGACGACTGAACAAGTTTTAAATCCATTTGATGAAGTATGAACAATATATTGTAAGTTCCTACTTAATTATAATTTGGTGTGAAAATATTTGCTCTCGGCTGCCATATATAGATAGATCTTTGGTAATCGACTAATCCTTACAGAAGTGGCCAGAAAATCAGCACAACCAGTCTCAGAGGCGTAGCTACCACCGTATCAATTATACGGAGCCCCCGGAACACGGGTCGTCATCAGCGTTAAATTTTATATATAAATTATAGCTACAATTATTATTATAAAAAAGGCAAGGAGAGCGTAGTAGTATATTTAATTTGAAGTGTTTGTAAAATTTTTGAAAAAAGTGACAGATACATAATTATGATGAATAAATATTTGTTTTATTTTATGCAAACGTTTTTTTTTCTTTTGTGATAAATTTTTAGCCTACATAAGAGCCCCCAAACAAATTTTTATACGGGCCCCGCCAAGGCACACTACGCCAATGATCATTTATCTCGGTAACGTGACGTTTGGGGTATCATCTTACATGACATTTTTTGTTCGTCTAGGGTTTTTCATCGTGGGCCGTGATTGCTAAAAAAAAAAAACAAAGTTCAAACCCCTTTCTTAAAAATCATTAAGTATTTTAGAAATTATTAACAAAAACTAAATAGGTAGGTACCTACCTCTATTTTTTTTTCTTATTTTGTTAATAACAATCACATATTTTTTTATTTATTTATTTATTTATTTATTTTACTATTTATGTACACACAGTAGACAGCACAGGAAAAATAACATAATATAACATATGAGTACAAAGGTACTGCTTATTTCTCAAGAAATTTCTATTTCTATTTTTTTTTTTTTATGTGATAGAAAACCCTTAAAAAACATTTTACTAGGCGTCATTCTTAAAACTGCAAATATTTGTTTTATTTTTACATAAAAAATCTTCGTTCGGAGCCAGCTAGGCACTTGGGCAGGGTGGTTAATCAGTTTAGTAAGTCCACATACTTTGATGGGCAACTACGGAACCCTACATAGTGCGTGGTCCGACATGCACTTGGCCGGATTTATTTACAACATTATCAAAACAGGTTACCACGACCCCTTATCAGTCAGAGTGAGTGAAGAGGGCTAGATAGGGAAACGATACCGCCGCTATCCTAAACCTTCTAGATAGCATGCATTACGTGCATACCTATAGGTTCCCCGTGTAGCGCTGATCCTTCGGCTTTCATTGGCATTTGGAGGGGGGGGGGGAAATCATCAAATGACTCCTCCCGCTCTGGGCAGAGCGGTAGGGAGTGTCAGGTTTCTACTGACTAAAAACCACCCATGTTCCTTTTAACCCTTTATGTCGAGGCCGCGGTATCTCTTTCGAACAATCCGCAGCCCCCACGGGACTTTCCTTTGCCTTCCGTTACAAATTATACTATGCCCAACCTGGGAATCAAAGCGAGGATGTTATGCTCAAGAATCACTTTATCAGTACATCAATCAAAGAGGTTATCAGAAGTAAGAAAGTAAATAACATTGGATTATACAAGTTCCACAGTGTAGGGTTCGAGCAAACTCGCGCGAAAATGAGAGAAAAAGGCATCGAATTATCGATTTAGTTTTTGTAGAGCAGATAGGTAGGTATCAAAAGAATTACTTAAGAATTTTAGATAATAAAAACTGAATTGCTATGAAGTATCTAGCTAGAGTTACCTTCTTTGCATCACAGTATATGTTTGCACGTTGATTGTTTATGAATTAACTGTTATGTACCTGTACCTATTATTTTTTGCGTAGGCTTTTAAACATGTCGCAATGGTAAGGCGTAACGCGTTCCGAGCTGTCCGGCGTGGCGTCCTTGCCGATGGTTTCACCGTCTGCAACCCGCAAATCTAATGATATAAAATGCTGTCACAGGCGGTTCACAGGCAGTTCAGTTCAAGTAGCCAAATACAAAACAAATAGTGTATTAAAACAATAACAATGAGGTCGCTAGTCGCCCTTGCCGTGCTAGCATGTGTCGTAGTAGCGTGTTCAGGACGAGAGGAGGAGCAGGGCGACCTACTCACCGCAGCGAGTCACCACGGCCACCATCACGAGGAGGGCGGCGGCAAGGAGCACCACGCACACCATCACCATGAACACGGGGAGAAGGGACACAAAGGACATAAAGGACATCATCACCACCACAAAGGAGAGCATGGTCACCACGGCAAGCACCACAAAGCTGGACACCACCACGAGCACGGAGGCCATCACAAGAAGCACTGGGACGAGCACGACCACCATGGTAAGCACCACGAGCACGGACACCACCATAAGGGTGGCAAGCACCACCACAAGAAACATCACGATAAGGGCGAAGAAGTAGAGGGATACCATAAAAAATACCACAAGGACGAGTACCACAAGGATCATCACTTTTACGATGATCATCACAAGGAAGGCAAGCATCACAAACACGGCAAACATCACGGACACCACGAGAAGAAAGGCGGGGGTCACAAGAAGGGCGGTCACCATCACTCCGGTCATCACGAGGAGCACCATGGCAAACACGGCCACCACGACAAGCACCATTATGATGAAGACCACAAAGGGCACAAGGGGCACCACGGACACGAAGAGCACCACCACCACCACCACGATCACGGCAAGAAGGGCGGTCACGACGACCACAAGCACTGGGGATTCCACCACGGCAAGCACTGATAATATTACTGATAAGATTATGTTATTGTTTACTTACTTTATTACTTTACGCATTACCTCTTTGTAAATAAATTTAAACCAATTTAAACACAAGTTTCTTTCGCTCCTTTACAATCATATCTACATAATTAAACCTACATAGGTATACAATCTATACTAAATAGTAACAGTTACAATAAAGCTAATCAATAGTGTCACTACTAACTATAATTAGCTGTCGATAACGGAACAAATTCAGTTTAACCATAACATGATCATGATGTCGTCACTGCCACCGCTTCGTCGCCGTCGCGGAATCATTCATCCAGAAATCTGCAGCAACAATTGCCAAACACCACTCTGTAATCGACGTCAGATGAAAGCGATCTAATCTATAAATGCAAAGTGCGGAAACAGTTTTGACACTGTTATCGTAGCTTTGGTGACGGCTACGTCTTTAGTCGAGCCAGACAAAGTGAGTTGAACTTTTTTTTATTTTACACACATTGATTTCCTTATTAATTATCAAATTAAATTTTAAATAAGTAGGTATGTGTGTATAAGTTCATCAATTAATATTGATTTATTTTTTTATTTTCAGTCATGAGGCTCCTGATTCTCATAGAGCTTCTGGCATGTGTGGTGCTAGTCGCGCATGCCCGAAATGTAGCCAACGTTAAAGGTGAAAAGGATGCCGTGGCCAAGGCCGTCCCGGAAGTAGCAGCACCCACAGGCGCAGACCTGTCGGCAGCCGGCAGTGAACCCGGCGACCAGGCGATAGCGGGCACCGAGCACAAGAAGGCGAAGGACAGCCACCACGAATCAGGCGGTGGCCATGAACACCATGCCCATCATCATGAGGACCACGGGGATAAAGGTGAAAAGGGATACAAGTCGCATCACCACCACGATAAAGGCGAGCACGGACACCACGGTAAACACCACCACGAAGGCCATCACGACGAACACGGAGGACACAAGAAGAAGCACCACGATGAACACGACCATCACGGCGAACATCACGAGGCCGCGCACGGACACAAAGGAGGGAAATTCGGACACAAAAAAGGCCACAAAAAGGGTTCAAAGACGACCGGTTTTCATCACAAATCTCATAAAGACGAATATCACAAGGAACACAAGTTCTACGACGACTTCCACAAGGGAGGACACCATCACAAACACGGTGACTTCCACGGCCATCATGATAAGAAGGGCGGTCACCACAAGAAAGGTGGTCACCATGAAAAGGGTCATCACGAGAAACACCATGGCAAGAAAGGTCATCACGACAAAGGACATTACGACGAAGACCACAAGGGCCACAAGGGTCATCACGGCCATGAGGAACACTTTGCGCACCACCACGACCACGGCAAGAAGGGCGGACATGCCGGCGGCAAGGAACATGGTTACAGTCACGCAAAGAAAGCGTAAACAGGAAAAGACGTACCCGCTTCATTATTTGTTAAATTGTGTTGTTGTTGTTTATTATTGTTACGTTTTTCAACAAGTCATTGTATATAAAAGTTTACGTAAGACAATATTAATTTAAATTAAAATTCAATTCAAAGTTGTTTTTTATTGTTACGTTTTTCAATAAAGAAAAAATAAAATTCAGAAGAAAAATCAGCTTCTGAAGTCGGTGACATTTGTTTGTTTGATTTCGTTTTTTTGCCACCGACTTCAGAAGCTGATTTTTCTTCTGAAGTTTATTTTTCACTTTTTGGTGTTTTTGAAGTCGGTTGTTTTTTTTTTGCAGAAAAGTTTTTTTAATTTTTAATTTTTAGTTGTACCTAGTCCAAACAAGAAATCTAACCCTTAACCTTCAAGATTCCCTTATTATTGCTTTCAACTCCCAACCTTCGACTTCTCTGGGATCCCATCACCAGGTCCCGGTTTCTATATCATGGTACCACCCATGAAATATCTCCTTTACAATAAAAAAAGAATCATCAAAATTGGTTCATAAACGACGAAGTTATTAGCGGACACACATAAACGAAAAATATTCATAAATTCAAAAAAATGTTCATAAAATGAAAAGTACTGGGTCAAACAATGTCAAACTTTTATGGGACCAAATGGCAACTATTACGCATCAAACTAAAAAAGAATCACGTAAATCGGATCATAAATCTCGGCGTAATCGGGAAACACCGATCGAATTGAGAACCTCCTCCTTTTTGGGAAGTCGGTTAAAAAGTTTACGTAAGACAATATTAATTTAAATTCAATTCAAAGTCGTTTTGTGAATAATTTAAACCCACAGTTACATGATAATTACTTCACATAATATAAACACATACACAAATATAATTATGTGTATTGTTTATAATCATTTTTGACTTATGGAGCTTGATGGTAATAGAATTATAGTCAAGTTAATACAATGCGCACTGCCCATAAACCTTTAACTATGAATAACATAAAATTATCCTTTAATTTATTCAAATATTTAGGTTTTTAGGTGCAGCAATCTTTAAAACCCTGCCAGACTCAGTATTAAATCTCAAGTAGTCTAAATGCGCAAGGCAATGTAAGTATTGAGATTAAAAAAACGAAATAAACAATCACACAAAAAACGAGTTATAAACATAACAGTATAGGTGGTGATGAAAGCAATCAGACCAAGAAATGACACAATTATTTTATTTTAAATTTATTCAATACAAAGTTGCATAAGATTTACAACAAAGCCATCAGTGGGGCTAGGTGGTCGAACTCAATCTTCTCAGTAATGTTCTTAGTCTTAATGTTTTCATCTTGGTTAGCAATGAAGATTAGGTTTCCATCATCCCGCCATCCATATTTTTTCACCCAGTGTTTCAAGGTCACATCTAAAAAAATCACAAACACATTTTGAATCTGTGTATTAGAAATATGAATTGAACTAATTCAATAAATGGTATCATACACAAACCTGTGCATGGTACCATTGATCATTAAAGGGTAAGACATAGGTGTTTAATAGTACACCCACATTACACCAGCTAAGTTCAAGTTTCATGTAACATAGGCTCACTGCCTATTGCTATCAACCAGGTGAACCAGGCACAAATTCAAACTCTGTGGCTGTTACTGAAAAATTCCAGATAGGAAAACCCAATAACACCAACCCAGGAATCAAGCCTAGGACCTCATGCTCAGATGTGATTGCAACCACTAGACCAATGAGACAGGTCATATTATTTCCAGTTCAATGAACTGCCACATACAATGCTAACTTACACCATTTTTAGAGCAGTCTATTGAGTAACAAAATGACTTATGTGTGAAGTGCCTGGCTGGGTACAAATGACTGCTCTCACCATGCTTACCACCATGTGCCATGAGCTGTATGTTTGTGATTACGTACTCTTATATGAAATGGGTAGTTATATTATTGTTGTTACTGACCATCAATCCCTCCCAATAAGTTGGCGAGGTTGTTCTTATCAATTGTCTGGAAGGTAATGCCAACAACGTGGCACACAAACTTCCTGATGGAGTCATGGAAACCACTGATGCGGTTGCAAAGTTCTGGCATTTGATGTACTCTGTTCCAAAACTGGGCAAAGTCACACTGCTCTAAAATATCAGCCAAATATTTAATCTGTGATATTGTTTCATTTTCCACCTGAAAGAGACATACATTATTGATTGAGACAATGCAAAACTTTCAACAATAAATAAACAAATTAACTTTAACTCAGAACAATTATTTTATAATGATAAACTGGGCATTGTCCACACAGAATATTGTTATAGAAGTTCTAACAAGCAAAATAGACATTTTGATGGTGTTTGCTAAAGAATACAAAGATGATTTTTTTCTTAAACAAACAATGTCTCATCTAAATTTGACTTGAAGACAAAAATAAAGCACTTACCACAGATTCAAGAAGCAGGCATTTGCACAGTGTAAAATCAGTATGTGGGAAATTAGTCAAAGCTTTCAAAAGAATCTGGCAAGTGATGTCAGCGTTGAACTTCTCTGGATTGAATTGGTATAGTTTTAAAACCGCCAGATTTGCTTCCAAATCATAAGTATTCTCTCGTGACTGCATTTCAACATACCTCTCTAATGTTTGAAGATTGGCAGGATTGTATCTATAAACATGTAATTTAATGATAGCAACTGGTAAAAATTCCAGCATTTTTACCAATTACTTAGACTATACTAACATTAGAAAGAGGTAGTTTGTGAGGTTGTAGGGGTAATCTCTGGATCTACAGAACCGATTTTGAAAATTCTTTCACTAATGAGAAACTTTAATATCCCCGAATGACATAGGCTATATTAAAAAGTTCCCATGGGAAAATCATCGACCAAAACGCCAGCGAAACTGAGGGGAAAAGCTAGTATGTAATAAACTAACCCTTTACAGCCACAAATCATTCATATTTTCAAAGCCACTACTTAAATATCATTGCACGAACTTACCTTTCAATACTTTTTAGTATGGTTGCAACGGTTTGCTTCATAGTCTCAGCCATTGTAAAGGCTTTTATTAATTAATCTCAAAAAGAGAAACAATTCAACAAGCGTGGCATTCACAAAGGCAATTTGACATTGACAACTTCATGAATGAAATTTAGATGACTTAGACTAGAGGTGGGCGTTAAATCAACAAACTGTTTTTTTAAACGACTTTTAACGAGTTAACTGTTATTCATCAATGAAAAAACAGGTTGAAAATGTTAGCTGTTAATTTGCGTCAACGCATTAATTAAATTTTATTTTATTCATTTCTGAACTCTGAATTCCGATGCGGAATGAATACTTCCGTCGTGTCGCGTAAAATTCACATAGTAATTAAATAATCTTGGTTATTGAACGAAAATTCGAAACCGTTGACAACATTAACGTCAACTTTATAAACCTGCTAATAATTTAACAGTCCTAATATTCTTCAATAAACTGTTTGCAACAAAACATTGCGTTGATTCAATGATTGTTGACACTAAACGCTAACTATTGAAAAAACTTGTTAATAATTTAACAGTTTTTTCAATCTGTTGACTATTGATGATTAACAGTTAAGTTACGTTAACCAGAAAACCGTCAATAATGACACATCCCTAGGTGACTCGGTGACTCATTGCCCTAAATAATAAAGACCCGTATACACATCGGCAGATGCATCGGCAGACGTCGTCTGCGGATGCATCGGCCGATGTGGAGACGGGGTGATTTGCTCGTCTGTGGTGTATTGTACGTCGACAGATACGTCTGCCGCCAATTCGTTTGTTGTCGGTTTTTTGTCCCACATCAAAGGCTAGTAGCGCGGGTGCCCGGCGCCTGTCCACACATCTGCGGACGCATCAGAAAATCTATATGATTTGCTCGAGTGGCAGACTTTAGTAATAGCGATAATTACACGATAAGAAATATTAAGAGCCACGTCTGCCACCATGGTAGCGCTGCGCTGTCAATTGACAGCCCTTTAAAAATGTTAAAAAAAACAGGTACCTATACTATACTCTCACAGACTATATTATACTGCCGTCATAATAAAGAAGGCCGTAACTGACAATTTTGGCAAAAATGAGTTATAAACATATTCGGAATCAGCAAAGAAAATGCTATCTTATGGTCTTACACACAAAGTTGTAACTCGTATTAGATCAGAGATATCATAAGGATTTTAGCCATAACTACGACACAAATTTTGGTTTTTGAATCTGAAAAGCCCTAATTACAAAATAACGGCCTTTTTTGTTAATATTTTCGTATTGCTAGGAAGGCCAGGCGTCAGGAAGGCCGTAATTACCAATTAGGGCTTTTTAACTAAGCAAAACTTTAAATTTTCTACAATAATTAGCCCTAACTTCGCAATAAGGGCTTTCCATATAAGTATTTTGAAGGAACAGAATGTTTAAAAGCGCTTCAAGGTAACTAGAGTTAGTTGTATGTACTTACTTGAATGTGTCTTACGTATTATTTTAAGTTTGACTGAATCCTTCAACTTATGAGAATGACTGATTTAATAAAGTACCTAGGTACCATAATTTTCCAAATCAAAGTCATTAAAACATTCCCAATAATTACAATTTTAAACCATTAAGTAACGATAGTACTTAAACAACAAATTATTATACAACTTTCCAAAAATACCGTAATTTTCCAAATCAATGATAACAAACCATATGTTATCCCTTTTAAACCAATTGTATTCAAAGGAATCACAACCAAAATAATGTTTTGTGGCAATGCTGCTGGACAAGATATCCCACCTTATATCATTTATAAAGCTGAACATCTTTGGTCAACTTGGACTACGAATGGTCCTAAGCACGCTCGCTATAACAGGACAAAGAGCGGATGGATAGATGCTGCCACATTTGAGGACTGGTTTGTTAACCATCTTATTCCCACCCTGAAGAAACAAACTGGAAAGAAAGTATAGTCATTGGCGATAACCTCTCATCGCATATCAGTCCAAAAGTCCTGTTGGAGTGTGAAAAATATACTCGTAACATTAGTTTCATTTGTTTGCCCCCGAACGCAACGCACATCTTGCAATTGCAACATCTTGATGTTGCTTACTTTCGGCCATAAAATGTAAGTGGCGACAAGTGCTGCTGGACTGGAAAAACAGTCAGTCGGGAAGAACATTGCCAACAACACCAAAAGAACAATTTCCTCGTCTCTTGAAAAAAGCTCTGGATTCAATGACCGACACCAAAGAAAATCTGATTTCTGGTTTTAAGAAGACTGGAATATCCTGTACACAAAGAGCAGCCTCTGAGCCGACTATACCACGGCAGGATCGGATTGTTCACGCAGAACTTATCGCTGACTCATTTATGCAAAAGTTAATACAACATCGAGCTGATTTATGTCCAGAAAAGAAAACTGTAAAAAAGAAGAAACTGAATGTTGCACCCGGAAAGTCAATCTCTGCTACTGATCTTATAGAAGCAGGCCCATCAGGTCAGCAACAACCCAAAACAAAAAATAAAAAAAGTAGACGACCACGACAGCGCTCTGATTCCTCAACAAGTTGTAGTGATTCAAGGATAAGTCTTGCATCTTCCACCGAAGATCACGTGATGCCATGGGACGATGAAGAAGATGACGTTCCACTTGCAACAATAATGATGGATGTTGATGAAGAACCGTCGACATCACAAAATGTTGTTATCACAAATGGTCTTGGTTTCAAGAATTGCCCGTGCTGAGCGATGCTTCAGATGACCGACGCTCACCTTCTATTCAGATTGAACAATACACTGAGCTGAAAAACGCTGCATCTTCTCAAGACTGGCTTTCCCCTCAAGTTCCAGAGTTGTCTGAACCCATTCAGCTTGAAGTGCCATCGAAGAACCGATTGAAAGCTACAGATATCCAAGACAAGATTAGGCTCAATCTTATGAAAGAAGACCATGTTCTGGTTACATGGAACTCACAAAAATATCCTGGCCAGATTACCGGACTCGTAAGCGAAGAGGGAGCCCTTGTGAGCTGTATGAAAAGAGGCAAATTATTCTGGCGGTGGCCTGTTATTAAAGACGAACAACTCTATAGTTGGAAGGATATTATTTGCAAGATAAATATTATTATTTTAATGACATTTACTTCAAAAAAAACTTCTTTATTGGATGTTAACAATTTTGTGCAAAATTATAAAAAAGGGATGGCATCGCGGCAGGGAGCCGCGGAGGATCTGAATACGTCCGTTCGAGATGACGGTCGCGGGGCACTCTCCTCACTCCTGCGCCGCTCGCACGTTGGCTGCGAGGCGTTGCAACCACAGAGTAGAGAAACCACAGCCTACTCGATATGATTTTATTTCCCCGCGCTATATCCTCCCCCTCTAGCCTAACCAAGTGTCCTCGCAGTTGGGCTAGTTTAAATACCTGCGCGGTCTACCACGTTTGCGTTTTTCGCGAACAGGAGGCTCTACTTGACCCGCGAAAGGCGTGAGGTGCGAAACGTGATATTTTCCTACGTTTGCCCCGGTCTGTATGTTTTCCAGACCATAAGTGGTCGGGCTGATAATTTTCCCTATCTTATATGGGCCGTCACGACGTGGGATAAACTTCGCGGTCTGTCCGCGGCCTGCGTCATTAGGTCCCTGCGTTTTTAATAAAACTAGGTCGCCTACCTTGTACTCTGGTGGCGGCCTCCTCTTTTGGTCAGCATTCTCTTTCTGGACGGCCTGCGCCTTCTCGTGAATGTCCCTAGCCTCGTCTAGGGTCGCAGCCATTTTCTTTAGGTAAGGCGTAATGTTGGGCACGAAATTGTCGTGTTCTACAATAGCCCTCATGTCCAATGCGGAGTCGGAAGGAGCTCGTAACTCTCTCCCGAAGGTGAGGTACGCCGGCGAATACCCTGTGCTACTGGTAATCGCGGAGTTCATAGCAAACCTGATTGCAGCAAGATGTATGTCCCAGGTGGTATGTTCGTGGCCTACGAGTATGGCTAGTTGAGGTTTAAGGTCGCGGTTCTTCCTCTCTATCGGGTTGGCTTCGGGATGATAATAAGGCGTGAGTGCCTGGCTAATCCCCAGAACGTGACATACCTGTTGCATGACCTCACTCACGAATTGCACGCCGTTGTCGCTGATAAGGCGGCGTGGCACTCCATACCTCAGGAAAACTTCATTTGCGAGTGTCTGAGCGCATTCAACGCCAGTGGCATTCTCCAATGGAAACAATTCCACCCAGCGCGAGCAGACATCCTCAACGATCAGCACCCACCTGTTCTTCCTAGGCGTCTCTACGAGTGGACCGAACAAGTCCACGGAAACTACCTCGAATCGTCTCGCCACAGCAGGGGTTTGTAGCAATCCGGCTGGCTTGCGATTGTCAGCTTTATACCTCTGGCAAGGCACGCACTCCCTTATGTAGTTCGTGATGAATGTGCGCATGCCAGGCCAATAATACCTAGCACGAACGCGGCTTAACGTGCGCTCCACGCCGAAATGGCCAGCTGTCGGCGCATCATGGAAGTCGGTCATAACCTGCCTGCGTTCGTGTTCAGGCACAACTAGACAACAGTCCTCGCCATCGTCAGACTCCAAGCTGTACCTGTATAAGATACCGTCAGAAATGGTGTACCCACGGTCAGACCAAGGTCTCCCCCTAGAGGGTTCGTCAGACTCCATATCCTCAATAATCTTACGAACCTCTGGGTCCAATAGCTGATTACTGCGGATATCGCCGCTGTTCCTCTTTGGTATATCGATTACTGTCATACATAGGTCACACTCGTTCTGGTCGGCTGAACAAACTGGTCGCGACAAAGTATCTGCAACTGCGTTTGAGCGACCAGGTGTGTACTCAATGCTGAGATCGAACTCTTGTAACGTTAGGGCCCATCTGGCTAGTCTACCGCTAGGTGACCTTTGACTCATCAGCCACCTCAAAGGCTGGTGGTCTGTCCTAACGGTGACCTTCGCGGTTTCTACATACCCGCGGAACTTACCGAGTGCCCACACAACAGCGAGAGCCTCTCGCTCAGTCGTGGAGTAGTTCCTCTCGGCGCTAGTGAGGAGTCGACTTGCGTACTCAATCGGCCTCTCGTCATGTCCCTCCCCCTGCATAAGAACAGCCCCAAGGCAATAAGCGCTGCTATCAGTGCAAAGGACAAAGGGTTTCGCTTCGTCAGCCTGACGAAGAATGGGCGCGGAAACGAGCAGAGTCTTGATGCGCTCAAACGCCTCCTGTTGCTCGGCGTCCCATCGCCAAGCACTCGACTTCTTCAGGAGGTTAGTGAGGGGTCTCGCGGTTTCCGCGTAATTATTAATAAAACGTCGGTACCAACTCGACGTCTGTAAGAAGCACTTTAAGTGTTTTACGTTTTGAGGGGCGGCCATGTTTCCAATAGCCGCTGTCTTGTCTGGATCCACCTGGATTCCACCTGGAACGATGACGTGTCCTAGGAACTTGACAGACTCCCTTGCAAAGACACTCTTGTCCCTATTCACCCTTAACTTGAACATGGCCAGTCGCTCGAAGACTGCCTCCAGATCAGCCAGGTGCTTTTCAAAGGGGCCTGGCGACAGCAAGATCAGATCATCCAGGTATGCCAGGAGTTCCACTTCCTTCAGGTTGGAACGGAAACGGTCCATCATCCTTTGGAAAGTGGCTCCGGAATTACGCAACCCCATCGGCATTCGCTTAAATCTAAAGGTGCCGATTGGTGTTGTGAACGCTGTTTTGTCTTGGTCCTCTGGGCAGACGCTCACCTGGTAGTAACCTGAGCGAAGATCAAGAGTCGTCATATACTCACTGGTTTTGGCGGCGTGCAGTATGTCCTCGATACGCGGGAGAGGGTACCGGTCTGGCTCCGTTACCGCATTAAGCTTCCGGTAATCTATACATAACCTTAAACTTCCGTCCTTCTTACCCACGAGTACGACATTGGAGGCCCAAGGTGACTCGCATTCTTCAATGATGTCGTCCCGCAGCAGCTTATCAAGCTCCTTCTGCAAGGCTTCTTTCTTAATTTGTGACATCCTGTATGGTGGGCAAGCAATAGGTTCTTGTTGTGGACTCACTTTTATACGATGTGCGGCGAACTCCGTCGCCGGTCCGTCGCGCGCAAATTGCGGCGCGCGGTCTTCAATGAACGCGTTCAGGGTACACTGCTGCTCGGGGGTTAACTTGCAACCTTCGTCCGACCGCAGCAACAACTCATTGGAAGATGTGTGCAATAAACCTGCGTCGTCGGAGTCGAGACTGTACGTATAAACAAAATCATGACAATGTCCCGGACTGTCCGAGAACGACCATGTGCGTCGGGCGACGTCTATCACCATGCCGGCCCGCGCTAAGAAATCTATACCTAGAAGTGTTCTAATATTACTACCAGGCAATACTAAGAACTGGCACGTTACCCTACGACCTTTAATAATAATATCTGCCTCGGCCGACAACAGGTCTCTCCACCCTTGCGTGCCATCAGCCAGGCGCACGAAACGTTTTGTTTCGGTAAACTGAACTCCTGAGTTTACTAGAACTCGTTGCAAAAGGGGGCTCGCAATGCTATGCGTGGCTCCGGTATCTATAATCGCCACGCCGTTACGGCCCATAACACTAATATTTACCATCGGGTGATTGTCGCGCGTACTCATATTTGTAATATGAACGCACGAATCAGTATCACTCGTACTAGCGTAACTATTATTCTCTACATCATCGACATTATACGTACAAAAATCTATATCAACCTTATTGAAAGATGTTTTGTCGTCGGGTTTCGACGCTGTTTTCGCGCAAACATCACATTTCGACCTCACGACTCCCTGCTTTCCACAACCATAACAACGTAATTCTTTAGGTGTAGTATTGCTATTATTCTTACTAGTGGTAGCCTTTTCGCGATTACGACACTCATCGCTAACATGCCCAAAAAGCTTACAGTAACTACAACGGGGTCTATTTCTGTTGTTGCAACGCGACGCATTCGCACTCGTGGTAGGGGAACTCGAATTCGTGAGAACGCGGTCGATGGTAGTCACCGCCGGTGTTTTGGTTTGCGAGGTCGAATTACTGTTATTGTTATCAACATTTGCCTTTGATGCCTTGTAGGTATCCTCCGCGATCCTAGCCTTAAACAATAAGTCGTCTAACCTACGGACACTATCTCGCGGCACTCTCTTCACTACGCGGCGGTGTAATAAACCATAGCAAATGTCAACCTGCACCGTCTCTTCAAGCGAGTATGGCAACTTAGCTATTAATGCGCGCACTTTACACAGGAATGTTTCTGCACGTTCTTCCCCTTGTTCCTTGGCGAAGATCTCCCGCAAGGTTAGGTGCGCGGGCTGCGCCACGCCGTAAGTCGCGCGAAGCCGCGCGATCGCATCCGCCCACGTAGGTACTGACGCTTTCACGCCGCGCCACCAGACGGCGGCGTCGCCTTCCAGCAGCATCGGCAACCCACGTAAAGCATGCTCGTCGCTTACCGCTGCACACTCCTTGTAAATCTCGACGGCGTCCAGGAATGCTTCCAGGACCTCGGTATCCTGAGACGACCCGTCGTATCTCGCCGTGCACTTCATGAAGTTGGCGTCACTGCACGGCGCGGCTGCGACAGCGGTACCTCCGCTGGTCGCGTTTGATGATGGAGAGGCCCCGACTGGGGTGGAGGCCCTGAAGTCGCCGCTGGACGTCATCAGCGTATTGATGAGGCTTCTGTTGGCTTCCACTTGCGCACGCGTTATCGTCTCGATCAGCGTGGATAAGAAATCCGAGGGGATCTGGGGAGCTGGTTGTTGTGTCGACCTCGAGCCGGCGCTCGCGGCATCGTCCGCGTGGCCACGCTCGGTGACGCTCTCCTCTTCAGTGAGCGTGATGTTACCTTCATCTTCTCCGCGTTGTTGACGGAGGGCTTCTCCTTTCCTCGTTGTCGGCATCTTCACGGTGTTGGTGATGACAACGGTAAGGCGGTGAGTAGGTAGGTACTTTACCCGCAGTCACGTACGCACTCGATCTCTTTTTAACGGTCGTAACGATTCGGCCCCACGTTGGGCGCCAGTTTAATGTCATTTACTTCAAAAAAAACTTCTTTATTGGATGTTAACAATTTTGTGCAAAATTATAAAAAAGGGATGGCATCGCGGCAGAGCCGCGGAGGATCTGAATACGTCCGTTCGAGATGACGGTCGCGGGGCACTCTCCTCACTCCTGCGCCGCTCGCACGTTGGCTGCGAGGCGTTGCAACCACAGAGTAGAGAAACCACAGCCTACTCGATATGATTTTATTTCCCCGCGCTATATTATTATTTTTTTTTTTTTCCTTTTATTATTCAAAAACACAGAATTATAATCAGTTTTTAAGACGTAAACATACCACACAAACCATGAAAATAAATAATAATAATTTTCCGAAATATGAAAAGAAAGGATGTTTTTCTGTTCCTGAATTAGATGGCTAAGTTCCAAGAATAACAAGATGTCTTCATTTTGGTCTAAGAAAGTTCCTATAATAAATAATAATTTTATAATATTTGTAGTAAAATAAGAAAACAATGATTCTCAATTTTAAGACTGTTATGATTAGTTTTAGACTGTTGATTTATCCTACGTTATTTCTTAAAATTATATTGAAGCATTTCCTAATTTTTGTTAAAAAAAAAATTATAACTTTTTTTTCTAAAAATTAAACTCAGATTTTTTGGTACAACATTGGAATTTCTATTATCTATCATTGTATAGGGCTTTCATTGGCTCAATGCTGTCATAAATATAGTTTTCGTACCACTTGCTCAAAAAAGTGACATTCTATGCCACAAAAAGCGAACATAACTATACGATGGTCATACGTTGACAACACGTAACTGCAATATGTCAAATTTTACAGGAGAGGGAAAAAACTGTATAATTTCGAAAATAAGTTAAAATAAAATGAAACAAAAAAGTAGTTGGTAGGTAATCGAATTATTTATTGATATAAATTAAAAAAATGTAATGGCCACATAGGTTTTTCATTAAATAATCAATAATCAAACAGTTACGAGTAAACAATATTAAAAAATCCTCACTACTTACGAGTTACGAGCTGTCAACAATTACTTACGAGGTGTCAATTTAAAAAAAACAATGTTTCATTAGATTGCATGGGCGGAAAATTGTCGTAAAATGAGGGATAACATAACATCACGCCTGTAATCCCCGAAGGGATAGGCAAAGGTGTACCTAATAGAACACCCACATTTCGCCTGTTATGTTTTTTAAGTCCCATGTAATAGGGGGCGAGCCTATTGCGATCAACCAGGCACAAATCTAGACTCTGTGACTGTTACTGATAAATTCCTGATGGAAATAGCCAATAACGCTTTGCCTGACCCGGGAATCAAATCCAGGACCTCATGCTCACCAGTCGCGCTTGCGACCACTAGACCAACGAGGCAGTCACAACAGCCGAAAGACGTCCACTGCTGGACATAGGCGTCCCCTAAGTGTCACCACATTGACCGGTCCCGTGTGTCTCGCATCCAGCGGATTCCCACAACCTTCACCAGGTCATCGGTCCCTCCCACACAGTGGAAGGCCTTTCAACGCGCAATGCAACGTCTTCCGGTTCGCGGTCGCCACTCCAGAACTTTTCGACCCCATCGGCCATCCATTCTGCGATTCGAGCGACGCGAGCAATGCGCCTCGATGCGATGCGAGCGATGTGCCCTCCCCATTACCACTTAAATCTGCCAATTCTTCGGGCTACGTCGGTAACCTTGGTTCGCATGCGTTCGGAAACTCCGAGCATAGCCTTCTCCATTACCCTTTGGGTGACTTTAAACCTTCTGATGAGTCCCATTGTGAGCTATCACGTTTCGGTCTCGTATGTAATCACTGGCAACACACACTGGTCATAGACTTTCGTCTTGAGACACTGCAGTAAGTTGGACGAGAAGATACTACTCAGCTTCCCCAAACGCTACCCAGCCAAGTCGTATTTAACCCGACATTAAGGTACCGATGATAGAATGGCTTAAAATTTCAATAGTGAGCTTTTATTGACCATTTTACGTAAAATAAAATAAAAACTGTTACCAATATACCTTCAAGGACACTTTTCGGAAATAAATAGACGTATTTATAGTGCTAATTAAACATAAAACTATTTTAAACAATTAAAACTCACGCCGTAATCTTACTCTGTCTGTTAATTCTTGCGAACTGCATTGCGTTGACATCTCGTAACTCGCGCGCTAGTGAGGTCAAGTTGATACCTGTTAACTGTGAGTTGTCAATTGTGGCATAAATTGTTCGAATGACATTTTTTGTGAATTACAAGTTATCAATGGGAAGATTTGGCGTTTAATTTAAACATTTTTGGTGTATAAAAGTCATTTTGTGAAAAAATGTGGGTTACGAGTTGTCAACGTATGACCATCGTATAGTCATTTTTAATCTGTTATAAACAGGGAAAGAAAATTGTACTGAATTTCATTCATCCTCTAGGGGGAGAATGTGATTTAAATTTGGAATACTTACCGAAATTTATACTGAACTACATCTGTGTTTACACCATTGAGTTTGTATGTAAAGCATTATACATCTTTTTGATTAAGGAATACGCATTTATTATGCAGTTAATTATTAAATTAAATTACGAAAACCGACGAGGCCGTATGAGCTTGATGCCGCTTGCTTTTCCGACAAAAAATATTAGTCTAGGAATTTGCCGCGTTTTTGTTTTCTTCAAATACATAAACGTTTATTTTGATTTATTTTTATAAATAAGTTAATGTTCTAAAAATACGTTACGATGTTAAATCAAAGCGACAGTGACAGTGAATTGTCGGATTCCATAAGTGCAAATGCTACCGCAATTATAAAAAAAATTTGCTTCCAACAAAATCCAAGGAAAATTATTTAAAAACTTATGAAGAATTTTCAACGTGGAGAAGTGCGAAATGCCTATCAATTTCAGAATCAGTACTTCTTGTCTATTTTGATTATTTATCCAAGACAAAGAATCCGAATACACTTTGGTGCATACCTATACTCAAAACTGAAAGCTACAATAAGCATCAAACACAGCATTGAAATAAATAGATTCACGAAATTACTGGCTTTTTTAAAAAGAAAATCAGAAGGGCATTGCGCAAAGAAGTCTAAAATATTTACGACTCAAAATGTGGAAAAATTTCTTAATGAAGCTCCTGACGAAATTTTTCTTGCCACAAAAGTAAGTATACATGTTTTAACTATGAATATTTCGTATCTTAGTAATGGTAATTATTCTATATATTTACCTGTTTTTTATCTTTGTTATAGGTGGCCCTAATTTTTGGACTCAATGGTGCTTGCCGCGGATGTGAACTTGTAAACTTAAAAGTGGAGGACGTTGAAAATCATTCCAATGAGTTACTGCTGATTAATGTAAAGGAAACTAAGACAAAGAAAAATCGGTCATTCATTGTACAAGGACAATATACTAAAATCATTTATAAATACCAACATGGAAAACAATAGATTTTTTATAAACTATCGGAATGGGAAATGTACTCGACAAGCCATCGGCAAAAATAAAATTAGCAATATGCCAAAGGAAATTGCTAAATATTTAAAACTTAAAGATGTTGAACTCTACACCGGTCACTGCTTTAGAAGAACTTCGGCGACTTTCTTGGCGGATTCAGGGGCGGATATTACGTCAATAAAAAGACACGGTGGTTAGAGCTCTGACATGGCAGAGTAGCTGAGGGTTATATCGAAAGCTCAATGGCGAATAAAACCATATTAAGCAGTCAAATTAACAAAAATATAACACTTAATCCATCAGAGCCACAACCATCAACTTCCGGCATCTTATCTTCGTCCGTAACTCACGATGCACCACCACCACTATCTCCGACGTATACTATCTACAATGAAACGCAAGTTCCTCAGACGCAAGAACAGAGAAATACTCAAATCAACTCATCAACAATAAATGTACCAAACAAAAATGTAACTCTCTCTATCAATAATTGGACCAATGTTTCGAATGTTAACTTTTACTTTTAATTGTCATTATTTTTAATAAATGCTTATCTCATATTATTATTGTGTTATTTTTTTCGCAAATGGTACGAAAAGTAGAGTAAATATTTTCCTCGGTGATAAAGCTGTCTTAGTCTTGGGTGAACTTAAATCCCTCGCTACACTCAGCACTCGTCTTAAATCCACGAGCGAACCTCGCTACGCTCGGGAGTAAACCTCGAGTCCTTCGTTACGCTCGCGATTTAAATCGTCACCCGCGACAGAAGACACTGCTTTAACCCCTTGGTTAATAATCTACTATTTTGGGTCAATAAAATCTGCAGGACAAACTAACCCCCTTCAAAGAACAACATTGGCTCAAAACAAAAAAAGAAATAAAAAAAATTACACATACAAATTGGGGAAAATAGCATTGTTACTTATTAACTACAGTCCACACCTATGAACCAAATACATTAAAATGCTAACAAATCCACCATAATCCTTACTATAAAATAATTTCTAAACAAAGACGAAAAAAGTAGTTAAAGTAACCCGCGTTTACGGTACATAATGTATACGAAAATATGGTTTTTTCAGTTTGCAGGTCCTAAAGCTGCAAATGTAAGTTTTTGTTTTATTTTTATAATAAAAATAATAGTTGAGAAGGCAGGGTGGTTAATCAGTTTTGTAAGGTCACATATTTTGATGGGCAACTACGGAACCCTGCATTCTGTGTGGTCCGCTTGGTCAGTTTTTAAAACTAAATGCAAATGAGACATTTTTTTGTTCCGTGTGGGAATCAAACCTGCGACACGCAGTGCTACTGTTAAGCGTCCAGCCACTGCGTTTGCTGTGCTTTGCATTACCCTCTTCTTATTTTCTACAGCGTCAGTAAGATAACGCAGGGCAATCATATAATGTAGGTACTTTTATCTATGCGACGCATTTTAGTTTTCGACAACCACGCGAACGAAATCGCCGGCACAGCTAGTATAATATAATTATACAAGATTTTCTCGTTTAGAGGATTGATTTTATGATAAAAAAATATGTTTGTATACATACATAATAAATAACATTTTCATTGGCCTTCGAATAAAACATTTTTTTTAACTTTTGCCTTTTTATAATTTTTGACATATTTTATATTTTCATTCGTATTTTCACTGTAGGTACTTATAGATTTTTTACCAGTACATAAAAGACACATTTTAATTTGCTTCTAATAAACAATAATAATTAGTTTTGTTTATAATTAAATATTATTGTAATTAATTTAAATCTTTTCATTTCATCGGCTACAAGGCACGCGGGGGCGCGGGGCCTCGCGTCGTCTTTTCCAAACGTCGGGCGCGGACATGGCGGGCGTGGGCCAAAGAAAACTATTTTATATAATGTTTTAGGTTGATTTACTGACATATTTTTGACTTACCGGTGATATGAAATGTTAGATTTTTTTTTATTGTGCTTTGTGTCGTAGTTCACGCACCCCTAATTAAACTTGGCATTTTTTCTTTTAAAATTTACGACCGCACCCGAAGAGAGCCGATCAAAGAGCCGATCGTGGACTAGTTCACTTCGGTTTAGGAAAGACCGTTTTAGGACCAAGTTCGAGGCGTCATTGTTACATGCGGTCCGCCCAGTCCTTAACACAATGTATTTAAAAATGGTACCTAGTTTTAACTACAGATGGCGAGCTGAATCATGGCACGAACTGAAAGCCGATTTATGCGAAGCAAACTTCCCAAACTCTTGAAGATGCCTCTCGGAGTAAACCCCAGGTACATACATCTCACTCTCTTATCAACCAATTTAATCCCGTCGCCACGCCCCGCTACGTTATCCGGGACTTGGTCAGACGGGCGGGCCTGGCCTGCTCGCGCGTCCTAGTCTCAGCGGATAGCGTAGCGTGGCGACAACGACAATCTGTACAAACCTCGGCTTAGGCCGTCGCTGGCGGAGGACAGCTCTAGAGACAGGATAGGGAAAGATCAATCTAAAATAAAAGGCTAGCTAAGAGTAATCGTAATCATAGGCTTCACGAAGTGTTTATTTTCTACCATGTCATTCGAATCTGTGAATAACGTTTCGCAATTTTAATGTTATTAATGCCCGCGACTTTATTAACAAGGGCTCGACGAATAATGTCATTAATGCTACCGAGCCGTGCAATGAATGAATAATAATCTCGGTGAAATCCGTGAAATGCATGCACTGACCACAGAGTACTTTGGGGTGTATGAGGAACAGGGTGACTGTTAAGTTCCTCATCCCCCATAGAAAAGGGAGGATCCTCCGACCAGACGGTTGTTTTCTATATGAGCTAATGTCGCGGATAACTTGACTGTATTACGTTACTCCGAAGTTCGAAATGCCGATGTACGGTATACATAAAGTTTGTGTGTCCGAATTACGTGAGTCAGAATGTACGCTATGACGAAGTACGGTATTCAGAATGTTCGTTACTCCGATGTACGTTACTCCGAAAGTTTGCTACTACGAAGAGTAGTATTCAGAATGTTCGTCACTCCGATGTACGTTACTCCGAAAGTTTGCTACTACGAAGTACTGTATTCAGAATGTTCATTATCGCGAAGTACGGAACTCCGAAAGTTTGCTATGAACAATTCATATCATCTGCCTAGCCTTTTCCCAACTATGTTGGGGTCGGCTTCCAGTGTAACCGGATGCAGCTGAGTACCAGTATTTTACATGGAGCGACTGCCTATCTGACCTCCACAACCCAGTTAATACTAGGTAATACGATACTCTTTGGTAAGACTGGATGTCAGAATTTCAGGTCACTGACTACCTGTAACGACTGCCAAAGATCTATATATGGCAGCCGGGACCAACAGCTTAACGTGCTTTCCGAGGCACGGAGGAAACTCGGTATGTCGGGCGGTCACCCATCCACAGACCGACCTAGGCAAGCACAGCTTTACCTAAAGATCGACCCGAGTGGCAGTTTTAATTACTCAGTAATAATTCATCAGTATATTCCTCATCGAGATTCTGAGGGAGTATTTCGAATTAGTCAAGTAGTAAGATGATTATGGTGCAAATAGGTTTTACAAGTCACTTTTTTTTTAAATTAGATTATTATTATTATTTTAGATTCCCTCCTCGGATGTGGTCTGTGTTAGATTGCGTAAACACGAATATACCAACAACACAGAATTCAATTGAAAATTGGCACAACTGTTGAAACAGTCTCTTCAATAGATAAAACTGGCCAAGTGCAAGTCGGACTTGCATATGAAGAGTTCTGTACCATAGTAGTAGATATTGAAAGATTCCATGTTATTTTAGCACCACAGACTTCTTATAGATTTTCCTGTAATCTGTAAGCGTTGAACTAATTTCTGTATTTTTTTTTTAATTTTAGGCTTGGTAGTTAGTAGTTGAGCAGACAGACGGACACATGAGGGTTCCGTTTTTTCCTTTTGAGGTATTTCAGTAGCCCCCGTCGGGGCTGCGGGTTGTTTGCAAGAGATACCGCGGCCTCGACATGAAGGGCTAAGAAGGAACATGGGTGGTTTTTATATTATATTATTTATTTATTTACTTATTTTAGGAAAGCTTACAGTCTAATAACTATAATTATAACTAAATATATATCTAAATTGCTAATAACAAGCTTCCACAGATAACAACAAAAAACATATACTTCCTCATAGTTACTTCCAAAATTACAATATAAAACTAACAAGTTTCTACAAAAAAAAAAATAAACAAACAAACTTGATACTGCAGCACAGAATACATAATAGTACTGACTGCAGTACAATAAAAAGTATTGATTAATCTAAAAAGTTTGTTATAATTACATAATTGTCACTACTTTAACTAGAGCTCACTAACTGCCGTACTCAGAGATTTCCAATTATTACCCAAGCCGTCACCCAGCAAAGATTCGACATACTTTTGTATGACAAAACTGTCAAAACCTTTACCAAGTGACGGCCCAAGCAACCACCAAAGCTCTCTGAGTGCGGCAGTTAGAAAATAAAGGATTTAGGTGTTAGCAGGTGCCTCCTGTACAAAAAACGGCTTTGCTAATAGTTTCCTGACTGTGCTTGCTTTGGTGCAGAAAAGATCTATGTCAGGTTCGCAAGAAATTTCGTTAAAACTGCGACTGGCCCTCGAAAAGTATGCATTACGCCTATAATTTGTGACTGCATGAGGAATATGTAGAAGTGGTCGCTGACGCAATCCCATCTGATTAGTGCGCAACGCTAATTTCGAGACAAGTTCAGGACAGTCGATAGTACTATTAGCGACATTAACTAAGTAGCATACGTCATTTATATGCCGTCTACGGTCAAGTGGTAAAAAATGATACCTTCGGCAGCGGTGAGTATAATCGACTGATACCTGCTTTGCCCTGTAATCAAGATACCTGAGAAATTTTCTCTGGATGCCCTCAATACGAGACTTGTAGATCCCGTACTGAGGGTTCCAGACTTGTGATGCATACTCAAGGTGGCTTGGCTGCGTACGAACGAACAATATAACACCTTGATCGGTTTTAGTGATCGGAAACATGCTGAGGTTCTCATTATGAAACCAAGTGCTCTTGGAGCCTTATTCACTATACTCTCAATATGCTGATCAAAGAGTAACTTGCTATCTTGTATAATACCAAGATCTCTAATGCTATTGACTTTGCTAATATTAATATTGTAAAGCTTGTATGTGGAATCAATTTTAGACTTCTGACGAGTAAAAGTCATGTGGAAACATTTTGAGACATTCAGTTCAAGCCTGTTACGACTACAGTATTCTTCAAATCACTTTGTAACAGGTGTGTATCAGATACGTTTCGGATGATTTTATGAACCTTCATATCATCAGCATAAAGTAATATATAAGAATTCTCAAAACAGTGTTTTACGTCAGCAATAAAGAGAGTAAATAAAAGGGATCCCAAAATCGAACCTTGAGGAACTCCGGAGGGGACAGAATTCCATCCAGATGTGTACCCCTGAAGCACCACAGCCTGCGTCCTATTATCAATATAAGACGAGAACCAACGATACAGATCTCCGTGTATTCCGGCTTTTAATAGCTTCTCTAAGAGCAGTCTATGGTCAATACGGTCAAAGCATTTACTGTAATCAGTATAAATAACGTCAACTTGTGCACGCTGTTCCATACCTTCGGATATAAATTCATGGGATAGGATTAAGTTAGATGTAGTGGAACGCTTCCTAAGAAAGCCGTGCTGTTCATCACCAAAGTTACATTTCATGGCAGCATACACGTCAGTAAATACAATGCCTTCCAGGATTTTGGAGAACAGACATTTCTTGGATATTGGTCGATAATTAGAGATATCAGATTTATCACCTTTTTTGAAGACTGGAGTAACGAATGCTGATTTCCAAATTGTAGTTCCGAAAATTTGGAAATCAGCATTCGTTACTCCAGTCTTCCTTCAGAGAGGGACCGCCTAAATAAAATACACAGTGGTACAACAAGGCTGTCGGCACAATTCACAATAAACACTGGAGGTATAAGATCAGGACCACCAGACTTGGAGAGGTCCAAGGTCTTTAATAACTTTAAAACCTGAGAAGGAGATACGCTAATCGAACCGATGCATGACACACTATTTTCAACGATAATGCCACCGGAGGTTGCGGGCAAGGGGTCAGGCTCCTGGAAAGTTGAGTGGAAATAGGTTGCATTACTTTTGGAAAAGTGCCCGAGTTTCTTTTGCTCTTAACATATGTCCAAAAAGATTTTGGGTTCTCAATTATTGAGGATTCAATTTTATCCATATATGTATTAAAACAAGTTTTTTCCAAGTTAACTGCTCTATGCCGTAATAGGGAAAAAGAGTGAAAGTCGGAAGTGTTGCCGTATGTTTTGAACTTGCAATGATATTTACATTTCTCCTTCAGTACTTTGATCAAAGCTGAATTGTACCAAGGAGGATAAGATGATTGTCTAACCGATTTCATTGGCACAAATTTATCCCTAAGCTCATATAATTTATTATACAAGATTTTCACTGCACGATCCAACGAATCAGCAAGTAAAAACTCATTCCAATTGACCAGGTCGAGTTCAGATTGTATTGCAGTGTAATCACCCCTAGAAAATACAAACTTCGTAGTTAATTTAGTCAGTAGAAGACTGACACTCCCTTTCGCTCTGCCCAAGAGCGGGAGGGGTTATTTGATGATTTTCCACCCGCCAGAAAAAAAAGGTATTTCAGTAGCTATAGTCACTGTTATGTACACGTGTACATTTATAATACTCGACTAATTCGAAATACTCTCTCAGAATCTCCTATCGGAGTTCCGTACTTCGCGATAATGAACGTTCTGAATACAGTACTTCGTAGTAGCAAACTTTCGGAGTAACGTACATCGAAATGACGAACATTCTGAGTACAGTACTTCGTAGTAGCAAACTTTCGGAGTAACGTACATCGGAGTAACGAACATTCTGAATACCGTACATTCTGACTCACGTAATTCGGACTAACAAACTTTCTGTATACCGTACATCGGTATTTCGAACTTCGGAGTAACGTAATACAGTCGGATAACTTTGATAGCGCGATACAGGTTTTGTCATTTTAGTTCTCGTGTTGCGATAGATGTCGTTGTCGCCACAGTACTTTTGGCGCTGACAATATTGTCAATTAAAAGTCAATACTTCAATTATGACAGGAGTCAAGACACTGACACTGACAGTTGATATTGATAGTTGACGATGACTGTTGAGTGAGGCTGTGCCTGTGAGTAAGATTTCATTTAGGTAATGGAAACTTAGGCGTATTTCATGTATTTACAGTAAGAATTTATAAAGTTACATCTTTTAGTTCTGTAAAAGTAGATAGTGAAATATACGCTATATAAAAAGCATGTCAATTTGGAGCTCTAATCACGAAAATGTGGTTGAAGATCAATCGGAATATATAACCGATTTCCCTAAGAAGTCATTCACCAAAATTGACCCTACATCAAAATTGCAAGTAATACAAGCTTTAGATAATGGTCAATGTAAATCCGACATAGCTAGAGAGTATGGCGTGCATCCCCAGACTATTTCATCTATTTACAAACAGAAAGATTCTATCATAAAAAAATATACCCATAAATATAACCTTCTAAAGGAAATTTGTAGTCTAAATCTGGAACAAAACCTGTTGGATTGGTTTGATCAACAATTTAAAAGTGGAAATGTTATCACAGAAGATAATCTTCGCAATAAGGCTCAGGACATACTCAAGGGATTGAGTGAAGAATTTACTTGTATTGATGATTGGCTGTTAAGTTTTCGCACAAGACATAACATATCCAAATACACATCTGATCATATGTGCAGTGATAAAGATAAAGAGGACTGGAAAAGGTTTCTCAACAGTTCAAAAATAGAGTCCAAAAATATTTATTTGGGTGGTGTTTGTGCATTATCACACAATCTTGACTACAACAGCTATCTAAGTGGACAACATGCAGACAGCTATGTTTCATTACTGTTTATAGTAAATACTTTAGGAACTGACAAAAGAGAAGTAGCGGTTGTTGGTAAAGAGTTGATGGAAAGAGAAACACTTGTGAGAAGCTTGCCTGTCAAATACTACCATTGTATTCATTCTCAAATAAATTATTCTGCAGTCCTCAGTTACTTAACAAAATGGGAAAATGAATTAGTATCTAAAGGTAACCATGTAACCTTGGTGTTAGATGTCCCAGAAAGCTTAACACAAAACCTGCATTTTCAAAATATAAGGATAGTCAATACTGCTGACCTAAGCTATGTGACAAATATTTTAGAAAGGGTGGTAGAATGCTTCAAGTACCATTATCGAAGATTACAAATAAGCCGATCTTTAACCTATGGTAAAGACAACTCATCATTTGTGGATTATATTCATATGATAGGTATGGCATGGTATAATGTACCACAAAAGTTTATTCAGAGCCTATGCTTTCCTCCTGGAGATGGCAGCCTTTTCTTTAATGTCAAAGAAGACAGTGACAGTGATCATAGTTTATCTCGATGGTGCAAGCTATATAATGTTCCACTGAACTCAGAACATTGCCCAAGTTCATTAGATAAATATATTTTTTGTGACAAGAAACTGCCATGTATTTGTGGGCAACCAGATGAAAGTATGCAATCTCCTGAAGTTTTAAGTCAAAAACCATGTCAGTCCACGTCGGGAATGGAGGCCTATCAGGCTATGAAAAGAATTGTTTCGTACCTACAAGGAGAGAGTGCAGGAAGTTCTATCATGAAGTATGCCAAATATCTGGAAAATCATCTTGAATATGGAGCACTTTTGCATATGCACCAAATTATAGCTAGTACAAATGATTCCATTTAAATAAAATATTGTTTTAAATAAATAATTGTTTTATTGATTTAATGGTTATAAATAGTTAATTAAAGATAGGTATACTTTATTCTCGTACATGCAATTTGAATGAGTAATTTTTATAAGGATCCCTTTCTGGGATAATTCCACCTTGAAATCTTCAACGTTCTGCAGGCTACTTTTTCCTGCTACTCTTTTTAGATGGGGCAAATTAACATTCATATAATATCCTCACTTTCTCTGCTAGGCCTTGCACTGTTGGATTTCATCATCATTCTTGGTCTTTTTCCCGTAAATCTTTCAGTGGTTTTTAATCAGAATTAGCATCTTTCACACAATCTGTCCACGGTTAAGGGTGAGGCGAACGAGCACAATTCTGACACGAGGCTATAATTATTTGATTTCGTCCAAAACTCTCGATGTCACACAACTACGCAAATTCACAAAAAAACATTACCCAACACATTCGTAATCAAAACTTTCCTCACGACATTTTTCTGTCCATCATCAACCTGTCATCCCATACCATGACCGATTTTCTCATAACTTTTCAGAGACAGAGACTCCTAAAGGAGCAAATTGGTGAAAGGCATCAGGGCCGCGGGGTTCGG
Organism: Diarsia brunnea; assembly: GCA_949774965.1. NCBI lineage: Eukaryota > Metazoa > Arthropoda > Insecta > Lepidoptera > Noctuidae > Diarsia > Diarsia brunnea. The sequence continues at coordinate 13,706,397 of OX458999.1, read as the reverse complement.
AGTCCCGCTTAGTGGCCGGGTCAGTCAAACTGGGCTCGGTCAGTGAGGGGAGGCTTTAGAATTATAAATTTAAGTTTTAAATTTCTCCTGTATAGTGGGTGCGTTCACAAACATTTAAACTCACTTACACAAACACACCCAGACCCGAAACAACTATCTGTACCCGATACAAATATTTGTTCCGTGCGGGGAGACTGCTGCGCCCATTAATTAATTATTGTTACTCTATGTATGAAAAGGTCGTGTAAGTGTGTGAAACAACGTCATGCACGCAAACTTTGTTTCTATCTAAAAAATATTCTCGCACTCGTAAGACTGTAATACAATAACTTAAACTCTTCTTCTAAAGTTTTGATTTTCATCTCAGTTAGAGCTAACGCCTGCTGCAGTTGTACAGAGCCCTTATTTTGTTGCTCTTGCAGTAGTTTCCTTTCATCGCTGATGTGCTTCCAAACAGAGTCAAACCAATGAAGACCTTCAAAGTTAGAGTCCTGAAAATAAAATAGATTTAAAATTAAATCGCTACACGCTACAAGTTTATTATCGAGTAGGTTTTCACCAGCGATGTTTGAGGTAACTTTTCACAGCACCACTAGTCACTACCTACTCATTCTAGCAGACGAACCTACCGCACTATTCCCAAACCACTGTAACTCCAAAAACCCAGAATCAACAGTGGCGACCACCAGAAAAGCGCCGAGACAACGAAGCTCGAGGAAGTTCCAGAGAAACAGAAACGGAGGAGTAGGAAAAACATAATTTCCACTTGCCTGCATATCAACAGGACACAACAGAACACGACCAATAGGCACAAAGGGATATATTCGCGCAGGCAGTGCGAGGATGAGTAGTGGTGATGTTCATGAAACGGTGTGACTGTGTAGCCGAGTTAGGTGGCGTAGCGGACTCTTTTCAGCTCTAACTGCGAACACCTTTTATTATTATATTCCTCGCTCGTGTCTCTTGCACATATCTCTCGGTTTTTTTATATCTTGGTGCTTATGTATACTCTAGCTCCGATAGTTCCTTTCACACCAGAGCTGCGTAAACCGAGCTAGCAAAATGGCATAATGCTAAGTATAAGTATTTATCTCGCGCACCGCCAAACTGAATCTAGCCTTATACATAAATATACCCTGCAGAACGCTCTCGGCATTTTTCACTTACCGCAGTGGCGGCGAAAGTCATAACATGAAATGGCACTTAATGTGAAGAAAGGACCGTAAAATTGTTTCTCATTACTAACCTGGTCCAGTAATTTTATAATGTATGCAACTCCCATTGCAAATCCATCATCAGTAAATGCTGCACCGACTTTATTTTTCTTTGACATTTTGTCTTTTGATAATATCATGTGTTCTACAAAGTTTAGAGTCAATGGTGGAATTATGATGTAGAAATTTTTAAGATGAACATTTTTAGGATTCCGAAATACAGGTGCAAATACATTGACAAGTAATTTAAAGTATTCTGTTCCTTGTATAAAGTTCGATATCAACTCATTGACATTATGATCTAAATTTTCTGATGATTCAATCGTTCTTGGTCCAAGATCACTCTCCTCACTTAATTGTTTAAAAGATTCGACGTTATCAAGATTTGGTAAAAACATAGTGGCATCAGAGCAACAATGTCGACCTCCTGACCGAATCATTCTAACGTATCCAATGGCATTTCCAATTTGACTTATAAGATCACGGAACAAATCTAAATAGCTTTGTCCTTCCTCATTTAATCCAAGCACCCTTATGCCCTTGTTAAACCTTTCAGCATTCTTGTATGAATATACATTTCCGTTGGCATCAGCAGTTTCCTTAAAGTTTCTAAGATCTTTAATTAATCTTGACTTGATGTGTTCATCATACATAAATTGGGAAAAAATGAAGAACTTTTTCTTCAAGAATTGATAAGTAAAATTCACAGTTGTATTCATAATGCCAGTACCATGAGTTCTAATAGAGTTAGCAATGTGCTTGATGTTTATAGAATTTAAATGTTTGTTATTACTGCTTTTCTCAATAAAAATTTGATTATTCAAGTTGTACAAGTATTTGGAAACAAATATATGAATATTGCGCATTATTTCTAATACATCTAATCCTTGTTCTAAGGTCTGAGTGGGTAAATTGTCTTGCACAGTCTTAAGACTAAATTTGAATTTCGCCATTTGGCGCATTTCGCCATATGTTTTCCAATCGGATAGAACAACTGTTGTTAGATTGTAGTACATTGTAGACAAGTAGTGTTCTACTGAAGGCACAATGGACATGTAAAGGAATTGCATCCTAAAGTTATCCACAATAAGTAATAGTTTCTTGGTCATATCAAATGTAAATGGATTTACAACATCCAACTGTAGGTGTGAATGAATATGAAGTCTCAAATTTGTCTCTATATTTTGACTTGCACTTAGTATAATTTTATTCTCTATCATAGATTTCATACTGTTTAGAAACTGTTCATACTTTACAATTCCATAATGTTTATCAGTTTGATGCAATAAAACAATACAGTCTTCCAAGACCATAAGAAAATATTTCAATTTCAAGGTATTCAACTGCATGCTAAAATTTTGCTCAAAATAAATGGGGATAATGTTTTGGTGCCACAATAACCATGAGCAATTGCATAAATGATCCATGGAATCTATAAAATTTGATAATGTTTGGATTTTCTCAAGTAGTTTTCCAAGTCTAATGTAGCTATCTTCTAAATAAGTTGTGTCTGGAACAAAACTCAATGCAATATTAGCAGCTACAATTCTTTCAATGGTAGCAGCTCCCTTCAGGGCCCTTTCAGCAATCACTAGGCATGTCAGTTCATCAAGCCGCTTATTTGCATAATTTTTATCAGTCATCAAAGACTTTTTTACTTCAAGTATAGAGGATGTTGACTGAAATACAAGATGCTGCAGAATCATGTTAATTGAAATAATTATTTGGTTACGATTCCTGGTAACTGCATTCTTTATGCTTTTTAACATGTACATAATCTCAAACAATGATATCAACATACTCTTGGGCAGTGGTATACCCAGGGTGAGATGTAAATTAATTAAAGTGAGCACTGAATGGTTCGTTCTGGATGCAATGTCAAGACCGTCCAAAAGAGTTTTAGCATGAGAACTCATTTCAGCAGCACTCAGTTTGTGATGGTGTGAAGAAAATATTTCTTCCATATTAAGTACCCATTGTGTACATATCATGTGAAGACATGCTATGTCCTTAGCTAAGTTAGCTTTCTTTCTACTGATATAAGCTTGTCTTGCCTTAACCATTGTTTGTGATATTTTGTCATATTTAGCACATTGTGGTGCCACATGTCTTTGAAGAAATTGTTCTGGAAACCAGATTGTTGTCCCAATAATGTTTATACTGTGTGCCTGTAACAATTTTTATTTCCGTGTTTAATAAAAGTTTATTTATTTTTTATTTTTCTTCTCTAACATTATAGTACTACGTTACTCACAAAAACATTAAGGTTAAAAATTACATCATCATTTTGATGAATTACCTTTGCATTCAAGTCTATTAAAGTCTTGAAAATCTTCCTGTCACTGTTTCCAAACAAATGTGCTGACAATACGTAAAGGCCATTCACTTTGATACATTTATACATATTGCTTACATTGGGCTGCTCTTGTATAAGTTTGTCAAGATGTGCTATTGCTTGCTTCAGATATTGAGTGAATTCTGTTGCTACCAATGAACAGTTCTTATCAACTAAACTGCCCCTTAATGCTGTTAGATTTTGAATACTTTTTTGAACAATGTCATCGTTCATAATTTTACTTGTGATAGTATTTATAGCCCCCATCATAGCCTTGAATTTGTCCTCCATTAAATCCAAGTTTTCTGGTACATGACTGAAGGATTTTATAGTTTTACAGTATTTATTCCAATTAGTGACCAAAGAAGTGTTGGATACTAATATTTCTAGCAAAACAAGAACAGTAAATATTTCTCCAATGTGGTTTATAATGTAATGTAGTTGTATCCCATCTGGAATGTGAAAAGTTCTAATCAATCAAACATTGTACTTTTTTATCTTTTGATTTAAACCAATAGGTTGATGACATGACTTACTGATATTAATGGCACCTTTGGTGAATATAGCAAACACTTGGCTGCAGAGATTCCGCAGTACATCATCACAACGACTGACGAAGGCACTCAGCGAACAAATTGCCTCCATTTGAGTACTAATATCATTGTTATTATATTCGTCATACACTGATAAAAAATTGAAATGCCTGTAATCAAATGTGAACGGTCATATTATTATCATTATTTTAATTGGTTCTTTTAAGAATGAGGTCTTTTAAATAACAATCATTATCATACCTTTCAAATGCTTCTTTTTTGAGAGCCACAACTTCAACACACAATGATGAAAGCACGCTCAAAACTTTGGTCATCCAAGTATTATCAGATGATACCAGTTCTGTTATTGGAATAAGTTCTGCTGGTGTCATTACAACTTGTACTGGCAAATAAGTTCTGTTTTCTTCCCAGAATTCACCTTTTATTGTAGACGCAAGGTCTTGATATTGTGATTTGAAAAAGTGACCATATCTTTTGAGAATCCAAGTCCCAGCTTCTTTCTCTATATCGGTTCTCATTGCTGTAGTGAATAATTTACCAAAACAATATTAGGTTGGTGACGTGTTTGTTGGTTAACAAATTAAGATCTTAACATTACACCACAATTAAGACCTTATTTAATTTCCGACTACAACAAATAGTACGAATAATGATAACACTCTCTGTATGTTCAATATATAATTTTGTACTGCCGATATTTGGTTTTGGGTCCTGCTTATTGCTCAGTCAATAAAGCACAAAACAACACACAATACGGGGCCGGGACAAATATTCTGTTTCATTTCATTTCTTTGGAATACACAGTCCAGTCCATCTGTCCATGCATGACGAATATTGACGAAGTTTTTTGGTTTAGCTGTCAGTTTTGACGTTTGACGAATGGACTCATTCGTTTGAAGTTTTTTTCATGAAGTTTTTGTATTGATTTGATATTTTTTTGATATTTTTTTATTGTTTGCTTAGCTGACATCTAATTCATGATCACCGAGTTTGAAGTAGCTTTCGTGAATGACAATGCTCAATGGTAGTGTTTTTGTGATAATATGACAGTTGATGCTGAAAGGGGATAGAACCGATGTGGCATATCAACCTGCCCGCCATTTTGTTTTTTTTTCGAAATCGCGGCCCGCGATAAATGTGGTACCTACCTGTATGTACTATGTATGGATAGAGGACATAATTATAGACGAACGAAAAATGTCAAATACCACGGTACCTCAAAGTGTCGGATTATTCCGAACCTGGGTTCGGAATAATCCAAAGTGTCACGTTACCGAGATATTTGAAGTTAAAGTTCGACAAATGAGTACAACGACAATCAATGCTCCAACTAGCCCGCGAAATTCATTTTTTTTACGTTTTTTATGAACTTGGAAGCTTGAATTGATGATTTTGATGATTATAATTCTGTAAGTACATACGTCTTACAGCCGCAATTAATATTCTAATCAACATACAAACTAACACTGACCTGCAAATTACAAAAAACGTAAGAAAATTTGAATTTCGCGGGGTGGTTGGAGCATTCACCTTAATCTCATAGCCAGTGAGACGGACTTATTCTGTTGTTCTCCGAGTGAATTCACAAGGAATGCTGTATTGTTATTAGTTATAAGTTGCAATTAAGTTAGGATTAAGTTATTAAGGCGCATTTATCGCATTGGGGTTGTTTTGAAATAACAATAACGAATTACCAAATGTTGGCTTTATTCAACTTATATTTGTACAGACTAACTGTAACTTTAATTTGTACAGACATTATGAAAAGCATAGACTCATAAGGAGTCTTTATGTGGCGACTAAGAAGTTCACCACATTCTCCCCCGCTGCATTCTAGCTTGAGGTGTCGTAGTCTTACAGATAGGCAGGTGGTCTTCTATTTCTTGTAGTTGGCCGAATCGAAGGAGTTTCTGGTGCAGTACCTACTCTCTGTAGAGAGAAAGGAGGAGTCACTTTCTGTTTCTACAGTTTCGGTGCGTTCGTCTTCTTCCCCGCTTCCTATTCCTGTTGGGGGTTAAATGTCTGTTAGACACGGTCGTTTCTCGCCCGTCGCCTAGTCTCACAAAGAAATAGTCCGGATTGGACTCAAACAGCTCGACTTCCTCGACTATGGGAGAGTATTTATTGGTTCTGTTGTGCTTTTTGAGTAAGACAGGACCGGGTGTTAAAAGCCAAGTAGGTACCGAATGTCCGTTATTAGATTTTCTACTATGTACAAACATCATTTCATGAGGAGTTTGGTTCGTTGCTGTACATAGCAGAGATCTCATTGAGTGCAGTGCTTAATGCTCCAACCACCCCGCGAAATTCAAATTTTCTTACGTTTTTTGTAATTTGCAGGTCAGTGTTAGTTTGTATGTTGATTAGAATATTAATTGCGGCTGTAAGACGTATGTACTTACAGAATTATAATCATCAAAATCATCAATACAAGCTTCCAAGTTCATAATTTTTCTGCGATCTCTCTAAAGCTTTTGATTGCGTACATCACGACACGCTTTTACGGAAACTGCGTCATTACGGTGTTCAAAACGAGGCCCTAAATGTGATAGATTCGTATTTACAAAATAGATTCCAATGTGTAGACGTAAATGGCGCGAAATCTTCCAGACTACCGGTTCGGCTTGGTGTACCTCAAGGTTCAATACTGGGTCCATTTTTATTCTTGGTTTATATTAATGATCTACCATATTATTTAAAAGGTTTTTGTGACGTTGTACTATTTGCAGATGATACCTCTCTTATCTTTAAAGTAGATAGGAATAGACACAATTTTGACGACGTAAATAGCACGCTATCAATGGTCACGGATTGGTTCACAACAAACAACCTTGTTCTTAATGCCAAGAAAACTAAAATAATTGAGTTCGCTTTACCCAATGTCAGAAATCTAGGTCCCAATATTATCCTCGCCAATCAAGAGCTGGAAACTGCCGACTCTGCTGTATTTCTGGGCATAACAGTAGATTCAAAATTACAATGGGGATTACACATATCAAGCCTAGCGGGAAGGCTAAGTTCGGCCGCATACGCCGTCAGAAAAGTAAGACTATTCACTGACGTTGATACAGCACGGTTAGTCTACTTTAGTTATTTTCACAGCGATAAGTCCTACGGTATTCTGCTGTGGGGCAAAGCTGCTGATATTCAAAATATATTTGTTCTGCAGAAGCGAGCCGTTCGTGCAATTTATCAGCTGGGTGCCCGAGTTTCTCTTAGAGATATTTTTAAGGAGATTGGTATTCTCACGGTTGCTTCTCAGTTCATCTTTGCCAACATTTTATATATTAGACAAAATATTCACCTGTACACTAAAAACAGTGATATTCACAACTTTAACACCAGAAATAAGCATAAACTACGCGCTCCTTTTCACCGGCTTCACAAAGTTCATAATTCATTCGTAGGGCTCGGTATAACATTTTATAACAAACTGCCATCTTCTTTTTTAGACTTGCCATTTAATGCATTTAAAGCCAAAGTGAAATCTAATCTTTGTTCAAAAGCTTACTATTCCATTAACGACTACTTAAATGATAAGAATAGCTGGTCGTTGAGTTGAACACAAGACAATGTTTGTAATTTATGTTCTTTCTCCAAAATTAGTTTACTGATATAATATGTTATGTCTTTTTTATGTTTTATTATTATATACCTTTTATTATTGATTGTAGTCAATCGTAATATTAACTTACACCATAGTATTGTATCGAGTCTGGTTCTTCTAACCAAACAGACAGATGTGTTGCTGGAGAGTTTGTTCCGCCACTTCTTCTTTCCAGCAAAAACACTAGGAAGTGTCGAAGGGTGGGCGTTTTGGGGGACTGTCACTTGTAAATAAGTAAAGTAAAGTAAATTTTGACGTTCGAAAAGTGCTGATTATCAGCCTAGTTTGAATAAATGAGTTTTGATTTTGATTTTGATTTTGATAAAGGTGCAAAAATGACCAGGTGGACTTACAGAATTATAATCATCAAAATCATCAATACAAGCTTCCAAGTTCATAAAGGTGCAAAAATGACTTTTTCAAGTTCCTGCACCTTTATGAACTTGGAGGCTTGTATTGATGATTTTGATGATTATATTTCTGTAACTACATACGTCTTACAGCCGCAATTAATATTCTAATCAACATACAAACTAACACTGACCTGCAAATTGCAAAAAACGTAAAAAAATTGAATTTCGCGGGCTAGTTGGAGCATTCACCTTAAACTTAGATTCCGAGTGAATAGCGCAGATACGTGACATCGCGTCAGCAGCGTCATTTTCATTTCCTGGTCTATAGACGATATCATATTTGTAGCAAGATAATTCTAATCGCCATCTCTCTATCTTCTCGTTTTTTATCTTGCTTGTATGTGTGCGATTGAACATAAAAGAAACTGATCGTTGGTCTGTGATCAGTCGAGAAGGTCTTCCAATCAAGTAGTGCCGCCACTTACGGAGAGCTTCGACAATGGCATACGCTTCCTTTTCTATGGCTGAATGTCGCTTTTCAGCTATGGATAGTGTGCGCGAAAAGAATGCTACTGGGCGTCCTTCTTGGGTCAATGTAGCCGCAATAGCATTATCGGAGGCATCTGTTTCGACTGTAAACATTTTGTTTTCGTCGATAGCAAATATTGTAGACTTTGCAATGCAGTTCTTTAGATCTTCAAAAGCAGATTTAGCTTCATCATTTAATGGGAATTCTGGATTCACGAGGCTATGTATTCTTTCTGAAAATTTTGGTATCCACTTGGAGTAATGCGAAAACATACCGAGAGCTCGTTTAAGTGAAGTGTTGTCAGTCGGTATGGGCATACTAATTAGTGGCTGGAGTCGGTCTGGATCGGTTTAATGGACTTTTTCGAAATGTTGTATCCGAGTAGGTTTATTGTGTTTATTGAAAACGCCGATTTCTCTTTGTTAACAGTTAAACTGTACTTCTCAACTACATCCATGAATCTTTTTAAATTCTTATCATGTTCTTCCTTGTCTTTTCCGCATACAGTGACGTCATCTAAATAAGCATATGTATCTGCCAAATGTTCTTCTTTTATTAACCAGTCCATGACTCTTTGAAATCCACTGACTCCATTTGTCACGCCAAACGGGATACGACAAAATTGATACAGTTTCCCGCATGCCTCAAATGCTGTGTATTGTTTTTCTGCTTCCATTATAGATACCTGATGGTAAGCGCTTTTTAAATCAATTTTAGAAAAGAAGTTGTATTTTGAAATGTCATTCACCATTTTTTCCATATTTGGTAAAGGGTAGGCATCCAAATCTGTGTATTTATTAATGGTCTGAGAATAGTCTATTACCAATCGTTTGCGGTGATTTTCATTTTTGGTGATTAGAACTTGTGCTCGCCAAGGTGATCTGCTCTCTTCGATAACTCCGTCTGCTAATAGGTGATTTATTTCGGTTTCTATGAATTTCAGATCATCGTTACTGTATTTTCTATACTTTACAGCAATTGGTAAGCAGTTGGAATGTTAATTCGAAAATAAAGGAACTGGTGGAACAGATGAAGCCAGCACACTACATATTTGTAATGGTTTTCTAGATCCACCGAAATTAATTTCAAGTTTTGAGTGTGCTTTCAGTATATTATGTCCTATGATGACATCACCGCAAAGATATTTAAGGATAAGAAGTGAAGCTTTTTCGTAAACATTGCCATTTATAACAATCTTTGCTTGAAGTAGCCGTTCGCAATTGATTGTGTGAGTTGTTTGGGCCATTGTTACAGATTCAGTACATTCTGTTTTCTTAAAAGAAGAATTTGAAAAGAAATCATGACTGATAAAGCTTTTTGAACTTCCAGAGTCAATTAAGGCATTTGCTTTTATACCGTTAACTTCAATGGTGACGACTGATTTCTTTAAACTAGCCGGAGCAGCAACCGCAGTACCTTCGTTAAATTCTTTTTCAGGAGATCCATCAGTAGCAGTAGCAGCGTTCAGATTTGTCTTAAGGTTTCCTACCTACGTTACTCAAACATACCGGTAGTTTCGTCTGTAGGTACCTACCGCCAATATATTGGTAGCTTCGTTTGTAAGTACCCAGGACTAGGTACTATGTTTTTGTGTTATCAATTTAAATTAAACTTACCATCACATTCCGGAAAACATTGTTTTATTTCTTCCCACAACCTTTTTATAACGTTTTTGTATTTGTGTTGGGGATGTTTTGACATCCATATAGGGGGTCGATTTAAAATTTCGGTTATAAACGCCTCGGTATCCATTACCTCCACAAAATCGTCTAAAATTTTATATTTATACGTTCGCCACCGAGTCCGTCACACCTACACCGCTATCCGCGCCGCCGCCGCTCTGTTTCGTGGCGTCGCACTCATTCGCTTGTACTTTTGATCTCGCCGCTCCCCGCACCGCGCGCCGCTGCAGCGATTCGCTCCGACAAAACCGCGCGCGTTTTCGCTATGAGCGGCGACTCGTGGCGTGCTTCAAACATTTTCATACTTTTGTCCTTACCGCTCGCCGCCCCGCGCTTAGCCGCCGCTCACCGCGGCAAGGTCGTGAATGATCTCTTACGCTTAGATCTTTCAAACTACGCAACGAATTAATGGGGTTTTCACTAACAGACAGAGTGTAATCCATGTATATTATAGTGGCAAACTCTAGTGCCTATAGAGTCTAGCTAGAGGTTGTCTCGCACGGACAAACCAGCAGCACTTTCCTTTTCATTTCCTTCTATACTTACCTAGTGTCCAGACAGTTTCGAAGCAAATGGGCTGCTGTCTCGGCTGCCTCCTTGAAGTTTTGGCACAGTGGGCTGTTTTTGACTCCTTTGTGAAAGAAGTGTATATGAGCCGTGGCCAGTTACGGCAGCTGTAACTGTGCGCAACTGTTGTTTGGTCAGTTGTAGGGCCTGTTTAGTAAAGCGTCTGTTGATAGTAGGAAGTTCTGCAGGAAGTCGTGCAAGCCTTTGCCATCACCCGGGCACAAATCCAAACTCAGTGGCAGCTACAGAGAAATTTCTGATTGATAAAACCAATGATACCTTGTCTGACCTGGGAATTGAACCTAAGAACTCATGCTCAGCAGTCTCACTTGCGACGACTTAATCAACAAGGCATTCCAGACAGGATTTTGAAAATAGCCGAAAAATCTTTATACATATAATAAATCTGTAGAAAAATATTTTTTGTACATCGAAAATATTTTTTAAAAAAATTGTCAGGGTATTAAAGTATAACCAACAGAACACATTTCCAGCATTTTTGGAATTTTTGTCTGTTTGTCTGTTTCGATGACTAAGCATCACGTCAAATTTACGAAACGAATGTAGGTAACTTTTATACATAAATATTGTGCGTAACTTGGGCTATTACTTAGTCTTTGCTTCATCGTAATCGGTGCTCTCTATCAAAAGATATATGCATTTATAGTTTTCAAGAAGAACTTATCATTATCCATGGTCAAGAATGAGACAAGCAATGACATCTATTGAACGAATATGGTACTTATTAATAAATGCCTTCACAAGATAACTTTAAATAAGTAATGATAGCAAAAGGTACGTAGATATTAGTCTAAATGACGCTGCTTTCAAAATCTACATAGCCTAAACCCTATAGTGTGTTTGATCGCTCTTTTTTAGCCATTTATCTTCGTCTTCGACAGATGGCGTTATTCATTCGATGTCATTTTCTGAACCGCGGTGTTATTAAATAAACATATATATTATGTTTCATGAATAGTCAACAAATAAAGATTTACCAATTACACAGTATAAAAATACTATTTTTTTTAAACTAAATTAAAATTAGATAAAACCCACGACATATTTTGTTTGTACCGTGTGGGAATCGAACCTGCGACATGCAGTGCTACTGTTAATCGTCCAGTCACTGCACCAAACATGTCTTTATATAGATGTGGTGTGTTGTTAGCCCTGTGTCGAGGCCTTGGTATTTCTTTCGAACAACCCGCAGCCCCGACGGGCGTCGGTCCTTGGGTCCTTGGTCAATGTTGCTGACATCCCTTTGAGACGCCCGTGGAACACGAACGCGCCTTCATTGTCATAGGACTGACAAACGATTAACTAGCCCGTTACTCACCGTTCACAGGCCCGCGCCTACGGTGGCCGGAAGCCATCACGTGGCCCCCGATGCCCGGAGCGTCTCCCGCGGTGGCTGGGAAGAGGGGTTGTGTCCCTCTTACGTTCACCTCTTTCGCTAGCATTACTGCTTCGCAGAAGGAGGGGATGGCGTTCCATTTCAGATTCGATGTCCCAGATTCGGTACAGGTACCTCTCGAAACAGCCTCTAATCCCCCCTTTTTTGTGGTTCGTAAATTATCAAATGACTCATCCCGCTCTGGGCGGAGCGGAAGAAAGTGTCAGACTTCTACTGACTAAAAACCACCCACGTTTCTTCTTAGCTCTTTGTGTTTCGGGGCCGTGGTATCTCTTGCGGACAACCGTCAGCCCCGGCAGACGACGGCAGCAACAATTAAGGGGTCCTTTGGGGCCCCTTAATTGTTGCTGACATATTTTTGAGGCGCGCGTGGAACACGAACGCGCCAACGACAGTACCTGTCGACTATAATGTACCTGTTTCAAATTTCTTAAAGATCCGTTCGGCCGTTCTGACGTGGTTGATTAACAAACACCCATCCATCTAAACTTTAGTATTAGACATAGTCAGTACTTTGCATTACCCTCTTCTTATTTTCTACAGCGGCAGTAAGTTAACGCAGGGCAATGATTTAATGTACTTTTATCTAAGCGACGCATTTTAGTTTCCGACATGCACGCGAACGAAGTCGCGGGCACAGCTAGTCTATTCTAAGATTTTAAATTAAGATTTCTTGACAGATAAACACGGGCCAGGTAAACCTAAATTATTATAGCTAGCCTATGTTGTCCCACTGCTGAGCAAAGGCCTCCCTCCATTCCTTCCAACGGCCACGATTCTGTGCAACGTCTCTCCAATTCTCAAGGAAGACATCCAGTTCGTCCCGCTATCTCCTTCGTGGTCTGCCACGACCTCGTGTAACTGTTTCAGGGCACCAATCCTGAGCTTTACGGGCCCACAGCTCGTTCGGCATGCGACAGACATGTCCTGCCCAGTCCCATTTAGGTATGGCAGCCTTTTGAGCCACGTCAACAATTTGCGTTTTGGAGCGCAGTGTAGGGTTTCGTACCCGATCGGTTAATTTTACACCAAAGATACTGCGCTCCATAGCATGTTGGCAAACCTTGAGTTTGGACTTTTGGATATTAGTCAAAGACAAAGTTAGTGCAGCGTAGGTCAAGATGGGGAGAATGAATACACACATGTCCATTAGCTTTCGCTTCTCTTTCTCTTTCATGGACCAGTAACGCTTCCAGGCGTGTTCGGTTCGTCTTGCGATTTCCTTATCTTGCCGTGCCTGGAAAGAGATTACTTGGCCCAAGTAGATATATTCTTGGACATATTGTATATTCTCCCGGCCTACGAGTATGCTCCTCTTGGAGCTGTTGGTCATGACTTTGGTCTTTGACATGTTCATCTTCAGTCCAACCTCAAGGCTTGCATCGCTAAGATCTTGTAGCATTTGCTCTAGTTCTGTGGCTGTGGGGGAGAAAAGGACAATGTCATCGGCAAAACGCAGATTATTCAACCTTGTTTTGCCGAGGAAAAGCCTTTCACTCCCCATTTGACTGCCAACGTCTGAAAGACTTCTTCTAGGGTACTGGTGAACAGTTTTGGAGACAGCGGGTCGCCCTGCTTGACTCCCTTGAGAATATCAAACTTTGGACCTAAATAAAACTTGTAAAGATTTGTAGATTTGTACAAAAAAGGAATTGAAGTCAAGAGCAGCTTCTTTTTTTTTTTTTTTTTTTTTTTTCTCTAAGTTTTATCTGCAATCAGTCTTCGGACTATGAACACTCTACACTACAAGCAACACGGAACTCATCCGAGTTCCGTGTTGCTTGTAGTGTAGAGTGTGGCTTCCAGTGATGCCATCTACTCGCAGGTATTACGGCCTTACTGCCGGTCTTCTAGTGCCATGATACTGTGGCGCTTCAAGCGGAGCACGTAGTCTCGTTGTGTCAACTGTCGAGCTAGCTCATTTGGGTGGATGGCTAGTCGTTCTGTAGATTTCCCTGCTACATTCCGAATCTCCTCATTTACTGTGGCTATGGCTAGTTGTTGGTGGATTTCAGCGTTTGTAGTGAACCATGAGACATTGGCCATTGTGCGTAGTATTTTGTTTTGCTGACGCTGCAAGATGAAGAAGAAGGCTATATTGGAGTTGCTTGCGCTTCCCCAGAGCTGTATCCCATACATCCAAACGGGCTTCAATACCACTTTGTAAGTTAAGAGTCTGTTATCTAGTGATAGTCTGGAGTTGCGGCCGAGTAACCAGTGAAGATTTTTTAATCTGTATGAGAGTTCATCTTTTTTGGCTTTGATATGTTGTTGCCAGGTCAATCGGCAATCCAAATGGATTCCAAGGTATTTAACACAATTTTTATGTGGTAGGGTGGTATCTCCGAGTTTAACCGGTGGGCAGTCCTCCTTTCTGAGTGTGTATGTGACTTGGACAGACTTTGCAGCACTGGCTTTTAATTTCCACCTTTTCATCCAAGTGTGTATTTTGTTAAGTCCACTCTGCAGAAGATTTGATGCGACTTCTGGGTTTGTGTGACTCGACAATATTGCCGTATCATCTGCGAATGTTGCTATAACAACTCCAGGTTCCGTCGGTAAGTCTGCTGTGTACAATATGTACAAAATTGGCCCTAGGACAGAGCCCTGAGGTACACCAGCTTCAATTCTGTGAAAGGCTGAGGTATTACCCGATTCTTTGACGTAGAAGAGTCTATCTGTGAGGTACGATTTCAGTATACTAAAGAACGGGTGGGGCAGGTGTTGTTTGATCTGGCTTAAGAGGCCCTTATGCCAAACCTTGTCAAAAGCCTGCTGGATGTCCAGGAACACAGAAGAGCAGTATTTCTTTTGCTCCAGCGTTTTTCTTATATGTTCACAGACCCGGTGTATTTGTTCTACTGTCCCATGTTGTTTCCTGAAGCCGAACTGATGGTTAGGTAGTACATTTTTCTCCTTAAGTATAGGGGCCATCCTGTGCAGCAGCACTTTTTCAAAGATCTTGGACATTGTCAGCAGAAGGCTTATTGGTCTATATGACGTTTTTTCTTGGGCAGGTTTCCCATGTTTGTGAATCATCACAATTTCTGAGATCTTCCATTGGTCAGAAAAGTACTGCAATCTCAGCATGGAGTTCAATAAGATTGTTAGCATAACTATGCCCTTGCGTGGCAGCTCTCTCAGTACTTCCTTCGTGATCAAATCATAGCCTGGTGCTTTTTTACTGTCAAGGCATCTTATACTCTTTTGGACCTCTTGGGGTGTAACTGGTTTTGGTGGGAGACAAAGTTGAAAGTCTTCTTTTAAGACAGAATTAACGTGACTTTCTACATCCCTGTCGTCAGTTTCATCATTTGGTTTAAAAACCTGTGACAAGTGTTTTGCAAAGATGTCCGCCTTTTCCTGGCCTGTTTTAGCCCACTTGTCATCATCTTTTATTGGGGGTTTTTGTTCATGAGGCCTGTCATAGGCTTTAGTGAATTTCCATAACGAGTAGTTGCTTTCTTTGGTTGCCGTTAGAGACTCTAGTTTAAGCTGGAGGGTGTCATCGTTAGTCTTTTGGATTAGGCTTTTGAGTTCTACTATCGCCTTATTCAAGAGGGTTTTGTCTGAAGATAGTCGAGTCTGGTGCCAATTCCTGCGCAGCCTTCTCTTTTCCAAGATTTTAAGCTTGATCTGTAGTGTGAGGTTGGTAGAGTTTCCTTTCTTTCTGATATCTGGTGTATTTGTCCAGCAAGCTTCCTGAACTATGTTGGTAAAGTTTTTTAGGGCAATGTCAATATCCTCAAGTGGTTTTCAGCCTTACATTTAACCTGATGTTTTCTTCTAGAAAATCTCTGAAGGATTCCCAATCCGTGTGATGATTGTACAGCGACTGTGGCATTTCAGTCTCAATAACAGTTGCACTAGTGGTTAGTATTACTGGCTTGTGATCAGAGCAAGTGTCAAGACAGGATTCAACTTTAAAGCAGTGACGAGAGAGTCCTTTGATTACAAAAAAATCTATCAGATCTGGGATTTTTTGGTGGTCTGGTGGCCAGTAGGTAGGTTCCGCAGTCGTCAGTATCTTTAGGTTGTTTTCATCAATGCATTTCTTCAGCTGTCTTCCACGCGTCGTGATTAGCCTGGAGCCCCAATGAAGGTGTTTGGAGTTCCAATCCCCTCCCGCGATGAAACGTCCCCCGAGTTGTTTGAAGAAGTGAGAAAACTTAGTAGAGTCTATTGTATGTCGTGGTGGGCAGTAGACTGCTGCAACATTAAAACGCCCACATTCATCTTCTACTGCGATGATAGTGGCCTGCAAGTGATTGGTTTGATAACTGGGCAGTACATGGTGTTTTATATTGCTACGTACAATGATGGCAGTGCCGCCTGCATGCCCTGTACCGTCTGGATGTGTAGTGAGTGATGTAGGTGAAGCATCCAGGTATCCTAATGGAGCTGTTTTTAGTCCAGTGTGCTTCAGATATTAAAACTATGTCAACTTCGTGTTCTACCATTAGTGGTATAATTTCATTTTGGTTAGGAGTTAATCCATTTATGTTCCGAGCCATAATACGGTGACCTGTTTTGAGAGAAGAGAAGAGCAGCTTCTTGGAAAAAAAATTGAAGATGCAAATAAAACTACACAATAAAATTTATAAAATAAAAATAGAACTGATTTATTTCACTTAACCAAGATCACATAATTATGATTCTTACAACTTACTGTTTCTTAAAACTTTTTAAGATTGGATAAATGTTATCAAATGCCTCATATATTTCTTCTCTCACTTTTGCACCAGTTAACACAACTTTTCCAGAAACAAAGATCAATAATACTATTCTTGGCTTCACCATTCTATATATAAGGCCCGGGAATAACTCGGGTTCATATGAACTGAACTGTCCATGTGTCAGTACTAAACCTTCCAGGCGAATTGGAAACTTTACATCACAGCTTCCAACCATGTTTTGGATTTTAAAGTCTAAAAACTTGGCCTGTAAAAGAAAATGAGAACATTAAACATGTACTATGAACAAAATACAGATTTTTTATAACCCCTGAATGTAACTAAACCAAACGTGATTGACTGACTGCTAAATACACTATATTGGGGAGCATTCAAGTATTATGTAACGCAATTTTTAGAAATTTTTGACCTAGCCCCACCACTAGTAAAACGTTACGTAACCCCCAAGTGACCATTTTCACCTAAAAGGGGATAGAACCGATATGGCATATCAACCTGCCCGCCATTTTGTTTTTTTTTCGAAATCGCGGGCAACGTTGAAAGTGGTATGTATGGATAGAGGACATTTAGGCGAACAAAAAATGTCCTGTTACACGGTACCCCAAAGTTTCACGTTACAGAGATATTTGAATGTAAAGATCGACAAATGAGTACAACGACAATCATTAAAAATAGACTTATTACGTGTATAGGCGCTAAATTGTATCCAAATATCGTTCCCAGGTTGATTACTCGTATTATTATGCGAACGAGAAAATCGCTTCGCATCGCAATGAAACGCTATGTTATGTCGCTATGCTATGTAGTATGTAATGTAGGTACCTACTCTCTTTCAATAAACAGTTATAATATTATAAAACAGGCAAGAAAAAGAAATCGATCGCCGAGTCGAAAACGCCTGGAAAAGCTACTGGTCCATGAAGACGCTAATGAAGGGCGATCTTCCGGTCTCCCTGAAGCGCAAACTCATCGACATGTGCATTCTGCCCATCCTAACCTACGGTGCTCAGACATGGTCACTCACCGATACTCAGAGGTTCCGCCTTGGAGTATGCCAAAGGGCAATGGAGCGCAGCATTTTGGGTGTCAAAAGACAAGACAGGATTCGAAACACCACGCTGCGCTCCAAAACGGGCATAGTGGACGTTGGCAAGAAGGCTGCTAGGTTAAAGTGGGATTGGGCGGGTCACGTCAGTCGCATGCACGATGACCGTTGGGCAAAAGCCTCCACACGATGGTTGCCAGAAGACGGACGGCGCCGCCGAGGCCGACCTAGAAAAAGGTGGCGTGACGATTTAGACGCGTACCATGAGGGCTGGTTCGAGGCGGCACAGGAAAAGAGCTCGTGGAAGGAATTGGGGGAGGCCTTTGCCCAGCAGTGGGACAGGGTAGGCTAAAGAAAAAAAAAAAATTATATTAATCAGTGCCTATGGACACGTAAAAGGTCTATTTTTATGTGGAAATATCTCGATAAGGTGACACTTTGGGATACCATGTTACATGACATTTTTTGTTTGTCTAGGTGTCATCTACCCATACATACCAATTTCATTGTGGGCCGTGATTTCTAAAAAAAATCAAAATGGCAATGGGTCGATATGCCAGCTTCCATACAAAAAAGTTCAAAACCCTTTGAAATTTTGAGAAAAAAATGCGTAATACGCATCATAACGTCTTACATATCCCCCCCCACCCCAAATTCGTTACGTAATACTTGAACGCTGCCTTGACCAATAATAGGTATAATATCAATATTTTAGTTATTAGAAAGCTACATGGTTATTGTGTTATTTTCAGTTCAAACTTACATAAAAACCAAGCTTCTGAATAATTCTAGCATATTTCCGAGCAGCCAGACGAGAGTCTTCTTCACTTTTGGCACCTGTGCAAACCATTTTTCCTGATGAAAATATCAGTGCTGTAGTTCTAGGTTCTCTTATTCTCATTATGACTGCAGCAAATCTCTTTGGGTTATATTCTGCATTTCTTGCATGTAGAGCAATTTTTTTTAAGTCTAATTTACAATTTAAGTTCACTGTTGAGACAATATTTCTGAAAACAAAAAGATAATAGATATAAACACTTTTCTTGAAACTGATACTTGATCAGTTTAAACCAAACCTGCACAAGAGTACTTACTGTAACTGTGGTAAGATACCGGGGTCAGCTGAATGCGGGGTCATAGGTGTCATTGGTGCAGGACTGGCCTGGCTCAGCATCTGTTGGCCTGTGAGACTGCCACTTGTGATCATGGGTGACATTAAGTTTTGCTAAAACATATAAGTATTAGTAGAATATAGTAATATTACTAAATTGGAAGTTACTTAGATGCCATAATTGACCATATTACAGGTGTGTAGCCATTTTGCAAATCATAGTTTAGAGTGAAGCAAATAGGAAATTCTCTTATTTTTGTACATTAAGATAGAGGAAAGGAGAATAATCCTTAAACAAGTCTAGAGCAATAACTTGTAAGATAATAGATTTTACTTTTTTTTTAAGTATGGCCAATAGCAGTTCAACTCTATAAGGTTCTAATACTGCTCAACTGAACTATATCATAGATTTTACATGATTACAGCCAATAATGAATGAAGATAATACAGATTCATAATTACTGGTGTTTGTGGCTGCATCATCTGTTGAGGTGTAGCATAGCTGGCAGCTGGCGCGTAAGTATGCACTGATCTCTGAGGAGTTCCCATTAGTTGTGAACCAAAACCGACGAGTGGAGAGGATCCCATGGCGGCGAGGGCTTGTTGCTGTTGTTGTTGTTGCTGCTGATGCTGCTGTTGCATAGCATTTGGCAAAATCTGTTGATCCTCTTCTGGCTGATGCAAAGGAGTACCTATGCCAGGTATGTTGTACGGACTCGGTAGCATTTGATCCATTTTAAAGTTTGTTTTTCACTTTTTGATGGTATTGAAATAAAGTTTGAAAACACTGCGTTGTCGAATATTTTTGACCAGTAAATGGAAAGCCTGAACTTTATTTGTCTAATTTAAAACACTGTTTTCCATATTCGTTATGAGGCAAAAATATCATAAAATTCAATGCACGATTTATTTGCCTCCACCGCCAACGAAATTGGTCTGCCCTGCCCGTCAAATATTTACTGTCAAGTGTCAGACACAGAGTACATTAGACTATATTGAAGTGTCAGACATGCATGTGTCACTCTGAATCTCTATGTCATTGTTATTATCATAGTGTCAGAATCGAATCGGTCATGTGTTTTTTTCTTTGGTAGAGAGAATAATATTGTCGTAATAATATTAATTGATTTGAGAGGTTTATTCCCTAATATACGTAAAGGTGCGTCCTCATTGGGGCCATGCGGCTCCGTGAGGCCGAGGCTCGTGAGTGTGGACGGTGATCGACGCCTGAACCGCGCGGCTTCACCCAATTTCGAATCTAGGTCTCTTCAATTTTTCATGTATTACTTTACTTACTATCTGATCCGAACCCCGCAAATTAAATTGCGTAAAATTATTACAAAAATAATAAATTCAATCATGATTCGAAAGACACCTGACCTGTTTTAAGAACGTTGTTGTTGATTTTCTCGTATAAAGTTACGTCCCTACAACGAGCACAGCGGCTTTTTGGGCATGCGTGTCGCGCGGCTCATGTCCACACTCAGAGGGCACACGGGGACGATGCTTTAGGTGTCCGTTTCTGTTTACCTGACAACGTTTTCGTAGGAGGGCTAGTTCAGTGGTTCAGGCGTGAATAGGTAACAAACAAACTTACTTTCGCATTTAAAATATTAGTTCGGATTCTCTAAAGTATGTACTGCCTAAAAGTCCAACAACGAATTTCACGTCAGTCAAATTAATAATTTTGTTTTCTGGCACACAGTCGGGCAACGTGCATTAGTGAAGATACATGCGCTCGTTTTTTGCAGGTAAGGCTTTGAAATTAACGCCCTAACGCCTTATTTTTTTGCGCATCATTAAATGACTCCTCCCGCTCTGGGCAGAGCGGTAGGGAGTGTCAGGCTTCTACAGACTAAAAACCACCCACGTTCCTTCTTAGCCCTTTGTGCCGAGGCCGCGGTATCTCATTCGAACAGCCCGAAGCCCCGACAGGCGTCGGCCCTTGCCCTTCCATGTGGCTGACATCTCTTTAAGGCGCGCGTGGAATACGAACGTGCCTTCGACACGGCCTGTCGTCGTCATAAGACGGACGGAAGGCGAGCTAGCCCATTACTCACCGTCCATAGGCCCGCGTCTACGGTGGCCGGAAGCCATCACGAGGCCTCCGACGCCCGGAACGTCTCGCACGGCGGCTGGGACGAGAGGTTCTCCCCTTCTCACGTTCCACCTCCTTCGCTAGCATCACTGCTTCGCAGGAGGTGACGGCGTCCCATTCCGTCTCACCCCGGACCATGGCTTGCACCAGGGCCGGACGCGAGAGGTCGCCGCTACCGATCGCCGCTATGAGAACACGGCGGGGCAAACCTCCACGCTGTGCTCCACCGTGTCCTCCGGCCGATCCTTACAATGATAGCATCCAGGCGTTTCCTCACGCCTAAATTGGGTCCAGTGGGGACCTGCGTCAGACGGAAGGTGAGCGCGCCGTGGCGCCTCTCAAGCCACTCCTGAAAGAGGGGGCTTATCGCCTATGGTGGCGTGCCCTGCACGGGTTTGCGACAGTGGCTCTCTCCATGTCGCCATGAGATCGCACCGGAGGTCTGTCCACTGAGCGCCAATTTGCCGCGCAACGGACTGACCTCCCGGTGTAGCGCCTCCGCGAGCCATTCATGCAGGCGCGCGAGGACTATCGCCTCCAGATCCCATGGCGCAAAAAAATCGTGCGGTACCCCTGGACTAGCCTTACGGCTATCACGTTTTGGGGCGCGTTCAGGTAGTAGGCGGCTCGCTTCCTCAAAGAACGTGCCCACACCGGAGCCCCGTAAAGGGCCTGGTCCGTACGATTCCCGCATAGAGCCTCCGCCAGGAGGCGTTTGGCCCCCCAGATTGGGCAAGAGCCACCTGAAGGTAGCCCCTGCCCGCTCCAGTCTGGGAGCCAAACGGTGGAAATGCTCCGCGAAGTTCCACCGACTGTCGAGGACGAGTCCTAGGTACTTCAATGTCAACTCGACCGTTAGCTGGGATCCCGATGGTAGCACATTCCCCCGTCCATGGGAGCACATCGCCACCAACTTGTGAAGTGCCACCTCGAGACCCAACTGCACGACTATCGCAACCCCGCGTGTCATGCTTTCGCCCGCCGCCTCGTGCGACCCCCCCTGTGCCAGCACTAGCGTATCGTCAGCCTAGGGAGGTCGGCGCGCAGCACCCAGTCGTAACCGATGTTCCACAGGGGCGGCCCCAGATCCGATCCCTGTGGAACACCGCACGACATCTCTCGCCAGTTCCATTCTCCGTCTTGACCAGGGTCACAGGGACAGCCCTGTCTGTCAAATAGTCCCCGACTACACAACGAAGTTAATTCCCAAAAAATTAAAACCATTTAGGGGCACCTTTTCTGTGTACCAAGTTCTTTGGGAAAAATCTACATCGAGAACAACCGTACGTAATATGAGTTGTTTTGATTGTGCAGCTTCAGAAATTTGTATTCCTGGGAAACATAATTGGGTTTATAGAGAAAGTGATTGCCTTACAAGGTGAAAATGCGCCTTCCTTTAAGCCTGATAAAGCAAAGAAAAATCGTATAGTGGTTCTCTCTGATATAATCTTTAACAAATTTAATTCACCTGTACCATCCTCACAACTCAATTTTTAAACAGGTTTTCTTACAATAAAAACTAATAAGGTGGATCCTTCGACCTAGCCCACGAAATTCAATTTTTGAAACGAAGTTCCTTATCGCGCGTTGTGAAAGGGGGCTAGACGGAAAAAATTCTTACGAAAAGTTGTCACGACACTTTTTGCTATAGTAAGCTATTGTAAGCTGTGCGGCGTCGCATGTTTCTCTGTCTGTCTCTCTCTCTCTTATAGAAAGCAAGCCAGATATTTTCATTTCTACATTTCTTTTTTTTTTTTTTTTCTTTTTTTAGTTTTTACAAAATAAAAAATAATAACAATAACTTCGTTCCATCCGGGTGTTCCTTGACACCTCTTAAGTTTTTTTATGTACAAATTACTGCTCCGTAGTAAATTATCATATTTTTTTTAGGAAGTAAGTAAGTTGTTTTGTTTTAAACCAAATAAAAATATCATTTAGATACTATGCGAGCCAACTAAGAATAGCGCTGTCAAGACGCCATTTTGTTCAGCAAAACTCACGAACTTCATTACCAAAGCGGTGTGCAGAAAAATCATTGAAGAAATTATACTCGGTCAAATTATTTAATGTTCACTTTTTTGGAATTTGTAATCAATTTTACGTCAAATTAGTTATACATGAGTAGGATATGAAAAAAAGCATGTGAATAAAAATATTACACGATTTTTTTCACTTTCAAAGTACTTGTGCACATTAAAACGATTTCTCGTGCTCTAGGATGGAGCACCGCACCTCTCTTTGATCTCATATTGAGTTGAAAATTTATTTATGAAATTCAAAAATTAATATTTTATAAAAATGAACATATAATTATTATAATAATTAAATCCATGATTAAAAAAACATAACATTTCTTATTCGCATTTCTTTTTTTACTGGCCGTACTTAACTGTCAAATAATTCTGCTACCGTGTGAAGTTGGCAGCAAGCGCGATCCTATTCTTAGTTGGCTAGCATAGTACTTCTTTTTATTTTCATTTACCTTCGTCGTTTACAGAAGTACAAAACTAAATTCATGAGCATTATCATTGTCCTCAACATATCATTTTCTTGGGTTTGAAAATCATTTTTCTCACATTACATCATTATCCTCAACAATGGTTAAAAACAATATATGATTATCTGTTTAAATTCTTGTTTATCTGGGGTAAATCTGATAAAAATCTTGTTATCTGAACATACCTATTAATACTTTTAAAAAATATGAGCGATGCACGCAGGTTTTCAAGAATCCACAAAATTCACTCAAAAATAATATTTTCTGGAGATTCACCCGTCTACATTTTGTTTTATTGTGTGGTCACACTGCTCTATCTATTTTCATGGAACTAAAGAATTATTATTATCTCAGCTAAGAGGTAAAAATACACAATTTTAGATAGGTACTTATTATTTAGAAGAAACTTTCTACTAAAAGTTAAGTAGGTACACTAGACTTTCTGATATTCATCTCGCCTAGCTAGCTGCTAGCACACCCACATAAATGGTCAGTGGAGGAGAGGATTGAGGGACCAGTTTTAATCATCGCTATCTTCAAAATGCTTCGATATTTAAGCTTAATTTTTTTTTACGAAGCGTTTTAAGACTTTTACTAAAACTTTATGTACAAAAAGAACGGTTTTATTAGTTTTATTCAGTAGTATTCACTAAAATATTTATCTTTGTTATGTGGACTGAGGGACCACAGTTCAGTCGTTATATTTTTTTTTTCTCTATAATGGTTATTTTGTAAATATCTTTCCAAATTATTTACTAAATGTCTGTATTCACAAAACCTTCTTTTTTAAGATCTTTTCCGAGATCTGGCTAACCGTCTGTGAGAACTGAGGGACCACACTGTAAGGGTCGTAGTTTTTAATATATTTGCTTACATATTCCCCGGATTCGTTCTACAATTGTTTTAAGTCTTCTACTAAGGATTTCTAGGATTTTCATTTCGCGTATTCCCAGTGTGGTCCCTAAGTTCACACGCACATGAGTCCGCTAGTAATTATGTTAAATCAGCAGGGTTATTGCGTATCTTTTTAAATGTCATCAATTCCATCGATAAACCGTCAAATGGTTCCATTTTGTACCAAACCATAACCATTTGACAGTTAATCGATGGAAACTATGATAGCCATTGATATTTAAAAAGATACGCAATAGCCCTGCTGATGGCACGTTAAAAGCAAGTAACAACACTAACTCTGTGGAACGCTGAATAGCACGTATCAAGTAACTTTCGCATCGATTGAAATCATCATTAATTATCTTGCCCTTATCCCGATTCATTTGGGGTCGGCGCAGCATGTCTTCTTCTTCCATACTTCTCTGTTTCTCGTCGTCTTATGAGACACCTCTTTTTTTTTTTGGGGTTGGGAAATCATAAAAATAATGACTCCTCCCGCTCTGGGCAGAGCGGTAGGTAGTTCCTTCTGAGCCCTTTGTACCAGCGGCCGCGATATCTCTTTCGAACAACCCGCAGCCCCGACGGGATGAGACACCTCCTTTCTTACCATGTCATTCTTAACACAGTCCATCCATTGTTTCGTCAATTGAAAAGTCATTAAAAAAAATTGTTGCCGACCATAACATTTTAATGTGTGTAATATCAGCAAAACATTACATAGTATAATAAATTGTTATTTGTAAGCTATGTATAGTATCAAATATCAATATAACAAAGAATACCCAAGTTTATTAAGAAGGTAACCTAGCTGAGTAGTACACATAAGCACGTCGTTGAAGAGATAGGCTTCGCAAAGTGTAGCTGTCATTGCCAATTACGTGTAGGACACGAAATGCACTCTCACTATAGTGAAATGCGTCATTTTTAAACTTGTTGGCAAATTCGATGCAACGGAATGCACTGCCCAGCTTGGACAATATTATTGATTGTATTCTGTAATTAAATTCTAAAACTTATTGCTAAGAGATGACATAATTACGTCAGACCATTAATGCTAAATAAGTAATAAACAATATAATAATTAATTATACATAAAATATTTTTTGTCCAGTCTCACAATGCGACCCCAGAAAGTTTACTTTCTGATACATCTGAATAATAACTACAAATAAACACAATATTTCCGTTAAAATTTTGTAGGTG
Organism: Diarsia brunnea; assembly: GCA_949774965.1. Lineage (NCBI taxonomy): Eukaryota > Metazoa > Arthropoda > Insecta > Lepidoptera > Noctuidae > Diarsia > Diarsia brunnea. The sequence continues at coordinate 13,680,597 of OX458999.1, read as the reverse complement.
GCTTTAGAGACCAAATCTATTTTAAACGACGACACGCAAGAGCGACTGTAATGTCGAGAGTTTTCTTACTTTGTTTACTACTGATCAGTAGAATCGAAACAAAAACCGTATTTATTCCGCTATAACATTCGACGACTTGTTGGTAGAATATTCCGGTAATAATGATACCGCGTATAGATTCGCGTCAACAAGACGATATTGGTGAATTGCATTTTGCGACTGAACGAGATTTTTTCACTACATCTTTTGACGTACAGTCTATGGAACACTCAATATTAAATACACAAAGATGACAAAAACACTCACTATGTTTATATTATCAAGAGTCATTAAAATAAGTTGCTACTCAAAGTTCACTCAGAAACTACACAAATCTATTTTCTGTATTGTTTACAATGCTGGTAGTACACCATGCAGTTTAAAGACACTGAATAACTGTTTCTTTTTTATAATTATAATTATGTATGGTAGCACATTGCGGTGCCCTAAAAAAGTCCAGATCATAATAACTGCTGTCGTAGTCCGTGTTCGTGGAACTGTGTGCCACCCGTTAGTAGCGAGTTCTTCGTCTGGCGCTGCGTACACCTGCACCGCGACGTGCGTACGGTCATGATAAAGTTCATGCGTTTATAAAGTAATAATGTTCAACTTTTTAAATAATTTCTGAATAGGTATGAGTTCGATAGCATAATATCACGTAAGAGTATAACATGTTTATGGTAGCGAATGATCGTCCAAATGGGACTGCGCGTCATCAACAGCGGCGGGTTCCCCTGCAGCGGCGGCGGCTGACGTGACGGTGGCCGGCTTGGGGTAGTCGTTGAAGATGTGGATGTGCGTGACGCGACGTCAGTCCGCCTCGTGCTCGTGCAGCTGTGCCAGCAGAGCAGCGCGACGGGACTCCAGCTCTGCGTCGCTCCACGCCGTCGAGCCGCTCGATCTGTACACATAAACGAACAATGTTATTGCCATAATATAAAACGCAATATCACGCCTGTAAACCCTGAAATGTTGGGCGGAGGTGTACCCAATAGTACACCCACATTCCGCGCTGTTTAAGTTCCATAAATATGACACACCTTGCAAAATGTGCAATGAAATGACACTCAGTTCTATACCACAATTATTTTGTTTCATCGAACCTCTTTTGAGGACCTTCTAAGTCCTACAATCTAGGACATCGATCTTAATTAGTTGAAAAACCTTAACAAGGCATAAGGCGTGCAGTTTGTAGTGCAGTGGGATCGTAGCGAGAGCGGTATGTAGTACCCACCGTTCTTTTTTATCCTTCTTGTCCTTCTTCTTCTTGGGCTTGTGCGGGTGCTCGTGTGACTCGTCCTCGGGACTGTTAGGAGCACTGCGCTTCGACTTCTTGCTCTTGTGACGGATTGTTTCGTCGTCTGTTATACCGCCCTCTTCTGGCGTCGGAGATTTCTAAATAAAATAAGTTCTCTCATCAGTAACAGAAATAAACGTTGTAAAACATATCAAGAATTTTTTTTCGTCGGGGCTGTGGGTTGTTTGCAAGAGATACCGCGGCCTCGACATGAAGGGCTAAGAAGGAACATGAGTGGTTTTAAGTCAGTAGAAGTCTGACACTCCCTTTCGCTCTGCCCAAGAGCGGGTGGGGTTATTTGATGATTTTCCACCCGCAAAAAAAAAGGGATAATTTTTGTGATGTGTTTTTTGGAACATTTTACTTATTTCTTGAGATATGGCACAATTTGAGATTAAGATTGCAGCAGTAACTTTATTTTCATTAATATGCCATGAAAACCAAATTTAGTTTTCCCGTTGAGTGTGAATTGGACCTAATGTATAAATGGGCGTTATAAATATTGATAGTATATTGTTTGTTGCCACGGAACCCTTTGTGCACGCACTTATTAACCATATGAACAGTGAAATGTTGATGCTGTAATCTTAAGATTTTATTGTAAAATTTTATATGGTATACAGTGCTTTGTGAAGTTATGAATACTCACAGGCAATGGCGAGTGTTTGCGGTGCTTCTTCTTTGACTTCTTGTGTTTCCTGCCTTCGTCCGAGGTCCAGGTTCCGTGGCTAAGTGCAGGCGACGGCGAGCGCGCCACCTGAACGGGGGACGGGGAGGGCGACCGGGACTAAAGGACAAACATGTTCGATGAATATGACGAGTGAGAGTGGAGTGTGTGAACATGGCTTATTAACGAGACCAACATTGTTTTGAAGACGTGTCGTTGACTTAAGGCTATTACATTGCTCAAATCCCAAAAACACCGTATGTTTAAAGAAATTTGTTGAGGAATCCTTCTGTACGATTTCCATATAAAAAATATATGTTTTACTTAAAAACATCACAATTAATTCGTATTGTTTAAAATTTTAATAAACCTTCACATTATTTAAAAAAAAAATCGTAGTATGTCTTAACCTAAATCGATTTTTGTCTCTGTAGCGGCTGAATAGTTCGGTATGAATTTTATACCCAAAAATACGTAGTGATGTACTTATTTAACAATCCGTATTCTTTTTTTTTCTCTGATTTGTAATAAAATTCTAAAATAATAAATTTATTCCCGATATTTTGAGGCAAACGCGGCTCAAGGCCCGTCGCGCATACTTGGAACGCGCTGCGCCAGTGTCTCGATGGCTGTTGTCACGGGTGGACTATACACATGTTATTTTATCACAAATAAAATTCTAAAGTTCACGTTTTTAATCATTTCTGAATTAGAACATAATAGAGTCTTTTCGCATTATAGTATGTACGAACTTGTAATAAAATCTCTTTGGCTATACTATTTGTATCTGGCTGGTTTTGGTATCATTGAAAGTTTAAATTTTAAAGAACATAATTCCAAATTCAAATTAGGAAAATGTGTGATTTTCATTTGTTTTTCGTACCGTCAAGATGAGTGAATCTAATAAAGAAATTCGATACATTTTAAAATTTTACTACAAAAAAGGTAAAAATGCAACGCAAGCCGCGAAAAAAATTTGCGATGTTTATGGACCTAGTGCAGTGTCTGTGAGAGTAGCACAAAGGGCAATGCCGATTTTAGGCCTAAGACTGCCCACGTTATTTGTTTTATTAAAAAAACTTATATAAATTTTACGTCATTAACTCTGTTATTCACGATGCAATAGAAGTTGGTAACATTAAAAAATAAATAAAAGTAACTATTATGATAAAAAGTTAAAAAGTCAAGGTCACGTCTATTACCTGTGAACCTTACCTACGATTTTGATATTATCTATGTCTCATTCTGTATCTCTGGCTGTACTGAATAAAGTGGAATTATGTTTTTTTATGTAAATAGAAAATCACAGTTTCATTTAAATATAATCATAAACCATAATAGCGATTTACAATCGGCATAGAATACATATTATAATAAATTCAATGATCTACAATGCACTGATCGATACTTTTTTATGTAATGGGAACACTAAAACTTGTCAGTTGACAATAGAAGTGTCAAAAGCTATTTACATTACTTTGCTTGCCTTTTTTTTTGGACGATGTGTTAATAGTGTATGATGATTGATGATACATTTGATGAATAAAATGTTGACTAGTAATATGGTGTTTTATTTTCAACTATCTAAAATATTAACATATACACACACATACACACACATATACATATTATTATATTATCTATAATAATTATGTTATGTAAGAAGAGTTTTCAATAACTTCTTAACACTTGTGTACGGCACATTAAAAAATAAAAAACCTTATAATTTGGAAACTCTGACTTTTTTCAAAAAGTTTCTTTTGTCAATAAATTATTTGTGGTGTATACTAATATTAGCACTCGGTCTTACATGTGGGCACTCAGGGCCTAAATCACTACGGCGGCCTGGCATTCCCCTTTGGTTTAAGCGTTTTCAATCCGGAAATTTTGATGTCAAAGATGCACGTCGCTCTGGTCGCCCTGTTACGGATAAAATGGATGCCATTTTTGAAAAAGTGGAGCAAGATCGGCATATCAGTAGTTACGACGTAGCTGAAGCACTGGGAATTGACCACAAAACAGTTTTGGCGCATTTGAAAAAAACTGGGTACACAAAAAAGCTCGACATTTGGGTACCTCACGAGCTCACTGAAAGAAACCTAATGAACCGTGTACTCATTTGTGAATCTTTATTACGACCTAATGAAACCGAAACATTTTTGAAGAAGCTGATAACTGGTGATGAAAAATGGATCACGTACGACAAGAACGTGCGAAAAAGGTCGTGGTCAAAGGCCGGTCACCCGGGTTAACTCGCAACAAGGTGATGCTGTGTGTGTGGTGGGATTGGAAGGGCATTATTCATTATGAGCTGTTACCACCAGGCAGGACCATCGATTCTGAACTCTACTGCGAACAACTGATGAGATTAAAGCAAGAAGTTGAGAGAAAGCGGCCGGAATTAATCAACAGAAGGGGTGTGGTTTTTCATCATGATAACGCTAGACCTCACACATGTTTAGCCACCCAGCAAAAATTAAGAGAGTTTGGCTGGGAGGTGTTAATGCATCCGCCGTATAGTCCTGACCTTGCACCTTCAGATTTTTTTTTTTTTTTTTTCTTGTTTTGGCAGGAGTGGGAAATCCCCACGGACACCTCGACTACCTCACAGGCTGTGAGATAGTCGAGGTAGTGCCGGACTCGAACCGGCTAAAACCACACTCCTGCCCCACCAGTGTCCCTCTAACGTGGTCAGAGCCCTTTGTGTGTTGTGTTGTTTAACTTGCTCAGCGACTATATTGTAGGTAGGAGGCCGAAGAGACCACACTCTATGATATGATATTATGGTATATTAATTTTTAATCTAAAATTTCATGAAATATAATTTACTCCTTAATTTAAAAACATTAATTTAATCTTTATTATTACTATTTTATGTGTGTGTATAAAATTTTAATTACATTATAAAACTATAATAATATAAAAATAAATAAATTCAAAATATAATACAATTAATTTACTATCTATTTTTTTTTATTTTTTTTTTTCGAACCAATTTATATACCTATTTTTAACCCTTTTGTAAGTCTTTTTCCCTAATATTTACACCTTTTGTAATGACTTTCTGCGCTTACACCATTTGATTTGTTAATTATTTTGTTTATGATATTTGCACTATATAATTATTATATACCTTAATATCATGTCTGTACAACTAAATAATTACGGTAAGCTGCTTGAAGATGAAGGCAGAATTTTGGATCAGGCTCGACACAACTTGACGATTCCACCAGAGTTGGCTTACGGTTCAGCATAATTTTGACCAGTTTCTTATGAAAATGACCACAAATAAAATGTTCCATTAGGCCAACCCTGGTGGTTCGCTCAATGCATCTGCGATCTGGTTGTGTTATCCTTGTCATCATTGTGTACTCGGAAGTGGGCGCATCGACAACCTTAGCAATAAGCTATGGATGCTCGTGCGAATGCGTCCCACTTCTTTCGGACCGGGCATAGACTACTGAACGCATTGTGTGAGCGTTCCTCCAGCTTGTTTCTGGTGCAGTTGATGCACACCGCTGCTTCGCCTATGTGCTTGTCTGGACAGTCCGACCTAAGGTGCGGACCGCCACAGTGGCTACACAAGTCGGCCTGCTCCTTACATAGGCGTTTGCCATGGCCGTACGACAAGCAGCGGGTACACTGCACCAGAGGCGTCTGATCGTCGACGCGCACTCTCTGGAGGTCAATACGGAGCTTGCCTTCTTCGAGTGCCCTCTTCCAGATGGCTGGGGAAACGCTCAACACAATGCTGTTCATATGTGGGTTTCTGGACTTTTTTCTAAATTTAATTGCCATTTTCTGTTCCTCGTGCCCGAGACCGTGAAATATCTCCTGGTTCTGATTCTTAAGGGCTCTCAACACTTCCTCGTCACTGTGGATCAGCAACACGTCCCTAAGAATCAGAAGCGGGTCCCGATTTTTCACAGCCTCGACGACGAGGTTCTCTCCAGCCGTTTCAAGTCGCTTTCTCAGCTTCTCTCGCTCTTCCTTTGTTGCGCACCTCATAATCACCTTCTGGTCTTTCGCCTTTCTTACCCTTTCTACGCGCACCCAGCCCTCCTTCGCATCCACTGCCTTCCTCACTCTTTCGAGGATATCGGCCCCCGTGTCCATCTCCTGTGTAGAAGAGACGACCACGGAGTGTAGCGTTGTATGCCCCAGGGCTTGTGCCCCGGTGTGGCACTTATTGACGGCCGCCACACTAGCGTAGGTCGTCTCCCCCACACTGTCCCTGCTCGCCAGGCTGTCTCGGAGTCTCTCGAGTTTCTCGGAGTTGTCTTTCAACTCCGAGATATGCTCCTTTATGGTGTTGAGGAGCTCAGTCTGGCCAGCAAGAACTTCGACAGAAGAGGATGGGGGACAGTGGTCAGCAGTGGGTGCGGGAACCGGCACAGCTATGGGTGCGGGAGGGGCCTTGTCGAGCGGTTTATGGCTTCGAGCACCGCAGTTTTAATCTCGGCCTTGAGATTGCGAGAGTTGCCCAAATTTAGCTTTGCCTTATTCAGGCAAGCTCTCGCTTCCGCAATGCGACTGCGGTGTCCGGCCTCCGGCTGCGCGAGCGGCCCTGAAGCGGCGACAGGGGCTCGGCGCGTCGATGGGGTGGCAAGGCTCTCCTTGGACGCGAGGGGTGTATCGTCTCCGAATACAATCTTCCTCCTCGCGTCAAGAGTCGTGGGCCCCGCTTTCTCCGCCGATCGCGGCGAGCCACTGGAGCCCTGAGACCTTATGGTGCTTGATGGGGTGCGGAACATGGCAACGGGTTGGAGCAGATAGAATCAACACGGACCCCTGTAAAGAGGAGGTCCGGAAAAATATATCTGCTCGGGAGAAGAGATGCTCGTATACACTGGACACTGGGTATACTGATAACTGTGACCCTGTATAGGGGGAACAACAGAAATAAAACGATCAATAAAATCAATTTATATAATATAAGTAAATTAAAAAAATAACTAATAAAACTAATTAAATAACACTGTCAGTGTCGAAAACGACTGTCAAAACAATTAAAAAAATTTAAATATCTAAAATGCGCGTAACTGACCAACGCTTTGTCAGAATAAGGTGTAAAAACAAGATTCTCCCTTCAAACACTCAAAATGACTAAAATTAGGCTAAAAAAGATTTTGAAGATTTTGCCGACCTCTCTCCGTTTTCCCTCTACCTATAGCTATAGAACAGAGGGTGGGAGGGTGGGCAAAATTTTTTGCGAGCTAGGGGCACGTGCGATACGTCAAAAGACGCGTCTCCGCGCGGGCTAGCTGAATTTTGAAAAAAGGTTGGTTGTGTTAGAAGACAATTTTGGAATTATCCCCGAAAAACCAGTTTTTTGGGATAAAAATGTAGATAATCAACCCCCAGTCTGGGCTTCGGGCTACGGATCGCAACCTTCAACGCAGGGTTGGTAGTTGACTATAACTGAGACTATTTAAATTTTTTAAAACAAAAGAAAATTAAAATATGGATTAGTTATTAAAGATTTTCGTATAAAAATTTTGAAAACTTTCCTAAGTGTCGGAGGGTGGAAATTTTTTGTGCGTGCGGTCGTGACAAATTGGTCAGGGAGTAGGCGGAACACTACTCCAGTCGAAATATGCTGAAAACAGCTCAAAAAACGCGCACTGAAAACTGTAGATATCAATGCACCTTCAGATTTCGACCTGTTTCGGTCACTTCAGAATTCTTTAGGCAGTGTCAGGTTAACATCACGAGAGGACTGCCAAAACCACTTGTCGCGGTATTTTGACCAAAAGTCCCAAAATTTCTATAGCAATGGGATCATGTCCCTACCTACAAGATGGCAAAAAGTTATCGAACAAAATGGTACCTACATACTTTAGTTAAATGTTAATAAACTAGTATATTAAAAAATGTTTTGAATTTTCTTAAAAAATGCGAAGAAACTTTATCCCCAACCTATTATTGTAAATAGTACAGTTGCAAATATTTCGTAAAACAAGAATACAAGATCAATAAGTAAATATATTTACAGTAGTTTGTAATTTCGGTTTATTGTTTGAACCTATCATAGAGTAAGCCCGACCGCCCCGTAAATATGTGTATAGCCGATTTTAGTAAGTATCTACCTTCTTAGTCACATTGATTTGATACCTTTGATATTATTTTAATGATTTTTTATCGCTTTAACTTTTAACTTGAAAACTTCGTTTGACGGAAGATCTTCGAGACTGATGATGTCACCTACCTGATGGTGGACTTCGAAGGTGGGTATAGGATCTCATTGACGGCACTGCGCGGAACCATCGTGTCTTGACTCATATGAAAGAGCTAGAGGAGGCCTTGGAGACTGATGATGTCACCTACCTGATGCTGGACTTCGGAGGTGGGTATAGGATATCATTGACGGCACTGCGTAGAACCATCATGTTTGGGCTCATTTGAAACTGATGATGTCACAACCAACCTGTCAATACTGACAACCAGACCAGTCTTACCAGTCTTACCGTAAGACTGGTTGCAGACCAGTCTTACTAGTTTTACCTTTGGTGAGACTGTTTGCGGACCAGTCTTACTAGTCTTACCTTAGGTAAGACTGGTTGCGGACCAGGCTTCCTGGTCTTACCATTGGTAAGACTGGTTGCAGACCGGTCTTACTAGTGTTATCTTTGGCAAGACTGGTTGCGGACCTGTCCTACTAGTCTTACCTTCGGTAAGACTGGTTGCCAGACTTGACAGGTTGATCGTATTAACCAGTACTAACTGGGTTGTGGAGGTCAGATAGGCAGTCGCTTTATGTAAAATACTGGCATTCAACTGCATCCGGTAAGACTGGAAGCCGACCCCAACATAGTTGGAATAAGACTAGGTAGATGATGATGGCAAGAGTTCATCATCATCATCTGCCTGATGATGGAAAGACTTAAAGAAAAAAATATCCTAAGTTAAATAAACTAAGAACGTATTATTAATACATGACATTTCTTTCATAATTTTCGTTTTTTTTTCGGCTTTATTGGAAAAGACATGAAGTAATGGGCACGGCCAATGTTCTAACACAAAACAATTATTTACTTTTATGAACAAGTCAACATTTATAACATGTGTTCATATTTAAAAAATATTTGAATTTTATACTTTTCCTATGAGGCTGTAACATGTTATTTTATACGTTATCACCTCGCAGCGACACACGACGACGTTACGTGTTTAGTTAAAGTTTAATGTTTAATATTATGTATTAGTTTGTTATTTTTGTAATATCTTATTCTGCGTATTTTGCTTATGGGCCTTAGTTGCCTGAAATAAAATGTTTATTTTTTAATAAAACACGTTGTTACAAAACACGATAGCAATCTGAACGCGGAGACGTTATCATTTTATTCGGCTAAAGGGGCGCAATGATGCGCAGTGAATGTTATCTCGTAGTGGAACGAACGAATATAACGAATATACCGGATGAAACGTTTTAAATTATCAATGTACTTTCCTTCATACTTTCCAGGCTTTTTTTTAGGTGGCATCGGAAAATCTTTTGCATAAGACGCTCCGTTTTCGAGATATTTGTAAGGAAAATAAATAAAGACAATAATAATCATTTTATTAATGACGGATTGGTGGTCTTTAGGGTACTTACATTCATACTTTATTTAAACAGGTATATTTCGGTGGTAAAGATGCCATCATACAAAAGAAAAACATAAATTGTCAATATTTATTAAGTCAGTTGTTACGTAAAATGTCAATGCAATTTTCAATCACTATTAAAATTATTATGTAAAAGTTTGATTCTATATTCTATAGGATCTTTGTATTGAAATGTTAAACAGTAAGTAAGTATAACATTGTTTTATTTTATCGATATCTATCGATCAAATCTGCAACTGATCTTAACCACATCACTAATTAAGTAGCATGGAACTTTCGAGAACAAAAAAGAACAAAACACGACTGGTAGTGGTACCGAAAATCTGAGAGTACGCGGCACACCGCGCACTTATGACAGCCGTGCCACGCCTACTTAGCACTTCTACTGTTCTTTCTGTTCTGTGCCTAGAACCGATAATTCGAAGGCTTTGGAGTAGCTACATGCTTTAAAAGTTTTGTGGGGGCACTTTCTATCCTTGTCCTGTGTAACTATGGCAGTATGAAATATGACGTCAGATTTTCAAAGCGCTGATTTTAAATGACGTGCTAGACAAAAGTTTTCCGTATGGTGTCGGACGTAAAGAATAGCACCATACCATATCTTCCCGTGGGTTTCGTAAGAGGCGACTAAGGGACTTACCAAAGAATGGGCAGCAGCGTTCTCTGTGCCTTCGTAACAACCATACTGCGATTGCCAACCCGCCAACCGTGGCGATTATGGCAAATACCCCTTTCTGGGGGAGGTCTATGTCCAGCAGTGGACGTATTATGGCTGAAATGATGATGATGCTAGACAAAGATGTCTAGCACGTCATTTAAAATCAGTTAGAACTAAGCCATTTTTTGATCGATTTTATTACTTTTTTCACACATCGTGTTATTTCTGTTATTTCTTTGAAATAACATTATATTTTCGTGAATTATTAACAGTAGTGAAATAGCTTATTCCCCAGTAGTAGGAACGTTATAGGCTGATTCTGCTTATATTCGTGACTTAATCCACTCACCAATGAGGCAGAGTGCGAACGCTTCTTCTTCTTGGAGCGCTTTGTTTTTCTGGATTTAGGATGATGGTAGTGCATGCAGCTTTCTTCTTGTTCGTGTTGGAAGTCCTGCAAAAAGTAATAGCTTTCTTTTTAGCACATACATGAATTGAAATCTTTTATTACGTTTGTAACTAGCATAGCTTATTAGTCCATACTCATAGTGTGTTAACTAATACCATATGGATCAAGATCTGAAATAAAGTGTTTTATTTTTCGAGTTTTGTATCAGATTTAAAAATAAAACGAATGGAATAATCAAATCAATACAATAATTTTCGATTTTTCAGATTATTGTCCCGCACTGAATTCTAACATATGGCGTTGTATGAGTGCTGTTATATATATATGAAAGAAGGTAGTCTATGTAGGTTGCAACCTTATGTCATGTCACGCCATGTCACTTCTTTTTATTAAATATACTGTCAGTGTTAAGCAGCTCGCTGTTTCATTCGCACGTACATAACAGTGGCGACGAGGATGGGATAAGTGTGTTTTCTTTCAAAACGAAGTTAATTATTTAGGACATATAATTGACAAGAATGGTGTTCGTAAATCTCCAGAAAAAGTAAAAGCTATTCGTGACGCCCCGATACCAACAAATGTAACCGAGTTGCAATCTTTCTTAGGATTAATTAATTATTATAGGAATTTTGTACCTAGGGCGTCGACAATACTCAGTCCATTGTGTCAATTATTGAACAAAAATAGTAAATGGTTATGGACAGACATACACCAACAAGCATTTAGTGAAATTAAACGACATTTAATCTCAGATAATGTATTAGCTCATTTCAATCAGAACGCAACTATTATTTTGACAGTAGATGCGTCACCGTATGGACTCGGGGCGGTGTTGTCGCAGGTTGACAGGGACGGACTTGAAAGGCCAGTGTCGTTTGCGTCTCGCTCGTTGATTTCAGCTGAGAAGAGATATTCTCAAATTCAGAAAGAAGCAACCGCGATTATATTCGGTGTAAAACGTTTTCACCAATATTTATATGGTAGGGAGGATCCGTTTATATTACGCACTGATCATAAACCACTTCTGTCGATTTTTGGGTCGCACAAGGGAATTCCAGAAGTAACTGCAAATAGATTACAGCGTTACGCGATATTTTTAGCGGCTTATAATTATAAAATAACCTACGTTCGCAGCGCTGATAATATAGCAGATTTCCTGTCACGTTCTATTGCAAGCACAGATGAACTGAATACGGGCCTTGGCTTACGTGAAGAGGTGAACGAATGTGAGGATCGGTCGGCATACGTCTATTTCATTGTTGAGGGTGATTTACCGGTTACTCTGGATCAACTTCGTGTGTTTACCGACCGTGATTTAGTATTGCAAAAAGTAGTAAGGTACACACAGCACGGCTGGCCACGAAAGGTTACGGAATCGGATTTAAAACCTTATTATCTTTGCAAGACGCAACTATCAGTAGAGGATGGGTGTCTGATGAAAGGGCATAAAATTGTAATTCCAGCTGAATTACATGGCAAGGTGATTAAGGAGTTACACAGTTCGCACTTAGGTGTAGTTAAAATGAAGTCGGAAGCGCGCGCGCGGCTGTGGTTTCCAGGAATCGACGCAGCGATCGAGAGCGCGGCGCGCGCCTGCGCTGTGTGCGCTCAGTTGCGACCGGCTCCGCCGCGCGCCCCGCTTGCTCCTTGGCCGTTCCCACCACATGCTTTCTATAGGATACACATTGACTTCTTAGGTCCATTAAATGATCGAATGTATCTTATAGTTGTTGATGCTTATTCAAAATGGGTTGAATGCTTTTCAATGAGGTCCACCATCACGTCGGATGCGGTAATTGAACGTTTATATGAGTTGATGTCTAGGACGGGAGTACCGGCAATTATAGTGAGTGATAACGGTACATCGTTCACGTCGCAAAGATTCAGTGAGTTTTGTAAGTTGAATGGTATACGTCAACTTTTTTCGGCCGTATACCATCCCAGCAGTAACGGCCAAGTCGAAAGTTCCGTCAAAATTGTAAAAAAAGGTATCAAAAGTATATTATTGACATGCCAAGATAGGAAAAACTTAGACAGCAGAATAAACAAGTTCTTATTTGATTATCGGAACTCTACACATAGCTCAACAAATAATTCACCAGCTCAGTTGTTATATGGCCGCCCACTAAGGTGTCGATTAGACTTATTAAAACCGCCTCCATTGCCTTCATCGCCGGAGCTCTCCGCAGCGGTAAAATGTAAACAATCATTACAGAGTAAATACTACGGCGGTAAAAAGACTAAAAATTTTAACTTAGGAGAAGAAGTTTTGATTAAAAAATATGTTAATAAGAAAAAACATTTTTGGATACGAGCGACAATAGTAGAACAGATTGGCAGGGTGGTATATAGAGTTTTTATTCCTGAATTAAACTCCCATGTAACAAGACACAAGAATCAGATAAGAAAATTTCATAGCAACCAATGTGAGCACACGACTTCAACGTGGGATACCGACAGTGTTTCTGACGCGACCGAAATTGAAACTGTTCCGGAAATCACATCACAGTCGGATCCACTCTGTCCAACTATCACCGCTCAACTTACTAGGGCTGGGGAGGAGGAGACGGAGACTCATAGCGAAGAATCGTCAGCAGTGGTTTCAGAGGGCGGAGCTTCGACTGCTACAGACGATGGGATTTCGTCAACGGAAACTCGAGTACTGGGACTTGATATACCACCTACTGCCCCACAGGACAGGGCGAAACGTAATCGTCCTCGTGTAGATTATAAATAGTTTTTTTAGAATTAAGTCATTACTTGTAAGGGAGGGGTGTTATATATATATGAAAGAAGGTAGTCTATGTAGGTTGCAACCTTATGTCATGTCACGCCATGTCACTTCTTTTTATTAAATTTACTGTCAGTGTTAAGCAGCTCGCTGTTTCATTCGCACGTACATAACAAGTGCGTTTACGGAGAAGCGATTTTATACGCGTTTGCTTGAATTGGAGGCGGTGCCCGCAGCGGCGCACACAGCGGCAATTCTCGATGAAGCGATGCTCGCGGCGGAACTTTCTTGCAGTCTTATTTGGAATTCGCACAACGCAGACGTAGTCACTGTCGCAATGGAGTACGATATGGTTTTTTAATTTTTGGTTGTAGGACATGCCGGTTTCCTCACGATGTTTTCCATCACCGTTTTTGAGAGCAGTGGTGATGAAATACCTAAATTACACAAAGTAATGCGCCGCCTCCCTGGGTTTGAACCCACAACTTACTGTTTATAAGTCGGGGCCGCCACCACTGGGCCACCAATCCACCAATGTATGTTTATTAGGTACCTATATGAATGCTATTTCGAATTTCAATATAATTAGCTAATTATGGGTAATGCTAAATAGTAGGTACTGTGTAGTGATAGAACTCCTCAGATACACTTGGAAGCGTTGCTCCACAAAAGGTAACGCGGCGTGGATGCACCATAACACGCATAACACAACAAAGAATAATAATAGGCATACCTACTTCTACTTAAATAACATGTAGGTACTAAAAAAATCAATATACTGTAGAATCCCGATTATCCGAATACTTACCCGATTATTTGGACTTCTTCACGGCTCTAATTACTTACCTTATTTTTAATTATTATATTACCGTATTGTCTACATGACGTATGTGATTTCAACCTATCTATAATAAAAACACATTTATATCGTTTGATTTTGTTTTGTAGAATGTTAATGTTATCTATGGTAGATTTTGATAGGTTATCTATGACAGATGGACTGCCATCATAGTAAGTTGATTTCCTGAATAAAGTGAAATGTTAATCTATTTTAATCTTTTATTACAAAACATGGCGCAGCCGTACAAAAGCAAAGATTGTATTCTTCCGAATTACTGAAGTCTAGCAGTACCTAATTATGGAAAATAACTGTGTGAAAGTTTTGCCAAATTTCGACATGCGGGCGAGTAATGCCGGTGATGAGTGGTCATTATGGAAACAATGTTTTGATGATTATCTTATTGGAATTGGTCAAGAAAAAGCCGCAGACCATGTTAAAGTTGCACTTATGAGAAACATGATGGGATTGGAGTCCGCTAGAATTCTTGCAACTCTTCCAGTGTCTAGTGAGAAAGCAGTAAAATACGAGGATCTAATAGACGCGATTGGCAAATATGTTCGACCAAGGGTAAACGAAGTTTTTGAACGTTTTAAATTTAATGAGAGAAAACAACAGCAAGATGAAAAATTTAATAATTTTTTAACTGAGTGTAAAAGATTAATCAGTTGTTGTAATTACAAAAACACAACGGAAACCATTGAGGACCAACTGTTATGAGACAAAATAATACACGGCATTTCTGACAAAACGTTGCAAGAACAATTGCTACGACGAGAAAGTTTGACTTTGAACAAGGCTGCAGACTTATGCAGAAGTGCAGAGCTGAGTAAAGAACAAGTGAAAATTATGAATCCAGTCGGTACAAATAGTTATGAAATCGACAGAGTAAAAACAAAGAGTCAGAATAAAAATGCAAGTCACAAAGAAGAAAAGAAGTTTAATTGCAATCGGTGTCAAACAACACATGGTCCAAGACAATGTCCAGCATATGGGAAAAAATGTAGTCAATGTGGAACTTTAAATCATTTTGCGGTGTCATGCAGAGTCAGAAGAGTGAATGCGATTCAGGAGCATGACAGAGATTCTTCGCCTGAAACATTATTCTGTGGAATGGTCAATAATGGTCAGTGGACCGAGAATATATTAATTGAAAATTCTAATGTAAAGTGTCGTCTTGATACTGGTGCGGATGTTAGTGTTATGCCATGGAAAGTTTTTAAAAATCTTAACACTAAATTGCAGGTAACTCCAGTACAAACTGAATTAGAAGGATTCCAAGGCACTAAAACTAAACCATTGGGTATGGTAAATTTAAGATGTAAGTATAAAAATACTGAATGTTGTGAAAATTTTATGCTTGTTGAAAGCCAAAATATGTTATTAGGGTTACCCGGTTGTATTAAATTGAATTTGTTAAAAAGGGTACAAAAAGTGTCAGTAGTAAGTAATGTTGATGAAAAGAAGTCTAAGTTTGTATCTAAAAATTGAAGTGTTCAATGGTCACGGTGGTTTTCCCAATAAATGTAACATTCCCACAATTCCTCATGAACCTATATGTAATCCACCTGTTAAGGTTCCCCTAGCATTGACTGAACCCTTGAAGAGTGAGTTAGACAGGTTAGTCAAGCGAGGTGCTATAAAGAAAGTTGAGGAAATTGATTCGGAAGCCTGTATTAATAGAATTGTAATTATTGAAAAACCAAATAAGAAGTTAAGGTTATGTTTAGACCCGACAGATTTAAATAAGTATGTTATAAGAAAACCAAAACATATGTCT
The DNA here is from genome assembly GCA_949774965.1 of Diarsia brunnea. NCBI lineage: Eukaryota > Metazoa > Arthropoda > Insecta > Lepidoptera > Noctuidae > Diarsia > Diarsia brunnea. Next base: position 13,664,570 of record OX458999.1, on the reverse strand, counting down.
ACGGTTGATGAAGTGGCTTCTAGGTTAAGAGATATGGAAGTATTTTCTGTTTTTGATTTGTCAGAAGGATTCCATCATTGCCCACTTACAGAGGAGGCTTCATGGAAATGTTGTTTCGCTACACCGTTTGGAGTGTATAGATATTTGGTTCTTCCCTATGGTGTAACCAATGCACCTGAAGTTTTCCAAGACCAGATGGAATTTTACTTTGGTTCTATACCTAATGTGCTATGTTGGTTTGATGAAATAGTGGTCATGGGAAAAAATGAGTTTGAACATGATAAATCCGTCGAGGAATTGTTAAAAAGAGCAAAAGAAATAGGAGCAGTTTTTAACAAAGATAAGTTACAGTACAAGCAAAAAGAAGTTAGGTATATTGGTCAAAAATTCAGCAAAGAAGGTATGCGAGTTGATGGAGATAGAGTAGAGTCTTTATTACAGTTAAAGTCACCTAGTTCTAAAGAAGAATTGCAAAGATTAATTGGTTCCTTTAATTATGTTAGAAGATATGTACCTGAGATGGCAGAATTAATGTCACCCTTATGTAAACTCTTAAAAAAAGATGTGGAGTTTCAGTGGCTGCCACATCATGAGAAAATGTTAAGTGAATTAAAGTGTAAAATTTCTCAGGCACCAGCTTTGAGCCCATTTTGTACAGATAAAGAAATAATATTGCAGTGTGATGCTTCAAAAAATGGTGTTGGTTGCTGTATGTTTCAAAAAGATGATAAAAACAATTTAAGATTAGTTGCCTGTGTTTCTAGAACTATGAATAGTGCTGAAATTAATTATAGTCAAACTGAGAAAGAGCTATTAGCCATTTATTATGGTACACAAAAATTTCATAAGTATGTGTATGGTTGTAATACTGTAAGTGTCCAAACTGACCATAAGCCTTTGTTACCAATTATGTCAAAACAGATTAGTAAGATTGGGTCACCTAGATTAAGACGTTGAAGGTTAAAATTATTCAAATACAGTTTAAATCTGGTGTATGTTCCTGGGAAATTGATACATTTTGCTGATATGCTGTCAAGGAATAGTAGAAAATTAATTGAGAAAGATTCTGAGATGATGGAAATGGTACATTCAGTTTCAGTGCATTTACCTATGAGCTCAGAAAGAAAAAATCAATTTAGGCTAGCAACTAGTAAAGACAGAATTTTGACAGAGATTACTAAGTATTACTTTAGTGGATGGCCTGATGAAAATAAGGTTTCCACGGAATGTAAACCATATTATAAACTTAAGGATGATATTTATGTTGAGGCAGGATTAGTCTTTGTGGGTTCTAAAATCATTGTACCAGAATCTTTGAGATCTTATGTTCTAAATTTGATTCACCAAGGACACCCTGGGATTAATAAAAGTATTAATAGAGCTAGAAAGCTATTTTATTGGACAGGTATGGCTGAGAATATTAAAAATGTTATTGTTAAGTGTAGAACATGTGAAAAATTTAGACCTAAGAATTATTATGAGCCTATGTTATGCCATAAGATACCTAAGCAGAGATTTAATAAAGTTGGGACAGATATATTAGAGTTGGCAAGTAAATCATATTTAGTGATTGTTGATTATCTATCACATTGGCTTGAAATAATTCCTCTGCAAGATAAGTGTTATAAATCTATAATTAATGCAATGCAAGAAGTTTTTACTAGATTTGGTTACCCAGAGACTGTAGTTGCTGATAATAATCCGTTTTTATCTTATGAGTGTAAACAATATTATAAGTCTAAAGATATACAAATTGTCACTAGTAGTCCACATTATTGTTACGTCGGTCATCTAGAACCTTCAAGAAACCTCGCTTATAATTGTGTTGTGCCTAAAACACTCCAGTACATTCTGTAGGTATAATTCCATTGTGTTTACAAGGTCAGCACGGCGGGCGTCGGCGACATAATTGCCATTGTAATTTCGACGTGCGTAACGTAACTTCTTCCTTGTTGGTTCTTTTATCTTTAAGTTTATTTTTTAGTTATTTTTCTTTGCGAATATTGTATTCATTTTTAGTTAATAATAGGGAATTTTCTCGAACTTCTTTTGTGTGTTTGAGTATAAAAGGACCAACAGAGGTCGGAGCAGGCAGTCTACTTTTATAGCGAGACAACGAAAGGTTCGAAGAGATATCTAGTGCGATAAAGTGTTCAGTAGTGTTTTTGTGATTGTGTTTAAGTGTTTTGTGAGTAATAAAGTTAATTCGTGTGTTTAATTGGTAGTGTTTTTATTTATCCCATACCCAGCTCGTAACAATTTGGTGTCAGAAGTGGGATAAATAATGCCGATTCTACCAAAGGACGACACGGATAGTATCCGTACTAGGAGTCAGCGACAACAAGGTATGGACCAAAGGCGATTTGGAGACTCACCGACACAGACACCGGGCGGTGTCCAGCCTGCATCAGAGTCAGTCGCTGGCCCATCTGGAGCTACTCCAGCATTCGCGACGCCTGACTTGTCTGCCTTAATGGCGCTGCTTCAGGACCAGGCTCGCCGTCAAGAGGAGCAGGCTCGCCAGATGCAGGAACAGTTGCAACGGGACAAGGAGGAGCAGGCTCGCCGTCAAGAGGAGCAGGCTCGCCGTCAAGAGGAGCAGGCTCGCCAGTTGCAGGAACAGTTGCAACGGGACAAAGAGGAACAGGCTCGCCGTCAAGAAGAACAGGTCCGGCGCCAAGAGGAACAGATGCTTCTGATAAAGGATCTTCACGCATCAGTTAGCAAAGAGCTGAACGTGGTGAAGGAGCAGGTACAGGAACACGACCATCGAATTTCAAAGGCCGAAATTCAGATTGCTGATGTGAAGAAGGCTTTGAGTGAAATTAAGGTTGGAGACGGGACTGTGGCTTCAGTGATTGCTGCACCTTCGGTGCGCGGGTTTAAAGTGCCGCCATTCGACGGAACATCTTCGTGGTCGGCCTATAAAATTCAATTTGAGGCCGTTATGAAGGCGAATGGGTGGACCAAAGCGCAAGCCATGACAGCACTCACCTTGGGTCTCCGAGACCAGGCCCTTACCATTCTTGAAGCACTCGGCAAGGATGTGACCTATGAACAGCTGCTGGAGGGGTTAGAATCTAGATACGGCGACGCGCACCTGGAGCACGTCTATCGTGCCAAATTAAAGGATCGTGTTCAACGTAGTGCCGAGAACCTACAGCAGTGGGCCCTGGAAGTTGAAAAGCTGGTTCGGAAAGCATACCAGTCCGCCCCTGCACTTATTGATGGAAATCTGGTACAGGCGTTCATAGATGGAATACGCGATTTAGAAGTCAGAGCCGCTGTGCGACTTGGGCATCATGAGACGCTGAAAGACGCCTTGGCCCATGCCTTAGAAGTAGAGGCAGTAAGACAGGACCACCGTACGCACCGGGTCAGAGAGATTGTAGCGTCACCTGTACGCGACCGCCCGCAAGGATACAGCCCTAGATGCTACACTTGTGGAGAAAGGGGTCATCTTCAATCAAGCTGTCCTAAGCGCAGCTCACCAAGAGAAGACCAACCCCAGCAGGGAAAGGTGGCTGAAGTGACTGCACAGCCACAGCAGGGAAACGAGTAAATGCCATTTACGGGTGCGGGTGCGGGTGCTGGCTGGTTTTGAAAGAGCCCCGAGGATCTCGATCTCACAAGCACTGGACGTTGCGGGACCATTTCCAGAAAGTGACAGCGGAAACAAATACTTCATGGTTGTCATGGACTACTTCACAAAGTGGCCAGAAGTCTTCGCCATTCCTAACCAAGAAGCTACAACAGTCGCAGATAAATTGGTTCAGGAAGTCTTCTGTCGTTTTGGAGTACCCTTAGAAATTCACAGCGATCAAGGAAGGAATTTTGAATCGCAAGTTTTCCAGGAGACTTGTCGATTGATGGGTACACACAAAACCAGAACCACCTCTTACCACCCACAATCTGATGGAATGGTGGAACGATTCAACCAGACGTTGGAAAGATATCTGGCAAAAGTTGTGGAAAGCAGGCAAAGGGCAATCCCTTTGCCTGCTTTCCTTGGACAAGCACATACAGCCGTTTCTTCTGTCCTATCGGAGTGCAGTTCATGAAAGTACGACCGTAACTCCAGCTTTCGCAAACTTTGGAAGGGAATTACGATTGCCTGCAGATTTAATCACTGGAACTCCCCCTGATGTCCCACGCAGTGTAACGGATTACGCGAATGACCTGCGTAATAAGTTAAATGATGTGTATGAGCATATTAGACATTCCGGACAACAGATGTCTGAGAAGATGAAGACTCGTTATGACCGGAAAGCAAACAGTAGTGGTTTCGACGAAAGTTCGCTGGTGTGGTTGCATAACCCAGTGCGGAGCAAGGGAAAGTCTCCGAAATTGCAAGCAAAATGGGATGGACCATACCGAGTTGTGACCAGGATCAACGATGTCACCTACCGAATACAGAAGGGTCCGCGAGGTGCGCCTAAGATTGTGCATGTAGACCGATTGGCGCGATACTACGGGACCAATGATGCTCGGGACGAGCATGTCTAAGGAGGGGGCAGTGTTACGTCGGTCATCTAGAACCTTCAAGAAACCTCGCTTATAATTGTGTTGTGCCTAAAACACTCCAGTACATTCTGTAGGTATAATTCCATTGTGTTTACAAGGTCAGCACGGCGGGCGTCGGCGACATAATTGCCATTGTAATTTCGACGTGCGTAACGTAACTTCTTCCTTGTTGGTTCTTTTATCTTTAAGTTTATTTTTTAGTTATTTTTCTTTGCGAATATTGTATTCATTTTTAGTTAATAATAGGGAATTTTCTCGAACTTCTTTTGTGTGTTTGAGTATAAAAGGACCAACAGAGGTCGGAGCAGGCAGTCTACTTTTATAGCGAGACAACGAAAGGTTCGAAGAGATATCTATTGCGATAAAGTGTTCAGTAGTGTTTTTGTGATTGTGTTTAAGTGTTTTGTGAGTAAAAAAGTTAATTCGTGTGTTTAATTGGTAGTGTTTTTATTTATCCCATACCCAGCTCGTAACATTATCATAGAAGTAATGGGTTAGCAGAGAAGGCTGTACATATTGCTAAGACTTTGTTAAAGAAATCTTACGAAGAGAACAATGATTATAGAGATTCTATTTTACATTATAATAATACGCCTTTAGCTGGCTTACAGATCTCACCATCACAAATTTTACATAGTAGACGCCTAAGAACTAACTTGCCTACTAGCAGTATAGCTCTAGAACCAAAGATAGAGCAGAATGTTGATATATTGTTGAATATGAGAAAATCTGTAACCAAAAAATTTCATGATAGAAAAGCTAGAAGAAAGGAACAAAGTTTTGAGATAGGAGAACAAATAGTGTATAAAACTGATAATGAAAACACTTGGAAAAAAGGAACAGTATTAAATAAAGCTAAAGAACCTAGATCATACATAGTTAGCGGTAATTCTAGACCACTAAGAAGAAATACATTATCACATGAGAAAATCTCAAACTAATGTAAGTGATGGTTCTAGAGATATGTTAATAGATATAAGCGACAATGACTGTCATTCAAATTTACCTAGCTGTTTACAAAGTGTTTCACCTGAGGTAGCAAATAATAACAATTCAAGTTTGCCTCAGACTAGATCTGGCAGAATTATTAAACCTAGACAGATTTTAGATTTGTAATGACTAATGGCCTACCAATGTTGATTAAACTAAAAATATAATTCTGCGTTGATAATAATGCTTAAGGGGGAGGTGTTTTGTAGAATGTTAATGTTATCTATGGTAGATTTTGATAGGTTATCTATGACAGATGGACTGCCATCATAGTAAGTTGATTTCCTGAATAAAGTGAAATGTTAATCTATTTTAATCTTTTATTACAAAACAGATTTTACTTTGAAATCGAATATACCCGCTTTAAGAGTCGCCGCGGGCGCCTCGGCGGGCACCGCCATGCGTCCCGCCCTGCGTCTCTATGAACAACATCGTATATTGTCATACGTTTCTGTTTACGCGTGCGATGTTATCTGCCGCTGCACGCGCCGCCTCGCCGTAAACACAAAAAACGTCCGACGCGCCGCGAGAAACCACGCCGCACGCGCCGCCCGACGCCTCGCGTGTCCGTAAACAAGCACTAAGGAATTTCATAACCACACCACAACTAATCATTTCAGTAATATCAAATTTCAACATTAATTCTGGTCTGTTCATATATTTCCTCAGACCATTTGATATGAGTGACAAGGACGATTAAATTGTATGACTTACCTTATATATTTTAACTCGATCCTCTTCGTATGGCACGGCCACAAATTCGGGCGCGTTCAGATCGAGCTTCTCTTTGACCTCGTTCCACGAGAGCTGGTGGTCGATGTTCGCTTCACTCAGGGCCCACTTAAATGCACTCTCTACTTTCTTCTGAGCTTTGGACTCTTCTTTCATCTTCTCTTTGTTTCTAGCTTCAGCCTAAATAGAAAACATGTTTTAGAAATCAAAAGTGTAGAAACAAATAAAAAAAAAGAAAGTTAATTATATTTACCTTTTCAAGTAATGAATTATAAGTGAGCTTAACGTTGCCCGCATCCAAAGATGCTGACTTGCTGTCCTCGCACACGACAGTCGCAAACTCTTCGAAGGTAGTGTCGGGCTTGACTTCGAAAGCCTTCTCTTTTAATATTTCTTTTATAACTTTCTTTTCATCATGGAACCGTGCCTTCAGGTTTTCTACGTAAAATTTGAATAGATCAAGTGGAGTCGATCCATTTTGACCTGAGAAGACAAAACGAATTTAGTTTAAGTTGCTTCCGCCAATTTTTCACTTAATTGGATAATTTATTTGAAAAATAAATTATCACTCACCAAGCATAGCTGAGAAGCGCATATCAGCCGATATGACTGGGTACAGTTCCACCCACAACGACATGGAGGTAAGTTTACCTTCTTCATGCAAAGTATCGAGTAAAACCTGTAAGTTACATAAATGTTAATGAAATGTCTCACACGACGCGTAAAAAATGATGGCAATATAAATTATAATTTTTGCTTATCACAAACTTTTATAAACTAGTGTTTACCAATCTGTTAAATATCATGTGTTCATGTCGCGTGCAGTATTTTTATTACACGACAAGATAATGCTTAATGTAAAATGTAAAATCCTACCAAAAAATTATCTCTATTCTTTCTTTGCTGCCTCTTATTCCGTTTTTTGACTTGTTCTCGTTCTTGTAAGTATTCGGCTTCTAAATTTCTAATATGTTGTTCAAACACTGAAAGGAATTAGAATATTATTTATGATTAAGAGGAATCAGTGTCTGCGATTCTCCTTTCAAATGTATTCCACTTTTTTCTTTCTGAATACCTCTAGACTTAGAGCAATATTTTTTTCATAAGATTAAGACTGTATTGTTTCCTTTTGTCAGCAACTAACAAGTAAAGAAAATATGACTCACGAAATATGACAAAAAATGCCGCATTGCCGTGATTAGAGGACTATCAGACAAATTTGAAAAGTTTTAGGAACACAACAAGTACACGTCGATGTCGCCATACTTGTGATATAACCGGTCTGAACTGCTGCTGTCGCACTCTACGGGGGCAAACTTGACGCAGAGCAACAGTTATTTTTCTCAAATATTATTTTTCAAATTTCTCGCCGGCCCTGTTCCTTTTATTTATACGTGGGAAAATAGTCGCTCATGACATTTTTTTTTTTTTGGCAAGTGGAAAATCATCACATAACCCCTCCCGCTCTTAGGCAGAGCGAAAGGGAGTGTCAGACTTCTACTGACTAAAAACCACCCATGTTCCTTCTTAGCCCTTTATGTCGAGGCCGCGGTATCTCTGCGAATAACCCGCAGCCCCGACGGGGCTCATGACATCGTACCACATCTACTTGATACGCATACTGACTATTAAACAAATAATAGATAGGAGAGAGATAGGACTTACTGAGATTTAGACTATGCCACTTTATGCACGCGTCTGGATTGAGGGCCCAAGTTATTTAATCATAACATTTTTAATTCACGTTTAAGAAATTCGTGGCCCTATGCTTTAAGTTTTAACTATTTTTAACTAATTTCCCTATGAGTCTTATTTCGTTTGGCAAGGTTTAAAAAAATGGGCCCTCAATCCAGATGCACATGTAAGTAGCTTATAACTGTAAACAAAATACATTACAATTTACAAACAAATATTGGTTTACTAACCTTAGGAATAATTTGCACCGATTGACGTGTGGAAATAAAATGTAACAAACGAATTTGGCAAAGATATTTAAGTAGGTTAGTGTCGTATCGTCGGCACCACGACGGTGTTAGGATTTATTTGATAGTTTAAAAATGTTCTTAAGAACTAGAACTACCAGTGGTTTCATTTATTGTCGTATTGTCGCCACCACTCTGTATTATACAACTTGGTTGGTTAACCGAAAAACAACCTACCAATAAGTGCGTCTTCTTTGTCCATGCCCAGTAAGCTCACATCATTCTTGAAAGCAGAGTTCTCTAACAACAGCACTTGTGCCTCGCTCCATGTGCTACTATATGTTATTTCACTCATATTCTCTAAGACCTGTAATTAAACAATTTTAGCAAATGACGTGATAGTTATTTCATGTGAAATGAGTTTTAAAATGAATTATTTTTTGTGTGAACTTCACAGAATCATGGCAGTGAAGTTTCTAATCTAAAATCTAGTATGTATACCTAATCAGCCTTTAACCTTTCGTATATCGAACGTAGATCTACACGAGACACAATGGCTTTTTAATTGTGTCTCATTACACGGCATACGAAAGGTTAATGTTCTCAGCTCTAAAACTAGAACCCTTATTCATGCCTGTGAATATGCTGGGCCGTGTCCTCGCCGCAATCTCATGGATGACACATGGAGGGCACGTCTAGTCAGAGACGATGATAAGAGCTTAATTATAAAAAATGGGTATTATAGTGCAACTACATGGGTTAGTGCTTACAAGCACCACATAGTTTCAGAAACACAACTGCCACCACTCCTCAGTGATGAAGTGATCCACGTCAGCATAAAGAAAGTTTAAATGTTACCTGTGCCAACATCTTCATATTACGTTTCTTCAAAGCCTTAGCTTCTTCTTTCTCGCGTTTTGTAATCGTAAATATGCTATCTTCAAATATATCTCTACGATCCGATTCAGGAACACATCGCCATATCTGAGGGCATGATTACATTAGCACCACGTTTTTAAAAGTACAATCATACTAGTTTTTTATTATAATTGGATTACATTGTTTAACCCCCAACTAAAAAGAATGGTGTTATTTGCAAGTTGCCAAACATATCCTTCTAGTAAGTTGTTATCCATTTAATGAATGTAAGATTAAACAAACATGCACGCAAATCGCCCATACCTCAAGATTGTTGAACATTTCCTCGCATTTATAATATTTCGTTAGCGATGTTACACGGTCACAGCCCAACAAAAACTCTTCTAAGTTTTCTCTATTCTTTTTTGTTTTCAATCTGGAATGTAAGATGGCTTATTGTAATAATATCTACTGAAGTAAAATAAGCAACACCAAAAGCAAACATAAATGTTATATCTTTCACCTCTGCTCCTCTCTTTCGTCCTTCAGTTTTTGTGTTTTATATGCATTGAAGGCCTGTTTCTTCTCATTTAGCTTTTTAAATGTTAAATAACGAGGATCTTTAGATATTATCTTTACACACTGTTCCCAAGTTGCATTTGATGGCACATTCTGAAAAAGTAAAATAAAAAAATATATAATTTTTTTTTTACAATTTTATTTACGTTTTTCTGCCTCGTAAAGCACGTTAACCTGTTGGTCCCGGCTGCCATATTTAGATCTTTATCAAGTATTTATTATAATATCGATTGAGTTTCTTACCCGGTCTTTCAAAAGTTCTTTGAAAGCTTCAATGGCTTCCTTCTTGTCCTTATATTGTAGTTCGGGCGGATTTTCGGAATTCTCATCATTATTACCTTGAAGTGGTGCCGTCATTTCTTCAGGCTTACCTAAACAGGCAAAAATATTTTGAATATTTGTACACTGTAGAAATGCTACAAGCGCAAGACATACTTTACATGCGTAATTAGTGTCCATCAGTGGAAAAGTTTAGGACAATAGTTGATGACCATGAACAATTTCCATTAGTTGGCAAACCTTTTATCCTTCGCCATTACCAAAGCTATCTATCGTGCGAATACGCGTTCTTAGGTCCGCCACGAGATTAGGTTTGTTTTTTGTGAGCTGAATCATGGCAGTTGGTCTTGACAATCTGCATCCCTATTAATTAATTCACTTACTTTCTTCTGGTATTGGTATGGAGTTGGCAAGAGATGGATCAATAGATGCAAGAGTTTTGGCCATTGCCTCATCTAAGGCGGAGCTTCCAGATTGATTTATTGGAGACATTGGCAACGGCACCTCTCCAGGAGGCATTTCTGCACTCAGTGCTGCTCTGCAAACATTATTAAAGGATTAAAATAACACCACTATTGACAGAAATAATAATAGTAACACTTGTGCTGATACTAAATTTAATCTGTTTATTATTAAATGAAACAATGGATTTTGACTTTGATTTGTATTTGTCCTGCTGTCTTGTACTATCACCCAACAGTCACTCTGGTCCACTTGGTGGTTCTTTAACCCATTTTTTATACCCCTTGTAAGTTTATAGTTTGTGAATTTCTATGTGTATGAGTCTGTATCTTCCTAACATCTATACTAATATTATAAAGCTGAAGAGTTTGTTTGTTTGAACGCGATAAACTCAGGAGCTACTGGTTGGAATTCAAAAAAATGTTTTTGTGTTGGATAGTCCATTTATCGAGGAAGGCTATAGGCTATATAACATTACGCTACAACCAATAGGAGCGGAGCGTAAATAGAAAATGTTCCAAAAAACGGAAAAAGATATTCCTTTTTGAGAGCTTCCGTTGCGTGCACTGCGAAAACGGTTTAAGTTACGCAAATATTGTGTACTACTAGCTGACCCACGCAATTTCGTCTGCGTCACATAATACATCTTTTAACCTTTCTCGATAAATCGACTATCCAACTTATTTTTTCTTTTTCAATTCGAAGTAGTTCCTGAGATTAGCGTGTTCCACCAAACAAACAAACTCATCAGCTAATTAAATATAGCCTATGTTACTCGGTAGAGGTGTAGCTTTCTAATGTTGGAAGATTTTTTAAAGTCGGCCGAGATGTTTTTAGTTAAGTCGTAACAAACAAAAAACCTATTCTTTCTTCTTCATAATATTAGTTTAGATTAGCTTAGATTATATTAAAGTGAGAATGACTATAGGTATCACTTACTGCTAAATATACAATAATACTTGTAAAGATTACGGTGCAATAAGTATTTTGAATTTGTATTTCCCAGAGGCCAGAATCTCCACGAACCTACATTGCGACGCGAGGGCCGCGGCCGGCCGGACCAAATGATTGCCGCGCGGATATTTTCATTTTGCGATATCTTCGAAGATATTTGTTTAAACTATGTAGAGTGAAGTGCACAAATATTCTACATTAAATTTTTGCCCTAACAAACACATTTATTTAGATATACAGGATGGTGCCGACAATACGACAATAAATGAAACCACTGGTAGTTCTAGTTCGTAGGAACATTTTTGAACTATCAAATAAATCCTAACACCGTCGTAGTGCCGACGATACGACACTAATCTACCTAAATATCGTTGCCAAATTCGTTTGTTACATTTTATTTCCACACGTTAATCGGTGCAAATTATTTATAAGGTTAGTAAACAAATATTTGTTTGTAAATTTAGTCCAGTCATTTTAGGCATTTTAAACCCCAATCTGGGGAAAAATTCCTAGTGGGCTGAATTTTTGTATACACCTTTATTTCGGTGATATTATGAAGATGTGAAAAATCGACATCGATATCGTGCCGGCTAAAAAAGTTACAAAGGTCAAAAGGTCACGAAAAACAGTTTTTTGCAAATATTTCGCATCGGAGGTCAATAGAGGTCTTAATAAAAATTGTTCCTCATAAAATTATCTACAAAAAATGTCTCTAATAGTTTTTAAAAAAAAATGTTATACCCTATAATTTTTTTTTTTGTATGTTTAATAATTTTAATATAAAATTATTTACTCTTGAATAAAAAAAAACCTTTTATTATAATTATATCGTAAATTATGCCTATAAGAGAAACTTTGAAAAAAAAATGCACCTCACATTCTACCTCGACGGTGGTGAGTAAACGAGTGCATCGTCATAATATAGCCTCTTTCTCAGCGCTTTAATCCGAAAACCGTCAATTTTACATAAAAACTATAAGAGACATTTTTTATAGATAATTTTATGAGGAACAATTTTTATAATGACCTCTATTGACCTCCGAGCAATAGGTTGCGAAATATTTGCAAAAAAAACTCATTTTCGTGACCTTTTGACCTTTGTAACTTTTTTATCACCGAAATAAAGGTGTATACAAAAATTCAGCCCACTAAGAATTTTTCCCCAGATGAAACCAAAAATGACTGGACTAATTGTAATGAATTTCATTTACAGTTTTATGCTACTTAGTTTTATGGTTTTTTTTTCAACTTTTTTATTTTGCTGTTAAGCTTTTTTTGATAGTTTAATAACGTTCAGTCCTATGAACTAGAACTACCAGTGGTTTCATTTATTGTCGTATTGTCGGCACTACCCTGTAGATTAGTGGCATATGGGTTAAATATGCCTCGCTAGAATTTATTAATTTTAAACTATTTAATAGTAAAAGAAGTTTATAGTGAGTCAACCTTAAAAGATAGACATAATTATGCTGTTGCAAACTTTTTTTAGAACTTTTAAAGAGGAACAATGCCATAATAAACAATATTTGCGTAACTTAAACCGTGTACGCAGCGCACGCAACAACTCTTCAGAATTTGTAACTTCAACTTCTCTTCGAATTCGAAAAACTTCAGCTGCAGCCATAGTAAAGTTAACCATTACAAATCGGTTTTACATGACCTCTCCCTTATTTTGGAGTAATAACAATTTGATAACTGAGTAAAGATAGTAAACATTTCTACTTAGTTATAGCAATTACCCATTAGGTGAACATACAAATTTTGTTTAATTAAATTCATAAAAAAACTTTAAACTTTAACTTTTGTTCAAAAGATAAGAAAACATTGCGGGTACAGGAAAAACCACTAATCTGTAGCTCTTATCAAGCCAATCCTTCATTTTTCCTACTTGTTTTGAGAATTAAGTTATTTTTTCTCTTCCACACTTCCACCCGAATAATGAATACAATAAGAAATCAAAAATACACGTACTCTCTTCATTATCAGTTGTTTTAATAGAAATTTCAAGATTTAAACCTTTAAACATGATTTTCTCGAAACTATATATTGTGCAGTTAGCTGGTTTTTGCTTTAAGGGCACGATATATTTTCAAAATACACGCGGACGAATAAAATTTGAGTGCTGGAGAGTTTGTTTGTTTGTTTGTAAAAATATTTCTATGTTGGATAGTCGAGGAAGGTTAGTGACGCAGACGAAGTTGCGTGGGTCAGCTAGTATTATATAACACAGAACTTTCTTTCTTTTTCCTTTTTGTTCACCGTATTTGTGCGAAACAGGGGCAGATCGCTTTTTTATCAATAATGAAGAGTGCAACAACAACAGACAAGCACGTTAATTTCTTGAGTTTAAGTTATATCATAATGTTTTATGCAAAACTAAAAAGTTGTGAGATTTACTGTGCAGCTTCCTCAGCAGCTATTTTCTCTTTGATCTCCTCAAGTTCTTTCGGTATAATCCAGCTAGATTCTTTAGTTTCAATGTTGTGATAATACACACGCCCAGCATCTGTTGTATATTCTTTCCACACACAGGCAGACAGTAATTTCTGTGGATAAATAATAATACATCAAAGTTTTACATAATAAGTTGGTGGAAATGTTATAGTTGCTGATGTACAAAAACCAAAACACAAACAAAACAAACAAATGTGCAAAATCAACCATATTGAAATTGGGTAACACTAGTATAACATATCCGTATTTACAATATAACAAAAAAAAAGCTGTGCTTACTTCTGCTGGAGTTTTCAAATCATCTGGTTTCTCCCATAGACTTTGTTTACTGACAGAATTGTAGTAATATGTTCTTCCATCTGGAGCTTTATGTTCAGACCAAGGACTGCTTTGATTAGCCATAGGGGCCACATCTGGAGCCGGAGCACTCATATCCTGCAATTGTTGCATGCTCTTACACATCATTAGTCAGTACATATAATAGCAAATAAGCAAAGCAGCCCTGCATGTATGGCATAATGGCATTAGCTTCATTCTGAAAGAGGTTGTTTAGATACCATCAGCTAGTTTGTGAATGCCTATTTTTAACCGACTTCCAAAAGGAGGAGGTTCCCAATTCATCTGTATGTTTTTAGGGTTCCGTACCTCAAAAGGTAAAAACGGAACCCTTATAGGATCACTTTGTTGTCCGTCTGTCTGTCTGTCTGTCTGTCAAGACCTTTTTTCTCAGGAACGCGTGGAGGTATCAAGCTGAAATTCATATCAAATACTCAAGTCTATGGTCTCTTGGAGCTGTGAAAAAATCAAACTTCTAAGTCAACGCGATCAAAAGATACTCCCGTTTATGCCGCAAATTTTCGACACTCGCAAGGGAATCAAAACCTACAGGGTACTTCCCGTGAACTCAGAATCTTGAAATTTGGTATGAAGCAACGTCTTATAGCAGAGATATAGGAAAAATTGCGAAAAGTATACATTTTTAGTTATATCATATAAAAATACCAAAATACCATAACTTTTACTTATATACCTACAGGTTTGTACGGAACCCTCGGTGCGCGAGTCTGACTCGCACTTGGCCGGTTTTTTTTTTTGTATGTTTGTTATCGCATATCTCCGTCATTAATGAACCGATTTTCAAAATTATTTTTGTATTCGAAAGAGTATACTCCCGAGGTGGCCCCATTGTCACCAAATCACGATCTGATGATGGAAACCCTAAGGAATCGAGGGCATCCCTCAAATTTTATAGGCACTTGTTACGTTTTCCATATATTTTCTAAAGCTGTTTAAGTATTTGCGTCTGATAATCATAATCTCATGTGGCTGCACTGTTGATGGCAGTTACAACTCCTCAACGGTTTGGAGTTGAAAGAAAATTCCTTCAAAATTATATGTACTTATGGATCGATAGTTGTATTCTTTCAGGTTTTCAGGTTGACCTGATGATAGAAGGTAAATCTCATTACCCGACTTTGAAAAAAAGGAGGTTCTCAATTCGTGGGAATCTTTTTATGTATAACTAGCTGTGCCCGCCATGCGTTGCAATGCACTTTTTCCTACCTACCTACTACCTACCTACTACCTACCTACTACCTACCTACTACCTACCTACTACCTACCTACTACCTACCTACTACCTACCTACTACCTACCTACTACCTACCTACTACCTACCTACTACCTACCTACTACCTACCTACTACCTACCTACTACCTACCTACTACCTACCTACTACCTACCTACTACCTACCTACTACCTACCTACTACCTACCTACTACCTACCTACTACCTACCTACTACCTACCTACTACCTACCTACTACCTACCTACTACCTACCTACTACCTACCTACTACCTACCTACTACCTACCTACTACCTACCTACTACCTACCTACTACCTACCTACTACCTACCTACTACCTACCTACTACCTACCTACTACCTACCTACTACCTACCTACTACCTACCTACTACCTACCTACTACCTACCTACTACCTACCTACTACCTACCTACTACCTACCTACTACCTACCTACTACCTACCTACTACCTACCTACTACCTACCTACTACCTACCTACTACCTACCTACTACCTACCTACTACCTACCTACTACCTACCTACTACCTACCTACTACCTACCTACTACCTACCTACTACCTACCTACTACCTACCTACTACCTACCTACTACCTACCTACTACCTACCTACTACCTACCTACTACCTACCTACTACCTACCTACTACCTACCTACTACCTACCTACTACCTACCTACTCCGTCAAATCCGTCATCTTTCGAATTGTTAAACGTTACCGGCAGACTGGAGAATACACGAGACGTGCAGAGCAAGGTCGTAAGAGAGTCACATCAGCGAGAGACGATCGATTTATGTCGAGCACTGTTCTGAGAAATCGCACTTTGACTTCTTCGGAAGTCAGATCTACGCTCCAGGACGTTCGACAGGTGACAATTAGCACTAAAACCGTAAGAAGAAGACTTAAAGAAGCTGAAATAAAGCCGTACTTGCCAGCTAGAGGACCCTTACTTACCACAGATCATCGAGTAGCTCGGGCTAATTGGAATGATGATGACTGGGGGAAAATATTGTTCACTGACGAGTCTAGGTTTTGTCTTAAGCCAGATGATAGAAGGGTCAAAGTTTGGAGACGACCCGGAGAAAGATACGCTCAGTGTAACATTGTCGGAAGAGAGTCATATGGTGGTGGTGGTGGTGGAGGGAGGGTCAGTGATGGTATGGGGCGGCATTTGCATAGGGGCACGAACGGAGTAACACATCGTAGAAAATGGATCTCTGACTGCGGCTGGGTACGTAAATGACATCTTAGAACCGATTGTCATGCCCTTTGCCCCATATATCGGAGATAATTTTCAATTAATGCAGGACAATGCGCGGCCCTACACTGCAGCGATAGTTTCGGGGTATCTTCGAGAGGTCGAAATTGACGTTTTGCCGAGGCCAGCACACTCGCCAGGCTTAAATCCTATCGAACATGTTTGAGATAAGCTCGGCTAACAAGAAAAACAGCGGGATCCAACACCAACAAACATAGGGGATCTGAAAAGGTTACTGGAAGAAGAGTGGAATCGAATATCACAAGATTTCATTGATAATTTAATCAAAAGCATGCCGAGAAGATTGCAGGCAGTTTTAACAGCTAGAGGGGGTAACACCAAGTACTGAATGTACTCAAACACTCGACAAAAAGTTTTTGTAATGTCATAACATAATCACATTTTCAATGTGATGATTAAAGGGTTAATTCATCATAACATCATTTTTAACATTTCTCTGTTCATTAGTCTTGCATTTTTCACTGAAGTAGGTTTTATTTTAATAAAAAATAGTAAAATTAATAAAGTGCTTAACATAAATTATATAATACATACAAAAAAATTCTGATCTGTCTTTATTTTGTTCCGTTTCTCTAATTATGTCCATGAGTGTATTAAGACTACACAGTTGAAACTTGGTACGTAGATGTATTCTGTCAACCGCTTTACGGTTTTCATACAAAAAACAAAAGATTAGGGGTCTCCCAGGCTGCGGGTTGTTCGCAAGAGATACCGCGGCCTCGACATAAAGGGCTAAGTAATAACACGGGTGGTTTTTAGTCAGTAGAAGTCTGACACTCCCTTCCGCTAAAAACTTTTTTCATCAAACCTATACGTGTGGGGTGTCTATAGACAGGTCTTTAAAAATGACATTGAGGTTTCTAAAACCATTTTTTCTCAAAGTCAATCGTTTGAAAGATACACTTCCAAAGTGGTAAAATGTGCCCCCCCCCTCTTACTTTTAGACTAAGATAGTGAAAAATCTAAAAAAAATATATGCTGTAGATCACAATAAAAACTTTCAACCAAAACTGGTTTGAACAATATTATAGTAAATAGTTTTTGAGATACAGCACATTTAAAAAACCGCAAATATAACTTTGTCATTCATACAAACACCATGAAAAACAAACTTATCACAAAATAAAACATATTAAAGGGGACTTCCCTACTACGATGGTACGGAACCCTTCATGTGCAAGTCCGACTTGCACTTGGTCAGTTTTTTTAGACATAAGTAATTTATTCATTCGTTTCACATAGGTACAATAATGGTGGTAATTATGCAGGTAATAATGAGTGCGCTATGTTATGCCACAAATCGTACAAATGTTTTTTAGGTATAAAACAAATCAAGCCAGACAACTCACAATACTTAAATGAAATAAAACTCTAGAAAAACAATTATCAAAGAATGACATAATACAAATTAATTAATAATAATAGCAATATAAATCAAAGTCAATAAAAATAGAAGGATAAAATTAAATTATAATAGTCATGTGATCATGTCAAAACAGTACATGTCAGGGGAAATACTGAAATCATTGACTTCATAATATTAATGTCAATAATCAATTCACTGTTATGATCAATAATTTAGTTGTCAAGTTCAACAATAGATGGCGTTAGTAGGCTCGTCATAATAGTAATAGTGACGGTAACGGCACAAGATTGGGACCAAACAGTTGTCGATGGAAGACAGAACCAAAACGTTTTCTCCATTATTATCGTTGAGCGAAAGGGAGTGACAGAATTCTACTGACTAAAAACCACCCATGTTCCTTCTTAGCCCTTCATGCCGAGGCCGCGGTATCTCTTGCGAACAACCCGCAGGCCCGACGGGCTTTATAGACCCCCTTCTGGGGACTTTACTCGTTTCGAGTATGTAATGGAGGATTCACTTAATAAGTTAAAATCAAGTAATAAATGTATCATTTTATGTGGAGATTTTAATGTTAATATTTTAGATGTTACTCCATTAAGTATCAGATTTCTCAATCTGTTTAGATCGTTTAATTTAGTTAACCTGTTTTTTTAACCAACAAGGACGGCTTCTTCATCAACTTGCCTTGATAATATGTTCAGTGATTGTGTTGCCGAGGACAAATTAGTGTTAAGTGACTTATCGTCTGATCACTGTGCTTAAAAGCTAGCTTCCCTATGCCATTAAAAAAAGCCTCTATAGAATGCAGGCGTCATACAGCTAGTCGTGGCAATAAATTTAAAAATAATGTAGCACTTAAAGTAACACCGTCAATAGTAGAACGCGAAACTCCTAATGAAATTTATAAAGCCCTTTTCGATGTTGTGCAAAATGAATACCAATCTATTTTTAAGTCTAAAACTATTAACATTGAGGGACCTTCTGTGGTCTTCAACCAATGGGCCACACCAGGTATTTACAAAAGTCGAGCCCGATTATACGAGTTGTATGGTCTAATAAAATAAAGTCTGTCTTAAACAATACAGGTTTGATACAACTTTTCTAGAGTATGTTAAAAATTAATCCACATTATTTAAAAAGATTTGTATTATTGCAAAAACAAAATTCTTAAGCGAAACCATTAAAAATTCTAATAATAAAGTTAAAGCCACTTCGAAAATCATTAACAATGAAACGGGTAAA
The DNA here is from genome assembly GCA_949774965.1 of Diarsia brunnea. Classification (NCBI taxonomy): domain Eukaryota; kingdom Metazoa; phylum Arthropoda; class Insecta; order Lepidoptera; family Noctuidae; genus Diarsia; species Diarsia brunnea. Next base: position 13,645,322 of record OX458999.1, on the reverse strand, counting down.
TCTGTTACACAAGATAATCACCTTGAGATCATGGTGGGTAAAAAATTAGTTAACAAAGCAGCCGACGTTTTTAATAAGTATTTTGCCAGCATACCTATAGCGACGACTCGTTCCCTAAGTTCGTCGCCGTCTAAAGCCGAAGATCTTTTGCATAGCAGCGTGTCTAAATGTAGTAACGTATTTAGTTTCGAACATGTTACACCTCGTGATGATGAAAAACGTTAACCACTAACGTTTTTAATTCACTTAAATCTAAAAATACAGGTGATTTTTGGAGCATTTCTATTAAACTATTAAGTAACATAATCGACATTGTAGCCCTCTGTCTTGCTGTAACTTTCAATAAATGCGTTGATTTGGGGGCTTTCCCTGATCTTATGAAGAGCAGTAAAGTCATCCCTCTATTTAAATCTGGCAGTAAAAATGATATTGGTAACTTTAGAAATTTAGACCAATTTCTATTTTACCAGCATTTAGCAAAATTTTTGAAAAATTAATTCTCAAACAGTTGTTAGTACATTTTAATTTAAATAATCTCCTTCATAAGGATCAATACGGCTTTACAAAGGGTCGTTCGACTACGGATGCAGGTGTTGCTTTGCTAAAACACATATTTAACGCATGGGAGAACGCGCAAAATGCAATCGGTGTTTTCTGCGATCTCTCTAAAGCTTTTGATTGCGTACATCACGACACGCTTTTACGGAATCTGCGTCATTACGGTGTTCAAAATGAGGCCCTAAATGTGATAGATTTGTATTTACAAAATAGATTCCAATGTGTAGACGTAAATGGCGCGAAATCTTCCGGACTACCGGTTCGGCTTGGTGTACCTCAAGTTTCAATACTGGGTTCGTTTTTATTCTTGGTTTATATTAATGATCTAACATATTATTTAAAAGGTTTTTGTGAAGTTGTACTACACACATCAAAAGTGTCTAGGGATCAAGCATTTTTATGCGGATTTCTTGAGATTGAGATGTGGCTTTGTAATAAATTTATGATTTTATAAATTTATATAGATCCTTTTTGGTGCATTTCATAATTTGAATCAGGAACTGTGAATCAAATTCGAGTAAAAGATGAAAATCAGCTGTTAATATTTTCCCTATAAAAACATACAACGCATTGAAGACATTATTAGTGCTACTGTTTCCCTACTACTGATTAAAACCAACGTTATTATGGAGCGGCGACGTCATTTAAGCAGGGAAGAAATGCTCAGAGCCGTGGGAATGATAGAAGCTGGTTCCCGGCAACGTACTGTGGCTTTAGCTCTGAATACAAGTCAGAGTGTTATCAGTCGACTTTGGACACGTTACCGAAGCACTGGTACCGTGGCTGAGCGCCATGGAGGACGGTATCGCTGCACCACACGGAGACAAGACCGATACATTCAAATCTTAACTCGAAGAGCTCCAACAATAACCGCCATGATGTTAGCCGTGAGGCTTCATCACTCTTCAGGGAACTTAATTAGCGACCAAACAGTCAGAAACCGCTTGCATGAAGTGAACCTTCATTCCCGAAGACCGCTACGGGTACCACCTATAGCAATGCACAATCGTAGGATTCGATATCAATGGGCTCTTGAACACAGAAATTGGGCAGAAGAACAATGGCGTTTCGTGTGCTTTTCTGATGAGTTTCGTTTTGGTATGAGACCGGATACAAGACGTATACGACACTGGAGAACCCCTGGACGCCAACAGCGATTAAAATCCTGCCAGGAAGTCCATCCTTATAGTGGTGGAACCATCATGGTATGGGCGGGTATTTGGATCGGCGGAAGAACTGAGTTGATTTGGATCAGAGGCAACCTCAACGCTCAAATTTATGCTGAGACGATTGTATCAGACGTCATCGTTCCTCTACAAGTGCAAATCGGTCCCTTATTTCAGTTAATGCATGATAATGCACGACCGCACACCGCAAGAGTTGTAAGACAGACTCTCGCCGCAGCTAACATCAATGTCCTGCCCTGGCCTGCTCAGTCGCCAGACTTGAACCCGATTGAGCATGCATGGGATATGCTACAGAGAAGAGCTCTGCCGAATATGGAGGGTATCCAGTCGCAAGAAGACCTTTTTTTGTTGTTGAACATGGGCGGCCATTCCACAGCGTGATTTGGATGAACTCATTTTGAGTATGCCAAACCGATGTTCTTGTGTTGTTAGTGTTCGCGGTAGAAACACGGATTATTAATTGTTTAAGTTACCCAATAAAATTTTAAAGAAAACTGTTATTTCAGTCTTTTTTTCGAACTTTAATGTTAGTGGTTCAAATGTCAAAAATCCCTTTATTAGGAAAATGGCAAATTTCTTTATTAATGCAAAGGTGACTTGGTTTATCGTTACTGTGACAAACGAAAACACTTTATTTGATGAATCCTTAAAGAAAATTTTAATTAATATCAATCAGGAGAAAAGTTATTGCAAAAATATATGTTGATCCCTAGACACTTTTGATGTGTGTATTTGCAGATGATACCGCTCTTATCTTTAAAGTAGATAGGAATAGACACGATTTTGACGACGTACAGCACGCTATCAATGGTCACAGATTGGTTCACAACAAACAACCTTGTTCTTAATGCCAAGAAAACTAAAATAATTAAGTTCGCTTTACCCAATGTTAGAAATCTAGGTCCCAATATTATCTTCGCCAATCAAGAGCTGGAAACTGCCGTCTGCTGTATTTCTGGGCATAACAGTAGATTCAAAATTACAATGGGGCTTACACATGTCAAGCCTAGCGGGAAGGCTAAGTTCGGCCGCATACGCCGTCAGAAAAGTAAGACAATACACTGACGTTGATACAGCACGGTTGTCCTACGGTATTCTGATGTGGGGCAAAGCTGCTGATATTCAAAATATATTTGTTCTGCAGAAGCGAGCGGTTCGCGCAATTTATCAGCTGGGTACCCGAGTATCTCTTAGATATTTTTAAGAAAATTGGTATTCTCACGGTTGCTTCTCAGTTCATCTTTGCCAACATTTTATATATTAGACAAAATATTCACCTGTACACTAAAAACAGTGATATTCACAACTTTAACACTAGAAATAAGCATAAACTACGCGCTCCTTTTCACCGGCTTCACAAAGTTCATAATTCATTCGTAGGGCTCGGTCGGTATAACATTTTATAACAAACTGCCATCTTCTTTTCTAGACTTGCCATTTAATGCATTTAAAGCCAAAGTAAAATCTGATCTTTGTTTAAAAGCTTACTATTCCATTAACGACTACTTAAATGATAAGAATAGTTGGTCGCTGAGTTGAACTCAAGACAATGTTTGTTATTTATGTTCTTTCTCCAAAATTAGTTTACTGACATGTTATGTCTTTTTTATTTTTTTAATATTATATACATTTTTATTATTGATTTGTGTCTGTGGTCAATCGTAATATTAAGTTATTACTTTCTATTGTATCGAGTCTGGTTCTTCTAACCAGACAGATGTGTTGCTGGGGAGTTTGTTCCGCCACTTCTTCATTCCAGCAAAAAAACACTAGGAAGTGTCGAAGGGTGGGCGTTTTGGGGGACTGTCACTTGTAAATGAGTAAAGTAAAGTAAATTTTGACGTTCGAAAAGTGCTGATTATCAGCCTAGTTTGAATAAATGACTTTTGATAACTCTTTTGTTAAAAGTCATAATTGTTTGGATACTACGACGGAACATAAATAAGTTAAACGTGTAGTCGTTGGTGCAATGTCATGAGTGTGTGAGCGAGTGATAGAAATAACGGGGTAAGTGTTTACGTCTACTTTACGAAGTGTAGTTGGTTGGATAGTTCGCGATGTTTTGCAAGGCTGGTTTATAATTTTGTTCTCAGCCTACGGAAACGCCCTTCTCAAAAAGACACAATATTGTAGCTAGGGAGGGTACTGGCGAACAAAAAATCTATATGATTTGCTCGTGTGGCAGACTCGCTATGGTAGCGCTGCGTTGTCAATTGACAGCCCTTTTAAACTGTTAAAAAAACCAGGTATACTATTTCATTTGCTCGTGTCTGCCTCTAAGGCTGATGTTTAGGAACCTTGTAAAAAGGAAAAAAATCGAAAAGGCAGACATCTAGGACTCAGACTTTTGAAGTTATGAATTTTTAAAGATTTTTTATGATTAAAAAAAAAATATATGAAATGCACGCTTGGCAGACTTGCAGTGTTTGTTTAAAAACCATGTGAACAACCGCAGAAAAATAGTCTGCCACCATCGTAGCGCTGCGTTTTCAATTAGAAGCGCTTCAGAAATGTCGTCAAAAAAAACTGTGCTATATCATTTGCTCGTGTCTGCCTCTTTGACCATTGTTCATATTGCTTATAAAAAAGAAAACATAAATGAGGCAGACACCCTCCTGGCCACTGATATTCCGAAGGCAGACGATTTGAATTTTATTTAATTTTTTAAATCTTTTTTTAATGATTCCAGTGTGTAAGCGCTGGTATAATACCTTGAAAAGCGAAATGCGCGTTAGCAAAACCTGCGATTCTCAGTACCCTGTATTTACTATGCCCAAGGCTTTGAAATCACGGGTATTTTATACGTTTGCACACAGTAACTTAAGATGATACTACCATCGAAACATAAGACGGAAGGAACACCTCTTAGCTGCCTCGGTTTGTTTGAATTATTATTTTGTTTTTGAATAGTCGTTTTTGACGTTACTGTGGACACTTTTATTGTGCACATCTTGCTACATCGTTCTCACATAATATACCATCTCAACATTAATGATGTAACCAAGGTTTTGTAACAATATTCTGATTTAAAAGAGTGTCCATGTAGTTTCTTGCCCGTTCTTCTCCATAGAGATCTACGATCGATCATACGATCTAGGGAATGGGCAACTACAGTACATTCTAGTGGTGGGTCGTTGTCGAATTTTTGACGGACGAAACCCAAATGTTTTCCCGACGACGAAAATGGTTGCAGAAAACGGTCGTCGTTGCAACTGGTGTCGTTCGTCAAACAACAGCATTGATAACTGGTAATACAGTCGCTATTGTAAACGACGAACGCGCAACCGACTACAATATAACACGGAACGTTAAGGATAAGGACAACTCGCGACGACGCGACGACGACTTTATTAAGAAAGATAGTTGAGTCATTGCATTCTCGACTTTATTTTCATAGGCGTATAATAAAAAATCGTCAGTGACATTTGTTTGTTTGTTTTGTTTTTTTTTGCTACCGACTTCAGAAGTTGATTTTTCATCTGAAGTTTATTTTTCACTTTTTTGTGTTTTTGAAGTCGGTTTTTTTTATTTTTCCATTTTAAGTTGTTATAGGTGTTTGTTTGTTTTAGGTTGTTTAGTTATACAAATATTTACTATGCATTTAACATTCAACCAAGAAACCAAACCCTCAACCCTTCCTTGCTTTCAACTCTTAACCATTGAGGAGTAGTTGTACCTTCCATCATCAGCTCAACAACATGAAGTGATAACTGCTAGATGCGAATACTTGAAAATCTTTAGAAAAAACACGAAACACGTAATACGTGCCTATAAAATTTGAGGGTTGCCCTAGATTTCTATGGGATGCCATCGTCATCAGGTTAACATAGCCTGAAAGAATATAACTATCGATCCATAAGTACGTATAATTTTGAAAGAATTTTCTTTCAACTCCTAAACGTTGAGGAGTTGTACCTTCCATCATCAGCGCATCCACATTAGATTATGATTATCAGACGCAAATAAATGAACAGCTTTGGAAAATATATGGAAAACGTAACAAGTGCCTGTAAAATTTGAGAGTTGTCCTCGATTTCCCTGGGATCCCATCATCAGATCCTGACTTAATGACAATGGGACCATTTCGGGAGTATACTCTTTTGAATACAAAAAAAATTGAAAATCGGTTCATTATTGACGGAGATATCCGCATTAATTAGCCGTAATACCCGCTTTATCTCAAATTCAATCCTAAGCCAGGTAAGAGTGACTATACTAACGCCAAATCCCACCGGCCGATCAGCCTGACCTCCTTTCTCCTGAAAACTATGGAGAAGATATGCGAGAGAGAGCTGTGGGATGGCGCTTTAAAAGCAACACCTCTTCATGCAAACCAACACGCAAACAGCGCGGGTAAGTCCACTGAATCTGCTCTTCATCTAGTAGTCAGCCGGATAGAAGAAGCGATACATCAGAAGGGCACCTGCCTGGGTACTTTCATAGATATCGAAGGAGCCTTCGATAAAACAAACTTCTCCAGCATCAGCGCCGCCCTCTCCCGTCACGGTGTGGAACAGGTACTGACAGACTGGATTACCAATATGCTTAGCAAAAGAGTAGTCCGCCTTGGAGTGGAGCAGCAGATGGCAGTGATAGCCAAGGGTTGTCCCCAAGGAGGAGTGCTATCGCCCCTCCTTTGGAATCTGGTGATTAATGACCTCATCGCGAAGCTCAATGCTAACCACTTTTACACAATTGGGTACGCAGACGATCTCGCCATCCTCATCTCGGGTAAGGTGACAGGGACAATCTGCAACCTCGCTCAGCAGGCGCTACGCATAGTTGAGCGATGGTGTGCTGAGTTCGATCTCTCAGTGAACCCCACAAAAACTGAACTAGTCATGTTTACCCAAAAACGAACGCTAGGCCCGCATCGCCTACCTAAGCTATTCGACACTGAGCTCCAGGTTACCAACGAGGTCAAATACCTGGGAGTTATCCTGGACAGTAAGTTAAATTGGAGCAGTCATCTTGACAACAAGCTAAACAGGGCCTGCATCACCTTTTGGCAGTGCAGGAGGATGATAGGTAAGAAGTGGGGCCTATCCCCCAAAATCATACTTTGGCTTTACTGTGCGGTAATCCGACCCATGATCACCTACGGGGCAGTGGTCTGGTGGCCCCGCACCAAATTAATAACAGCCATAAGCAAGCTGCAACGTATGGCTGCATGAGGACAACTCCGACCGCAGCCCTCGAAGCCATACTGGGGCTTCCGCCGCTCCACCTGTTCATTCAGCAGGAAGCAACGATGACGGCGGTGCGCCTCGATACGCTACAACTCTGGGGTAAGAAGTACACGCAGCATACTGCGGCACTATAGGGACTCCAAAGCGAATTCCCCCTGGTGAAAGCTGTAAACGATCGAGTACCCAAACAGTACGTATTCGATAAGAAATACAAAATCCAACTCCATGAGGATCACCGCTGCGAGGGACTTAGCCCTGCAGAAGTGCGGATCTTCACGGATGGATCCAAAACAGGTACTGGCACTGGAGCCGGAGTCTTCTCGGAGGATCTCAATATCCACTTAGCCGTACCTTTGGGGGCCCACAACACTGTCTTTCAGGCAGAATGCATGGGTATCACCCTGGCGGCATCAGCCATCTTGGCTCGGGAGGTAAAGGATCACTCTATCCGTATACTTTCTGACAGCATGGCGGTGCTGCTGGCATTAATGAGCCACACGGTCAATTCCGGGCTGATACACGAGTGCCACCAACGCCCGAACCAGGTAGGTAACCTAAACAATATAACCATTCAATGGATTAAAGGACATAGCGACTCCCGAGGCAACGATGCAGCGGACGAGCTCGGTCGAAGGGGCTCAAGCATGGCAGCGGTGGGACCAGAACCCATCGTGCCACTCCCTTTCGGTTATCTTCGCACGCTGGTAAGGAAACGTACCAGGGAACTTCACGCGAAGCTGTGGCTAGACCACGGCAAGTGCAGGCAGGCCAAGGAGGCGCTTCCCGCCATCGACAAGCACCTCTTTGTTATAGGAGTCACAGATAGTCCTCTGTGTCGAGCCTGCATGGAGGAAGAAGAAACAGCAGCCCACGTGCTCCTGCACTGTACGGGGGTTGCCCCATACAGGGCCAAGTACTTCGGTAATCCGGGTACTCTCCGCGAAATTGCCGGTAACACCAAGGGGTTGCTGGCTTTTCTCGGGGAGCTGGGGTGGATCGAATAAGATTTCCACCCGCACGCAAAATACGCGCTCAAGGCGTGGAGTTGCGGACACTAGCCCGATGCATCTAATCTAATCTAATCTACAACTAACGTCTAAAAGAAGTGTTTTGATATTTATTTTACTTGTATTTCTCACTATATTAGATATTTTCTGATCATATATTTGCTTATCTGCCAATAACAGTTTTCTTCACGAGTGTACATGTGTAAAAGTTTGCAGAGCCTATGTTCAGACCTGTCAAGATAATTTGTTTGAACTTTACATATAGTCCGGTCAAATTAGACTAAAAAATAGGGGTGAGGTTACAAAAATTCCCACTTGGCTGAATATTGGTAGGATTGTTCAATACACTATTATAAAGGAAATGTGAAAAGTCCTCATTGATCCGGCACGTGCAAAAAAATTTACTCGGGGTCAAAGGTCACACAAACAGGTTTTTCGCGATTTTCAGCAAAATGGTAAGTTTTATCATAAAATAAGCTCAGACAAAAATTGTAGATCAGATAATTATCTATAAAAAATGTCTAAATACTTTTTTTCCTAAGAGCCACCGTTTTTGAGATATAACGATTCAAAAAGTTGAAAGAGTTGTAATTCTTATAAATTAAACGCTTGAGTCACAGACAAGAACTGACTTTATTTGAATGAAACATACCTTACTACTACATAACCTATGGTAGATGGCGCTACTAGTTAACAATGTGTGATATTGTCGATATAGAACTGACATAAAATAACAGTAATCGTCATAATATGTATAAGTACACCAAGTATATACATCACTGAAGCCATAATAATATATAATAGGTGAAGATGTGGATTTACTCGTGTTACTCACTGCTCGAACTCCAATCGAAAAAACTATTTTTTTCTTAAAACCTGGAAAAGCTCAACAACAATTTGTATCTAACAACAATATGTCATCAAACAGTTTATCGACTTTTGCAAAGTGTCAAAATCATGCACTTTTTTTACATGCAATAACTGGTTGTGATTCAACATCTGCATTTTTCAGGAGAGGTAAAACAACTGTTTTTAAAATGTTTGAAAAACAAAATTTAGTTCAGTGTGCTGAAGTTTTTAAAAAGAGTAATTCAACTCCACAAGAAGTTATCACCAACGGAGTTTGCTTTCTTCTCGCTATGTATGGAGCTCCTAAAAAATTACGTGCTTAGATAAGTTCAGATATGCATGTTTCGTTAAAAATACTCGAAATAGCAGTTAGCATGTCTTCCTTCAACCTCAGCGGCTGCTCATCAACATCTTTTTCGGGTATATTACCAAGTTCAGGTGTGGCTTGGTAATCAGTTAGACCCAAAAGACCCCCAGTCTTTTGGAAGTTGGTTGACAATTCATTAGAGCCAGTTCAAACTTTACTTCCACCTGCACCAGAAAAACTACTAAACACCATTTTTTGCAACTGTAAAAAGGGATGTAGTGCTAAATGTGGTTGCAAAAAAGTTGGACTGTTTTGTTCTGTAGCATGTACAAACTGTCAAGGCCGGTCATGCTCCAATGTTGAATTGCCAACAATTGAAGATTCAACATACAATTTATTAACACCCAGAATGAAGAAGATAAACAAGAAGTAGAAGAAGAAAGAGAAGAAGAAGAAGAAGAACAAGAACAAGAGAAAGCAGAAGTTAATGATAATTTAGATTCAGATGGATAAATTTTCTTATTTTTTTTAATTTACACCCCTTTCATCATTTTCAACCCTTGTATCTATAGTTATTCAATAGTTTCAAATTGAACAGAATCATAAAAGATCAGTGGAATAGGCCTACCGGAGAAACCACATTAAAAAAACGCGCTAAGTACACTACCTCAAAGGTGGCGTGGAAACGTGTACATTTATGACGATTACAATTATTTCAACTTTTTGAATCGTTATATCTCTAAAACGGTGACTCTTACGAAAAAAAGTATTTAGACATTTTTATAGATAATTATCTGATCTATAATTTTTGTCTGAGCTAATTTTATGATAAAACTTACCATTTTGCTGAAAATCGCGAAAAACCCGATTTTGTGACTTTTGACCCCGAGTAAATTTTTTTGCACGTTTTTGATCGATGAGGACTTTTCACATTTCCTTTATAATAGTGTATTGAACAATCCTACCAATATTCAGCCAAGTGGGAATTTTTGTAACCTTGGATGTCTAAATTGACCGGACTAATAGTAGTACCTATTCATGTTTGAATCTTAAAAACTAAAAATTTATAAACATTACTAAATACACTTACAGCTTTAAATGCAGGAAATCCTGGTGGTGGCATGGAAAATGGTGTCATCATAGGCGGGAAACTCATGGGTGGTGGCATGCCAGGCATGGTTGGTGGCATACCAGGCACTGGAGGCATGCCAACTGATGTAGGCATAGGTGGAGGCAAGCCACCCAGCATAGAAGGGGGAATCAGTGGTCCCGAACCAATCAGACCAGGTGAACTGGTCCCTGAATTAGGCGGTTCCTGCAATAAAGAGATACAAACAATTATCAAGGATTATTTTAATGTGGATTAGAAATAATTAATAAATCTAATAAGTAAGCTCTTTACATTTATGGATAGTGACAAAGCCCCTAAGACGACCCACTGACCAAAATATGTAATACTTATCAAATAATCTATAACACTACACTTATATTTCTTGTCATAACCTAAAATACTTACCATAATCAGTTAGTTTTCGTATTTAATTGTATTATTAAGAGTAACACAGTGTAACACCCAAATTTTAATCAGTTATATTAACTTATATTAAATGAAATCAGCATCATTTCAGATTTTCAGGATAACACAATTAGTGACAATTCTTCAACCAAAGACAAGACACTGACAAATTGATAATCTGACAGTGTAGTTTTTTTTACCTACAAACCGGAGAACATAAATACAGATTAAAATAAAGTTGGTATAACTGTACTTTTATCCATCTACCAAACAAAGCATTAGCATTAAATTTTGACTTCATTTAATCTCATTGAATGAGTTTTTCATGAAATGATCATTCGATTATAAGATTAAATGAACTTAGAGGGTGGTTTTGATGTGTGCCTGTGGACGGTGACGTGAGTGGAGTAATGGGCTAGCTCACGGTCCGTGCGTCATAATATGACGATGACAAGCCGTGTCGACGGCGCGTTCATGTCCCACGCGCGCCTCAAAGAGCTGTCAGCAACATTGCAGGGGCAAGCATTGAGGTATAATGTACTAATATAATAATAATAATAATACCTCAATGGGGGCAAGTGCCGATGCCTGAAGGGACTGCGAGTTGTTCGATAGAGATAACGCGGCCCCGTAACACCAAGAGCTAAGAAGGAACATGGGTGGCTTTTAGTGAAAGTCTGGCAAGCGTCACTGCTTCGGAGAAGGAGGTGATGGCGTCCAATTCCCTCTCGTCTCGCCCCGGACCATGGCCTGAACCAGGGACAGGCGTGAGAGGTCGCCACCGCCAATCACCGCTACGATCTCGAGAACACGGCGGGGTTCCACCTAATCAGAGCAGACCTCCACTACAGTGTGCTCCGGCCGATCCTCGCAATGGGAGCATCCTCGACGGGCGTCTCCCCCTCCCGCCCGATTCGGTGCAAGCACCTCCCGGGGTACCGTCTATCTGGCAGAAACTTGAAGCTCCAAAAGGAGATGTTTCAATTCGGGCCAGGTATATACAAAACCTAGAAAAATTGTAAGAAAAGAGAGAATTCGGGAAAAAATACAGATAAATTGCATAAAAGTATATTTTGCATGTAAGAATTTAATATTTATCTATTATTTTTATGGACTTTCAATATAGCGTCTCGCCATTTAGATACTTTGCGGTTAAAAAAGAAAGCCAGTAAACCATCATCAAGGCATTTATTTATTAACTGGAATGAGCATGTGCAACTCACATAACCAATATTTTTGTATTTATATTTGGAACAGTTACCAAACTGCTACCAATGCAAAACACATTAGAAAGTGTTTCAATCTCTTTGATTCGCTGTCTGAAACCTACATTTATATGCAAAGAGATTTAAGACAGGTATAGAGCGAGCATTGAGACTTTTGCAATACAAATGTTTTCATCTCGTGCGTCTGTAGCGCCATATAGCCATAAATTAAAAAAACTTGAATCTATACAATTAATTCAGCTATTATTTATTTATTTATGCACAGTGTACACAGCATGGTTACACGCTAGGCTTAAAACTAGTGCATAACCCTGTTAGGGCGGACCCGGTAGATCAGATGCGCTAGTGTGACAGGGATGTGCTACAAATTATCGACAAATGATATCGATAACGTTTTATAGATTAATTTCATGATAACACGAAATTAATCTATAAAACGTTATCGATATCATTAAATAAATTCAAAGTGTATAAGGAAGCAATGAAATTATACGGGTTGTTTCAATGCTCACTAGCAACTTATTTAGAAATGCACCATAGTAAAGAAACTATACCCTCAAGAAAAGAGATAGAATGAATAGCATTAGATACTGTAGATGCTGTCAGTCACGTCTAAAAAAACAACTTTATCGTATAAAATATTTTTCGAATTACAATATTAACTTATATAACAATCATGCTAGTACAATCTCGTGTATTCACTTTTATAAACTTATGAAAATGATGAAGGCAAAATAACATCGAAACAAAAAAAAAGTCGAAAATAACTTTACTTTCGGTGACTTTGTATGTTTCATTGACTCTTTTGCCATCAACCTAACGTTCTGATTTAAAAAAAAACGATTCGAATAAAAGCTGGAATTTAACTAGGTTGTATTGTACGACTAAGTCAAATCAAAAAATCTCATTACTTCATTTGTAGAATACGGTACTGATCCTTTTTTAAAACTCTACGACCAGTCTATCCGAAGTGATCTTTGAAGCACTTGGAAGCCTCTTCGTTTCGGTTTTTTTGGACTAACTGCATTCATTTTTCACGTACTAGTATATCTAGACTACACTGTTCGAATTTTTGCCTCGAGAATAAAGTGTTTGGTTCCGATTTTTGTCGTGTTGTCCCGTCTATAGCTGTAATATTTTAATGTCTTTGCAACGAACAAACACTCCCATTTCTTATATGTACATAGACGATAAAGTGAGTAAATTAAGTTCCTCAAACAATGGTTTGCAACTTTCAATCGATTGTAACTTGGTAAACGATCGCAAGCATTTCTTCTGACCTTTAAAAGCAATGTCTCTGTCAGTGTAGTTGCCCCAGAAAATGATTCCATACCTAATGCTGGAAGCAACTTTTGCATTACCTATAAGCTTTTTTAAAAAAGAAAGAAGAAAGTACTTTGTAATCTTCTTATCTATCTTCTATATATATAAATATGAAACCCGTTTTCCGTTGTCACGACATAGCATGAAAACGGCTTGACCGATTTGGCTGTTTTTTTTTAAATGTTCGTTGAAGTTCAAGGATGGTTTTTACGGCGAGAAAAATTCGAATAATGGCCGGAAAAGCCCTAAAAACAGCCCTTTTCTTTTTCCCATACAAACGTTTTCTAACTAAAACGTAAAATCAATTTGAGCTTTAATACCGTACTATAAAGTTCAAGTGTTACTGGAGAGGTTCCGGGAAGGCAAAACAATTGAGTGACGTTCAGTTGTTCAGTCAACGAATGACAACTTCAAACAGACCATACGACATTATCACAATAATCACAAATAATTACTGTTTCTTTCCCAATAGAAAAACGATTTTTCAAATGGTGTTTGCGTATAATATAAAAATTAATTGCTGTTAGTTAGTCGCGCTAAAACTAGAGAACGGCTAGACCGATTTGTCTAATTTTGGTTTTGAAACATTTGTGGCAGTCCAGAGAAGGTGAAAAATTAGTAGTATGTAGGTAGGTAGGTGGTAGGTAGTTGGTACGTAGGCAGGCAAAAGGGCATTGCAACGCACGCGGGGTACAGCTATCTATACTATCTATACTAATATTATAAAGCTGAAGAGTTTGTTTGTTTGTTTGTTTGTTTGATTGTTTGTTTGTTTGAACGGGGTAAACTCTGGAAGTACTGGTTGGAATTGAAAAATACTTTTAGTGTTGGATAGTCCATTTATCGAGGAAGGCTTTAGGCTATATAACATCACGCTAAGACCAATAGGAGCGGAGCATAAATGAAAAATGTTGCAAAAACGGGAAAAGATATTCCTTTTTGAGAGCTTCCGTTGCGTGCGCTGCGAAAACGGTTCAAGTTACGTAAATATCATGTATGAAAGAATTGTTCCTCTTTAAAAGTTCTAAAAAAAAATCCGCAACAGCATATGTTTATCTTTTACGATTGACTCACTGTAACCATTTTTTTTATATTAAAATGTTAGGTTAAACAGAATTATATTTTGCGAAGCTTATTTAACCCATATGGTATTAATCTATATCTAAATAAATGTGTTTGCTAGCACGGAAATTTAATATAGAATATTTGTGCCTTTTACTCTATACAGTTTAAACATATATCTTAGAAGATATCGCAATGTAAAAATATACAGGCGACAAAATAATTAGCGCGTGGCAGTCATTCGGTCCGGTGCGGTAGGTACGTGGGGATTCTGGCCTCTGGGGGCTCCGGAGAAATTCAAATTCAAAATATTTACTGCACCATAATGTTTACAAGTACAAGGTGTAACTGTATATTAAACAGTAAGAGATACCTATAGTAATTTTTACTTTAATAATATAATCGAAGTCAATCTAAACTAATAGGTATTTTATAGAGGAAAGGTAAGATTTTTTGTTTGTTACGAGTACGATATAGCTCAATTTAATAAGTTGGATAGTCGATTTATCTAGAAAGGTTATAAGCTATATTATGTGTTGCAGACGAAGTTGCGTGGGTCAGCTAGTCTATACTAATATTATAAAGCTGAAGAGTTTGTTTGTTTGTTTGTTTGTTTGTTTGTTTGAACAGGGTAAACTCTGGAACTACTGGTTGGAATTGAAAAATTCTTTTAGTGTTAGATAGTCCATTTATCGAGGAAGGCTTTAGGCTATATAACATCACGCTACAATCAATAGGAGCGGAGCATAAATGAAAAATGTTGCAAAAACGGGAAAAGATATTCCTTTTTGAGAGCTTCCGTTGCGTGCGCTGCGAAAACGGTTTAAGTTACGCAAATATCATGTATCAAGGAATTGTTCCTCTTTAAAAGTTCTAAAAAAAAGTCCGCGACAGCATATGTCTATCTTTTAAGATTGACTCACTGTAACCATTTTTTACTATTAAAATGTTCGGTTATAAAGAATGATATTTTGCGAAGCTTATTTAACCCATATGGTATTAATCTATATCTAAATAGATGTGTTAATTAGCATAGAAATTTAATATAGAATATTTGTGCCCTTTACTCTATACAGTTTAAACAAATATCTTAGAAGATATCGCAATGTAAAAATATCCGCGCGACAAAATAATTACGCGTGCGGCAGTCATTCGGTCCGGTGCGGTAGGTTGGTGGGAGATTCTGGCCTCCGGGGACTCCGGAGAAATGCAAATTCAAAATAATTACTGATTACAAGGTACAAGGTGTTACTGTGTATTTAATAGTAAGAGATACCTATAGTAATTCATACTTTAATATAATCTAAACTAATATTATAAAGGGGAAAGATTCGTTTTTTTGTTTGTTACGATTTAACTCAATTTATGTTGACATTATTTGTTTTATGCTATATTATGTGACGCAGACGAAGTTGCATGGGTCAGCTAGTAGGTATTATAAAGAGGAAAGGTAAGATTTTTTGTTTGTTACGGGTACGTTTTAACTCAATTTAATAATTATGTTGGATAGTAGATTTATCGAGAAAGGTTATAAACTATATTATGTGACGCGGACGAAGTTGCGTGGGTCAGCTAGTATTATATAAAAATGAATAGCTGTTCGTTAGTCTCGCTAAAACTCGAGAACGGCTGGACCGATTTGGCTAATTATAGTGTTGAATTATTCGTGGAAGTCCAGGGAAGGTTTAAAAGGTGAGGAAGTGCTAGGTAGGTAGTCAGGGTAGTAGGTAGAGTGGTAGGTAGAGTAGTAGGTAGGGTAGTAAGTAGGATAGTAGAGTAGGTAGGGTAGTCGGTAGAGTAGTAGGTAGGGTAGTAAGTAGGTAGGGTAGTAGGTAGGTCGGGTAGTAGGTAGATAGGGTAGTAGGTAGGTAGGGTAGTAGGTAGGTAGGGTAGGAGGTAGTAGGTAGGTAGGTAGTTGGTACACAGGCAGGTAGTAGGTAGGAAAAAGTCCCATATAAATGTATAGGATAACAAAGTTAAAGTTACATTTTCAGCGAATTATTTGCACCGATTGATCTGAAATTTTGGACGTATTTGTACATCATCATCTGCCTAGCCTTTTCCCAACTATGTTAGGGTCGGCTTCCAGTCTAACTAGATGCAGCTGAATACCAGTATTTTACATGAAGCGACTGCCTATCTGACCTCCACAACCCAGTTAATACTGGGTAATACGATACCCTTAGGTAAGACTGGTTGTCAGACTTTCAGGTTTACTGACTACCTGTCACGACTGCCAAAGATCTAAATATGGCAGCCGGGACCAACAGCTTAACGTGCTTTCCGAGGCACGGAGGAAACTCGGTATGTCGGGCGGTCACCCATCCACAGACCGACCTAGGCAAGCACAGCTTTACCTCAAGATCGACCCGAGTGGCAGTTCTTATTAAGCCACGAGCTCCTGGACGTATTTGTACATCGCCAAACAATGCAATATTATTATGACATGGAGCTGATCTGATGATGGAGCTGGAAGTTGGCCATAGGAACTCCGTTATAAAACGACGCAACCCCATCGAGTTTGGGCTCGTTTGATTCGTCTTGACGAGTACTTTGTATTTAGATTATGTCCAGAATCTGATGATGAAACTGGAAGGTGGCCGTAGGAACTCCATTTTAGGATGTCATAACCCCATCGAGTTTGGGCTCGTTTGATTCGTCTTGATGAGTACTTCGTCTTAAGATTGCGTTCAGGGTCTGATGATGAAGCTGGAAGTTGGCCACAGGATATCCATTTTAGAATGTCATAATCCCATCGAGTTTTGGACTCGTTTGATTCGTCTTGACGAGTACTTCGTCTTTAGATTGCGTCCACGGTCTGGTGATGGAACTGGAAGGTGGCTAGAGGAACTCCATTTTAGAATGTCATAATCCCATCCAGTTTGGACTCGTTTGATTCGTCTTGACGAGTACTTTGTCTTTAGATGGTGGTCAGGGTCTGTTGATGGAGGTGGATGGTGACCATAGGAATTCCGTTGTTAGGTGACCTAACTCCATCGAGTTTGGACTAGTTTGATTCACCTTGTCAAGTACTTTGTTTTTAGATTATGTCCAGGTTCTGATGATGTAGCTGAAAGGCGGCCACAGGAATTCTGTTATAAAACGACATAATCTCATCGAGTTTGAGCTCGTTTGATTTGTTTTGACGAGTACTCTGTCTTTAGATGGTACGCAGGGTCTGATGATGGAGCTAGTTGGTGACCATTGAATTTCCGTTATAGAACGACATAACCCATAGAGTTTAGACTCATTTGATTCGTCTTGACGAGTAGTTTGTCTTTAGATCGTTTCCAGGGTTTGTTGATGAAGATGGAAGGTGGCCATAGGAATTTCGTTATTAACGACTTAACACCGTCGAGTTTGGACTCGTTTGACTCGGCTTGTCGAGTACTTTAGCAGTTCTTCAAATCGATGAATAAGACTGCTAAAAGTTCGAAAAATCTAGTATTGTTGATTCATTATAAGTATCTACAAAAATAAATGAGATCCCACTAAAAACAAAACTTGGCCAATGTGATGGCGATTAGCCATTAGAATGTGGTATTTAATATTGGCGAATGCGATGCTATGGCCAAGTCAATCTATTTATTTAAAACATCAAATATTTTAAATACCTATTGATATGGTCACTATAAGATGTAGTTAGGTTAGCTTATTACGTAATAACTTAAGATATAAGGTCCTATAAGTAGGGCCTGAATAAATTAACTGACTTGGTATTACATGGATCTGACTACTTTTTACGGTAGAAGAACTGAGTTGTGCGACTTGGTTTTTTACAAGTATTGTTTTTAGTGGGATTTAACTTACTGTCCAGGATAACTCCCTGCTATTTGACCTCGTGTTACCTGGAGCTCAGTATCGAATAGCTTCGGTAGGCGATGAGGGCCTAGCATTCGTTTTTGAGTGAACATGACTAGTTCAGTTTTCGTGGGGTTCACTAAGAGGTCGAACTCAGCACCATCGCTCAACTATGCGTAACGCCTGCTGAGCGACGTTGCAGATTGTCCCCGTCACATTCCCTGAGATGAGGATGGCGAGGTCATCTGCGTACCCAATAGTGTAAAAGTGGTGAGCATTGAGCTTCGCGATGAGGTCATTAATCACCAGATTCCAGAGGAGGGGCTACGGTATGAGTAACCGTTTTAGTTGTGACCAAGTGTTAGACCTGTGTGCACGCAAAATAATTACCAATTGTTATAATTTTTTATACAATTTATAACGTGTAAAAATACCTTCATGCGCGGTTAAGTGGTGTGGGAAACATTCCAAGACATCGAGTTACAAAAAGGATGGCACAACTTTTCATCAATAAGTAAATATTACGAATTTTTTTTTTATTTTAATCAAATTATGAGCCACCGCAGGGGTCTATTTTGGGTGAACGAGCACAAAGATGAGTCTCGCGTTGATGTCTTTTGGAAAAGTACCTTTCTTTTATTAGGCAATTCTAATATGTTTGTCCCTTTCTTTCCCTTTGTATTTTTATCGTAAAAATCTGTGCTGTTACCTTTTATGGCAGAATTCTATATCGATAAAAATAAAATTAAACTTAATATAATTTTTATTTAATTCAGATACTGTCATTATCTACTTTTAACCGACTTTAAAAAATGGCGGTACCTAGTTCTCAGTTTTTACATTCTTCTCAAATAAATATTTCTGTTAAATTAAATGTTAATGTTTCATAATACCTCGCATCATTTTTTATTTTCTTCTTTATAATACTTAAAATACTTATATTTTTCTGAGTTCAACAATAAGGAAGAAAGAAGTAGTAGACCCGGAAATTGTAGACCTAACTCCACGTAAACGCAAAATGAAACGACACATAGATCATCTTCTAATAATTATATTCTCTTAATAAAAAAAAAGAAAGATGTCTAGACGTCTTTCTTCTTTGAAGCCTCTTGAGGCTTCAAGATAATACTGGCGGTAAGTCCCCTCTTTGAGGAGTGACTGGAGAGGTGCCACGGCGCCCTCACCTTCCGTGTGACGCGGGTACTCACCGGACACGGTTGTTTTGGGAGGTACCTGTACCGAACGGGCGGGAGGAAACGCACGGATGTCACCATTGTGAGGATCGGCCGGAGGACACGGTGGAGCACACCGTGGAGGTCTGCCCCGCTTGGGCGGAACCCCGCCGTGTTCTCGTAGCGGCGATCGGCGGCGGCGAACTCTCGCGTCCGGCCCTGGTGCAAGCCATGGTCCGGAGCGAGGAGGAATGGGACGCCGTCGCCTCCTTTTGCGAAGCAGTGATGCTAGCGAAGGAGGTGGCAGAACGTGAGAGGGAAAGAACCTCTCGTTCCAGCCGCCGCGGGATGCGCTCCGGGCGTCGGGGGCCAAGTGATGGCTTTCGGCCACCGTAGACGCGGGCCTGTGGACGGTGAGCGATGGGCTAGCTCGCCGTCCGTCCGTCTTGTGACGACGACAGGCCGTGTCGAAGGCGCGTTCGTGTTCCACGCGCGCCTCAAAGAGCTGTCAGCAACATGGAGCGGGCCCCCCCAAGGGCCGACGCCCGTCGGGGCTGCGGGTTGTTCGCAAGAGATACCGCAGCCTCGGCGCAAGGGCTAAGAAGGAACATGGGTGGTTTTTAGTCAGTAGAAGTCTGACACTCCCTTTCGCTCTGCCCAGAGCGGGAGGGGTTATTTGATGATTTCCCAGACCCCAAAAAAAAAAAATAGATTATTAGTTAAAAAAAATGCGAGCCTGAAAGATAATAACAAGATACTTGTTTTTCTTTTTGTAATTGACTGATTTTAATTAAATAGTATTTTGTCATTTTTATTGAGTATTTTTTATGATATTAAAATCCATTTTATCGATATCGACTATTTTCCCAAAATCAAGTAAGGCAATCCCTACCTAGGCATACCTACGCAACTTGACCTTGAACTGACCAATTGCAGCCACGTATTCTTCCTCATCCCCCGACCCGCGGTAGTGAGTTGTGTACTTAGAAGAAATCGGCTTACACGCTCTCTAGTGGTTTAATACTCTATGGGCCGACCACTAGATGAAGAGTGGATTCTGTGGACTTACCCGCGCTGTAGGCGTGTTGGTGTTGATTTGCGCTAGGAGGTATTGCTTTTAAAACGCCATCCCTCAGCTCTCTCTCGCATATCTTCTCCATGGTTTTCAGGAGAAAAGAGGTCAGGCTGAAGCGGCCAAGTGTGAGTCGAACTCGCACATGAAGGGTTCGGTACCGTCGTAGTAGGGTCGTAGTAACAAATAATAGAAATTAAAGGGGGCTTTCCTTTAATTTTTATTATTTGTTGTTGAAGCAGCAATAGAAATACCTACACATTTTGTGATAAGTTTGTTTTTCATAATATTTATCCGAAAATCTATGAGATTTCGGTAGACTGGTCATTTTTGCGTACGAAAATATTATTTTTATGGGTCCTGAATAAATAATAAATATATTATGACACACACACAAACACACAAATGACAAAAACACACAAATGTTATTAGTATGTATATTTAGGTTAAGGTATTTGTCTATGGGTCTTTGTTACCTGAAAATAAATGTATTCTATTCTATTATAATAATATATAAAAAAATAATTACGGTCTAGAAAATATATACTCTCGCACAAAGACAGACATAATACTACGGATTGTATAATGAACAGTGGGAAAAAGCGTCCCAACCCTTGTACAACTTTCTCCTACATACCAAATGAAAGAGCGTGAAAATAAATCATTTTGTGTAAAAAAATGTGTAAAAAAAGTGGGAAAAAAGTTATTCACCGATAAAGATAGAAAATGTTGGAAAACATAATATATATATTTTTTTTCATCAAACCAACTTCAGTGTGTCTATTGATCCCGTCGGGGCTGCGGGTTGTTCGCAAGAGATACCGCGGCCTCGACATGAAGGGCTAAGAAGGAACATGGGTGGTTTTTAGTCAGTAGAAGTTTGACACTCCCTTTCGCTCTGCCCAAGAGCGGGAGGGGTTATTTGATGATTTTCCACCCGGAAGAAAAAAAAAAGTGTGTCTATTGATAGGTCTTTAAAAATGACATTGAGGTTTCTGAAACCATTTTTCCTCAAAGTCAAAAGTTCGAACGTGGCAAAAAGTGCCCCCCCCCCCTCTGTAACTGTAACCCTCTGTCTGTTTAAACCAAGAGAGTCATCATCATCTGCCTAGCCTTTTCTATCTATATGGCAGCCGGGACCAACAGCATAACGTGCTTTCCGAGGCACGGAGGAAACTCGGTATGTCGTGCGGTCACCCATCCACAGATCGACCTAGGCAAGCACAGCTTTACTTAAAGATCGACCCGAGTGGCAGTTCTTATTAAGCCACGAGCTCCTCATTTTAAACCAAGAGAGTGAAAAATCTAAAAAAAACATAATTATGTTGAAGATCGTATTGAAAACTTTAAACCAAAATAACAAACGAGGACGAGATTGAAATATAGTTAGTAGGTTTTGAGACATAGCACATTTAAAAAACCGCAAATATATCTTTGTCATTCATACAAACACTGTGAAAAACAAACTTATCACAAAATGAGTATTTCTGTCGCTGCTACAATGGTACGGAACCCTTCATGTGCAAGTCCGACTTGCACTGGACCAGTTTTTATAATAGGAAACTGCACAAAAGCCCATTTTTAGATAACACTTGTTTCGCGGGCTACCCGGTCCCGGCCTAACTTTCGTAAGGAAAAATGCGTGAAGTAGAAGTAATACCTAATCAATCCATGCATCAGAGAGCTTGAAACTTTGAATTTATTCTTTTTGATATGACACAATTGACATACGCTGTCAAGACAATGTTGTTTCTTGAAACTTCAAGAGGTAGAGAATAGAAATAATAGAACAACGGATAGTTAACAGATTTTCTTTTTGAACACAAAGTTTTCTTACATAATTTAATAATGAGAATACAAATATGATTTCACTTGTGGCCAAAATTATCAATATATTTGCTACCAGTCTTCAAACTGTTCTACTTTTAGCATCATTTACAGGAAAATTAATAGTTTCAACTGTAACATGGATCTTTTCGATAATACTGAGCACTCTCAAAAGCTTACAGTTATTTTTTCAAATTGTATATGAAGACAATGTATCCGTATTTACTGAAGAAATACCGGCTTCTGCCCATGGAATTATTGAAGCATTTATCAATCAATTAACTTGCATCCAAGATGGAGTTGTTCATATCTGTAACATTATATATTTAAAATTCATTGGAGTGTTATCTACGGCTAATTGGTTAACTCGATCAGTTATTGTGATGTTAAGTGAAGTGTTGACTTTAGTTAAGAATTCTGTGATATTTGTTGGAGACACTGCATGGCTTATAGTCACATTTGTTCCTATACATCTTCCACAATTGTTAAGGGCAGTGTTTAAGTATATTGGCCATGTGATAGGAAGTGTAATTGTAGATGCCTATATGACATTGTTAAAATTCACCAATTATTTAACAGAAGTGCCTTTACAGTCTTTTATGGGAATCACAAGTGCTATAATAATTGTGCGCTTGTGTGTGCATTTTAGGGAAACTATAGTTATTCAAATGACCATGTTATATTGGTCATTAGTAAGAAATATTTTGTATTTATACTATGTACTTTTTAATTATTTTACCAACTCCGAAGTTGGTATAATAACACAAATGACTGGTGGGCAAGGCTTAGAATCTAGACAAAGTAACTATAGTTCCTCATCTATTGACGATGCTGCAAATGCCGCTGACTCGCTTTGTGTAATATGTCAAGAGCAGCAAAAATGTGTACTGACACTGCCATGTCGCCATGTCTGCTTGTGCACAGATTGTTGTAGACGCTTGTATGGATATCAGCGCACTTGCCCCATTTGCAGGACATTTATTTATCATACAGTAACGGTGTATTTGTGACATTCAGATATCATTTTAGTATGCATTCTCTGCTTACATTCCTTGTGTTCAAAGTCTTAACTTTGTATCAGTAATGATTGAATTTTGGGTTTAATAAACATTGTTGTTAAAAGGATGTGCAGAAGTTATGGAGTGCAATTTTTTATTGAAATGCTTTTACTTGGAGTTTATGTTATATATTGCAAATAAAACAGTTGTACTTTATTTTGAGATACATTATTTTATTAATTAATTATTTTTTTTTATGTAAGTAAACTGTACTTCATTCAGAGCCATCATGGCTCTGAGCTATGAGAATATATTTGTTTTTTTTTTATAAGAATCTAATAATGAAATCTAATTAAAGAATAGGGATGTTTCCTGACTAAAAACAAATAAGATTCTGTTTAGTTTGTCAGTTAGATTATCGAAAAATAATAATATTGGATACGTGTTTTGTGTTTTATCAAATTGATGAAGATAAATTAATGTGTCAAAGATCATAAGTGGGGGCTTGTGATGTCCCTTTCCCGAAAAAAATGTAACACAATGTGACACCACATGAGTTTTCAAAGCACTGCATCGTTTTCATTTTTTAATTACGTGAAAAAAGAAAAAATATGTGTCCAATATTTTATGGAAATCTATCTGACAGACTAATTAGAATTTTTTTTGTCAACTACCTATTCTACATACAAAGAAATAAAGCTTGTTCTTAGTCATCAGTAAGTCATATTAATTTGTATTGATTACAAATGTGTATGAAGTTGGAAGTCTGATATAACTTGACCATGCTAATAGTAGCTGTAGTATTAAAGACTTACTTTACAAGTACAAAACATGAATATTATATCTTACACATTTAACTAAATGTTGCAACTTCACAATATAAAAAGCACATTAAATGTAAAGACTAGGTTGAACTTGAATAAATTATTATGTCATTAACGTTTTCAGGTACCAATGATGGCTAGAATAAAGGTAAAATACTGATTTAAAAAATTCGCTTTTTTGTTTACCATCAGGTTTGCCACTAAAAACTTGCATAGAATCTGTAGGTGACTCTATATCGTCGCCATTCGTCGCTGTTATTTCAAAAAGTCGTACCTATGATAAATTATTGTTTTTTTTTTTTTAACTGTGTGCTATAAACGGAACGCAATCTTTCATGTGTCAAAGTAAGTAATGTTCGACTTGTTCGACAATATTGGACACTACACAATGACAATATTATTCAAAATTTCAAACAATCACAGAAAAAAAATAGTTTTTTTGTGTTTTCTGGAAAACTGATTTCTTAGACGACTTTTTGAAATGACGGCGAAGATAATAATATGTTATATCTACATTTATGAAGGCATACAAACATAATACAATTTACAAGTTATTATCTAATCAAGCTTTAAAATAATGTTAAAATAGGGATGTTTCCTGACAAAAAAAAATTAAAATCTGTTTAGTCCGTCAGTTAGATTATCGTAATAATATTGGATAGGTACCTACCTACGTGTTTTTTGTTTAAAGTTTATTCAAATTAATAAAAATTGACGAAGATAAAACGCGTCAAAGATCTTATGTGGGGGGCTTTTGATTTGACAACACTGGCCGGTAAATATTTGTATGTGACGTCACACGAGTTTTCGAAAGACTATTTTTTTGTTTGTGAAAAAAGAAAAAATAAGTGTCCAATATTTAATTTCTTGGAAATGTATCTGACGGACTAATTAGATTCACATATAAAGTTACAAAACATTTAAATACCTTATAACTAAACTTAAAAGAGTATGTGATTTCTATGAATGTACACTGGGTGCTGCCACCTTTTTTAAAATGAATGATGAATGTCTTGTGTATTAAAAATATTGTTTACAATCATTGTGAAGAGGAGTACATTCTATGCCTGTCTTATACGGGAGTTTAATGCATATGTCTCAGATTCTCTCGCTTCTACAGTGTGTAAATTCAGAGCACTTCTCCTATGTCTAGCATTAAGATTTAAATCTTTTAATGATATTTGAAAATCTTTAAATGCATTTAACATAAAAACAGCTGTAATGACCACAAGGAAACCACATAAGCATCCTATGATATCAGGAGTACTCATATGATCCCATTCTTTAAACAATATACCTGAAGCAATTATAACTAATATTGTAAACATGACATAGTACACAGGAGTAACAATACTTGTATTAAATATGTCTAGGGACTTATTTAAATAATTCATCTGAATCATGATACATATGACAGCAGTAGCAAATAATAGCCAAAAAATGTAGTTTGTAAAATTGTTTGCATTTCCAGAAAAACTTTCCCTTACACCTAAAGCTACTGCTTTGCAAAATACTACAGTCAGACTACCAATAGAAGAACAGAGTAACAAGTAAACTGCTATATTTGTATTTCCAAACCTTGGTATAAAAACTACTTTTATAATAAAACACATAAAAAATATTGTTCCAACATACGTCAGAAATAAATAATCAAATAACTTATCTACTAACTCACTAAAAGCTGTGATTTCTTCTGATTTTGGTGAATGAATCACAAATATTATTGATCCAATAATACAAAGAAAGCATCCAATCTGTAATAGAAATGTTAATCTATTAGAGTTGTCACCATGTCAGACAGCTACTGTTTTTTATTTAATTTGTGCATTTAGAAAACTTACTTTTCCAATGAAATTAAGTTTCTCATTTAGAAACTTGGAAGAAAGCACTGCTGCTACAAGTACACTAAGGGCACCTAATGGAGTCACCAGTGCTGCAGGAGCAAATGCATATGCCAGAAGATTGGCTGCTTCACCAATGCCCACTGCAAATAATTTATTATTAGTAAAAATTAATTAATTCATGTCTTATCAGACTTTAAATAGTGTATAGAGTCAAAATCAGAGGTATTTTTTTTTACGTTTATAATAATTCAGAACAAAAAACAAAGCCATTCTCAGAATCTATGCAATCTGACCTATTCGGCTGCATCTGGTTACACTGGAAACTGACCCCAACATAGTTGGAAAAAGGCTAGGCAGATGATGATGAGGTCTCTTTGACTACATTGTTGTTTGAAGGGCTTAACAGTTTTCTTCCACACATTCTATCATACCTCATAATATTATACCTACTTACATTAAGTTTATAGTTACCTACTTGTTATCAGACCAAGCCACCACAGCCATTGTTTTAAGTAAGCAAACCCACCCGCCGATGCCCGAACATTTCCCGAGGCTTGTAGTTTTTTTAAAGCAACTTTTTTAATAATAAAACTAGACCCGATAAAAACACTAGATGATATAGCAAGACTTAACCCTATTGTAAAGTAGTTATTATTGTAATTCTGGCCGTTTATTATTAAATTAGAGGTCTTCATTGTAGCACGTTTTTTACCCACTAATATTCATCCTAGCTAAAATATATGAATCATAAACGAGGTAAGTTCTTATCAGGTAGATACGAGATAGGTACCTCTATCAGAAATTTACCATGGTATTAAATACTGACCAAAGAATAACAATGTAAATTCAATTTAAAGTTTCCCTACTTAGATTAGAAACCTAAGTGGAATAGCTACAATAGCAATAGTTTATTTAAATACGGTTTTTTAACAATGTTATTGTTAGCATAGCATCGCCAAGATCTAAAAGTTAGTTTGACAACGGACTCGGAGTGTCGGAGGCAGGGTTGCCAATGCTAATTTATCCAATTTCCTAAAAATCCTGATCGAAATCCCCAAATTTGGGGTCAAAAATTCGCTGATTCCCCACGAATTCCCCTCAAAAGTTTCTTAGGAAATTAAACTATAGGTATTCAATTATTTAAATAACCTTTTTTGTTTATCTTTCAACATTTTTTCCATATTTTTGTCGAAAGCATTTTGATCGAAGGTTAACCTTAAATTTTACACTGCTACCCAATTTTTAATAAATTCCCATGCCGCCATAAATGATACAATACAACAGTATCTATCTGTATTTAGTCGATTGCGGTTTTAAGTTTTTATATTTTTAAGAACACAAACAACTGATAAACTAGGAAAGTGCTATACATATTGATTCTAAAAATGTCGATGTCGATACTACATGATAAAAATATACCGACGCAAATAAGATATAAAATCCTCGCATTTTCCCCACATAATGCCAATCCCCAATCAACTAGAAATTCCCCGTAGTTTGGGGAATTCCCCACAAATCGGCAAAGCTGGTCGGAGGTGAGTTGAGCTGTGACCACAGAAAATGTATTAGTTGTGACAGACAGACTATCAGCAGCACAGAACATAATATTATATACTGCTTAGCAAAAAAGAGTAGAAAATCAGGGGGGCGCCACTGTGCGGTTCATATGGCAAACCGTTGTGACCGTATAGCGTACAACCTATCGTCTTGATACTTTTGTTACTATTTTCTTTCTTTATACATAAATATAATTTATTTATTAAAATCAATAAGTATCATTTAATTGAACCAAAATGTATTTTCCTTATGTAACTACCTAGACATAAATATATGCTAGTAGTACTGTTTTTAAATTTTCTGGGATTAAAAAAAGACGTAGAAATAATGTTATTATAATTTATTCTAATTCTAAAAATTTTCCTCGAAATATTCCACCCCCTCCATGTCATCGGAGTCTTGGCTTGAGTTAGCCGTATATTCATCTGAATCATTCTCCGATTCAGAGGAACTACTCTCGTCTTCGAGGTTTATTACTATTCACTCAAAGTCTTCGTACATAGTCAGTTCCCGACCGTAATAATCTTTTTAAATTTTAAATACATGCTGGCATGAATTCTTCTAATCCTCCTCCGTAATTGATTAGAATGCGCGCTCAGCTGCTTCCTATAAAGACGAAACATTTGATTAAACCTCCATCATTAAGAAACAAGTAAACCATCAATATAACCTCTCTCAATATTATACTTTAATAAGTCGAACTGTACCTTTATGCCGATCGAGCCCACATTTTGGGTTGCAATTTTATGTTTCGCTAATCCCCAAATCAGCTCAATCGGATTCAGATCACAGTGGTAAGGTGGAAATCTTACCACTGTATGCCCATGCTCAAGTTATGTAGTAATAGAATTTTAAATTTACATATTGCAAAGTACGCCACTCAAGTATCAACATTAATGTGACGCGCTATACCAAAGAATGTTAGACAAAATGTAAATATAAACTATGTGCTCGATGATTATTGTTCAAAATTCCACTTATTTCGTTTGCAAGTAATTCAAAACAGAATGGTGTTCATCAATTAACACTTAATTCATCTAAAAACAACAAAACAAACAGTTACATACCTTTCATTTCAGCGGTTCTTAAGTAAACATCGTTGAGATCCAAGGTCCCAAGGAACTTCTAGGTAAAGCTTTAAGTACCTTTACGTTTCTTGTTGAGATCCAAACGTCATAAGTTTTTATATGTTGCCAGCAAACAATAAAATAAGTTACGTTTCTAGACTTTTTTGCCAAGCTGTACGTAGGGATTCTGGCCTCCGGGGGCTCCGGAGAAATTAAAATCCAAAATATTTACTGCTCTATAATATTTACAAGTACAAGGTGTTACTGTATATTTAACAGTAGGTAAGTGATACCTATAGTAATTGTCACTTTAATAATATAATCGAAGCCAATCTAAAGTAAAAGGTATTATAGAGAGGAAAGGTAAGATTTTTTGTTTGTTAACTTACGAGTACGATTTAACTCAATTTAATATGTTGAATAGTCGATTTATCGAAAAAGGTTTTATGCTATATTATGTGTTGCAGACAAAATTGCGTGGGTCAGCTAGTACTTAATAAGGTGGTTCAATGTGAAATAAGGTGGTATATCGATTTATCGAGAAAGGTATATTATGTGTCGCAGATGAAGTTGCGTGGGTCAGCTAGTGTTAAACAAATCCACACTCAAGTTGTGTCACAACAGAAGGCGCGCTACACACTAAAAAAACGTCCTAATTTGCAAGGAACTTGCTTGAGATCTTTTATCTTATGGAATCGCCTACAATGATATACTCAGAAGGTCGTCTTTATCCATTTGGAAGATCTGGGCTACTAATTGACAATAATGCAGCCTTTGTAGGTGGTAAATTGTAGTACCCTGCGTCCCTGCCTGGGATAAGAGTTAGCTTTATTTTGCCGGCCACTATTTTTTTTTTTTAAACGTTGCCCCACACTTGGAATTTCTCCTGTATCGTGGGTGCGTTCACAAAACTTTAAACTCACATACATACACAAATACCCAGACCCGAAAGAACTATCTGTAGGCCATACAAATATTTGGGACGAAGTTTGGAGACGACCCGGACGGAAAGATACGCTCAGTGTAACATTGTCGGAAGAGAGTCATATGGTGGAGGGTCAGTGATGGTAAGGGGCGGAGTGATGGTAAGGGGCGGCATTTGCATAGCGGCACGAACGGAGTTACACATCGTAGAAAATGGATCCCTGACAGCGGCTCGGTACGTAAACGACATCTTAGAACCGATTGTCGTGCCCTATGCCCCATAATATGGGGCATAGGGCAAATTATCTCCAATATATTATATTGGAGATAATTTTCAATCAATGCAGGACAATACGCAGCCCCACACTGCAGCGATAGTTTTGGGGTATCTTCGAGTGGTCGAAATTGACGTTTTGCCGTGGCCAGCACACTCGCCAGACTTAAATCCCATCGAACATGTTTGGGATAAGCTCGGCTAACAAGTAAAACAGCGGGATCTAACACCAACAAACTTACGGGATCTGAAAAGGTTACTGGAAGAAGAGTGGAATCGAATACCACAAGATTTCATTGATAACTTTATCAAAAGCATGCCGAGAAGATTGCAGGCAGTTTTAACAGTTAGAGGGGGTAACACCAAATACCGAATGTAAAAACACTCGACAAAAAGTTTTCGTTATGTCGTACAACTTAAATATTCTTGTCATAACAGCTGTATAAAAAAGTATAAAACGTAATACAAAGCCATAGAGTATAATATTATGGAAATCGTTTTTGATTTAGTACTTACATCAAACTAACTCAAAAACTACTTTTTAGGGGGAACATAAGGCGACTTTATTTGTTAGGGTTCTGTACCTCAAAACGAAAAACGGGACCCTTATAGGATCACTCATGTGTCTGTGTGTCTGTCTGTCCACCCATTCCCATTGAAAACGATACAGAAAATTTGTTCACACAATAACACAACACATACAGTTTAAGGGAAAACCTATATGTAAGAAGTCTATGGTGCAAAAAAATATGAAAAATCTCTCAATATCTGCTACAATGGTTTGGAACCCTTCATGTGCAAGTCCGACTTACACTTGGCCAGTTTTTGCATTTAACCCTACTCTATGAATATGTTGAGTTACCAGATGGTTACCAGTAACCCTGGTTATCACCTTTTGTTCGAAATTCTTTTGGCCTAGCTCACCAATATAAGGCCGATTTTGTTTAGTGGCAACAAGAAATGCAAATGACATATTGACACGTAGACACGTCATCAATAGCTTTGAAAACAGCTGGCTGTCAGGGATAAAATATTTATTTGATTATTTCTTTTGTAATACGTTATTCCATAGCTATTGATTTAACGTCAGTTTACTCAGTGAAGAATCTACGAAGTAAATATACATTTTACCGAAAATACTAAAGAATGCGATGCTCCCTCGTCGGCGAAACATCGGAGGTGTGACAGAGCGACTTTTGGAAAACGATCTAGCTACCTATGATAAATTAGACAAAAAGGGGGCTCAACCATCGAATATCAATTCAAGTATTTTCAATCCGTTCCCAAAGAATCAAGTGAAGCAAGTACATTCAAATCATATAGCAGAACTAGATATAACATTTGAAATTCTTGAAGAGTTTGTGTTCGAGCCCGTGATGGCTGCTAGAGATAGAACCAATGAGTTCATATCGGCTGTACGAAGCCTGCAGGGTAGAACTCTGGCTAGACCAGTTGTCAGAGATGAGCGGAAAGCTCAAATGCTAGAGACATACTCCCAATTTATGGGCATGGCAAAAGTTATTAGTAAAAACATTACAAGTACTTATGCCAAACTTGAGAAATTAGCAATGTGTGAGTATAATAAGTTTTTGTGTGACTTATCTTTAATTATAACACCACAATCAATAATGGTTAACTCTTTTATGTTGTTTCTATTTCAATAGTGGCCAAGAAGAAATCTTTGTTTGATGATCGACCAACAGAGATACAAGAGTTGACATACATAATTAAGGGTGACTTGAGCTCCTTGAATCAACAAATTGCTAGACTGGGTGAGATGCCGAGGGGTCGCCGCAGTATGCACAGTCACTCATCTAGTGTAGTGCTTGCTTTGCAATCACGTTTAGCTTCAATGAGTAATCAATTTAAACAGGTAAAAACATTTATTCAAAACACAGTGTGTAAGTTTGTGCAAGAACTGACACCATTCTTGAGAGAGCCGTGTGTTTTGTATAATTACTTTATTATAACTGTTTTGTTTGTACTTACAACTGATTGACCAATTGAAAGTTTATGCCAGAACATGTCTTGTGTCATGAGAAGTATAATGATGATTGATGAGTAATAAATATATTAAAAGTTGATGAATCATTATTATTATTTTGTTAAGAGCAGTTTAAATGAAGTATTTGTAGTAACTGATAAATTGACTCTTTGATAACTAGATTAAATGATTAATTTTTTCCTCAATATTCTTTTTTAGGTTCTTGAGGTTCGATCTGAAAACTTAAAACATCAAAATAACAGACGAGAACAGTTTTCAAGAGTGGGTCCATTAGTTAAAGAGGTCCCATCACTCTTGCAACAGGATGATGTTAGTATAGACTTGGGAGATGCACCTAGTATTCAAACACAACAGCTAGCATTGCGAGATGACTCCGACACATATGTGCAACAAAGGGCTGAAACCATGCACAATATTGAGAGTACTATTGTTGAGTTAGGGGGCATATTTCAACAGCTAGCACACATGGTGAAGGAACAAGATGAAGCAATTGGAAGAATTGATGCAAATATTCAAGAAGCAGAAATGAATGTTGAAGCTGGTCACAGAGAAATCATGAAATACTTTCAAAGTGTCACAGGCAATAGAGCCTTAATGTTTAAAATTTTTGGTGTCTTGATATTCTTTTTTATCTTCTTTGTAGTGGTAATGGCTTAAATTTATATAATTTTGTTATAAAATTTTATGTAAATGTTATTTTGTAATAACTAACAGCAGATTACTTGAATAGTGTATCCCTTTAACATAAGGAAGACATTTATGTGTAAAGATAACTAGTGTCCAACTAAAGGTTGATTTCTGGCTAAAGCCGATTAATCGGCTATCGCCAAAACCGAAGGTCTAATAATCGTAAAAGTTCGTTAAATTCCGGCGCTTGCTGGAAGGAAACCTTCGGCTTCGCCCAAAAATTCGTCCCATTTTCGCCGAAGCGTTAGCTTCGGTCTGACACTAAAGATTACCTATGCTAATCTTGCACTCCAAATAAGTACCTATGGGTTTCCTAGGTACTTGAAGTAATTGTAGATTATCAAATGCTTGAAACCAACATTGAATAATTCTACATTCAATTAAAACCAATTCGTGGTTCTTGTCGTTCGAGAAATCGCGATTTTGGCGCATCGAGGTAGGTACTGAACAACCACATTCATAATATCGGCTTTATTATTTGCTTGCTTAGGCATTTTATGACATAATGCGGTGCTGAAACATAGACATTATGATAGTAAAACTAACGTCAGTCGACTTCATTCAAGTATGGAATCCCATACCTAGGTGTTTTATGAAACCGTTAAAAATGTGTACCTAGTTGAGCATTACGTATAATAGTCCACCACGTAATTGCTTGGCAATAATTCCCAGTAAGTAAATTCAAACTGCATGTGTTCACGGGACGTGCAACCTTACGTTGCACGTTGGTCGAAAGCATTTACGAGGTCAACCATATATTGTGCCTAATCATTAGCCTTACAAAAATAATATTTATAGACTGGCCCAGGAACAGTTGCCCAAAATAAAATTTCAGTCACACACATTCTCTAAGGGTTCCCGAAACCCCTATTTATTTATTTATGTTGAGCTAATAAGTTTAGTTCAGTACCGAGTACCTACCTATTTATTAATATTATTTTTTTCTTCACAATGATTAGGTAGGTACCTACCTAATATGGTACTTTGTATAATCGTTGGACATAAATGTTTTGGGAAGCCACTTGAGCAGGTTCTTAAAATGTACCTAAGTAGGTAGGTACCTATCGTTTTCGATGTCTATTTTTTGCCACCTTAGATTATAACGTTATATATTCCTTATTAAATGAGTGACACAATACATAATGTAGGTAGGTACCTATAATTAAGAGTATAAAATTGACCATAAAAATAAACCACCTTCCGAAATTCAATTTTTATTATATGTAAGTCATTCCGAGAAAAATTGTACCGTTACCTACTTAAAAATGGACAATTTTGAATTTTTTTTGTTACCTAGCTATCTTTATGAATCGATGCGTCATTTTTTATCAAAGTTTAAGAAAAATATATAGTACCTATTTATCTAAATAGGTAGTATACAGTTTAAAAATAAAACAGTTTTTTTTCAACCATGATCCATGACAAGCACTGTCCTTTTAGTAACGATCAATATTTTTCAGCAATGTGAACTATATTTTACAACTTTTTTACAATGTTTAGTTAAAATACAAATACTCTTTTTGAAATCAATTACGTTTACCCTATTTGAAATATGTTTTAAGCTTTAAATCACATACCTATTAAAATATTTTCTTCACATTTTAGGTCAGTGCGATTTATATAGGGTGTAAAAGTACCCTTAGGTAACGCAAAGGAAGGGCATTTGTTCTCCCCACCACTGCGATATTTTTTTTGTTCTAGACCATACCTGGGAACCTCCTAGTTACGGAGATATTGGGGGTCAAAGTTCCAAATTTTTCACAGCTGTTTTTGGAAATACTAGTATTTCAGGGTTTTAACTTTACTTAAATTACCTCCATGACCCGTTTACTATTCAAAGCATCCACTAGCACAATGTTTTAACCGTGCTTCTTTGAGTTTTACCCGATTTTTGACCCCAAAAAAAAAAGTCATTTCCCAGCAAAAATTTTTGCGTAGGGGTACTTAGTTTGATGTACAGAATGCCTGGTTGACGGACGCGTGAAGGGTTCGTTTACACCCTGTATTTTTGTGTACGTTACCCCAGCAGGAAAGTTGCTCCTAGAATGACATGAGTGGAACGAATAATTAGTGCCTAATCTGCTGTAATTGTGCGCAACATAAAAAATTTGTGCGCTTTGTCGTTTTGTGAAAAAACGGAAAAAACGATTCCTGCCAGGGTAACGTTGTTCCAGCAGGAAAATTCTAAACGAATGATCTGAGATAGAAACGTTGTACGTGGGCATGTAGCTTATGCTTGTCTATGAATGTGCGCCGAATATATAATTAGTGCGTCTTCAGGTCTTCGAGATATTGCATTTCCTGCTGGGGTAACGTTTCGAAGAATCGTGTATCTCGGAAACCATTGGATGTGCGCCTGTAGAACAAACACACACGAGTAGCTCTTAATTAGTGCCAATTTGTGACAGAATTAGATTTAGGGTAACATTTATAGTTTTCAAGTAGTCGGGCGTTTATGAAAACCCGAAAAAATATTGTAGCGCCTAAATGAGATTACGTATAAGCTCGCTGAAAACTGTATTCGGTCCTGCTTGACATTTATAATAACCATAAAAAGTTTCAAAAGTGCACATGCAAGCATTATTGAATAATATTGCTAAAAGTCAAAACTACAGTGTAATAACTTTGACGCCAAAATAAAAGAAACTGGCCTAACCCAAGATCCAACCAACAATTAGTGCCTTTAGTCAAAAATATTTAGTGAAAATTTTCAGCTTGGAATGTTTCGCATTCAGTAAATATTAATAAAAAACAAAACATGTAAACAACGACTGGCTATCCGACCAAATTCGAATGAATACAAAAAAGCGGCGGATTGGTACAATGGGTGATCTTCTTAACTTTACTCACCAACCGGATGAAACGTGTTGGGCCTGAGTACACTGAAGTAGAAAATAAGTAATATTATAAACTTGTGTGATTAGATTATATTCTACAAGGTGTTTCCGTGACTTTGTACATTGTAAAATTAGCTTATGTGCTATTCCAACATATTATTATAACCTAAGTATCTTTTTAATTCCAAATTTCATTGAAAACATTCGGTATTTTGTGTGGACGGAGGACATAGGTCTGTACATCTAGACGTTGGCATTTGTAATATTTATTAGTAGAAAAAGGTATCGAGGTATAAAGACCAAACATTGGATTAGCGATTATTTTTATTAATAAAATATATGTACAGTACCCGGCGCTAAATATTGCACATCGACCTTTGGAAAGAGACAATCGGGTAATTTCGGCTTCGTAGAGCGTTATCTCTGTCGCTCTAGTGTGCGACGTTTGCGCCTATGTGATGTTTTGTCACTTGTCAGTCGTTGTTCAAGTGCGATAGAGTGCGGTCGTGTCCAGTTCAAAATATATATTAAAAGTTGTTAACACCCCCAAATTTAAATAATTTAAAGTTGTACTATGGCATCTTTAGGAAAAGGAGGGAAACCTTTACGAAGTCAGTCACGCGAAATTATCTACAATGTTTATAAATATTTTGTAACCAAAGCTAACAGATTTAAAAAAAATGAAGATGAAAATATAAGTTGTTATTTTAAGAAGGTTCAAGAGCGAGTTGCAAATGCCACTGGAATTTCAAGAAGAACTTTGAATAATATATTAAACGAAGTCAGTACTGAAACATGAAAATAAGTTCAGCACTCCAAAAAAAGGGAGACCAAAAAAGCAATTTCGTTTGGATGTGGACGATTTGATGTTGTTCGAAGAATTGGGTATGATTTTCACTTACGATTTAATGAACTGCCAACAATAAAATCATTAAAAGCTAAATTATCTGAAGCTATTAATTACAATGGGTCTGAAAAGACATTTAGAAAAATACTTCACGAGATGGGATTTCGGTTCTCTAAAATGGAAGATAATCGAAAAGTTCTAATGGAAAAGCACGATGTAAGTCTCATACGAATGGAATACCTCGAAAAAATATCGTCTATAATCTATATGGATGAGTCTTACATACATACATCCCACACCAAAGGGAAATCTTGAAGTGATGATAAGAAAAAAGGAGTAAAAAAGCCAATTTCAAAAGGTCAACGTCGGTCGATCGTCGGTCGTCGTCGTTCATGCGAGAAATGAAAAAGACTTTGTACCCGGTGCCTTTTTAACGTATAAATCCACGGACACTACAGGTGACTATCACAATGAAATGAATAACGATAACTACGAAAAATGGCAGGTTAATCAATAAATCCCAAATATACCCAGTGATTCTATTCTAGTTATCGACAACGCACCCTATCACAATAAATATGTTGAAAGACCCCTGAACTCAAACACCATTAAACAGGAAATGATCAACTGATTAAACAAACACGAAATTCTAGTTAATCCAAAATTAACAAAAACCCAGATTTACGCTATTATATGTCAGCACAAGGAGAGGTATATAGAGTTATCCGTGGACAAAGTACTTGCCGAACATGGGCACACTGTGTTGCGATTGCCACCATATCAGCCGGATTTTAATCCAATTGAAAATATGTGGTCTCAACTGAAAGGGTATGTAGCCTCTAGAAATGTGAGTATGAATTTAACTAAAGTAAAAACATTATAGATTGAAAAAGTAAACATGATCGGGGCTGAAGAGTGGAAAAAGGTTTGCGATCATGCAATCAAAATGTGAGAATGAATATAGAAGCATTCAACACGGTTTAGACAATTACACTGATAGACTCATTGATATAAAAACTAAAGATACGCTCGTCCGAACATTTGCTCGATGCGTTCGCCATACAGAGAAACACTAACGCTATCTATTAGAACTACAGGCTGCTCGTAAACGTAACCTTGTATGAGCGGCGTGGTATTTTCAAGGTATAAACAAATTAAATACCTAAAGCTTTTAATTAAAAAAAAAATGTTTATTGCAGTTTGTTTGTATAAAATAAAATAAGATTCGCGACCGTACCTAACAAATGTGAATTTACTGATTAAAATCAATGCCTTTTTCATCAAATAGTCACTCAAGTTAGTTTTATATATGTATTATGAACTGAGAGGGTTGTATTGGTGATTTAAATCATTATTACAAATCAATAACATTCAATATTTACAGAATAATAATAATTTCCACATCAACAAGATCTTTCAATTATTTAAAGCTCCCAAAAATAAGCCCATTTAAAACATTTGAACGCGACTGTACGAACAACGCTTAGATGTAATACGTCCAACAGAGAAGGTCATCCATTTGTATGTATTCCCCGCTTTTTTTATTCATTCGAATTTGGTCGATTTGACTTTTACCAATATTATTCAATAACGCTTGCATGTGCACTTTTGAAACTTTTTATGGTTATTATAAACATCAAGAAGGACCGAATACAGTTTTCAGTGAGCTTATACGTAATCTCATTTAGGCGCTACGATATTTTTTCGGGTTTTCATAAACGCCCGATTACTTGAAAACTATAAATGTTACCCTAAATCTAATTCTGTCACAAATTGGCACTAATTAAGAGCTACTCGTGTATGTTTGTTCTACAGGCGCACAGCCAATGGTCTCCGAGATACACGATTCTTCGAAACGTTACCCCAGCAGGAAATGCAATATCTCGAAGACCTGAAGACGCACTAATTATATATTCGGCGCACATTCATAGACGAGCATAAGCTACATGCCCACGTACAACGTTTCTCTCTCCGATCATTCGTTTAGAATTTTCCTGTTGGAACAACGTTACCCTGGCAGGAATCGTTTTTTCCGTTTTTTCACAAAACGACAAAGCGCACAATTTTTTTATGTTGCGCACATTTACAGCAGATTAGGCACTAATTATTCCTTCCACTCATGTCACTCTAGGAGCAACTTTCCTGCTGGGGTAACGCACACTGTATTTTTAACCTTTTTAGTTAATTCAGTAGGTACCTAGAAAATTAATTCAGACTATTTGAAATGAAAATGAGTATCATATTCTATTATATTTCATTCCAAAACAAACCATTAGGTACTAGCATTAAATTCAACTTTACAGCCGATAACATGGAATAAAAAATTGTGACAGTGACTTAATAGGAAATGTCATCGTGACTAAATTGAAACGTAAGCGGTGTTCATAACAAGTTAAATAATCAAAAATATTAGGTAGACTTTTTCTTCTTTGTCATATGCAGCTATTTTGTTCTAAAACCAAACATTTACAATCAATCAAAACGATAGTAGGTAAACGTTCATTAAACAAATATCTTAGAAGATATCGCAATGTAAAAATATACGGGCGACAAAATAATTAAGCGCATGGCAGTCATTCGGTCCGGTGCGGTAGGTACGTGGGGATTCTGGCCTCTGGGGGCTCCGGAGAAATTCAAATTAAAATATTTACTGCACCATAATGTTTACAAGTACAAGGTGTTACTGTATATTAAACAGTAAGAGATACCTATAGTAATTGTTACTTTAATAATATAATCGAAGCCAATCCAAACTAATAGGTATTATAAAGAGGAAAGGTAAGATTTTTTGTTTGTTACGAGTACGATTTAACTCAATTTAATATGTTGGATAGTCGATTTATCGAGAAAGGATATAAGCTATATTATGTGACGCAGACGAAGTTGTGTGGGTCAGCTAGTTTGATATATAGGGGAATGTTGTACAAGGGTGGGGACGGGGTCACACAAATTTTCCCATTGTTTTTTAAATAATATAGGTA
This sequence comes from Diarsia brunnea, assembly GCA_949774965.1. NCBI lineage: Eukaryota > Metazoa > Arthropoda > Insecta > Lepidoptera > Noctuidae > Diarsia > Diarsia brunnea. The sequence continues at coordinate 13,606,381 of OX458999.1, read as the reverse complement.
ATTCCCCTGAAAAAAGAGTCCGACTTGCACTTGGCCTTGGGCAGTTGTTTATAGTAAAGAACAAAAGAAAACTCATCAAGGGCGAGGTGGGTGCTAAAGTTTCAAGCTCGCTACGCTCGCTTTTGAATCCAATAGCACCGCCCGGTGCACTATCTGGAGCTGCCGGGCATAAGGTTTGGCTTTAATTGTTGGTACCTATATTTAATTTTATAATTGGTATTCTGGATTTTCCATAGAATAAGGGGTCAGCTCTTAGATTGGATTTGTTACCACAGATGCAAGGGCCTACCATGCTTACTGATGTGGACGATCCATATTTTGTATTATAGTGTAAATTAAGATCTCACGTTATTCGATTTCAAGTTATGAGAGCGTTCAAGTATTACCTACGTAACGAATTTGGGGGGAACGGGGGTTCTTTTAAAACGTTATGCCTAACGTTTTAAAAGACCGGGTGCCACCCCTTTTCCGCCCCTGTCACGCATTGTATCGCGTTACAATGCGTGACAGGGGGCGGAAGGAGGGGTTTGCCGTTACGAATCATTGTTTTTTTTTAACCCTTCAGAACGGTCGCGTATATTCTCACGCATTTTTTTAACCTTTTGACCGCCACGTCAATAACGACAATCTGTGTTCTCTACGCCAAGTCGCCAAGCGACAAATTCCTTCTTTCATACCTACAAAATAATAGGCAAGGAAAAAGTAAGTATCGATAAAACATCGATACATTTTATTTGTGCATGGTTTACGATTAAAAAATGGTTATAAGTACCATTGAATTGTATTTCATTTCACCCATGTTTCACCTGTTTCCAAACTTAGTAATCATTACCCAGAAGTTACAGTGTTATAGACAAGAGCAGATGATAGAATAAAAAGTAATTTAAATATTTTAAATACCAAAGTCACAGCACTAATCTCGTTTGTGACGACATTCACTGACGTTGTAAGCCGTCACTGGCGTGGGCAGCATTGCATTTACAAACTTTGCCGCCTCTGAGATAGAGATGTACCAGTGCGCTAAAATTGCATGATAATAAGTAGTATTAGTTACATGATTAGTATTAGTCATTGACTTAAGGACTTTGGACAATGCGTAAGGACTGGGCGGACCGCATGTTACAATGACGCCTCGAACTTGGTCCTAAAACGGTCTTTCCTAAGCCGAAGTAAACTAGTCCACGATCGGCTCTCTTCGGATGCGGTCGTAAATTTTATTAAAAGCTTTATTTATGTTCTTTATACCTCGAAAATACCACGCCGCCTAAACAAGGTTACGTTAACGAGCAGACTACACCGATTCTCTGTATGGCGAACGCGTCGAGCAAATGTTCGGACGACCGTATCTTTAGTTTTTATATCAATGATATTAATAGATGCCTAGAATAGTAAAGTCCATTTCACGAAAGAAGTCCCACAGACGCAGCGCTGTATGTCGCGCGACATAATGTTGTTTCACAACTTTTGGCATCGTAAATAAACTCACAAAATATCTACCATAAATTATAAGTTTCAAAGAAACAAATACATAACACAATTAGAGATTTAGGAAATGCATGTGGTACCATCTCCATTTGTTTCAGGACATCGTTCTTTAACTTCATTCCAAGTACCTAAGTATCTCTATCAAAGTGGCAAAACTTTTCATAGTACTTAGTGTTTTTACAAAAAATACTGTATTTAGTATTAAAATGTTGCACATAACAGTGTCCGGCACAATGCGATGAAAGATCAAAGTAGGTACTGTAAAAGATTCCCCTGACAGGGATGTGCGAGAGTTGCCACAAAATTATCGATTTGCACTTAATGACTCATGAGATGAGTTTGTTACTGCATACGGTAGTTTTATTTTATACTAGCTGTGCCCGCGACTTCGTTCGCGTGCTTGTCGGAAACTAAAATGCGTCGCTTAGATAAAAGTACATTTAATCATTGCCCTGCGTTAACTTACTGACGCTGTAGAAAATAAGAAGAGAGTAATGCAAAGTACTGACTATGTCTAATACTAAAGTTTAGATGGATGGATGGGTGTTTCAACCACGTCAGAACGGCCGAACGGATCTTGAAGAAATTTGAAACAGGTACATTATAGTCGACAGGCAGACAGATTGTCGTTGGCGCGTTCGTGTTCCACGCGCGCCTCAAAGATATGTCAGCAACAATTAAAGGGCCCCAAAGGGACGTCTGCCGGGGCTGAGGGTTGTCCGCAAGAGATACCATGGCCCCGAAACACAAAGGGCTAAGAAGGAACGTGGGTGGTTTTTAGTCAGTAGAAGTCTGACACTTTCTTCCGCTCCGCCCAGAGCGGGATGAGTCATTTGATAATTTACGAACCACAAAAAAAGGGGGGATTAGAGGGTGTTTCGAGAGGGGTACCTGTACCGAATCTGGGACATCGAATCTGAAATGGCCGCCACCTCCTGCGAAGCAGTAATGCTAGCGAAAGAGGTGGCGGAACGTGAGAGGGAGACAACCTCTCGTCCCAGCCGCCGCGGGAGACGCTCCGGGCATCGGGGGCCACGTGATGGCTTCCGGCCACCGTAGGCGCGGGCCTGTGAACGGTGAGTAACGGGCTAGTTAATCGTTCGTCCGTCCTATGACGATGGAGGCGCGTTCGTGTTCCACGCGCGTCTCAAAGAGATGTCAGCTACATTGAAGGGGCCCCCAAGGACCGACGCCCGTTGGGGCTGCGGGTTGTTCGAAAGAGATACCGCGGCCTCGACACATAAGGCTAACAACACGCTACATCTATATGACGACATGGTTGGCGCAATGGCTGGACGATTAACAGTAGCACTGCGTGTCGCAGGTTCGATTCCCACACGGTACAAAAAAAAATATGTCTTGGGTTTTATCTAATTTTAATTTAGTTTAAAAAAATAGTATTTTAATACTGTGTAATTGGTAAATTTTTATTTGTTGACTATTCACGAAACATAATGTGTGTATGTTTACTATCACCGCGGTTCAGAAAATGACATCAAATGAATAACGCCATCTGTCGAAGACGAAGATAAACTGCTAAAAAAGAGCGATCAAACACTATAAGGTTTAGGCTATGTAGATTTTGAAAGCAGCGTCATTTAGACTTATATCTACGTACCTTTTGCTATCATAACCTTTTTAAAGTTATCTTGTGAAGGCATTTAGTAATAAGTACCATATTCGTTCAATAGATGTCGTTGCTTGTCTCATTCTTGACCTTAACGATAAGTTCTTCTTGAAAACTATAAATTCATATATCTTTTGATAGAGAGCACCGATTACGATGAAACAAAGACTAAGTAATAGCCCAAGTTACGCACAATATTTATGTATAAAAGTTACCTACATTCGTTTCGTAAATTTGACGTGATGCTTAGTCATCGAAACAGACAAACAGATAAACAGACAAAAATTCCAAAAATGCTGGAAATGTGTTCTGTTGGTTATACTTTAATACCCTGACAATTTTTTTTTTAAATATTTTCGATGTACAAAAACGATTTCTCTACAGATTTATTATATGTATATAGATATATAGATAGATTACGACGGGCAAGAATCGAGACTATAATTCTTTTTTTATTCGAAAGAATATACTCCCGAGGTGGTCCCATTGTCACCATGTCAAGATCTGGTGATGGAATCTCAGGAAAATCAAGGGCAACCTCAAGTTTTATAGGCACGTAGGTATTAAGGTAAGGTAGGTGTTTCGTGTTTTTTTATGAAGTTATTCAAGTATTCGCTTCTGGCAGTCATCATCTCATGTTGATGAGCTGATGATGAAATGTATAACTCCTTAACGGTTAGGAGTTGGAGAATAATTCATAAATAAATTATTATGGGGACGTATACCTACCTATACAGTAGTATTCTTTCAGGTTATCTAGGTGAGCTGATTGTGGAAGGAAGGTACAACTCCTCAACAGTTAGGAGTTGAAAGCAATAATAAGGGTTATTGCGTCGATAAACCCGTCGACATCAGCGGACGATCCGTTAAATCGAGTTGTGCACTTTGAGAAGTTCGCGGCGGGCGTTGTCATGGACACTTCAGCAGGCGCCGGTGTCGAAGTCCTAACATCTTGGATGAGCCTCGCGAATATCTCTGCCTGACTCTGCTGCAGTGATTGCATCAGAGTTGCAAACTGACCCTGGTCCATGGTGATGGACGTGAACATCTCCTCTTCTGTTTCATTTTCCTTTTCTGTTTCATCTTCATTATCTTCTCCCTGCTTCTTGGATTTCTTGTTACCATCGTCGTTGGTGTCGTTGGCATCCTGACAACGAAAACGGAACCTCGTGGCGAACTTTTATTCGCTGGAAACGCTCTCGTAGCGCTTCAGATTCCGAAGTTCCCGCGTGTAGGTAGGTACGTGTAACCGAAGCCTTCCTCCTGGAGAACAGACGCCGACTGCGTCGTAATGCTTCGTAAAAAAAATTTGCAAGCACGTGTCGTCAGAGGCCCCACGTTGGGCGCCAAATGTAGCCGACGGGCATGAAGTTCGGGCCTCTGATTGAAAGTCCTTGTTAATTTACTGTACTTTAATTTACCAATACACTTGAGAACAAAAGCAAAACAAGAAAATAAATGAGTAACAGACTCGAAAACGTACTATTACTAGAAATGAGAGAGTTAAAGATCTAAGATGGCCGGTGCTTTCCGGGCGCGGCTTGAAACGCGTAGCGTTGCACAAGGATCGAGGTTGGACTGCGCTGTTTGCGGCGCTGCGACCGCGCGGGACTCCTGCTCCACAACCGCGCCAGAAACGGGGCGCGCGGGAGAAATCGCGGCGCGTGATTGGTCGCCCAAGTCAGTGGCACCAACATTATTATTAAACCTATGGTCGTGGGGTTGCCGCGCTACAAATCTTGATTGAATTTTTTTCTTGATTAACATTCAACCAACCAACCTAAACCTTAACCGGTTTAGGTTCGTTGGTTAAGGCGCTGTGTGCAGTCAAAATAGGCTTCACAAAACATTTTTTTAGCCAAATGTATACATTTTAGAGCAGCTAAAAAAATATTATGTTAATCTTGATCATATTTATGAGCGAACCACTGTGTTCAAAACACGTTTGCGGTAAACTTTCTCGATAAAAAAAATTATGAAGTAACCATTAAACTTGAAATGGTAGCAATTATAACTGTGTTTTTTATAAGAAAATCTTGATAAAATTAATAACAGTGATGTAATATATAATAATAAAGAGAACTGTTGTTTTTATTTATCGATTGAAATAAAATATTTGTAAGGATTAATGTATATTTAATATCAAATAACTCGAACGAGTCGAACGAAACGTCACGCCATTGCGGCGTCTTGTCGCTTCTCTTTCATATCTACGCGGAGTGACAGTGACCGCCACAGAGTACATTTGTATATAGGGTATAGAGTCGTCACTCATGTCATTTTGCGGAATGTATGGCGTGTGGCGCCATCTGGTGCTTTGTGCAAGGTACTTTCGCACTAGGCACTTTTAGTACTTGTACGATTTTTAAAAAAATGGCATTGTGATTGTAAATTAAATAAAACGAAATAGATAATACAAAAATCTGTTTTATTTTTTACTTTTCTGCCATTGTCACTTTCGACTTTGAAGATTTTATATTTCCTTATTCAATGCAACCACCTCACGATTAAATACAAAGTAGTCCTCTTCAATTTACCTGTAACAAATATTTTTAATTTATCATCCAGTCATTTTATTATGTACTTAGAAGACCAAAATTAACTAATCATAATATATTGGTTGTAATATTAAATGCACTTACGTGTTTTGCTGCAGGCACAACATCTTTTCATAGGCATGGTCGACAATTCAATTCACAAAGCAAAACAGTGAGTCCAAATTGTTAGCCACAGGTCAGGCGATGATAGCGGTATAGCCGGATAAAAATTTACAAAACATAAGAAAAGAATTTAAAGAATCCATTCACCTCAAAAGTAAATACGGATTGGAAAACAAACAGTCAAATGTCAATGTCAATAACACGTTCCATTCCCAGATGAATCACTGTAACTGAAATTTATTTCAATAAATAATTAACATTTTCTGTTATTAGTAGTTATTTTATTATCAATTTTTTGTAAATTAACTACAAAATTTAAAAGTATTTTTTTTTGTCTGCTTTTCTTTGAGAAGTTTTTTTTTTCTGCCAAAGATAATGGAAATACGTGTCTGCGTCATCTGCGTGAAAAGAAATAAACACATGACAACGATAGTGTGTTGTAGCCATAACAAAAAAAAACCAGTAATACCAGTGTAATAAAAATATTTATATTTTAATGTTTAATAATAATCTTTTAGTAGCGCCATCAGGATGGAATTTGGTGTGGACAAATGTGCAGTCATGTATGTAAAGAGAGGGGAGATTATGGAATCCGAAAGTATTCAGCTATCGGATTCCATACACCTCAGATCCCTTTCCTCATCCGAAAGCTATAAGTATTTGGGTATGTCGGAAGCGTTAGGTATTAACGTAGCTGACATGAAGCAATCGTTGAAGGGGCGCTTCTTCGGACGCCTTAAGAAGGTTTTAAATAGCCTTCTTTCAGGTGGCAACAAGGTGCGCGCCTTCAACGGTTGGGTCATGCCGGTTTTAATTTACTCTTTCGGCATACTCAAATGGACTCAGACTGAACTCGACGCCTTGGATAGGAGAGTCCGTACATTGCTGACCGCAAATCGGATGCATCACCCACGATCATCGGTGATGAGACTGTACATCCCGCGGAAGTGTGGGGGTCGAGGCTTTTTAAACGCGAAAACCCTCCACAACCGCGAGGTGTGCAGTCTCAGAGAATATTTTTTAAAAGCCGACGTGGGTGTGCACCGAGATGTGGTCGCAGTGGACAAGGGACTCACCCCGCTGTCCATGGCTAACGAGAACTGGCGCAAACCTGTGGTGCTTACTACTGATGACCGCAGGAAAGTATGGCAAAGCAAGGAGCTTCACGGGCGCTTTTATCGGGCACTTCACGGGCCCGATGTAGATTTTCTAGCGTCCGTGTCGTGGCTACGTTTCGGCGACCTCTTTGGGGAAACTGAAGGTTTTGTCTGTGCAATTATGGACGAAGTTATGTTGACGAACAATTACCGGAAATATATTATGAAGGATGGGACGGTTGACGTGTGTCGGGCATGCCACCGTCCGGGTGAGTCCATCAGACATATTATTTCTGGTTGTTCTCGTCTGGCTAACGGCGAGTACTTGCACAGGCACAATCAAGTAGCCAGGATTATTCACCAGCAACTTGCTTTGAAATATAAACTTGCGGAATCTGAGGTACCGTACTACTGTTGGAGAGGCAAAAAGCCTTGAGTCTATGCCATAAAATTTTCTGACAGATGTGACAGGTTTGTTGTCTCGCTCTAACACCTCACCTTTCTCTCTCTCTGTTCAATGGCCGTCCCGTCAGGTCAAGACGTATTTTTCAATCCAAATCAATATAAGTGATTAAACTTTACTTGTGAGTGTTTTAGATGCAATTATCAATAAATAGTTGTCAAGGTTGATTTAGCAGTTTAATTTTCTCATCTGCTTCCCCGCACGCTGCGTATTGGTTAGATCACGGCCTAACAGGTTATGGGCCCAGTGTTAGCAAAGATTGCATAAGTAAAAAGTCACTAATACGTAAAAATAACGTGCGTGGGTATAAAAGCAAATCATGGCAGATGAGCCGGCATCTGGATCGGCACCGATTGGATATGAAATGGCCGGAAATAATACGGCCACGTCGATGGGGACCGGCATGGCACCATTGCTGCCGCCATCACATTTTGAAAGACTTGAAGGGGCCTCCAACTATTTGAATTGGAAATTTATTACAAAAATGATTCTCACCTTAGAGGGCCAGTGGGGCGTCATCGAAGGCAGCGAGGTTGACGAGGTAAAAGACAAACGTGCCTTTGCTCGTATATGTATATCATTGAAACCTACGCTGCTCCAGTATGTACGAACGTGTAAGTCGGCCAAGGAAGCCTGGGATAGGCTGGCACAAACTTTTGAAGACAAGGGTCTTTTCCGTCGTGTTTCACTACTTAAACAGCTGCATCAAATCCAGTTCAGTAATTTTTCTTCCATGTCCGAATATATAGAGAAAGTTTCAACAATTGTACAGCAGCTTAGTAACATTGGTAAAGTGATTGAAGATGAGGAAGTGACTGAGATACTACTTAGTGGACTGCCTCAAGAGTATGACTCGCTTGTTTCCAATCTCGAGACATTGTGGATGACCAAACAACTAAACAGAGACATAGTTCAAGCAAGATTGTTGCAGGAGGAGCATCGTAAAAATGAGCTAAACGGTGGTACAGCGCTGGTGTCTAAGTCAAAGTCCACCTTCAAGAAAAACAAGTCAAGTAAAACAATAATATGTCACTATTGTCAGAAAAAGGGACATGTACAAGCAAAATGTTATAAGAAGAAAGCGGACGAGGGGAAGAAGAACAACGAGAATGGAAACTTGGCTGCAGCATTTCTGGTTCGAGGCTGCAAGGACTGGATCATCGATAGTGGATGCACTTCTCACATGACTTGGGATAGAGACTGTTTAATTAATGTGAATGAAAATAACCTTAAAGATTATGTCACGGTGGCTAATAATTTAAAATTGAATTGTGAGGCAATTGGTGATACTAAATTAAGATATAAAGAAAATGAGGTAAGGTTATCTAATGTATTATTTGTGCCAGAGCTAGCTGCAAATTTGCTTTCGGTGAGTAGGTTAGTTGAGAGTGGCTATGATGTTAAATTTGACACTAGGGGCTGTCAAATCTTGTGTAAAACCTCTGGCAAGTCTATAGCAAAAGGTTATTGCGAGAATGGTCTGTATAGGTTAAAAGGTTTAACGGGTGGTGACAAATTGCACACTGATGGAGGGTTCTCTCTTCAATCCTTGGATAGTGGATGCCAAGGGACTCAGCAGGGACCCGTGTGTGCTAGTGCTTCTGCTGGGCAGGCTTTGTGGCACAAAAGATTAGGCCACTTGAATTATAAAAGCATGTGTGTTCTGAAGAAATCTAATATTGGTGTATCATTTCAGGATAATGGTGACACTGCGGGAGGCTGCGTGCCCTGCCTTGAGGGGAAGCTTTGTGGAAAGCCATACCCTACAGGAGAGGGCAAGCAAGCCAAGGATCTTTTAGAGCTCGTGCATTCTGATGTCTGTGGCCCGATGGAGACTAGCAGTTTGGGAGGTGCAAGATATATGGTCACCTTTATAGACGACCACTCTAGGAAGGTGTTTGGATATTTAATAAAAGAAAAGTCAGAGGTAATGTCAAAATTTATTGATTTTAAAGTGATGGTGGAGAAGCAAACGGGCAAGGTAGTAAAATGTCTACGTTCCGATAACGGGGGTGAATATGTTAGTAGCCGTTTTGATACTTATTTGAGGAAGGAAGGCATACTGCATCAAACAAGCGTACCGTATTGTCCTCAGCAGAATGGGGTTTCTGAGCGATTAAATAGGACGCTCATTGAAAAGGCACGGTGCTTATTGCAGGGATCTGGACTAGGTAAGGAGTATTGGGGAGAGGCTGTGAGTACGGCAATTTATTTGTACAATAGGTCTCCTAGCTCGGCATTGTGTGGTCAGATTCCTGAGGAGGTGTGGACCGGGAGGACTGTGAGCCTTGGTCACCTCCGTGTGTTTGGATGTGTGGCGTATGCATTGGTACCTTCAGTGAAAAGGCAGAAGTTGGATGCCAAGAGTAAGAAGTATGTTTTTGTGGGCTATTCTGAGACCAGCAAAGGGTATAGACTGATGGACCCCCAGAATCCAAAGAAGGTTGTTATTGCACGGAATGTAGAATTTTTAGAGGAGAGTTTTTATCACAGTGACATAAATAATTATAAATTGAATTTTAATGAATTATCTTATGACCCAGGAGTAATTAATGTGCAGAGTAATGGAATTGATAATTGTAATAATAGGAAGGAATCTGTGATAAATAGTTTAGGTAAAAATAGTGATAGTGATAGCAGCTGTGATATTAGTTATAAGGAAAATAGTAATGAGTGTTCTCGAATTTCAGATGAGTACTGCACAGGCAGCGAAGATGAGTCGAGCTGCGCTGAGCATGAGGCGCGGGCGAGTCCGCACTGTAGTCAGTCCGGGTCAGAGGGCTTGGCAGAGGCTGATATGTCAGCTGGCGGTCCAGGTGCGGCGGGCGAGTCCTCGCGGCGCTGTGCGGCGGGCGAGGGCCTGCCACAGCGCTCGGCGGGCGAAGGCCTGCAACCAGGTTTGGCGGGCGAGGGCCTGCAGCCAGGTTTGGTGAGCGAAGGCTCCTTGTGTGGATCGTATGTGTTACGCAATAGGCGTAATATTGTTAAGCCACAGAAATATAGTGGTTATGATCTGGAATTGAATTTTTTGGCTGATAATCTTGTAGAACCTCAAAGTTATGATGAAGCTATCACAAGTCCAAGCTCTGCAGAATGGCGTGAGGCAATGCAGAGAGAGTATGACTCTCTGATTGCGAATAATGTTTTTAAACTGGTAGACAGACCATCTAATGTAAATGTAGTACAGTGTAAATGGGTCTTTAAATTAAAATACGATTCCTCTGGTAATTTTGAAAAATACAAAGCTAGACTTGTGGCCAGGGGATTTACGCAAAGGTATGGTCTAGATTATAATGATACATTTTCACCAGTTGTTCGCCATTCATCATTAAGAATCATATTTTCATTAGCTGTAGAGTTAAATTTAGAAATTGACCATGTAGATGTAACCACCGCATTTTTAAACGGAAACTTAAATGAGACTATACATGGAGCAACCTACTGGTTTTAATAATAATGATGGAAAAGTCTGCTTACTATTAAAAAGCATTTATGGCCTTAAACAGGCAAGCAAAATGTGGAACGAAAGAGTTCATTGTTTGTTAATTAGTAATGGTTTCAGGCAAACTCAGTGTGAGCCTTGTATGTATGTAAAGATATATGTTTCGTTCGAAATCTATTATTAGAAATAATAAGTAAAGATGTAGCTCCTGTTTTGTTATACAATGACAATCAAAGTTCATTACGTTTGTTAGAGGTAAAAGAGTTTTGTCATAAACGAACGAAACATATTGATATTAGGTACCACTACATGAAAGATTTAATTAAAGATAATATCATAAAAGCAAAGTATTTATGTACTGAAAACATGCTTGCCGATGTATTAACTAAACCATTAAGTAGTATAAAACATGAAAAGTTTGTAAAGGGTATGAATATGTGTTAGATATTATGATATAGGTAAATAAGGCTATAGACATTATGTATATTAATTTGATGTGTAAAAATGTTATTTTAGGGTTGCAACATGTATGTGAAATGTATATGTAAGGTTTATGTGACTGGGAAATGTAGAGTCCATGCAGCTTTGACGTGTAGAGTTGTATGGTAGTGTTTTTTCCTATTTTTTTACTTATGATATCTTTGCGATTTTATGGCAAGGGGAAGTGTTGGAGAGGCAAAAAGCCTTGAGTCTATGCCATAAAATTTTCTGACAGATGTGACAGGTTTGTTGTCTCGCTCTAACACCTCACCTTTCTCTCTCTCTGTTCAATGGCCGTCCCGTCAGGTCAAGACGTATTTTTCAATCCAAATCAATATAAGTGATTAAACTTTACTTGTGAGTGTTTTAGATGCAATTATCAATAAATAGTTGTCAAGGTTGATTTAGCAGTTTAATTTTCTCATCTGCTTCCCCGCACGCTGCGTATTGGTTAGATCACGGCCTAACAACTACAGGTATGTGCCCGACCCGGTTCTCGAAAAAGGTCATGTTACGTTGTACTGGGATCAGTCTATCATCACTGATAGGACTATTGTTGCCAATAAGCCTGACATAGTGGTGATAGACCGATCAGCGCGCCGCGTAATGATAATCGATGTCACCATTCCACATGACGAGAACCTCGTGAAAGCTGAAAAAGAAAAACAAATAAAATATTTGGACTTAGCACACGAGGTTGTCGATATGTGGCATGTGGACTCGGCTATCATTGTGCCGATAGTCGTAACGGCCAATGGTCTTATAGCCAAGAGTCTGGACGACCACCTGTCCAAACTCTCGCTTGGCGGTTGGATCAAGAGCCTGATTCAGAAGGCAGTACTCCTCGATACGGCTCGCATTGTGAGGAGGTTCCTGTCTCTGGGGCCCTAACCACCGGTAGCTTGGACCCTGCTCCCGTCACCGGTGGACGACTATTTTTTATATTTTTAAATGTTTTTTTATAAGTTTTGTATGAAATATTTAAAAATGTAAATTATATGTAAAAAAATAAATAAAGGACATAATAATAATAATAATATTCTTTATTTTTCAGACAACAATGATGATGATTTAAGTAGCGCCATCTATTGATCTGTGCAAAGAAACTTTTTGACGATTCTATCAGGTTCTTATAAGTTATGACACCATGGTGACCGCTGAGGCGCGCTGCTAGACGGACCTATGTCAGTTTGTTCTGCTCTGAAAATAATTATAATTACGTATCTGTTTGACGTAAATGTTTGATGTCTGAACTTATTCGATGAAACAAAAACACATGACAGAAGTTGTAAAGTCAGTACCTATCTTTTTGTGCAAACCTTATTTTGTTTGTATAGATTTATTTAGATGCGTAATTTCGACACATAATGTCATAGCTCGATTGGTCTAGCGGTCTCTTGCATTACTAAAGTTTCCTTCATCAGCAAATGCCCCGGGTTCAAACCCCGCTACTATAAACGTATACTTTTACTTTTTGTTGATTTTTTATTTGAAGTAAATGTTTTTTAAATTATTATTTTACTTTTTCAGTAATTATTACTATTGTTTATTTTTGTAACAATTATAATGCAATTTTATTGTTTTTTAAAAAGAAGCGGTTAGCGAGCAATTTATTCATCAGTAGATGAAGCATCGGAAAAACTTTCCATGAGTAAGCCCATGGTGTCACAGAATATTATACAGGGTGCCCGGAAAAATTGTGTTAAGTGGAAGTCCAGAGATAGAGCACTCCTTGGGTTACCCGAATCACCCCCATGTATGTTTCGCGAAATTCATATTTTTCGTGTTATAATTCTTTTACTGAATTTAAAATCTTAATTTTTTTTTGTTGTAAAAATAGAAGTTTTAAATATTTTTCTTTCTCTAATTAAATCATATTAAACTGTTCTTTTATGCATAAAATAATTAGCTTCGTAACTTTGACCAAAATTATGAATGTTGGTGTAAAGCCAAAAACTTATTGAAAAAGTTAAAGTCTTCTACTTTTACAAAAAAAATTAAGATTTTAGGTCGAAAATTCAGAAAAAAAATTTTAACTCGAAGACTATGAAAAAACGCGGAACATATATGGGGGTGATTCGGGTACTCCAAGGGGTGCTCTATCTCTAGACTTCCGCTTGTCACTATTTTTGGGGACAACCTATATACACTTGGGAGCAAATAAATCGAGCCACTACCTTTTTTCACGTAAAATGGTAAATATTTTTGGTAATATGGAACGTATCAATTCGAACTATATATCGCCTAAAAGTTTAGTTAATAACCTTTACAATGAGGGTAAATTATTGAATAATAACCTTATTGAATGATAAATTATTGGCTCTGCAAGAAAAATGGTAATTTTGATAGAAAATTTAGTAGGGCTAAAACAGTCCATAAAAACAATAAAAAACAAAATTATTGCAAAAAAAATATTCTTAATAACTGGTATTACCCCCCCGTGCCCTGATACATTCTTGTAGCCTATTAGTCATCGATCTGATCAGCGTTACGATGACATATTGTGGTATGTTCTCCCACTCTTCAAGCACAGCGACTTTAAGCTCGGGAATGGATGAAACAGCGGGAACCCTGGCTCGGACTCTCCGTTTTAGCTCGTCCCATAGGTGTTCGATCGGGTTCAAATCGGGACTTCGTACTGGCCATACCATTTGTTGAATCCCGATCGCAGACAAGTATTCCGTAACGATCTGCGCGGTATGAGGTCTCGCATTGTCATGCATAAACAAGAAATTTTCTCCGACAAAACCAGCATACGGCATTACGTGGTTTTCAAGAATGTCAGTTATGTATCCGTCGGTCAGCTGTTAATCCACGTCTACCACTGCCATCGTTGGCGGGGTCGACGAAGACAAGTTCCGTTTTTCCGTCTAGAGAAATTCCTCCCCACACCATACAAGAACCACCACCAAAACTCACAGTTTCTCGAATGCAACATTGGGCAAATCTTTCACCAGGACGTCTATGGGTCATTTTCACAAAAAGTGTACATTCGTGTTTTCGGCGTGTCCCACAACTTTTGATAAATATTTAACAAATAATTTCCACGTTTAAGAAAAACTACACTAAAAATAAGGATCTGTGATTAGTTTTTAACAATATTATATATAGTTGCTACTTAAAAACACAGTCATATTACCTTTTTTTTCAAAAAATATTATAGAAGGTGTCTATTTTAGCGCTGTCCTACTACCAATTTCATTAAAATAACATAACTTTTATATATTTTGTTGACTTATTTATACTAATGTGATTGATTTCTCGGAAAGTATAGTTATTTACGATTTGTTTTATAATTGCAGAAACAGTGTAACGTTTCACACAATATTTTAATAATTGTATCTATGTGAGGACATAAATTAGCTAAAGTGGAAAATTCCCTTCCGAAACCGCATTTTTTTCGAAAGATCGCAAAAAAAACTACCATTTGTGCATATTTTTTGTCAATTGGCAACATTTGTAAAGCTGTCATTGGATTCCCTTTAATGATTCGTCCACTTTGACGGCGACTAGCAGAGGACGAACACGCGCCTCAGTAACGGTCCGTTTTTGATGTTCCACAACCGCAACCAATTTCAAAGTAAGTTTACAAGTTTATTTCTTGCAAATTATTTTGATATTTTTATAAACTTTCAGTGTACCGAATTTGATACCAAGCTTGTTAATCGGATGTGTTATTAAAGATAAATGAAACAAAAATGTGCAATGGTAGACTTCCGATACTTCCGTTCCGTAACCAAAACGCAGGTAACGTAGAATTGGAACTGAAAAGTTTCGGAATGGAATTCTTAGGAAGATGGTACATTATATTCATGTCGATTTATTATGACAATTTATTTTGTGTCTCTGATTAAGAATTCTAATATTGAGAACTACTACTATTGAGAACTCCCCTACCTCCTACCCTACCTACCTACCACCCTACCTACCTACCTACTACCCTACCTACTTACTACCCTACCTACCTACAACCCTACCTACCTACCACCCTTCCTACCTACCACCCTACCTACTTCTCTACCGACTACCCTACCAAACTAACCATACCTACTCTACTATCCTACTTACCAGTAGGTAAGTATACTACCCTACCTTCTATTCTACCTTACAACCCTGCCTACCTACCTACCACTTTATCACCTTGCACAATGTTTTAAGAGTGCTACATTGAGTTTTACAGTAAAATGTGATTTTTGACCCCAAAAAAAAAAATCGTTTCCCAATAAAAAAAATTGCGTAGGGGTACTTAGTTTGATGTACAGAATGCTTAGTTAACAGCAGCTGTGTGATAAGTTGATTTACACCCTGTATTACTTTTAGAAAATTTGATCTCATTTTTTCAGTGTGCAATTATAGCTTTGGAATAGGTATTAATAATATTGTTTAAGTAATAATAATATTATTTTAATATGTTGATTTTTTTTATACTTATTGTAATTTTTTGATCTCATTTTCTTGACAATGTGCAGTTATAGCTTTAGAATAGGTAACAATATGTTTAATGTTAATGTTGATTTACGTAGTACGTAGTAAAAATTGTTCAATTGTTCATACTGTATTAGAAGAGTACAATTTGCAATATTTTGAGTACATAATATTTTCAAGTTTTCTTGTTAATGTATAATAGTCTTAAGAATTCTATTCCGTTACTGGAACAGTCAATTCCGTGACTGTCCTATTTTATATTGTTATTTAAATATTATTTTTAGAGCGAAATACCATCTGATTGTATTCAGATTTTGATAATTTTGAGGCTGATAATTTGATGAACATAATTAAAAAAAGAGTTCCTATATTGTGTCCTAATTGAGTAACATACCAAAAAGTATTAAACTAATTTCGTCCAAAGAGTAACGTAATGGACATTAAATTGATAAAAATGTATGTTTTTTATTATTGATTTTATTTTTTATTTATTTTGTATTGAAGTACAAAACTTTATGAACAAATAATACTAGTTGATTAAATCCAAGTGTGTTTTATTTTATTTCTATAACCGAAAGTTTATAGTTGCGGAATGGAAGAAATTTTATTCCCCAAGGACAATAAATTACCTATATTTCATTAATTAATAAAGAATAAAAGGTTTTGTTATTATTTTCATATAGTGAAGAGAATAACGATTGTAAATTTAATGAAAATAAACGAGTTACAACAAAATATTAAATTTCGACACTTTTAAAACAGTGTACACTTTTTGTGAAAATGACCCCTATACACTCGGTTTCTCCCGTCATTGCTAAAAAGACAGATTCTTGACTCGTCAGAAAACAAAACTGACCTCCAGTCTTCTAACGTCCAATTAATGTGTTCTCGAGCAAACTCCAAGCGAGATCGGCGATGAGCTACAGTCAATTTTGGGCCAGTTGCTGGTTTGTGTGATGTTAAATTTCGTTCTTTTAGTCTTCGTCTCACTGTCCACCTACTGATTGAGACTCCTCGAACGTCACGTAACGCTTGCTGTAGCTGAACAGCATTAAGTCCACGGTCGCGCAACGAATTGGTTGCAATAAAGCGGTCGTCACGTTCTGTTGTTGCCCGTGGTCGGCCAGTTCCAGGTCGCCGAACAAAAGCACCAGTCTCCAGATACCTGCGGTATACCCGCTGTACCTTTGAACGACTCAAATGAAGTCTGCGTGCCACTTCACGTTGTCCGTGTCCAACCTCAAGTAAAGCTACAACTTGGGCAGCTTCCGTCGGTGTAGTATCCATTTTATCAGGTTATTTTGATTACACAGACACAGATAAAGACAACAATAACAAGTAATATGGGTATGATTAACAAAAACCTCAAATTTAATCTTTTCTTAACAGAGTACAATAAAAAATGCAAATTAAATGCGATAATTTTATTCTACCCTTTAAACTTTAATTTAAATAAAAAAAAAATGAAATTTTGACAACTAACTACCCTCTTTGTAAAGGTTATTAAATACCCTTTTAGGCGATATATGTTTCGAATCGATGCGTTCCTTATTACCAAAAATAATTACCATAATGCGTGAAAAAGGAAGTGGCTCGATTTATTTGCTCCCAAGTGTATATTAAGTATTATTGTATAGTAACTAGTAATGCGATAGTAGGTCATTGAACTCATCTTTATGAAGAACTTTTGAAAAAGAATTATGTCACCCGCGACAAAAATACCATAGTTTGTTGATTCGCGCCACAGTTTAAAGTGGTCTATAATGATGACTGCAACGACCCCTTTTCGTATTTCTACACTACTGTAAGACCTTGTAAATAATTTATAAATTATCAACTTTAGTGGGTATTTATAACATAACACAACGGTCTAAGCGCTCAAGGAACACTTCTCAAAATTACTCAGTGGCCTTAGGCGCAAAATGGCTATAAAACAAAACCTTATAAAAAAAATCAAGTTCTAAAGAAAAACAATGCTGTTCAACACGATTATGGGGCTCAGAGTACTACTCCAGATTTGACATCGGATTTTTTTTTTTTTTTTATTTGGGACAAGCCCGCCACACTATTCCCAAACCACTGTAACTCCTGTTAGCCAGAATCAACAGTGGCGACCACAAGAAAAGCGCCGAGACAATGAAGCTCGACGAAGTCCCAGGGAAACGATTTAACTGTCTTGGATCCCGCAACGAAATTAATCAGAAAAGAATAGCGGAGGAGTAGGAAAAACATAATTTCCACTTCCCTCCATATCAGCAGGAGACAGAACAGAACAAGGCCAATAGGCATACAGGGACGTATACAACTGGGATAGGCCCAGTTGCCTAGCACCACGGATTGTCATTAATATTACTGGGTCCTAAGTTGTGAGCTGTTGTTGTTGTTGACATCGGATGAATTAAATGCCGCTAAAGAATGATTCCTTCAAAATCTAAAGCAACTTACTTCGAACAAAGAAAAATCCCATTATTGGAGCAACGCCCGATGGTTTGATAGGCCAAGACACGAGAAGTAGTGAAAGTGAAATGTCCTTTAGTGGCATTCAAAAAGAGTCTAGAAGAATGTATAAAGGAAAACAAGATACAGATATGGAAATATAAAAAAAGTGAACTGATTGTAATGAACAAAAATAGTAATTGGTACAGCAATTGTCACATGGATGTGACACGTAGAGAAAAGTGCTTGTTTGCTGTGTGGAGTGGTGAAAACAAGTCACTAAAAACAGAAAAATAAAATATTAAAAAGATAACGATTTTTGGGAAAAAAAGATGAAGGAAAAGCTTTTTTTTTTTTTTTGGGGGGTGGGAAATCATCAAATAACCCCTCCCGCTCAGGGAGTGTCAGACTTCTACTGACTAAAAACCACCCATGTTCCTTCTTCGCCCTTCATGTCGAGGCCGCGGTATCCCTTGCGAACAACCCGCAGCCTCGACAGGATGAAGGAAAAGCTGGTGTCGTTTTTTAAGGATTGGCTTTTGCCTGAAATAGTCGATTCTCGGTAAGCTCGAGGGGTGCCTCTGCGAGAAAAAGAATCGTCATTAGTACTCACATCAAGTGACGTCGACAAAGAAAGCGTCCCTTGTTGTAGTAGGAGACTACATTTTGAAGAATTCTGACTTGAGTCGTCTTTCTACAATAGGGTAGTTAACAAAAAAAAAATATTTTACACGTATTTTTTCTTTTTTACGTAAACATACAATGAAGACGATACCGTGCTTTGAAAACTCGTGTGACGTCATTTTCTAAAACATTAATGTCATTTTTTACCGGTGAGTGACGTCTTGTCACTCACCTGGTAAAAAATGTCCCCATTCAAATCTTTGACACGTTTTATCTTCGTCAATTTTTATTGATTTGAGAAAACAAAAAATACGTATCCAATATTTTTAGATAATCTAATAGACGGACTAATTAGAATAATATTTTTTTTAGTCCATAAACACCCCTATTCATTTCTTTACATTTCACTCCATTTGCGTAAATACGTCAAAAATAATAAAATAAAATAATTAGCTTTTTTAAATTATGTCCGTTTCAACCGCGCGGCCACCTCATAGTATTTGATGAAACTTTGCCAGGAATTAGTGTTAATTTGTTACTTTACACACTTCTTTTCGTGAATTTGTTACAAAAAAAACTAAGACGCTATGACAAAAAATAGTTGGCCGCTAGAACCGCCACTTGCCGTAATCATCGCCCGTGATTACACAGAAACTATATAATGCAAATAGACGAATGATGGATCAAAAGAAAGGCCATAATTTTTTCAATTTGTTACAAAAATAAAAAACGTCAAAACGTAAATAAACAAAAAGTTATGCAATATTTAGTTTTCAGGTTATGAGTAGGTAGTTATGTCACCATAAATATCAAATTAATAGAGGCTAATGTGTATGGACAATTAGTTACTAATTTGTTACAGCGAATAAACAGAAAAAATATTTAGAAAGTAGGTTCAATAATTTGTTAGAGTCGATTTTAGTTGGCCGCTCGGACGGCAATATGCCTAAAATACAATGGCGTTTATCTCGTTATTAAAAGTAGGTTTAAGCTTAGTTAAAGTACTAAGCGACGGGTAACGTAACCTAGTTTGGATAAATACGGCGAATATAACTGCAGCATTCATATTTTAAAAGATATTTACAAAAAACAGTAGTATGAAACCGTATGAGAGTAGGGTGACCATGATCACATTAGTACAAAGGCATGTTTTTAATGTTGTACTCTGTTTGAACGAATATGCGGTACGTTTTGCGGCCATATTGATGTCTATTGTTCTTAATTCTTTGAAGTATTTACTGATAAGATTTTCGTTTCATTGACTTTCCGCAGGTGTTTTATGATGGGAACGATTCCAGAAAAAGGATCTCTTTTGTTCCCAAACTATTGTTAAAAATATTTGTCGCACGGGGTTTAAAAAGCCATAATTTTTTGTTGTGAATATTGTCATTACTGTGCTGAATTTTGAAGTGTGTGCTCGTACGTATTTAATTCCCGTGATTTTCATACTACTAAGTTACTGAGACAATTAAAACTAAATTCAGAAGTGTCTAAAACTGCTTAGCTATGAGTTGTGCCCACTTATATATTGGATTTGTTAATGTAGAACTCACCACCAAAAAGTGTATTGCAGACTCAGAGGGATCGAAATCGACTGCGGTAAGTTTAATTTTTACAATTTTATGATGAGATCACGAAGAAGTCTTAAAAATATTCTTAGCTTAATAACTTACATTAATTTACCTGTATAATATAATTGTGGTAACCACACTCCTTTCGTTATTTAAAAAGTAATATTCGGCGCCAATTTCAAATCGGATAATATAGAACAGGATAAATCACGGCTTTTAAGTATTCTTTTTTTTAAACCAATGGCAGAGCTCTATTTAAAGGGCTCTTAAGTTCTGTCCAATCGCAAGCCTGCTTTTATATATGCGTTTCCCGCCAATTGTCTAGGTATAGTAAAAGAGTGACAATTCAGCCCACCCACGTTTCGTGTTTTCAAACAGTGAATACGTAAAATTTAAATTAACAAACTTATTAACTGCTATAGTGATTCCCTAGGGAAGAATTAACTGATAATTCACTTAACTGTGAACATTCTGTGTGAAAGTGCATCAACGTGCATCTTGAATCTTGAGACCTAGATCCAGGCAACCCCTAGTGACGAGCGTAATATCCAATGTAAGGATTTCTGCCTTAGGGACAGATTCTTAAGCGCTATAACTGGTCTCTACAATCCGGTGGCTGCTCCCAAATGAAAAAAATCTCCTTTTAAAAATTTTATTAATGTATTGTCGCTGTTAAATGACTATGGGGAATAAAAAAAATGATATCGTTAATATTTACAAACATCAAAGAAATCTTTTTAAAATAACTCGCTGCATCAGTAACGTCGACTTTTCTTAATTATAGAAAGTTCTTGCCCTTAGTATGTACTTACATAGCAGTAATTGGTAGTACCTATGTATATTTTGTGTGTGATGCAGTCAACGGATGTTTGACCTTTGTATTCATATTATCAATTGTTTTATTGCAGCAAAAATGGGTAAAGCTGGACGAAAACCTATTGTTGAGAAATCAAAACAGAGAGAAGTTTTTATGAAATATGCCGACAAACTACTGGATGTTAAATTGAGAGACCCTATATTTGATACAATTGCAAGTGATTTGGATAATCTTATGACACCGGCAGCCCTTCACATGTCACTGAAAAGGAATTTCAGGGAGTTTCTAAACACTGAATGTAAGCAGCAAACTGTATGTCTGTCCTCGTCATCTTTATCATCATCCTCAAGCAATAGCCCGAGAACCTCATCCAAAATATCACATTCTCATGTCGAGTCCAACCAGCATCATAGTGAAAACGACACAAAGAACTTCAAGTTTGAATTAGATATCTATGACTGGAAAAAACTGCAACCATTAAATGTCTTGTATAAAAGAAATGACTTGAGAACATGTACTATCGCGGGCACTCCCGCCTGACCACCACTAAGCTCATATTTGCTTGCACTTACAACATGAAGCGCTCTCTAGCTCCGCCCCGCCTTTGTATAGAAATAATGAATGAAATACAATACCATTCCACCGCACTGACGAGACCGACGCACGCCGAACGAGAGTTATTGTTATTTTTAAACTGCCATTATTAGAAAAAAAACTTTAACTGAATTTGACTTTCGTTACTAATGGTGCGTGTGTGTTGGTTTGGTAATTGTAAATTAAAAACTTAATGATTTCTGTGAGTAATTTTAAATTTATTATAAGAATCTTATAAAATCCCATGCTATTTAACAGGCAATTGTAAGCGTGTTCTCTAAATCGGCTTTAACGATTTCGATAAAATTTTAAATAATGGGGCTTTAGGGCGGTGAAACGTTGATCTAGCCAGCGGGCCTAAAATGGCCGCTTTTGCAGAACATAATATGAATGACATTCAAAATTTAAAATTCTTAAAATGGACTTTATGTTTATGAAAATAAAGTCCATTTTAAGAATTTAAACATTTTAATGTGATTCATATTGTTTTTTTTTTATTTTGGGACTCAGCTCAGCGATTTGACTGATGTTAAATCCTTGTCCATGCAAAATTATAATTTCATTTCGTTCTTCTTGTATGAGATTTCTGGAAGACATTATGCACAAAATGTTCTAGCACAGGTTCTCAGAAGTCCAATATTATTGCACAGGTTAACGTTTAGTCAATCAAAGGTCAGGTAAGCAGAGCAATGGTCAATGTTCAAAAGGTCCGGGAAGCGCGCCAAAGTTCGTCCGTGAAATTCGCAAAAGGTGTACAGAGGATACGTCACTAAGCTGCGCAGTGCAGATTGCAACTAATTACGTTGACGCTTCTCTAATAGGCCTAAACTTTGAGGGGGCGGGGTTTGGCGCCTACGCATGATTTATGCGAAAAAATTTTTAACTGGGCAGGCAGAAAAGCTTTCGACTGTACTCCATTTAAAAAATATAAAATACTGCCTAAGTACAAATGGGTGGATATTTTAAGAGAAAAGATTTGGCTTATTTCTAGATTACCATGCACATGGAATTTCAAAAGTTACAAAGTGGAGTCTGAGCATCATATTTTAGTAAAAGGTCAATGCAGTCAATGTAGCGCTTTTACAAAAATAGCGTGTCAAAAAATAACAGATAATATTATTGAAGGACAATGCCAAATCACAGTCGGAGAAAAAAATAAAAAACATGATCCGAGAAAAAAATATAGAATGAATGCATTGGTCAGACGAAAATTAGCTAAAAAGCTCAAACACGATTCAGCTTCTTTGGTTCATAAACAACTGGCAGCAAAAATGTCTAAACAAGGAATTACAGATACAGCACCAGTAATCCCAACACTCAATGCATTGCGAAAAATTAAGTACGAAGAACGAAAAAGAATGTGGTTACACAATAACGTTATTCTGAGCATTCTTACGATGGCTGTGACCAAACCAATTTTTTTACGTGATATACACTTTTTTCCTCGAATTCACATTTATTACTGGACTGATGAACAACAACAATACTGCCGTGAATATCAATCTTGTTTTCAAAGATTAACTATCACATTGGATGCTACAGGTTCAATCTTTCAACCTCTTAAATTACCAAATGATTATGAATTGAGTAAGAGACTTTTCTTATACGTAATAATATTAATAAATCAATTCGATGTGTGTGTACCTTTATGTCAGATGATAACCGATTCACATGACACTGCGTCTGTTTCTGCATGGTTATTACAGTGGTTGAAAAATGTTCGTTGTCATCCTGACGAAGTTATAACAGACGATTCTTCTGCGTTAGTAGCAGCAAATGTTAGAACATTCAGTGATTTTACATGTGTGAAAGACTATTTACTTCGTTGTTTTAGTATTTTGAATGGAAATAAAGAAGAACTACCAAAAACATTTATTAGATTAGATACCAGTCATTTTATAAAGACTCTGTATAATTTGAATTGCTTCGAAAATGTTGACACAAAAATTAAAATGTATTATATTCATTGTATCCGCTACATTAAAGAATGTCAAGACTTTGCACTTGTAAAGGAAATCATTACAAAAATGATAAAACTTTGCCTACATCAAAATGATTTTGAAAACGATGATTCAGGTTTGAAGGAGAGCAAGCAAAACCTTGACAATTTGTTAAACAGTCATAAGTATGCTGATTTTAAAAATGTGGATCAAAATGAAGAATTTGAATATGATCAAAATGTCATTGATGATGCCGGCGTTCGAGACATTGTCGCATGGTTCGATCTGTTGGTAGATAATGAAAAAAAAAGTAACCCTGCAAATTCCTATGTTGGTAAAAGTAGTTCATATTATTTACCACTTTTCATCCCTACTTTAAAAAGATTATTTATAAAACTTCCTTTGTGGAGCAACGTAATGTGCTCTTATGTCAAATCGGAAACCTTAAACGCATCGTCTTCATGTGTAGAAAGCTATTTTCGCACTTTAAAACAGTTAGTTTTTAAAACAAAAATAGCGAGACAACGAATTGACGAATATTTGCAGCATCATTACGATTATATCAAAGGAGAATTGCATTTAGCATTAAATCAATTAAAAAACTTAGGTTCCACTACTTTACTAAAATCTAAATCACGCCGAACTAGGCGTGCCATGACTAAAAATATTTATAAAAAAGAAAAGGTAAATCCTAAAAAACAAATCCAACAAAAACAAAAAGAATTATATTTTTCCAGTGATTCTATATTTAGTGATAGACCATCCTATTTGGAGAACTGGCGAGGAGAATCGAATACACATAATCGCCTGAAAAAAGATGATGAAATAGTAATTATAAGAAACGGGAATTTAGCTTTGAAGGAAAGCTCGGGTTATTTCAATACATGTGCCTTCGATTCGGCATTTTATTTAATAGGTCAAGCCTGTATTAGAAGTTCTGCTTTCAAAAGCTTTTTGAGTGAATTAAAAGGAGATTGTGTTATTAATTACATTTTTATGCTTTTGAACGGAGCACATGATATAGAGCAAATTTACAATTGTAGATCAGAAATAACAAAAACTTTTTTCCAAAATAAAGACTGCAGTTGCAATGTGGCTTACATATTTGAAAAAATATTTATAAAATATTTTACAAGTGCTCAATACTTGAAAACCTGTACAAATTGTAATTACATACAATTGAAAAGAGACCATGTATTTATTTTAATTAACCTTGATATTTTAAAGTTATTTGGAATATCAAGTTTAGAAGAAGCAATTTGTTTCGATGAAAAAATTAACACAATGTGTCAGAAATGTGACACACAGTTGAAAGGAGAACTTAAGTTAGGCGAGATCATAACATTTGATTTAAACGGAGCTGCAGACTCAGTCTTACTCACTGAGCTGCCGATTACTATTAACATTAAGGATAATTACTATTTCTTAGTTGGTACTATAGAATTTATACCAGGCACAAAAATAGGCCACTATAAATGTCATTTTTTAAATAACAATACATATTTTTGTTACGACGACAATTCTTTTAAAATCGACATAAGTACCTCTAAGAAAATTTGTCTACATTCTGTGTCATATATTCGAGTCAGTTAATTTATAAATATTATGTTAGTTTATAAAGTTTTTATATTTATCTTGTTGACTTTAATTACTTGATTGTTTTGCCTTTGTGTTGATTTTGAATAAAGAAATTTTAATCGATAACTGACTTTTACTTTTATGAAGTATGCTACAGGATGCCTTAACTTAAAATGTATTTATATAAGCACTCGCCCTAAAAAAATAAGATATAAATATCGAACATTACAACAGTCACTATTCAGTCTCACTTCATTGTGAAAATGCATGGTCACCCTACTCTCTTAAGGTTTCATACTACTGTTTTTTGTAAATATCTTTTAAAATATGAATGCTGCAGTTATATTCGCCGTATTTATCCAAACTAGGTTACGTTACCCGTCGCTTAGTACTTTAACTAAGCTTAAACCTACTTTTAATAACGAGATAAACGCCATTGTATTTTAGGCATATTGCCGTCCGAGCGGCCAACTAAAATCGACTCTAACAAATTATTGAACCTACTTTCTAATATATTTTTTCTGTTTATTCGCGCTGTAACAAATTAGTAACTAATTGTCCATACACATTAGCCTCTATTAATTTGATATTTATGGTGACATAACTACCTACTCATAACCTGAAAACTAAATATTGCATAACTTTTTGTTTATTTACGTTTTGACGTTTTTTATTTTTGTAACAAATTGAACAAATTATGGCCTTTCTTTTGATCCATCATTCGTCTATCTGCATTATATAGTTTCTGTGTAATCACGGGCGATGATTACGGCAAGTGGCGGTTCTAGCGGCCAACTATTTTTTGTCATAGCGTCTTAGTTTTTTTTGTAACAAATTCACGAAAAGAAGTGTGTAAAGTAACAAATTAACACTAATTCCTGGCAAAGTTTCATCAAATACTATGAGGTGGCCGCGCGGTTGAAACGGACATTTTAAATTTGATGTATCCTTCCCGTTCGTTCTGTCCATCCATCCACCCCGTCCGTATTGTCACCCTTCCATTCGTCTCTCCACGCATCCCTATAATAAAATAGCGAAAAAGACTTCTGCTTTATAGAAAAAGGTTATTCTCTCGGGAAAAAATGTGTGAAACAGCTGTTTTTTTTTGGGAATTTAAGACTTATGATGATGAGTACAATGACCTGCTTTGGTATTACTTGCACTCTTTTGTAACACACTGTAATTATTATTTTTCTTCAAAATCAACCATCAAGCCTGGTGGACGTTTTTATTTCATTTTTATTACAATTACTCTTGATGCTGACGAAAAATATATCTATAGGAATAAAAATAAATAAAACCGACGGATGTTTTCGAATAAAATTTTATCCGAAAACATAAATCCGTTTCTTACTAACTAAACTTCAACTATATCCGACGACCCTGCATAACTATCTCTTTTGCTGACTGAACCTATTGAATTATTTTAAAAATAAGAAAACAAAAATATGCACATATTTTAAAAATAACAACACGAAAATAAGTAGGCAAAAAAAAAATCAAAACAAAAAGAAATGCGTATAGTGAGATTTGATCCTGGAGATAGAGCGGTGTGAATCTGACCGTGACGCGCTGGGCCAGTCGTGCACTTAACTTGTGCAGTGAAATAACGCTTCTAAAATATAATGAAAGATGCGCAGCAATGAAATTCGCGCGGTGCAACACGCAGTAGGCGGGGCTACTCGTGTCCCACTTCATCTACTTCACCCGTCAAATACTTAAAAGTCGTCTATTCACCTCGCCTTAAATGTTAAATGCATAGTAAATATATATATTGGTATAGGATATTACAACTAAAAATTTAACAAGCAGAAAAAAATCTAAAATAAATAGAAAACAACCTATTTTTTTTTGTTTCATGGGCTTTCCCTTTCTTATACTTCACGCCTCGCCACTGTTAGGTACATCTCTGCAGGTGATTAGGGGCTGTTTCAGGAGGTACCAGCATCAAATCAGGCGGGAGGAAACGCCCGGATGCTTCCACTGTGAGGTTCGGCCAGAGGACACGGTGGAGCACACCGTGCTCTGCTCTGTTTGGGCGGAACGCCACCATGTTCTCGTAGCGGCGATTGGCGGCAGCGACCTCTCGCGTCCGGCCCTGGTGCAAGCCATGGTCCGGAGATAGAAGACTAGTTGACCCACGTAACTTCGTCTTCGTCACATAATATAACTTACAACCTTTGTCGATAAATCGACTACCCAACATATTAAATTAATTATAACCTGACACTGGACCGAGACAATTATTGTTATATTTATTTTAAAGTAAATAAGGTTATTTTTGTTCATACTCGTACAAACAACAGAAATGACCACAGGAGTACAAGGTACAAGCGAGCTCCCAATTTTTTTCTCGGATCGATTGGTTTCTCTTTAGCTGAGGTTTCGTACCCTCCCGCTCTGCCTACTACGGTCATGACGATGGGAGACGCGAAACGCGGCGTGTGCATGAATAAAAATTCATATTATAGGTACATTTCACTTTATTAATAATTGAATAAGCACTTAATTATAACTTACAAACTACTACTTTTTTTTTTTTAATTATTGTATCAAATTGGTACCTAGTGGCAGAAAAATATTTTGTCCTAATAGATTTATAAAAAATATTTGCAATTGTGTGTTTATGTTTGTACAAATTTAATGCTGACGACATATCTTTCTTCTTACAAAAATTATAACTAAAAAGTGAGAATTGAAATGGAGAAACAAAAATATGTAATTACAAAATTTGTGATAGAAGCCATTATAACTATCATATGAATTATGAGCCACAACTCATACACTCATCTCTATTTTGCAATGAGCAAGTAATTGCAGCCATATTGGCATCATCAACCTCGAACTTTCCATTTGCCTCCAAGTTTCCATTTGTGACTCGACCTTTGACTTTAGATTTATCTACAGTAAACTGTATAGCATTAACAGCAGGTTTTGTGCGTAGGTAGTACATTCCAGTTTTCAAACCCATTTTCCATGCATAGAAATGAATAGATGTTAATTTACCATAATTTGGTTCAGCAACATGAATATTGAAGGACTGGCTTTGATCAATAAAAGCACCTCTGTCAGCAGCCATTTGAATTGTAGTTTTCACAGAAATTTCCCAGACAGTTTTATACAAGTCTCGTATGTCTTTAGGAATAGATTCAATGTTTTGAATAGATCCATTATTGTGAATGATAAGATTTTTCATATCTTCATCCCATAAATCAGCTTCAGTTAGATCATGTAAGAGGTGATGGTTTACCACTTGGAACTCACCTGACAGGACACGTCTTTGGTAAATGTTTGATGTAAATGGTTCAAATGATTCATTATTTCCTAAAATCTGGGCTGTAGAAGCAGTTGGCATAGGTGCTAGCAAAAGTGAATTTCTAAGACCATGCTTTGCAATCTTCTCTTTTAGTGATACCCAGTCCCATAAGTCTGTCGGGGTCTTGTTCCACATGTCATACTGCAATATGCCCTGGCTTGCAGGGGAACCTTCATAAGTCTCATATGGTCCATACTTCTCAGCTAATTCACAACTAGCTTCTAGTGCTCCATAGTAGATTGTTTCAAATATTTGTTGATTTAATTTTATGGCAGCTTCACTTTCATATGGTATCCGCATTAAAACAAATGCATCAGCCAATCCTTGAACTCCAATTCCGATGGGTCTGTGCCTCATATTTGATTTTTTTGCCTCTGGCACTGGATAAAAGTTCACATCAATGATTTTGTTCAAATTTTCAGTTATAGTTTTGGTAACTTCCTTTAATTTAATAAAATTATATGTTTTGTCTTCATTTACATACATATTTAATGCAACAGAAGCCAAATTGCACACTGCAACTTCATCTGCTGAAGTATACTCTACTATTTCAGTGCAAAGGTTACTGCATTTAATGGTGCCTAGATTCTTTTGGTTACTTTTTCTATTGCATGAATCTTTGTAAAGCATGTATGGAGTACCTGTTTCTACTTGAGCTTCAATTATGGCTTTCCACAAAACCTGAGCTCGAACTTGTTTTTGAAACCGGCCTTCTTTTTCATATTTCTCATATAATGTTTCAAATTCTTCTCCCCAACAATCAGCTAGACCAGGACATTCATGAGGACACATTATACTCCAATCTTGATTGCTTTCAACTCTTTTCATAAATAAATCAGGAATCCATAATGCATAAAACAGTTCTCTAGCACGTACTTCTTCTTTTCCAGTATTTTTTTTCAAATCCAAGAATTCAAATATATCAGCATGCCAAGGTTCTAAATATATGGCAAAAGCACCAGGTCTTTTATTACCTCCTTGATCAACATATCGAGCTGTGTTGTTGTACACTCGTAACATGGGCACAAGACCATTAGACACACCATTTGTACCAGCTATATAAGTACCTTTAGATCTAATGCAGTGAACATGGAGTCCAATCCCACCAGCTGATTTAGAAATGAGTGCACATTGTTTTAAAGTATCATAAATTCCTTCAATGCTGTCATCTTTCATAGCTATAAGGAAGCAAGAAGATAATTGAGGCCGTGGAGTGGCTGCTGAGAAAAGGGTTGGGCTTGCATGTGTAAAATATTTTTCTGATAGTAAGTTGTATGTATTAATAGCCCCCTCTATATCTTCACCATGAATTCCAATGGAAACCCGCATGAGCATGTGCTGTGGTCTTTCTGCAACCTGAAATTGTATAGGTAAATAAGGTCATCTTTCTATGCTTATAAATTTTTAAACTTATATGGTCACTAATACTAAAAACATAGTTTTATCCATGATCCTGATTCTTTGCAACAGTGGCAGAATTTAAGTAGCTGATATAAAATAGTAAACATGGTACATTTATCCTGTTTTAAGGATTAATGATAGTACATAATAAATAATATAAAAAAGATTACACTGACCTTATTATCTATTTTCAACAAATACGACCTTTCCAAAGTCTTGAATCCAAAATAGTTGTATTTGAAATCTCTGTCATACACAATAGCAGAGTCTAGCCTCTCTTTATTTTTTATAATTATATTGTAATGAAAATCAGATATCATTGGTGTCCTCTTCTTCGTATGTGGATTGATTATATTGTATAAATCTGTAATTACATCTGAAAAAGAAATATTGTTTGATTGAACTGTAGCAGAAAATTGTAGTTAGTTATAAAATAGGTTGTTAATTCTTTTGATTAACAAACTCTTTTATAATAGTGTTTAAAAAAGGTACATAAAAATCATGCTTTTTGCCTAGTCATAATTACCAGAAAAGTGTTTTCTTGTTTCCTTATGCAAATTAGAAATGGCCAATCTTGCAGCAAGTATTGCGTAATCTGGATGATCAGTAGTCATTGTAGCTGCTGTTTCAGCGGCTAAGTTGTCAAGTTCCACAGTTGTTACACCGGAGTATATACCACTGATGACTTTGAGAGTTATGGATACCTGCAAGCATTACATTAATAATGAAATCCTTGCAAAATTTTGAAATGTGGCATCTGGACTTGGATTTGTGAACTGAGTGTTCTGTATTAGTCGTTATTGAGTTAGGATAGAATATTTAAACATAAGATAGAAAATTATGTACTTAGACTACTTAGAGGAAACTCATTTACTAGTTTATAGACATATTCACTAATAAAAATAATTTAAAAAAATACTTACCGGGTCTACAAAGTCCATGTTTAGACCATAACATAACTTTTTAATCCTTGAGGTGATCTTATCAATATGCACCTCCTCCATTCTTCCACCTGCAACACAGACAATTTTTTCTAAGAGTACACAAATAAAAATAGTTTCAGTAAAGATGGAAACATACAAGTTTACACTTGTATGATTACAAGTTTATGCTTGTATGATTAGTACAAACAACTTCTCAGTACTAATCAACGTATTGGGCAAGACTCTCATAATATAAGAGAATGTGGATGAAATGTAACAATGTAGCGGATAACTTGATTACTTATGCCATAAGTGTGATATAGTAGCAAATATATGACGAAATATGAAGCTATTAATGTTTCAATGGACAAGATTTAAGGTTAACCAAATAAACACGAATTGGGTCAACATATAAAGGCATTATGATTGTTTGTTTTACAGGTAAAGTGTTTTAAGGCGTACACATAATCGCAACTTCCACGGTTGATGAACGTACCAGATGAATAGGTAGGTACAGTTTGATTTACGTGGATGAATACCAAAAGAATTATACCAAAATGTATACGAATGTATTCCTTACCTCTTTTGAGAACGAACAGTCTATTAAGTTTGCCCACCATGATGAAGTAGGAATCAAAAAGAAAATTATAGTTAATCAACTCGTTACAATAGAAGCAAGCCAGGTACAGTAAAGTGAACTGCAGGGTGCTCAATCTTAGTACAAAAAACTGGGGACAGAATGGGTTACAATGATACAAAATCACGAAGTATGTGTAGTCCCTGTACTGAATGAGTTTAGGTGTGTTTTTTTAATTTTGTCGGATAATAATCGCTCAATTTATACCAAATACAAATAAGAGATGGCAGCTCTATAGCTCATTACAAATATTTTAAACTGACTTATTGTTTATTTTAACCAAAGAATAGCATCATTATCATAAATTTGAATTGCATTAAACTCACAGAATTATTTGCACTAACGTACATTGGGGTGTTGGTAGAGTATTCTTGATGGTTTTAATTACTAATAAACTGGTAACCCTAATACAAATGTCTGCAAAAATCTGACGCGTGCGCCGGTTTTGTTTACTTTTTTATTCTTTCTGTGTTTTTTTGTGTATTTGTTGTTGTTGAGTGAAAACTCCTCCGGCAAATCCCTACCTGTGACCAGAAAGGATTTGTGAGTGATTGTGTCACAACCATCACAACTGAGATAGGACTCCAGTGTTGTGATAACTGCAACAAAATTGTAATTTTCGAAATATGTATCCACTCCTCCAGCCATCCAAAAAATACCATACAATGTTAAAACTTTAATTTGATAATAAAAACATGATTTCCTAAATTGTATTTCATTTATCAATCCTTGAAATCAATACTATAAAGTACTAATAAAAATAAATATATCTGCATAGCTATAAGTAGGTATCCATCCACCCATACCAAAGGGTGTAGTTCTAAATAGAAATATCAGGTGGCGCTAGTTTCTTCACGAACGCAAGTGACCCTGTTTCACAGCACAAGATTGGTCTCTATTTCAATATAGTCTAATGTACTCTGTGGTGAACTGAACTGAACTGTGAAATAAATGACGTTATTTATGGCGGGAATTGGCGGGAACGGGGAAATAACTAGGGATGTGACAAAATAATCGATTAAAATAAAATAAAAATCGATTTTTATTAGCGATTTTAATATTGCAAATAATCGATTTATTTTTTCATAAACATGATCGATTTTT
Organism: Diarsia brunnea; assembly: GCA_949774965.1. NCBI lineage: Eukaryota > Metazoa > Arthropoda > Insecta > Lepidoptera > Noctuidae > Diarsia > Diarsia brunnea. Next base: position 13,573,761 of record OX458999.1, on the reverse strand, counting down.
CATCTGCCACCCCCATTAACAGTGTTACCAACTTAGTGGATTTTCCACTAATACTGGTGGTTTCAACCCCCCTTTTAGTGGCCAAATATTGCTTTTAGTGGCTGGTGGTTTTTTTTAGTGGTTTAGTAGAAATTACTTTCAATTACTAAAATGCTATCCTTCAACCACTAAGTTACTAAAACGTTACGAAATATGTTATTTTTACATCATTTAATTATCAGTCGCGTACATGTAATAATTGTCGCGCATCATATTTTAATCAAGTCACAAAGGCACAACTTGTCACTGATATGCAAATTGCAAAAACACATGAAAATTTGAATTTCGCGGGCTACTACGGAGGAATAACCATAGCTTGTTGATTTACTGATTTTAAATATTTTATTTCGTAGTAATAATAAATAAAAATTTTCTACATACTGTTTTCTTTCCAAAAAACCTTTCCGAAATTTTAGCAATTTTTACAATTTTTTGGAGCAGAGCCGATTTTTGTTAGTGGTTTTCTGGTGGTTTTAGAAGTTGAATCTAGTGGAGAGCTTGTTTATCTGTTGGCAACACTGCCCATTAAGTCTGGACTTCTAGAAGCCGGATTGCGAATTACTATTAAGAACTAGGTCGATCAGTATTACATAAATGCCTCCTGTACGTCTACGCTGAAATCGCTTCTATAACAGTGCTTTTGTTGCGACAAGGTAACCCGCGAAATTCGAATTTTCTTACGTTTTTACAATTTTCCGGTCAGTGTCAGATTGTAGGTATGTGAAATAAAATAGGATTTACGGCCCTAACAAATGTGACTTTACTGAGTAATAATGATTAAAATCACCAACAGAACCGTCTCAGTTCATATTAAGTCTCTTAAGTGACTATTTTATGAAAAAGTTATTCGAATTTCGCGAGCTACCTTGTCGCATTCACCTTAAGTAGATAATTATGAGTCCGTTATACAAAAACGTTACTAAAAACCGTAGTGTTTCGATACGCCGGACAAAACAAACCGCAGTGTTCACAAATGCACCACAAAACAAAAAAAAATAAAAAATCAAACTCTAAGGATTTCAAGTTTTTTTATTTAAAAAAATTAAAAAAAAAAAAATTAAAAAATTGTTTATTCATAAACCACAAAAAGACAACAAGTTGATGATTGGAGCCTCCTTTTAAGCAACAAAAAGCCTGTATTAGGAGACTCCGCTCTTTCACAGCTAGGTTTTGTAACAGAACAGAAAACATAAAAGAAAACAGAACAGAAAACATAAAAGTAAACAGAACAGAAAACATAAAAGTAAACAGAACAGAAAACACAAAAGAAAACAGAACAGAAAACATAACACAGGGGGGGGGTTTGTGTGTTTTGTGCGTGAGTGTGTAGGTGAGCGTGTGTGAGTATGTGTGAGTAGGTGAGCGCGCGTGTGTGTGAAATGGGTGAGTTAAACTATGTGCTGCAAAAGCTTCTCAGTATCATCATAGGTAAATGGTTTTACCCAATTTGTTACCATTTTTTTACATTCATGTAGTTGTTTAGTGTATATGTATATCTCCTTGTTTACTCTATTATATAGCTGAGCAGAACGTTTGTTGTATTGTATCGCAGCGAAATTTGTTTTAGTTTGAGGAATTTGGGCAATTATGTCTTTGCGCCTCTTTGATAGTGTGTTTGCATTATAAGGAAGTGTCTTATGTTTTTTTAGGACTGTGTTAGTAATGTATAGTTTTCTAACCGACAGCAGATCACTCATCTGGTATAGACTTTCGGTTGGGAATCTTATCTTTTTGAAGTACATTATCTTTATTAGTGCTCGTTGTGCTCGTTCTACATCTATAAATCTGGTTTTTGCTGCACCGCCCCATATGGGGATACAGTAAACTATTACAGATTGCACAAGTGCCACATATACTTCATTAAGGAGATTTCTATTAGGGCCTACTTTTTTATTTATATTTGTGGGAAGGACATATCGCAATGTTTTAAATATCCATCCCAGTTTCCTAACTCTTCCTGTCACATGCTCAAGATGAGCATACCATGATAATTTTTGATCAATTATGACTCCCAGATATTTGGTTTGTGAGACTTTACTAATTGCAGGACAGCTACAGTTTTTATTGTTCGAAACTTTATCACATGAGTGTACTTTGAGGTTAAAATCTTTATTTGGTTGTGAACGATTCGAGATGGTAAAACAGATGTAGTTCGTTTTTACTGTGTTTAGTGTAAGTAGGTTGTCGTTGAGCCAATTTGTTATTTGGGCCATACCCATTTCCGCAGCGCGCCTAACATCGGACCAGCTGATCCCAGAAAAGACAACGGCTGTGTCATCAGCATATGAGAAGATTTTTGCGTTATCAACTTTTAAGTTGCACAGATCGTTAATATACGTTAGAAATAATGTAGGACCTAGCACGCTACCTTGCGGTACGCCGAATGACACATCCGCATCATCACTAACATATGTGCTCCTATTTTAACCCTCTGCGTTCTATTTGATAGATAATCTTTGAAAAAATTCAGTGGGTCTCCTCTTATTCCGAGTCTTTCCAGCTTGGTCACAAGGGTTGGAACAGAAACGGTGTCAAAAGCCTTTTTGAGGTCCAGAAATACCGTTATGCATTTATTTCCTGTATCAAGATGTTTTGTAATTAATGAGCTGAGCGCAGCAACTGCGTCCTCAGTAGATACTCCCTGTCTAAATCCAAATTGTGTAGATGATAATAATTTAAATTTGTTTAAGGGCGAATTCGACCAAACACCATGTTATATCAGAGTAACTAACCCTTGAATAATTTTACTCATTGATTTTACTCTCGAATAACTTCGTTTGCGTTTTTCCGTCAGAAACATAGAGTAGCCAATACTGAGTTTTGTTACTCTTGAGTTGATGAACGAATGGTGAATGATTTTGTAAGCCAACTAAAATGGAAATACTATTGTGTAGAAAGCCGAACCCAAGATTTTATGACCATATAATTTGGCCGGTTTATATTGGTACTTGATACGTAGGAAGGATTTTTAAGCTAGGTAAGTAGGAAGCTACGTTGTACATTTTACATGTCATACCGGTTTGAAGTATATTCCAGACGGTGCTCGATTTTGGATAAAAGACACATAGTCGCTTTTTTGGACAATCGAAACCTTATGGCAAAGTCATGGTTATCATAATTATCGAAGTAATTGTTCCTTTCTCTAATCCATCGCGGACGCCTTGGATTGTATTCTTCATCAATGTCAGAATTTTCGATCATATTTCGTAGACATTTTTAAAATATCAGCTGCATTATTAAAATATCCTTACAAATAACAAAAGTACAAGAAATTATCAACACGTGCTCAACTGTGAACCACAGACAATAAACTTTTTCAACAAAGCATACGAAAACAGATGGTAGAATGCAGCAGCCGCCATTATATTACTCTGCGCTATCTTGTTTACTCGGTGTATTTTGGCAGTATAGCGATTTACTCTCGGACAAATATTTATTTTGGGATTAAGATTTGGTAAAACGAAAAGTTCTCTTACTCTAGAGTAATTAGTGATTTTATCCCCAGGATAAGACTTATCCATGTTTGGTCGAATCCGCCCTAAGTAGTTTATAAGTCTAGTGTTAGTTAATTTTTCAATAATCTTAGACAGGGCTGGTAGGACCGAGATAGGTATATAGTTATTGACATCGTCTCTGTTCCCTCCCTTGTGTACCGGTGTAATAATTGATTTTTTCAGAGGGGCTGGGAAAGTACCTTTTTTGAAACAAAGGTTGGCCAGGTGGGTTATGATGGGAACAACTTCTTTGTAAACATATTTTAAGAAACTAGTAGAGATATTATCCCATCCTGGGGCACTGGCGGATTTCAGACTCATCAGAATTCCTTCAACCTCTTTTGGGTCAGTGTCCAAGAGCACAAAAGAATTTGATTGCGCAGAAGAAATGCTTCGGTGATTAGCAGGGATTTTTGTAGACCTAGTTTGGATTTTCTGTGCTAAGTCTTTACCAATATTCACAAAGTAGTCGTTTACGAAGTTGACTGATTCAGTAGGAGACGGCCTGATACTTAACAGTTCTGCGCTTTGACTATTTACTTTATTTGAGTAGGTGATAGATTTTATGTTTTTCCAGAGTAATTTAGTGTTTGTAACCGATTCACTGAGTAATTCCCTTTCATATTTTCTTTTTAATTTTTTGATGAGATTATTACAAAAATTTCTGTATCGATGGTATGTGATTTTTAATATTTCATTAAATGGGTCGGACCGAAAGTTTTTTTGCAGTTTATTGCGATTTTTAATGCAGCGTAATATTCCCGAGGAGATCCAAGGTTTAATTATGCGTTTACTATTTGGGATGGTTGTTATTGTCGTATTATTATTAATAGTGTCAGTCAGTTTCTGTATGAGTAAGTCAGTTAAAAGATTTGGATCATTGCAAAATAACAACTCGCCAAGATTGTTTTTTTGTAAATATTTTAGTGCTTGTTCAAAATTTATATTAGTAAAAGTTTTATTTATGACCGCTTTGCTTTTTATTTTAGAAAGTGATAAAAACGTAGTGTAGTGGTCAGTAACTGTGGTTTGTAGAATAGCAATTGAAGCAGATGTTTTCTTTTTATGAATTCGCAACATGAAGTGGTCCAGGCAATTCAGTTCTCTGGTGGGTAAGGTGTGACCAGGTAATATTCCAAAGGCCGACAACATATTAAGGTAGCTATTTCGGTTTTTTCGGTCATGAGCCAATTCTGTATCTTTGGGCCTAATGTTAATATTTAAGTCCCCAGCTATCACTAAATTTCTATGTGAAGGTAATGAGTCCAAGTGTAAACAAAGTGAATCCAAAAAAATGTCAGGGTTTGTGTTAGATGGGGACCGATAAATGCACAAAATAGTATTATTTAGTATGTCCAGTTGGAGACATGATGCCCCATCAAGGTTTATTTCTTGAACTTTTGATTCAAGCGTGTTTTTTACATAAATTACTACACCATCATTTTGGTTCATCTGCCGTGTTGTTACATAGGAGTGATAATTTGTAAGTTGAGGTAATGGTTTGTTAGTATTTAATCTGCATTCCGTTAAGATAATTACATCGGTTTCGAACTTAAAGGTGGATAACATAACAACAAAAGCATCGAAATTGCAGTATATGCTTCTTATATTTTGAGAAAAAATTGTCAGATCATTTTTCTTTATATAAATATGTTTAGTAAGATTTAAGCAATCGCATTCAATTGTGCTCGCAATTTCAAGTTTGTCTATCTCATGGACTGCTTGTAATGTGTCACTCATAAGAATAGTTTCCTAATAGAATAATAAGCACTGCAAGATATTCGCAAAACAACTCTGCAAAGTCTAGTGAGTTTGAAGTATATAAGAGAACAACGAGACAGTTTTATTTTCCGTAACATCATGCATGATGAAGATACCTTAAAAGTTAATATTTTTTTGTAACTGATTATTTGTATTGTGTGGGTATTAGAGTTGAATAAATTGCGCATATTATTATCAAGGATTGTGTTTATATGAACTGTGTAAGTGTTTTGAGCGGTGTATGCATGTTTACAGTTGAGTATTTGTGTTATAGTGAGGGTGTTAGATGAATGTATACATGGATTTATATCTATTGTCAGCAAGTATGGTTTGTGAGGGCTGAATATAGCATGTAAATATAAAGCAAAATATAACTGTGATAAAGGCTCAGTGTGTATATTGTGTATATAAGGTTCTATGCAAGTATTTAAGTTTACAAAGTGAAAGAAAGGGTACCTTGTTACAACGTCCATGGTATTATGATTACACAACATCGCACTATACCGAATACAACTCGGCAGGTTTATATCTGTAAGCACTATGAATCTTGGTATGAATAACATCATCGCGGTTACACACACACTTGGTAGGCAGAACGAGTGAACGGTAAAAAGTCATATTTTCACTAACAGCTGATGAATTTGTTCTTCGCTTCTAATACTTATGGTTGGTGCCAGATCCTCCTCCTTTACATAAACTCTTCCATAAGCAGTCCAGCAGTATTTATATGCTCCCGATTTTATTAGGTCACGGGCAAGGAAGTACAGGCGTGATCCCTTTGGGGTTAGATGCTCGGACAGGAAGACTGGTGAATCTTCTTGTGTTTTCAAGCCGAGATGTTTACAGCACAGCTTCGACTTGTTTTTAATGTTGAAATACTTCCCCGATTTCATCATTTCGTTTTTTAGCAAAGTGGATCCCGTTTCAACAACAATGGGCATCTTCTGGTTTTCATTGTTTTTTCCCCGCACTCTGTAGACGTCCTTAATGTCGTACTTGGTCATGGAACAATTTATATTCTGGGAGAGGGTCAGGACCACATCCATAAGGTCTTGCTTAGACTCGTTGACAATTTTTGGAACGTTTTTTAAAACGAAATTTGCCTTACGACTTCCTGTTTCAATTTCTTCAATTTTATTTTCCAAAAGTGTAATATATGTTTTGTCTTCCTTCGACTGATTTTCCAACTTCAGTATTTTTTTTTCAAGATCTTGATTCTGTGACATAAGATTTATAATCGTGTTTTCTATGTTGACGTTGGATTGCTGTATTTCTTTCAAAGTAGTCGAAACCTGGTGTGTTTCATTTTTTTGACTAGCCAAGAAGAGATCCATCATTTCTTTTATTTCCCTTTTAAAGTCCTCCAACTGCTCACCAATTGAGATATCTTCCCGACTTCTTTTAGCCCTCCGAAAAACATAATTAGGCGGCGTTTTGTTATCATCATTTCCCATCAAGCTAACTTCCGATTCTGAGACAGATTTATTCATCGGTGCAGCGATAATGATAGTAGCTAGGTATTCTTGGTATATCTTCACGGGTTGTCGGCGTAGCAAGGTTGAGCTGCTAACACAGTGGAAATTTTTGCGTATTAGCTTTTGTTACCAACTTTTTCTCGTAGTAAGGTAGGCACTACGGTTTGTCTTTCGTCACGCAGTGTGTTGAATGTCCGGTTCGCTCAGCGGCACGAAGTCAGCGCGAAGCGATGACGTCTCCGCACGAAGGTTTCCGATGGCGGCGCAAGAGCAGGATGGCAAAGTGATTCTCGTTCCCTCGAGATGCGCGGGTGGGAAGGGGCGCACCTCCGCGGCGTCAGAGACACTGCTATAGTGTCGGCAATAATAAGCACTTTGCTAACTGGATAAAGGACTATTATCGAATACAGAGAAAAAATATATTTTGAGTGGCAGCGAGACACACGTCTGTTCTCAATGCCGGTTTGGACGAAAGAGGAAATTATTTGATAGTTTAGTTTTGTTAATTTATGTTGATTATTCTAAAAAATTGATTTGCGTGAATTATTTTAAAAAAATCGATTATTTTCTTGAGAAAAATCGATTATTTCTTAATCGATTTTTCTTGCCAAAGAAAAAACCGATTAATTAAAAATCGATTTTTTATGTACAATGTCACATCCCTAGAAATAACACGACATGAGTAAACAAAACAAAACATGACGTGTGGACGGATCTTTTGGCGCGTGGACAAAATCAAAACTAACTCCGCCATCTAGTTTTTCAATACATTAGGGATGATACCTGAGAAAAAAAATCTGCTTATCAATTAATAAAAATCGCAATGCAATGCAGCGGTGGCCCAGTGGTGGCGAACCCGACTTACGAACATTAAGTCGTGGGTTCGAACCCAGGCAGGTGCATTACTTTGTGAAATATATTTCATCACCACTGCTCTCAAAACGGTGAAGGAAAACATCGTGAGGAAACCAACATGTCTTACAAGCATACAATTCGAAGACATACATCTACCAACCCGCACTGGGCCTCGTGGTGGATTATAGCTCATCCCTCTCCTAGAGAAGAGGCCTGAGACCCTGCAGTGGGAACATTATAGACCAATGATTTTTTTTTCTCAGCCTATATTGTCCCACTGCTGCCTTCCACTCCTCCCTCTGTGTGGTTTTCTCCGTCCAATTCGTCATAAACGCTTCTAGGTCGTCACGGCAGCGTTTTCTAGGCCTCCCTCGGCGACGACGCCCGTCTTCTGGCACCCACTGCGTGACGACTCTAGCCCATCGGTTCTGATCCATCCTACAGACATGGCCCGCCCAATCCCACTTTAAGCCAGCAGTTTTATTTCCCACATCAGCGATTGCAGTTTTTAAGCGTATTGTGGTACTTACGTATTCTGTAGCTGAGCTTTATACCCAATACGTTTCGTTCCATCGCCCTTTGGCCGATGATTATGATTATATTAATAAAAATTGACGAAGATAAAACGTGTCAAGGACCATGAGTGGGGGGAGCCCCCGCTTGTGAAATTCCGGTAAAAACGCCTAAAATTGACTGGATAGAAATTAGTGAGTTTTTGCATTTTGTAAAATGTGTCAAAATGAGGTAAAAACGTACTTAGTGATTCTTTGCAGTTAATGAGTTCTTGCAATAAGCCGACGATATGTAGTGATGATTCCGGACTAAGAGAAATACAAAAAAACAAATATCATAAAAATTGGTCCAGCCATTCTTCAGTTATAAAAATGGTGTGCCTAACGAACGACTTTCTTTTATATATTATTATGTATAATTATAAATTATTAAAGTTTATTTTAATTCCATTCAATGACTCTTTCATAAAACAGGTAAGTTATTCAATGGGATTCATGGTTTAAATTTGAAAAAAAAAAACAATAAATTTTGAATTTCGCAGGCGATTCTGTTGCTTCCTCCTTCATAAGCACTTTAATTAATCAGCAACACAAGGTATTTTGATACAAGTACTTATTGAACATGGGTAAATAAAAAAACTTATTAAATAAAAATTTTATACTTTAAAATTACATTATTGTTGCACCTTACAAGGTGATAAAATAATTTACACATTATAAATAAATTAACTTATTCGATAACTTCTTAGAATTGGATATATTATGTCTAGGGCTTCATTAATTTCACCTCTTGTTTTGCCACCTGCAAGTTAAAGGAATAATACAACATTTATACACAGTTGAAAATTTTGTGATAAAATAATTTACACATTATAATTCTGTATTTAAATTTCAATTTTTTGTAGCTGTAACTAGCTTTGCTCAGCTCTAGTGGTGTAGTTGTGAAATAAATAACCCGTGTCTTGCCAATAGCTTCTAGCTAGGACAACCCAAGCTCGATGATCAAACGACTTATAAAACTCACACACAAATGTGGAAATTTTTACTTTCGGAAGTATGTGGCAAAAACGTCAATGATACAAATAGAGTTATTTATTTTATTCTTCGGTGTCATTTTATCTTGTTTTCGAAGTTTGTTATAAGTACCGTACCTTTATACTTTCATGTTTTCAGTAAAACGCGGTTATTTTGAAATTACAAACGAACACTTAAATTTTATTTTCATTCAATTAGTGAGAAATGTGTTTACTGTACCTGTAAATACAATTTTTCCATTGACAAATATTAGTAAAACCACTCTAGGGCGTACCATTCTGTAAACAAGACCAGGAAATAACTCTGGTTCGTAAGATGCAAATTGGCCATGTGCTTGTTGTAGTGCCTCTAATCTTATCGGAAATCTTAAATCAGCGGTAGCTATAAAATTTTGAATTTTGAAGTCCAAAAACTTTGCCTGAAATAAAATAAACAAAATTACTTTTCTACCAGACCATTTAATTTTAATTTCGTCTTGCTTTAGCTTTGCTTGGCCCATCTCTTCTAGGGAGGCGGCCGTCCCTGCAGTGGGAACATTATAGGAAGATGATGATGACGGCTTGCTTTTGAATATTCAAGTTATAAACTGTATTTGGGTCGAATATTCGCATTTAAAAAAAAATCGAGATTTCCTGTTTTCTATATGGACTTTATATTAAGGCCCATGAGCTGTTTTAAGAATTCGAATCTTGTTGGAAATAAACAAAACAATGGGCAAAAATGTATGAAAGCTGGTGTTTTTAAATGAAACATTATGACAGCTTTGCCGAAATGTTTGTCCATTTTGAGTTATAGCTCAAAACCCAAAGTAAAAATGATAACTATTAATGTTATAATATCCTGGTGTGTAAAGGAAAATAACATCAATATCGTTGTATATTATTGTCCGACTTATGTTTACGTATATTTTAATGTTCCGGCATAAAATACCTATCCAAAGACGTATATTATATGTCATTGCTATTGGAGGGTCGAGGGGTGTACCAATCTGCCCATTCTTCTTTTGAGATACCAAAATTCAGGAATAATCTTAAGTACTAGTTTCTTTGTTTAATAAGTACGCACAGGATACCCAAGTTTGTGAATAATCCGGGCAAATTTTCTGGCAGCTATATAGGAATCATGTTCATTTCTTAGTCCAGTGCAGAGTACTTTTCCAGATCTGTAAGTATAAATCTCTTTTAACATGAGGGAACTTTTAACTAAGGTTAAATTATACTACCCATTTCGGACGTACTACCTACCCTTCGAAAAACTTGCAAAACTATTTAAATTTAATTAAAATTATATTACCGTTTCTAGAACAATTCGGTAAAACTAACACGCAAAATAATTATAGTTTGTGACTTAGTAATTATAGTAAAACGGGCAGGACTTCAAGGATAAGCAGCGCTAGCCAAGGACGGTTCGTGGACCGTTCATAAGTATTACCTACATTGGTTGTAACAGTACAGGTTTTTTTAACAGTCCATAGTTGTTTACCTAAATACCAGTGCTGTAGCTCTTGGATCAATTATTTTCATGACAACACCATGGAATCTTGCTGGATTATATTCGGAAAATCGGGTTCTACAGTAAATATCCAATAATTTTAATTCACAACCCAAATTTACAGTTGATACACAGTTTCTGTAACAATAAAATATATAATTAGTAACCATCACAAATTTACATTATCTATGTATACTTCCAGTGTCACAGTGCTGCAACTAAAAAATACATTTTTTTTCAGGCAATGCTGTTTGTTTCATATCTTAGGTATACTCCGAGTTCTGACACTTCCATCCACGCCACCCAGAGCGGGGGGCGTCATTAAATTTGATGATTTCCAATACACCAAAAAAAAAAAGTTGCGCAATCAATAACTGTAGGTATGCAAATAAGGTATCCTCATGAAATGACGAGAAACAGAGAAGTATGAAAGAAGACATGCTGCGCCGACCCCAAATGAATTGGGATAAGGGCAAGAGGATGATGATGTATGCAAATAAACAATAAATCTCACATATGGTGTCCTTTCAATGAGATATTTAAAGTAACGACAAGAAAAAGAGAGATTAGATTAGTTAGTGACCAATGGTTCAGTAAATAAAATAAAATTACAGCTATAACCCTTGCGCAACTGCAAGCAATAAGTGGGCCAAGTTTTATCTCAATCGGATGAACGGTACCTACCTGTGGCAGAGCATATAAAATACAAACTACCAAATCATCATCATTTTCTTACCCTTATTCTCTATTACTCGTCATCTCATCAGATACCTCCTTTGTTGCCGTAATATTATTTTTACACAGTCCATTTCTTGCCATAATATTATTTTTATACAGTCCATCTATCGTTTCTTTCGTCTTATTCTACTCTTATACCCCTCCACTTTCATACTCAAAACTTCCTCAAGACATTTTCCTTATTTCTCCGCATCACATGCCCATAACACACGACAACTGGTTACCACACAAGGTCAAGGCAGAAGGCAGTGTACTGGCAAGATGGTTAGAGGTGCTTATGAAGGCAGTTGAAGGCAGCCTGTGCCGAGTGGTTCACACTGCAGGAGACCGCTAGACAGGCTTAGAGACATACCATAATTATGTGGTTGTGAGTGTTGTGACCCTCAGCAGCGGTAAACGACGATTAAGAGAAAAACAGAGGGTGAGCCTATTGCCATCAATGGGGCACAAACCCAGGCGCTGCCAATGATCTATATATGGCAGCCGGCACCAAAAGCTTAACATGCTTTCCGAATCACAGAGGAAACTCGGCATATAATGGGCGGTCACCCATCCACAGACCAACCTAGGCAAGCGCGGCTTAACCTAAAGATCGATCCGAGTGGCAGTTATTATTAAGCCACGAGCTCCTCTCCCTAGCCCTTTATTTGTTTGTCGCTCATGCGATTATGCCGCCCTGGTTGGCTTTACAAATTTTAACAAATAGTAGTAACAATAATTACAATCTATTATTTAACTAAATCTTAGCGTAGCTAGCTAGTCTGTAAAGTGCACTGGCTGCGTCAGACAGTGGCGCAGCCAGAACACTGTTGCAGTAACCTATTTCCCTAAGGGCGGATTCGACCAAACACCATGTTATATCAGAGTAACTAACCCTTGAATAATTTTACTCATTGATTTTACTCTCGAGTAACTTCGTTTGCGTTTTTCCGTCAGAAACAGAGAGTAGCCAATACTGAGTTTTGTTACTCTTGAGTTGATGAACGAATGGTGAATGATTTTGTAAGCCAACTGAAATGGAAATACTATTGTGTAGAAAGCCGAACTCAAGATTTTATGACCATATAATTTGGCCGGTTTATATTGGTACTTGATACGTAGGAAGGATTTTTAAGCTAGGTAAGTAGGAACACAGTATAAATATGGACAGTAGCGAAACTAAGCCTAGTTGATGCGATAACTACCTACGCTCCATTGAAGCCATAGGGTTGTCCCTTTTATGCACGGTTGCTGAAGTCCCTAGATAACTTCTCAACATAACATTTTTATTCTGTTGTGATCAATCAATCGAATTAAAAAAAGCTAGCTTACAAATACAATCTAAATAGGTTATCTTATGGCGTCGGTTAATCTCAACAAAAGACATTTATGTAGTTTAAACACGGAAAACAGTTTAGTACACAACAACTTGTAGAACTATAGATCTTTAACTTTGTCATAACGGCGCACGCGGCTTAACCTGTTACAAGTCTTGGCGGGAGCGAGCCGCGGTTGGACGATACTCGATAACGTTTCGTGCGCTCGTTGGAGTGCGCGCTCGCTATCCACGGCTGCGGCACAGGTTGCGCGCGGGCAATGCTCATGAAAAAAAAAGGAAATCAAACAAAACAAAAGTCACCGACTTCAGAAGCTGTTTTTTTAAAATAGTTGTTTTCATTTTTCCATTTTTAGTTGTAATATCCTATACTAATAGTTACGATGCATTTAACATTCAACCAAGAAACCTAACCCTTAACCTTCAAGATTCTCTTATAATTGCTTTTAACTCCTAACCGTTGAGGAGTTGTACCTTCCACAATCAGCTCACCTAGATAACCTGAAAGAATACAACCCCATAAGATTTTATTTAAGAATTATCCTCCAACTCCTAACCGTTAAGGAGTTATTCCTTCCATCATCAGCTCATCAACATGAGGTAATGCATTAGAAAAAATACGAAACACGTAATACGTGCCTATAAAATTTGATGGTTGCCCTCGATTTCGTTAAGATTCCATCATCAGATCCAGACATGGTAACAGTGGGACCATCTCGGGAGTATACTTTTTCGATTAAATTTTTTTTTTTTCAATTCGGTTCATAATTAAGGGGGTTTTGCGGAAACAAATATGATACAAAAACAAAACCAAACCGACGAATTCAGAACCTCCCTCTTTTTGGAAGTCGATTAAAAATACTTTCTTCTGCTGATGAAGCCGGAGTTGACACAGCCGTATACCGCGCAATACGTTCGTTGCATTTAAAAAAATATCGGGAGATATGAACTTATACGTGACCAACTGACCACTCGTCTCGGCGCGGCACGCACAACTGAGCGCACTGCGAAGACTTGCTAAGTGCCCCGTCGATGCGCATGTTTGTGTGAGTGTGCGGTTTCGAGCGTTTGTAGGTAGTTTCCGTACTGTCCATATTTATATTGTGGTAGGAAGCTACGTTGTACATGACATACCGGTTTGAAGTATATTCTAGATGGTGCTCGATTTTGGATAAAAGACACATAGTCGCTTCTTTGGACAATCGAAACCTTATGGCAAAGTCATGGTTATTATAATTATCGAAGTAATTGTTCCTTTCTCTAATCCATCGCGGACGCCTTTGGATTGTATTCTTCATCAATGTCAGAATCTTCGATCATATTTCGTAGACATTTTTAAAATATCAGTTGCATTATTAAAATATCCTTACAAATAACAAAAGTACAAGAAATTATCAACATGTGCTCAACTGTGAACAACAGACAATGAACTTTTTCAACAAAGCATATGAAAACAGATGGTAGAATGCAGCGGCCGCCATTATATTACTCTGCGCTATCTTGTTTACTCGGTGTATTTTGGCGGTATAGCGATTTACTCTCGGACAAGTATTTATTTCGGGATTAAGATTTGGTAAAACGAAAAGTTCTCTTACTCTAGAGTAATTAGTGATTTTATCCTCAGGATAAGACTTATCCATGTTTGGTCGAATCCGCCCTTAGTCTATAATCTAATCTAAATCTAAATTCTTCGTTGCGGACACACTCGGTCAATATGTGATAAACACCATCAACGGAATTATTACAAAAATCACACATATCTGTTGTTGGTTTTGCCATTTAAGGAATAAGAACTTATTACACGGTATGTGTCCGGAACGAAGTCTTAAGGCAATATCTCTTTTATCTGTTCTGTGGCAATAACAGTGTCACGTCTATTCAACAACTGGTTATCTATCCACGGTGAGTTCAAGGGATGCGGCTGGATCGTTTTGTACCAGATTCCTTTATCTCGAGATCTTTTACTAAAATATTCCTTCCAAAGTAAATAACAATCCTGTTTAATTTTAGGTATAAAGTTTAAAAAGTAAGGAGAAATGCTAACAGGAATTCCATCACATATGGCTTGCTTGGCTAGTAGATCAACAATTTCATTACCTTTTATTCCAATATGTGATAAAATCCATTGAAGTACTACGTTCTTTCCATCAGATTGTAACTTCAAAATAGTTTTCAGTACCTATAGTGTAGGCTATCGGTGTTCCTCGAAAGGTCGAGGTACACCGAGCCAAATGTTGGAGCGAACTTCTGGAATCTGTGAGAATTACAATATCGTTGTGTTCGGTTGGATTGATTCTAAATAAGGCAGAGCTTCTGCGATAGCGCTTTATTTTAATAAAACAAAATAAAAACATCTAAGGCGCCCAGTAAGGGCGCGTTCCCACTATGTCGTAACGACTAATTTATCGTTCGACGACTGTCGTCTCTACCTGTTCCCATTATAACGATTGTTTGTCGTCAACATTTTTTATCGTTTAGCGACTGTCGTATCTAGCCGTTCCCACTGTCACGACAAAGTGTCGTCACTGCCGTCAATGTCGTAGACGACAGTAAATTGTGTCGTTCTAAATGTGAACACCTCCATTTAAGGGGATCACAGCAGTATCCACTGCTGTGATCCCCTTAATTTTCCCCTCAATTTAGGTCATTCTAACTACATCCGTCACTGAGAACCGATAAGCACTTAGCTGATCATCATGAGACCTTCAAAATGAATCATGTAGTAGCATCCGTGCTCAGATCGATAAAATTTTAAAGCTAGGTCATTCTAGCTATATCCGTCACTGAGAACCAATAAGCACTTAGCTGGTCATCATCAGACCTTCAAAATGTATCATGTAGTAGCATCCGTGCTCAGATCGATAAAATTTGAAAGCTAGTTCATTCTAGCTATATCCATCACTGAGAACCAATTAGCACTTAGCTGGTCATCATCAGACCTTCAAAATGTATCATGTAGTAGCATCCGTGCTCAATAATATAAAAGCAGAAAGCTGGGTCATTCTAACTACATCCGTCACTGAGAACCGATAAGCACTTAGCTGATCATCATCAGACCTTCAAAATGAATCGTGTAGTAGCATCCGTGCTCAATAAGATAAAATCCGAAAGCTAAGTCATTCTATCTACATCCGTCACTGAGAACCGATAAGCACTTAGCTGATCATTATCAGACCTTCAAAATGTATCATGTAGTAGCATCCGTGCTCAATAAGATAAAATCTGAAAGCTAAGTCATTCTAACTACATCCGTCACTGAGAACCGATAAGCACTTAACTGATCATCATCAGACCTTCAAAATGTATCATGTAGTAGCATCCGTGCTCAGATCGATAAAATTTTAAAGCTAGGTCATTCTAGCTATATCCGTCACTGAGAACCAATTAGCACTTAGCTGGTCATCATCAGACCTTCAAAATGTATCATGTAGTAGCATCCGTGCTCAGATCGATAAAATTTTAAAGCTAGGTCATGCTAACTACGTTCGTCACTGAGAACCGATAAGCACTTAGCTGGTTATCATCAGACCTTCAAAATGTATCATGTAGTAGCATCCGTGCTACAAGAACGACTACAAATGTTTTTTGCTACAATTGTTTTATCGCTAAAAGCGATAAAACAAATCATTAAAATAATAACATACATAACATAACATCACGCCTACTATTAGGTACACCTCTGCCCAACCCTTTGGGGATTACAGGCGCGATGTTATGTAATGTATGTTATTGTTTTAATGGTGTTAATTGTTTTATCGTTTTAATTATTTTGTCTTGAGAATTTCGTTTGATGGAAGATGAAGATCTGGATGACTGATAATGTCTCGTACCTGATGGTGGACTCCGAAGGTGATGTATAGGATCTCATTGACGGCAATGAGTAGAACCATCGTGTTTGGACTCATTTGAAAGAGCTCGAGGGGGCCTTGGAGACTGATGATACTAGCTACCTGATGGTAGACTCCGAAGGTAAGTATAGGATCTCATTGATGGCACTACGTAGAACCGTCGTGTGTGGACTCATTCGAAAGAGCTCGAAGAGGCCGTGAAGACTGATAGTGCCATTTACCTGATGGTGGTCATTCTAGCTATATCCGTCACTGTGAACCGATAAGCACTTAGCTGGTCATCATCAGACCTTCAAAATATATCGTGTAGTAGCATCCGTGCTCAATAAGATAAAATCTGAAAGCTAGGTCATTCAACTACATCCGTCACTGAGAACCGATAAGCACTTAGCTGATCATCATCAGACCTTCAAAATGTATCATGTAGTAGCATCCGTGCTCAATAAGATAAAATCTGAAAGTAAGGTCATTCTAACTACACCCGTCACTGAGAACCGATAAGCACTTAGGTGATCATCATCAGACCTTCAAAATGTATCATGTAGTAGCATCCGTACTCAATGAGATAAAAGCTGAAAGTTGGAGCATTCTGACTATTTCCGTGACTGAGAACCGATAAGCAGTTACCTGGTCTTCATCAGACTTTCAAAATGTATCATGTAGTATGAGAGACCATCATTAGGTACGAGACATCATCAGTCATCTAGATCTCCATCTTCCATCAAACGAAAATCTCAAGACAAAATAGTTAGATAACATAACATCACGCCTGTAATCCCCGAAGGGTTAGGCAGAGGTGTACCTAATAGTACACCCACATTTCGCCAGTTATGTTTAAGTCCCATATAATAGGGGCGAGCCTATTGCCATCAACCGGGCACAAATCCAGACTCCGTGGCTGTTACTTATAATTTCCTGATGGAAAAACCCAATAACACTTTGCCCGACCCGGGAATCGAACCCAGGACCTCATGCTCAGCATCGTGCTTACGACCACTAGACCAACGAGGCAGTCCAAAATTAAAATAATATCATAGATATATCTATATACCAAAATATCTACTAAGAAACATAGGTAATTTACCAATAGTTTTGGAGAGCTCGGCCACGCGTCACTACGTTTATTAGGCATAGTCAGCTTAGTCTATGATAGGTGCAAACAACAAAACGAAATTACAAACTACTTAAATATATTTACAAACTTATTTTCTGTTCTTATTTTACGAAATATTGATAACTATACAATTTAAAATATGTTTTAATTCAGAAAACATTAAAAACGTGAACTTTTGAATTTTATTTGTGAAGTAATGACATGCGTGCAGTCCACCCGTGACAACAGTCATCGAGACACTGGCGCAGCGCGTTCCAAGTATGCGCGACGGGTCTCGCGCCGAATTTGCCTCAAAATGTCGGGAATTAATTTATTATTTTAAAATTTTATTACAAATCAGAGAAAATAAACAATACGGATTGTTAAATACATCACTACGTATTTTTGGGTATAAAATTCATACCGAACTATTCAGCCGTTACAGAGACAAAATTCGATTTAGGTTAAGACATACTACGATTTTTTATTAAATAATGTGAAGGTTTATTAAAATTTTAAACAATACGAATTATTTGTGATGACTTTAAGTATAACATATTAGTGGAGTGCCGTAAGATTTATACCTCGGAATCCAGGGCCGGTCAATGAATCTTCATAAAAACTTTTGGACTGCATTGGTAAAAGCCCAAATAAAGAAGTTAAAAAAAAAAATTTGCGCGCCCTTCATTTTTTTTTTTTTAATTTAAAAGTGTACTGAAAATTAGAGGGACAAGGGAAGAAGAAATGTTTAGAGCTAATAAATAATATTTTCACCGTAGCTTTATTGTTAATTTATTAATATTTCGTAAAAAATAACGAGTTACAACAAAAAAAAAAATTAAAACGTATCTATCTAATACCTTTATACGAGCAATTCTTGTAATATAGTATTATCTGAATCTCGGATACGGCTCCAATGATTTTCATGAAATTTAGTATGCAGGGGGTTTTTGGGGGCGATAAATCGATCAAGCTAGGTTTCATTCCCAAAAAAACACGATGTACCAAAACAACCAAGCAAATTTCGATCGTGTGGTACTATACATTAGGACGCCACTGAGAGGGGGGCAGAAAAGGGACAGGCTGAATCTGAGAGAGTATATTTAGGGGCTGGTTTAATACTAGCGTTTCAGCATCGCAGGCTGGCTCTAGCAAGGGTCAGACCTCGGCTGCGCGATCTGAATGACGGATATCTGTATTTCTTATTTCTAAGTGTACTGGTTTCCCTATTACTTTGAGCTCCGTACCCCACAGGAGGTGCACTTAGCGATTAGTCACTTATAGTATATCAGTTACTAGCTTATGACCGCGGCTTCTCCCGCGTAAAGTTCGATAATGGCCCCGCGGATCATACTACCGAGGTAAAATTGTATACTACGTTTTAATCCAGGTTGTAAACCATCTTTAATAAGCGATATTTTTCTACCAAATCCGTTCAATAGATTTTGCGTGGACGAGTATCAAACTTTCGCCATTATAATAATATATAGTAAGATATGCCTCTGGCAGGAGGGCTTAAACTCAGGGCATCCACAGGATTGTTTTTTATTTAGAATGCTTTCTTTGGTGACAGCGATGCAGCGGTACTAATCCTTCACCAACAATACACCAATAATGTTAAAATGTATAGTACCACACGATCGAAATTTGCTTGGTTGTTTTGGTACATCGTGTTTTTTTGGGAATGAAACCTAGCTTGATCGATTTATCGCCCCCAAAACCCCCTGCATACTAAATTTCATGAAAATCATTGGAGCCGTATCCGAGATTCAGATAATACTATATTACAAGAATTGCTCGTATAAAGGTATTAGATAGATACGTTTTAATTTTTTTTTTGTTGTAACTCGTTATTTTTTACGAAATATTAATAAATTAACAATAAAGCTACGGTGAAAATATTATTTATTAGCTCTAAACATTTCTTCTTCCCTTGTCCCTCTAATTTTCAGTACATTTTTAAATAAAAAAAAAAAAATGAAGAGCGCGCAAATTTTTTTTTTAACTTCTTTATTTGGGCTTTTACCAATGCAGTCCAAAAGTTTTTATGAAGATTCATTGACCGGCCCTGGATTCCGAGATTTTACAATATTTATGCTTTACGGCACTCCACTAATATTTTTTGTATGGAAATCGTACGGAAGGATTCCTCAACAAATTTCTTTAAACATACGTCGTTTTTGGGATTTTAGCAACGCAACGGCCTTAAACATATAAGCCACGACACTTAAAACTACACGATTATCTGTCGTCACGACACGGTGGGAACGCGCCCTAATAGTGTTAGTGGCAAGGATGTCATCCTGCTACCAGTGTTCAAAAACAATTTCTTTTGTTATTATATTGGGTTGAATCTGCATTATAAGATAACAATATAATGAGAAGTGATAGCAGAATTAATATAGCAATAACATGAAGTCAACTAAGGCAATTAGTAACGGGCTGCGGGTTGTTCGCAAGAGATACCGCGGCCTCGACATGAAGGGCTAAGAAGAAACATGGGTGGTTTTTAGTCAGTAGAAGTCTGACACTCCCTTTCACTCTGCCCAAGAGCGGGAGGGGTTATTTGATGATTTTCCACCCACCATAAAAAAAAAGGCATTGAGTAACAGAGATAAAGAAACAATCATAGTGAACAATATTCCTATTGATTGTGTGGATGAGTATACATATTTGGGTCAGATAATCAGGATAAACAATATTTCAAGCAAAGAGATGAGACACGCATAAGTCATGCATGGAAGAGTTGAAGAAAATAAATTTAAAGTAAAAAACTTTTTAAAATAAGCTTTTATTTAAATGCGCTAAAAGAATAAAATAAACTTTTCCTTTAAAACTTTAACTAGCAACTTAAAACGTCATCACATAATTTCATATGAAATAAAAGCTTGTCGCGAGATTTAAGTACTTACTTGTTTTACCAAGATTGAAGAATTTTAAAATTAAAATACACATACAATACAATATGTAGTTTTTACATTTACTTGTTTATCTACATAGGTAAATCTCGCGACAAGCTTTTATTTCATATGCATTATGTGTTGACGTTTTAAGTTGCTAGAGTTAAAGTTTCAAAGGAAAAGTTTATTTTATTCTTTTTAGCGCATTTAAATAAAAGCTTGTTTTTAAAAAGTTTTTTACTTTAAATTTATTTTTTGGTTTTTAGTTATCGCTGGTCAGGTTTCTCAGTCTGGTAATCTCATTTATTGCTGCAAGGTCGCTTGCCAGATAATTTCGAACAGTCTTGCTCTTCAATAAGAAGAACTTCTAATTATTTCACCCTACTTAAGTTCACGTATACTTGACACAAGAAATATGTGTCGACCCTCCCAGAGCTTGATTAAGGGTAAGAGCTAATATACAATAGAGTTCGCCCCGGTGCCCTGAGGCGATACGTTCACGACATACTCATAATTATAGGGTAGTATTTAAACGCAAATCAAAAAATATCCTTTTTCTATGCAATAAGATTGCGAATTCCCATCAAAATAACTGATTGCACAGCAAAATATTCAACTCAAAATATCACTAAACACACTACAATTTATTTTCGCAGCGTACAGCGATTTTTCCTAAAGCAAAAGCTTTTTCATCAATACACAGCTAATAATCTTAATGCACATTATACATGTTAACTCTTTTTCTTTTAAATATAGCTTCTATTTTTATATTATTTACAGCAGTTTTTCTAAATAAAACAGCATTTTATTAGTCACAGTCTTCTTATTATTTATTAACTAGCTGTTCCCGGCATGCGTTGCAATGCCCTTTTTCCTACCTACTACCTGCCTGTGTACCAACTACCTACCTACCTACTACCTCCTACCCTACCTACCTACTACCCTACCTACTACCTCCTACCCTACCTACCTACTACCCTACCTACCTACTACCCTACCTACCTACTATCCTACCTACCTACCTACTACCCTACCTACCTACCTACTACCCGACCTACCTACTACCCTACCTACTTACTACCCTACCTACTACTCTACCGACTACCCTACCTACTCTACTATCCTACTTACTACCCTACCTACTACTCTACCTACTACTCTACCTACTACCCTGCCTACCTACCTAAAACTTTCTCACCTTTTAAACCTTCCCTGGACTTCCACGAATAATTCAACACTATAATTAGCCAAATCGGTCCAGCCGTTCTCGAGTTTTAGCGAGACTAACGAACAGCTATTCATTTTTATATAATACTAGCTGTTCCCGGCATGCGTTGCAATGCCCTTTTTCCTACCTACTACCTGCCTGTGTACCAACTACCTACCTACCTACTACCTCTTACCCTACCTACCTACCTACTACCCTACCTACCTACTACCCTACCTACCTACTACCCTACCTACCTACTACCCTACCTACCTACTACCCTACCTACCTACTACCCTACCTACCTACCTACTACCCGACCTACTTACTACCCTACCTACTTACTACCCTACCTACTACTCTACCGACTACCCTACCTACTCTACTATCCTACTTACTACTCTACCTACTACCCTGCCTACCTACCTACCACTTTCTCACCTTTTAAACCTTCCCTGGACTTCCACGAATAATTCAACACTATAATTAGCCAAATCGGTCCAGCCGTTCTCGAGTTTTAATCAGACTAACGAACAACAATTCATTTTTATTTATATAGATAGCTGTACCCCGCGTGCGTTGCAATGCCCTTTTACCTGGCTACGTACCAACTACCTACCACCTACCTATTACCTACCTACCTACATACTGCTAATTTCTCACCTTCTCTGGACTGCCACAAATGTTTCAAAACCAAAATTAGACTAATCGGTCTACCCGTTCTCTAGTTCTAGCGCGACTAACTAACAGCAATTAATTTTTATATTATACGCAAACACCATTTGAAAAATCGTTTTTCTATTGGGAAAGAAACAGTAATTATTTGTGATTATTGTGATAATGTCGTATGGTCTGTTTGAAGTTGTCATTCGTTGACTGAACAACTGAACGTCACTCAATTGTTTTGCCTTCCCGGAACCTCTCTACTAACACTTGAACTTTATGGGTACGGTATTAAAGCTCAAATTGATTTTACGTTTTAGTTAGAAAACGTTTGTATGGGAAAAAGAAAAGGGCTGTTTTTAGGGCTTTTCCGGCCATTATTCGAATTTTTCTCGCCGTAAGAACCATCCTTGAACTTCAACGAACATTTAAAAAAAAAAATCAGCCAAATCGGTCAAGCCGTTTTCATGCCAAGTCGTGACAACGGAAAACGGGTTTCATTTTTATATATATAGAAGATAGAAGATTACCACATAATGAGATCAGCAAAAAAAATATAAAATTGGGTGCTAATTAAACCGGCTTCTTTTTAATAGCATTTTTCGCCTCTAAAAATCTACATTGCCTTCTAAATTACTAAGTAAGCCACAATTAACGAGCATCTAAGTATTCCTATCTTAGCCACTAGTTAAGTTCTATCTGAGCCACTCTAAATATAACTCAGCATGGTGGTTATTTTTGGGTGCTAATTAAACCGGCTTCTTTTTAATAGCATTTTTCGCCTCTAAAAATCTACATTGCCTTCTAAATTACTAAGTAAGCCACAATTAACGAGCATCTAAGTATCTTAGCCACTAGTTAAGTTCTATCTGAGCCACTCTAAATATAACTCAGCATGGTGGTTATTTTTTACCCGACAACGGCGAAGTGACGCGCGCTCGCTTCTTATAATATTATTATTCTTGTTATAATAATCATTAAATTTGCCGAGCATGGCTTCTTGAAAATTAAGACAAAAATTATGAACAGGTTTTGTTGTACTTACTGGTTAAAATGCGACTGGGATAGTTATTTTGCTATGAAATATGGAAAATTTGCTGTGCAGTCAGTATTTATGCTATGTATGTAGTATTTTTGTACAAAAATAAATTTAACTGTATTGCATTATGAGGAAAATAGTAATGTCATATTGATGTATAATTTCGAATTATCTGCAGTTTGAGTTTTGTTAAACATTTAGTTTATTTGTAGTGAAGTAAGTTATTTGATGTAAAAAAGAATATAAATGATGAGTATGTATTGATAGGCGATTATTTATTTGATATGCAATTTATAATATCCCGTAATTATACACCCTGATGTCACTCAGTCCTCGGCACGGCCTTAACTGGACTTGGGTGTTTGGAGGAATGCGCCACTAAAAACGCTAATCGTGCATTGTCATTGTCGTTCAAACTAAACGTTTACACAAAGCTTCAGCTCCATCGGTTGAAGTTCTGCTTCAAAAATTGAGTTGCTAGATTTCATCCGAACAAACATAGTTTCATACATTGCAAGTTAGATAGCATGATTTTTAATCATGTCGATCCTACGAGTATAGGATATAAACGGTCCATCCTCCCAGAGGTTCATTCTAGGAGGAAAAGCGCTTCATTACAACAGTGTTCACCCTGGTGACCAGTGGTGCAACGTTAACGATATGACACACTATGACATATGACTCACATCGCAATGGCATGGTGTCATCCATCTAATCAAATAGAATTCACATTCGTAACAAATGAAATGAACTTATTGTCCTAATTCTAACGGGGTTGCATACGGATATTTTTTAAGACCAAAGTACTTATCAAGACGAATCAAACGAGCCCTAACTCGATGCGATTACGTCGTTTTATTACCGACTTCCTATGGCCACTTTCCAGCTCCATCATTAGACCCTAGATACTATCTAAAGACCATATACTCGTCAAGACGAATCACACGAGCACAAACTCGATGGGGTTATATCGTTTAATAACGGAGTTCCTAGGGCCACCTCCGAGCTCCAACATCAGGCCCTGGATAATATCTAAAGACAAAATACTCGTCAAGACGAATCATACGAGCCCAAACTCGATGGGGCTATGTCGTTTTATAACGCGAGTTCTTATGACCACCTTCGAGTTCCATCATCAGACCCTGGATACTATTTAAAGACCAAAGTCCTTATCAAGGCGAATCATACGAGCCTAAACTCGATGGGGTTATGTCGTTTTAAAACGAAGTTCCTATGGCCACCTTCGAGTTCCATCATCAGACCCTGGATACTATCTAAAGACCAAATACTCGTCAAGACGAACTACACGAGCCCAAACTCGATGGGGTTATGTCGTTTTATAACGGAGTTCCTATGGCCACCTCCGAGCTCCATCATCAGGCCCTGGATAATATCTAAAGACAAAATACTTGTCAAGACGAGTCATCATACGAGCCCAAACTCGATGGGGTTATGTCGTTTTACAACGGAGTTCCTATGGCCACCTTCGACCTTCATCATCAGACCCTGGATACTATCTAAAGACCAAATACTCGTCAAGACGAATCATACGAGCCCAAACTCGATGGGGTGATGGGGTTATGTCGTTTTATAACGGAGTTCCTATGGCCACATTGGCCACCGTCGAGCTCCATCATCAGACTCTGGATACTATCTAAAGACCAAATACTCGTCAAGACGAATCATACAAGCCCAAACTCTATGGGGTGATGGGGTTATGTCGTTTTATAACGGAGTTCCTATGGCCACCATCGAGCTCCATCATCAGACTCTGGATACTATCTAAAGACCAAATACTAGTCAAGACGAGTCATACGAGCCCAAACTCGATGGGGTTATGTCGTTTTACAACGGAGTTCCTATGGCCACCTTCGACCTTCATCATCAGACCCTGGATACTATCTAAAGACCATATACTTGTTAAGACGAATCATATGAATCCAAATTCGATTGGGTTATGTCGTTTTATAACGGAGTTCCTATGGCCACCTTCCTGCCCCATCATCAGGTCAGCTCTATCTCATAATATTGCATTGTTCCGTGATACCCATATGGGTGCAAAATTTCAACTCAATCGGTTAAAGATATCTGCTTCAAAATTGAGGTGCAAGAATCCGCCCGAACATACATATATATAGGGTGTAAAAGTACCCTTAACGCAAACGAAGGGCACTTGTTTTCCCCAACACTGCGATCATTTTTTTGTTCTAGACTAGGGGTAGTTCCGGAGATATTGGGGGTCAAAGTTCCAAATTTTTCACAGCTGTTTTTGTAAATACTAGTTTTCCAGGTTTTAACTTTACTTAAATTACCTCCATGAAACGTTTACTATTCAAAGCATCTACTAGCACAATGTTTTAAGAGTGCTACTTTGAGTTTTACCGTAAAATGTGATTTTTGACCACAAAAAAAAAGTCATTTCCCAGCAAAAATTTTTGCATAGGGGTACTTAGATTGATGTATGGAATGCTTGGTTGACGGGTGTGTGATGGGTTGATTTACACCCTGTATTACAAACATACATTGCGAGTTAAATAAAAGCTTTTAAAAACCATACACATTGCAGTCAAAGGAAAGCTATTTAACGGTATCCCCTTGTTTCACAGACAGAAAGGACCATGGGGGATTTTGTATGAACCGCGTCCCACCCTCAACAGGTTTGAAACCAGTGCCATTCGATGCGCCTGCTAAGTTATTTTTTTATAATGACGAGTTTTTTCAGAAACGTGGGGTTTACCTGGAATACTTGAATATATCCACCAAACCTAACTTTTCCAATGCCAACATTTTTTAAAATCTGGGAGGTCCAACAGATTTGGTACTAGTGTCATTCGAAGCGCCTACATAATAAGGTTTTTTTTTACTACAGCGACATTCTTGAATTCCGTGGGGTTTACCTGGGATACATCAAAACATCAACCAAACTTAAACTAACCTAACAATTGAAGACGCTTTTTTAAAAACTGGGAGGTCCAACAGATTTGGGACTAGTGTCGTTCGAAGCGGCTATATAATAAAGTTTTTTTTTACTAAGGCGACATTCTTGAATTCCGTGAGGTCCACCTGGGATACATCAAAACATCAACCAAACCTAACCTAACCATTGAAGACGCTTTTTTCAAATCTGGGAGGTCCAACAGATTTGGGACTAGTGTCGTTCGAAGCGCCTATACAATAACGTTTTTTTTACTAAGGTGACATTCTTGAATTATGTGGGGTTTACCTGGAATACATCAAAACATAAACCAAACCTAACCTAACCATTGAAGACGCTTTTTTTCAAATCTGGGAGGTCCAACAGATTTGGGACTAGTGTCGTTCAAAGCGCCTATACAATAAGGTTTTTTTTTACTAAGGCGGCATTCTTGAATTATTTGGTGTTTACCTGGGATACATCAAAACATCAACCAAACCTAACCTAACCATGGAAGACGCTTTTTTCAAATCTGGGAGGTTCAACAGATTTGGGACTAGTGTCGTTCGAAGCGCCTATACAATAAGGTTTTTTTTTACTAAGGCGACATTCTTGAATTATGTGGGGTTTACCTGGGAATGGGATACATCAAAACATCAACCAAACCTAACCTAACCATTGAAGACGCTTTTTTCAAATCTGGGAGGTCCAAAAGATTTGGGACTAGTATCGTTCGAAGCGCCTATGCAATAACGTTTTTTTTACTAAGGTGACATTCTTAAATTATGTGGAGTTTACCTGAGATACATCAAAACATCAACCAAACCTAACCTAACCTTTTTTTTTTTTTTTTTTTTTTTTTTTTTTTTGGGTGGAAAATCCTCATGGATGTCCCCCGCCCCTAAGGGGCAGGGGGGTCTGTCAGACTCGTACTGACTAAAAACCACCCGTGTCCTTCACTCTCCTACGTCGGGGGTCACGGGAACAGAAGATACTTCCGCGACCCCCGGCTGGAGCCTGGCCTTGCGGCCTCGCCTCAGAAGGGCGCGTGCGGACACGCCGCGCGCCCGCCACCTCGGGTTCGGGTATCCCGAACCCATTCAGGGGGGCCGGAAGAGAGCGCTATTCGCCCTCCGCCTGCGCCCAGTGCGTCTGCTGCGGGCCGGGTGCGGGGAGTTGACCTCCCGCTCCCTTTCCGCAGCCTCCTTCTGCGAGACGACTGCTTCACAGAAGGACACCACCGCGTCCCAGGACTCGACGCTGCCGACCATCTTCTCGACCACGGCCGGCAGCGACAAGTCACTGCCTACTCCAGAGACGAGGGCACGGCGCGGTTCCTCCCAAGCGGCACACTCTGCCACTGTGTGCCGCGCCGTGTCCTCCAGACAGTCGACGCAGTGGTGACACCGGGCGTCCGGCTCCCTGTTTATGCGACACAGGTACTTCCCAAAGCAACCATGCCCGGTAAGCACCTGTGTCACCCGAAACGACAGGGAGCCGTGCCTCCTCTCGAGCCAGCGCTCGAGTACTGGCCGGATCGCCTCGATGGTGACGAGGCCGGCGGTAGGGCGCGAAAGCCTCTCCCGCCACTCCGCCACCAGGGCCGCGCGAAGCTGCGACCGACGCAACTCCATGTGTCGCTGCATCGGTCGCTCGCCACGCGCCCGCATTTCCTCGCGCCACCGATAAAGTGACGCGAGTACTTTTGCCTCGAGGTCCCAGGGCGGGGATCCGGCCAGTACTCCGGCCGCCTCGTGGGAGATCGTGCGATACCCCCTTATGACTCTGACGGCCATCGCACGCTGCGGTCTCCGCAGAACAGCAATAGTGCCGGCCGTCAGGTCAGCCGCCCAGATCGGGGCCCCGTAAAGGGCCATCGATCGCACGATCCCCACGTAGAGCCGCCTACAGGCGGCGCTCGGGCCCCCCAGATTGGGAAGCAGCGTTGACAGCGCCCCGGCCGCGCCCAACAACTTGGGCGCCAGCTGCCGGAAGTGAGGTCCGAAGTCCCACCGGCTGTCGAGCACCAATCCCAGGTACTTCATGGTAGACCCGACAGCGATTCGGACCCCACCGACCACAAGATGTGATCCGGCGGGTGGCGCCCGACGGGGGCCATGGAAAACCATAGCCTCCGTCTTGTTGAGGGCCACCTCCAGGCCGAGGCGCCGTATGCGGCCCACCACCAGTGAGACCGCAGCCGTCGCCAGCAACGCCGCCTCCCTGTACGAGCTCCCCCGGGCCGTGACCAGCGTGTCATCAGCGTAACACGTGAGGTCGACGCCCGGCGGGAGCTCGCCCCTCAGCACCCAGTCGTACCCGATGTTCCACAGGGGTGGCCCCAGGACCGAGCCCTGTGGAACACCGCTCGACATGGGGTGCTGGTGACCGCCATCACGTCCCACGTAGGTGACACACCTCTCCGTCAGGTAAGCCCCAACGATTTGGCGGAGGTAGGGAGGCACCCTATGGTAGACCAGGGCCTCCCTGATACAACTCCAGGGCAGGGTGTTGAAGGCGTTGGAAATATCCAAAGACACTGCCAAC
Organism: Diarsia brunnea; assembly: GCA_949774965.1. NCBI lineage: Eukaryota > Metazoa > Arthropoda > Insecta > Lepidoptera > Noctuidae > Diarsia > Diarsia brunnea. Next base: position 13,544,835 of record OX458999.1, on the reverse strand, counting down.
ATCACCCCGCCCCGGGACGCCGCTTCCTCCGCCAGGACTCTCACACGCGACACGGCGTGAATAGTGGAGCGCCCATGCCGAAAGCCAAACTGGCAGTCGGCTAGATCCGGCCCCTCTCCGCACAAGTGGCCAACGAGGCGGGCAGCTATTATTCTTTCGAACAGCTTACCCACCTCGCTTAGCAGCACTATGGGCCGGAACGAGGACGGTGAGTCCGCAGGGCGCCCCGCCTTCTTGAGTAGGACCAGATGACCAGCCTTCCATAGACTGGGAAACTGGCCCCGCTCAAGACACGCCGTGTAGAGTCCTCTCAGCTGGGGCTCCAGCTCCTTCAGAGCGAGGGCGAGCACTCGGCCGTGTATTCCGTCGGGCCCCGGAGCCGTATTCTTGGCCCGGAGCCGCAACACGGCCGCCCCCATCTCTGCCTGTGTCACCTCTGGGACGCTGATGGCGATCTCCTCTGTAGGCTCCGCGGCTGTGGGCAAAGCCATCGGCGGCGGCACATGCTCCTCTCTAGCCGGGAAGAGGGCTGCGACGACCTCCGTCAGCAGCTCGGGTTGGAGACTCTTCGTGAGTGGAGGCGCTGCGGCCCGAAGTTTCCCTCGAACCGCACGATAAGGACGCCCCCACGGATCTCCGTCCAGAGTCTCCAACATCTCCTCCCGGCTTCGCACCTTCGCCTCGCGGATGGCCAGCCGCAGAGCCTCCTTCGCCGCGCTGTACATCTCATACAGCGCGGCCTCCTCGTCAGGGACCCGACGACGTCTCCTCCGGTATCGGGTGTACTGGCGTCTCGATCTCACGCACGCGACGCGCAACTGCGCGATCGCGTCGGACCACCAGTACACCCGGCGCCTACCCGACTGTGTGTGGACCCGGGGCATGGACGCGTCGCTGATCTGCGTCATCGCCCCGAGGAACCACTGCGCCTCCTGTTCGACGTCGACGGGTCCGTTCGTTGCCGACTCTCGGAACCAGGCCTGAACAATGGCGGCCTCCTCGAGAAGCTCCCTGTCGATGCGCTTAAGCGCCCAGCGCGGACCGTCCGTAGACTGGGCCGGTGAACTGCGGCCAGCGGTGGTCTGGGCGGAGACGTCGAAACGGATGTATCTATGATCCGACAACGTCTCCACCTCCACCGCGACACGCCAGCTCCGCACACGGCGGGCGACAGCAGGGCTCGCAAACGACACGTCCACTATGGACCCGCCTCGCTGCCGCACGCACGTGTGTACCGAACCCCGATTAAGGACGGTCAGGCCGGTCGTGACCAACCACTCCTCCAGCGCCTCACCCCTAGCATCGGTCACTGGGGATCCCCACGCCATGGATTTGGCGTTGAGATCACCCAGCAACAGAACAGGGCGAGGGTGGAGTCGGTCCACGACGGCACCCAACTCGACAAGGAAGCTCTCGAAGTCGGCGAGGCTCTTGTTGGGCGAGAAATACGCCCCAACAGTGCCAACGCCGTCCGCGAGGGCGGCTACCCAGCCGCGACCTCGGGACGGACTGCTCAGAGCCCCGCCAATGATGGCCACCGAACCGTCCAAGTCTCCCACCCAGTTGTCTCTGGGGGGGACAAAATACGGCTCGGCGACCACGGCCACATCGATCGACCACTGTGCCATGCTCTGGAGCAAAAGATCCTGAGCTCTGGCACAGTGGTTGATATTGCCCTGGAGGAGATGTAACAGCGCCATTAGTCACAGTTCATCTCCTCCACACCTCCGTCCCCGGACCGAGAGTCGGCCGTGTGGTTGCTTGGCTGAGGGGCTTGTTTAGGGCCCCCAGCCTTGCCACCCCTTTTCTTCCCCTTGGTGGGGGCACCGCAGGCTTTACTGCCCACCGTGTGCTCGGCGGACCTCCCTGCCGCTGAACAGAGGCAGCAGTTTGGCGCCGCGGAGCACTGAGCCGCCTTGTGGCCGGGCTGACCGCAGCGGTGACAAAGACCGCTGCGGTCGATTTCGGCGGTGCAACAGGCCCCGACATGCCCAATGGCGAGGCACCTGAAGCACCGCATAGCCCTGGGTTGCAGGAGCCTCACCCTCGCTGCAACCCACCCCACCAACACACGCCCGGCGTCGGCGACCTTATTGGCCGCAGCCACCGGGCACCGCACCCAGATCGCACCCAGTCCGGAGGCATGGGTGCGTATCTCACCAGTCCGCACTTCGCCTGGCGGACAACCACCGGCTCGGGCGACGGCCGCCACGACCTCATCCGGGGTCACCGAGTCGTCCAGACCTTCGACCCGCAACTCGGCGGTCTTCACCGGTCTGGAGACCCGGACATCCTCCGGATTGAGGACCTCTCGTAATTTGGCGGCCAACATGTCCGCCCTCTCACCGCTAGAGGCACCAGCCACCTCGAGTAGCCGCGCTCCCGTCCTCGCCGACCTCATCTTGAAGCCGGTTGGTGTGCCGAGGTCGGGAAACGCGACCTTCGCCTTCGCCTCCGTAAGGACCGCCTTGTAGGTGATGCCCCTTTCGACGGCTCCGGGCTGCAGTGTTAAAACCACAGCCGCAGAGCGTGGGGCTCGAACCTTAGGCGGTCCCTGGGCCTTCTTGGCTGATGCTGGTGCCTCAGCCCGAGCCGGTGGTCCCGCATCTCGTGCCTGCGGGGCCGCCTTCTTCTTTCCCTTCTTTTTCTTCCTGACGACCTCCACCCAGCTCTCCGTCGGAGTCTCGGGCTCGGTCGTCAGGGTCGCGGACTTTGGTGCCTGCGGCGCCGCCTTCTTCTTTCCCTTCTTCTTTTTTTCCGCCGGGGACTCCGACGCCGCAGGTGCGGGCGCAGGCTCCGGTGGCGCGGGCCTCGGTGTCGCGGCCGCGGGCCCAGCCATCCTCCTCTGGTCAGCGGCTAGCGGAGGCCTGAGGATTGGGGCCGGAGGCAGCCGGGACGCCAGCTCCTCCAGTCGAGCCCCGACCATCTTCCCGCACTGCAACATACAGATGCGGGCGATCTTCTCGACCTCCGCATCCGCAAGTGTGCGGGTCGAGGTCGGGGCCGGCAACGCAACCGACGACGTCGAGGCGACGGCGGGCGCTGGGCCAGCCGCACCGGGAGCCGCGGACAGGGCGGCAAACTGCCGCTTGAGGTCCTCCAGCTCGGATCGGAGACGGCTGTTCTCCTCCCACAGCTTCGCCGTCTCCTCCGAGCTCGTCCTCATAAGGAGGACCTCAGCCGCCTCTTTGATGCCGTCCGCGGCCTCCTTTAAGGCGCGCGTGAACGTGCCCTTCAAGTTGCCCGACTTAGTCGCAACCTTCAGGACAACGTCCACGCCGTCCAGCACCTGGCGAGTCAGCGCCACCGCCGACATGTCGCCTCCTTCTGCCATACGGGCAGCGCGCCGCTCGCGAGCTTGCTCGGCCAACCTGCCGACCTCGTCAGCCACAGCAGCCTTGCGCACCGCCCGTCTGGCAGCGTTGGCCTCCGCCTTGTTGGACCCTAGGAGGGACTCCTCACTAGGATCCGCACTCATGGGCTCAGTGTCGCCGTCCGTCACCCCCAAAACCGGCCCCTCTGAGGCGGGTGGTGGAGGCGGCAGGAAGCGGCCCCGCCCATCCCGACCATCTAAAAGCCGGGCACCCCGACCCCTACGTGCCGTTGTAACCTTCGCTGCCGATACGTTCTCCTCGCTAGAGGAGAGACCCATCGACAGCGAGTCCATCGAACGCGAACCCAGCGGGCGCTTCCGCGTCCCGCGCGTCGCTCCTGCGACCTCCTTGTTGCACAGGGGCTCCAGGCTAACCCGGAGCTCCCTTCCGCACTGGCGTGCGCCCTCTTGTGTCTCCACCTCGGAAAAGGTGGATACACAAGAGCGCGCCCGCGATGATTGTTGGCGCCGGCCAGCGGTAGACCGCTGACCCGCGAGACCATTGGTGCCCCCCCCAGATACGGTGGGGCAGCCCTCGTGAGAGGGGCGGGATTCCCCCCGAAGGGGACCCGCCTGGGGATTTGTTTCCAGTAGTCGTGATTCCATTGTTGTTTTTTCCTTTTTTAAAGGGTGCGGTCCCTTTCCCCCCCCCCCCCCTGCGCTAACGGCCGGATTCCCTCCGACCATACATCCCTTCGGCACGCGAGACCTTGGGATTTGGGTTATTTTTTAGAGAGGTTGTCTTCCTCGCGGCCCAGACCTAATGACACAGGCCCCCGGTCCTGGACTCAGGATTACGGGTTGGCCGACGGCTGGTCAGAACCAACCGCCGCCCCGACTCGCCCACGCTGCCGCCGGATGCCGGACAGACGCAACGCAGGCAATCCCCCACTGTGAGTCCACTCGGCCCACCCTCTGTAAGCAGAGGTGGAGAGTGGACGACGGTGGAGGACCCACCACGCAGAAATTCGCCACAGAGAACAATCTCTCGATTATTCTCTGTGCCCAGGATGCACCGGCCCGACGACTGCTCTTTCCCCCGAACGTATTCGAAAGGAACCAGCAGCCATCAGGCACACGAGGAGGTTTTCTGCCTGCACCCCAAACCTAACCTAACCTAACTCAACCATTGAAGACGCTTTTTTTCAAACCTGGGAGGTCCAACAGATTTGGGACTAGTGTCGTTCAAAGCGCATATACAATAAGGTTTTTTTTTACTAAGGCGGTTTCTTGAATTATTTGGGGTTTAACTGGGATACATCAAAACATCAACTTAACCTAACCTAACCATTGAAGACGCTTTTTTTTCAAATCTGGGATGTCCAACAGATTTGGGACTAGTGTCGTTCGAAGCGCCTATACAATAAGGGTTTTTTTTACTATGGCGACGTTCTTGAAATATGTGGGGTTCTAAAGCATAAAAAAAATAAACACGCATGACTAAGCATGCTTCAAATAAACCCCCCTGACTTCCCCACAGTGACAGAATCCTCAAATTCATGGAAGTGAATTCTGAACCCAACCCCGTTCTCGTAGCAACCTAACCTGTTTTTTTTTTTGCTGTGAAAAATGCCTAACGCATACCGCACCATCCGCACCCACTAAAAAACACAGTCGTGAACCTACTGTCGCCTTGTTGGATGGGCCACGAGAACTGCTACGCATGACGTTTGCATCCCATCCAGCGCAGCAAACCTTCGGGCTCCAAGCTCCTTTGGCGATGTCTGGGCTCACCTAAGACATCGCCACCACTCATGAGGGCCGTGCTATGCGACGACGATAGACCTTATTATATAGGCGCTTCGAACGACACTGGTCCCAAATCTGTTGGACCTCCCAGATTTGAAAAAACACGTCTTCAATTTCAATGGTTAGATTAGGTTTGGTTGATGTTTTGATGTATCCCAGGTAAACCCCACATAATTCAAGAATGTCGCCTTAGTAAAAAAAAACCTTATTGTATAGGTGCTTCGAACGATATTAGTCCCAAATCTGTTGGACCTCCCAGATTTAAAAAAAAAGCGTCTTCAATAGTTGAGTTAGGTTTGGTTGATGTTTTGATGTATCCCAGGTAAACCCCACAAAATTCAAGAATGTCGCCTTACTAGAAAAACCTTATTATATAGGCGCTTCGAACGACACTGGTCTCAAATCTGTTGAACCTCCCAGATTTGAAAAAAAGCGTCTTCAATGGTTAGGTTAGGTTTGGTTGATGTTTTGATGTATCCCTGGTAAACCCCAAATAATTCAAGAATGTCGCCTTAGTAAAAAAAACGTTATTGTATAGGCGCTTCGAACGACACTAGTCCCAAATCTGTTGGACCTCCCAGATTTGAAAAAAGCGTCTTCAATGGTTAGGTTAGGTTAGGGTAAACGCATCGACAGGGAACTTCTCGAGGAGGCCACCATTGTCCAGGCCTGGATCCGGGAGTAGGCAACAGCCGGACCCGTCGACGTCGAACAGGAGGCGCTGTGGTTCCACGGGGCGATGACGCAGATCAGCGACGCGTCCATGCCTCGGGTCCACGCACAGTCAGCGAGGCGCCAGGTGTACTGGTGGTCTACCGAGATCGCACAGCTGCGCGTCGCGTGCGTAGCGGTGTGGCGCCAGTACACCCGATACCGGAGGAGACGTCGTCGGGTCCCTGACGAAGAAGCCGCGCGGTATGAGGTGTACCGCGCGGCGAAGAAGACTCTGCGGCTGGCCATCGGCGAGGCAAAGAAGCGCGCCAGGGAGGAGATGTTGGAGACTCTGGACGGAGATCCGTGGGGGCGCCCCTATCGAGCGGTTCGAGGGAAACTTCGAGCCGCCGCGCCTCCACTTACGGAGAGTCTCCAACCTGAGCTGTTGGAGGAGGTAGTAGCAGCCCTCTTCCCGGCGAGAGCGGAACATATCCCGCCGCCGATGGCTTTGCCCACGGCCGCAGAGTCTACAGAGGACGACGCCATCGGCGTCCCAGAGGTGACACAGGCAGAGATGGGGGCGGCCGTGATGCGGCTCCGGGCCAAGAACGTGGCTCCGGGGCCCGACGGAATTCACGGCCAAGTGCTAGCCCTCGCTCTGAAGGAGCTAGAGCCCTGGCTGAGAGAACTCTACACAGCGTGTCTTGAGCGGGGCCAGTTTCCCACTTTGTGGAAATCTGGTCGTCTGGTCCTGCTCAAGAAGGTGGGGCGCCCTGCGGACTCGCCGTCCGCGTACCGGCCCTTAGTGCTGCTAGTGGAGGTGGGTAAGCTGTTCGAAAGGATAATCGCTGCCCGCCTCCTCGGCCACTTGTGCAGAGAGGGGCCGGATCTGGACGAAAGCCAGTTCGGCTTTCGGCACGGGCGCTCCACCATCCACGCGATATCGCAGGTGAGAGTTCTGGCGGAGGAAGCGGTATCCCGGGGTGGGGTGATGTTGGCGGTGTCCTTGGACATCTCCAACGCCTTCAACACCCTGCCCTGGAGTTGTATCCGGGAGGCACTGCGGTACCATCGAGTGCCTCCTTACCTCCGCCGCATTGTCGGGGCTTATTTCTCGGAGAGGTGTGTCACCTACGTGGGACGTGATGGCGTCGTAAACCAGCACCGCATGTCGTGCGGTGTTCCACAGGGCTCGGTCCTGGGCCCGCCCCTGTGGAACATCGGGTATGACTGGGTGCTGAGGGGCGAACTCCCACCGGGCGTAGACCTGACGTGTTACGCGGACGATACGCTGGTCACCGCCCGGGGGAGTTCGTACAGGGAGGCAGCGTTGCTGGCGACGGCTGCGGTCTCACAGGTGGTGAGCCGCATCCGAAGCCTAGGCCTGGAGGTGGTCCTCAACAAGTCGGAGGCCATGGTCTTTCATGGCCCCCGGCGGGCGCCGCCGCCTGATGCCCACATCGTGGTCGGGGGGGCTCGAATTGCTGTCGAGTCTACCATGAAGTACCTGGGATTGGTGCTCGACAGCCGGTGGGATTTCGGCCCCCACTTCCGGCGGCTGGCGCCCAAGTTGTTGGGCGCGGCTGGGGCGCTAGCAACGCTGCTTCCCAATCTGGGGGGCCCGAGCGCCGCCTGTAGGCGGCTCTACGTGGGGATCGTGCGATCGATGGCCCTGTATGGGGCCCCGATCTGGGCGGCTGACCTGACGGCCGGTAGCATAGCTGTTCTGCGGAAACCGCAGAGAGCTATGGCCGTCAGAGTCATCAGGGGATATCGCACGATCTCCTACGAGGCGGCTTGCGTACTGGCCGGATCCCCGCCCTGGGACCTGGAGGCAAAAGTCCACGCGTCACTGCATCAGTGGCGCGAGGAACTGCGGGCGCGGGGCGAAGGGCTGATGCAGCGACACATGGAGTTGCGTCAGTCTCAGCTCCGCGAGGTCCTGGTGGCGGAATGGCGGGACAGGCTCTCACGCCCTACCGCCGGCCTCGATACCATCGAGGCGGTCCGGCCAGTACTCGAGCCCTGGCTCGGGAGAAGGCACGGCTCCCTGTCGTTTCGTGTGACGCAGGTGCTCTCGGGGCATGGTTGCTTCGGGAAGTACCTGTGTCGCATAAACAGGGAGCCGGACGCCCGGTGTCACCACTGCGTCGACTGCCGGGAGGACACGGTGCGGCATACGCTGGCAGAGTGTGCCGCTTGGGAGGAGCCGCGCCGTGCCCTCATCTCAGAAGTAGGCAGTGACCTGTCGCTGCCGGCCGTAGTCGAGTCTATGGTCGGCAGCGAGGAGGCCTGGGACGCGGTGGTAACCTTCTGCGAAACAGTCGTGTCGCAGAAGGAGGCTGCGGAGAGGGAGAGGGAGATTTCTTCCCCACACCCGATCCGCAGCAGACGCACCGGGCGTCGGCGGAGGGCGGAGAACGCCCTCTTCCGGCCCCCCTAATTGGGTCCAGGGGCGACGGACTTGGGGACGTCCGTCGCCCCCCACACATCTGGACCCGAGGTGGCGGCGCGAAGTGTTCCACGCGCGCCCCTCTTAGACGTCGCGCGGGGGGAGTATAACACCTCACTCCTCCCGCCGACCCGAGATTGAGGCCCGCAGAGGCACGCCACGATAGTGGCGGTAAGTCCCCTCTTTGAGGAGTGGCTGGAGAGGCGCCACGGCGCCCTCACCTTCCGTCTGACGCAGGTACTCACCGGACACGGTTGTTTCGGGAGGTACCTGCACCGAATCAGGCGGGAGGAAACGCCCGGTTGTCACCATTGTGAGGATCGGCCGGAGGACACGGTGGAGCACACCGTGGAGGTGTGTCCCGCTTGGGCGGAGCCCCGCCGTGTTCTCGTAGCGGCGATCGGCGGCGGCGACCTCTTGCGTCCGGCCCTGGTGCAAGCCATGGTCCGGGGCGAGGAGGAATGGGACGCCGTCGCCTCCTTCTGCGAAGCAGTGATGCTAGCGAAGGAGGTGGCGGAACGTGAGAGGGAGAGAACCTCTCGTCCCAGCCGCCGCGGGAGGCGCTCCGGGCGTCGGGGGCCACGTGATGGCTTCCGGCCACCGTAGACGCGGGCCTGTGGACGGTGAGTGATGGGTAAGCTCGCCGTCCGTCCGTCTTATGACGACAACAGGCCGTGTCGACGGCGCGTTCGTGTTCCACGCGCGCCTCAAAGAGATGTCAGCAACATGGAAGGGGCCCGCAAGGGCCGACGCCTGTCGAGGCTGCGGGTTGTCCGCAAGGGATACCGAGGCCTCGACATGAAGGGCGAAGAAGGAACATGGGTGGTTTTTAGTCAGTAGAAGTCTGACACTCCCTTTCGCTCTGCCCAAGAGCGGGAGGGGTTATTTGATGATTTCCCACCCCCAAAAAAAAAAAAAAAAAAAAAAAAGGCCCGCAGAGGCGGGCCGGCACTAGCCGGGGGTCGCGGTAGTATCTTAAGTTCCCGCGGCCACCCGGCGTAGGTGTGAGATGGAACACCGGGGTGGTTTTTAGTCAGTAAGAGTCTGACAGACCCCTCCGCCCCCCCAGGGCGGGGGACATCCATTAGGATTTTCCACCCCGGAACAAAAAAAAAAAAAAAAAGGTTAGGTTAGGTTTGGTTGATGTTTTGATGTATCCCAGGTAAACCCCACGGAATTCAAGAATGTCGACTTAGTAAAAAAAAACCTTATTGTATAGGCGCTTCGAATGACACTAGTCCCAAATCTGTTGAACCTCCCAGATTTGAAAAAATGTTGCCATTGGAAAAGTTAGGTTTGGTAGATATATTCAAGTATTCCAGGTAAACCCCACGTTTCTGAAAAAACTCGTCATAATAAAAAAATAATTTACTTACCAGGCGCATCGAATGGCATTGGTTTCAAACCTGTTGGAGGGTGGGGACACTTTTGCTCATGGTCCTTTCAAAGAATTTCGTTTCTCAGATAATGTTTCATATAATATTTGGTTCTTGTATTTTTGTTTCGAATATTATTGTTTCAAATACTATTTATTTGAATTAAACATATTTTACAGAAAATCAATTCAATGAATTTTATAATCAAATTTTTTTATTTCACAAACTTATCAAACCATAGAATTATTTTTTAACGAATATTGTTTGTTCAGTGGTTTTTTTCCATGTTAAAGTACCATAGAAAACCGACGATTTCAAAGATAATGTGAATATAGACTGTATACTATCCATTATTTTATAAATTAATATGGGCATATATTAAGGTCGAACTATGATACGATCACGATCTAGGGAACTCCAACCATATAGGTTAGGTTAAAACTGTGACCATCTACGCGCGAGCCGAGCGAGCGAAGCGAACGGTGCCGCGGCAGCGGCCGGCGAGCGATACATCGAAGTATTACGGCATTCCGATAGTTATGAGCCGCTGTCATGCTATACCTACAGATGTTGGTTTTTAATCATTTTGTTAGATAAAAAAATGAGATTATAAGATTTGTGAAATGTTTAGAAACTGTCACTCAATAAAATATTATCCTTGGTAAACGTTTTATATTAAATAAACAGTATAAGAATAAAGAATCTATACTAATATTATAAAGCTGAAGAGTTTGTTTGTTTGTTTGTTTGTTTGTTTGTTTGTTTGTTTGAACGCGGTAAACTCTAGGACTACTGGTTGGAATAGAAAAACTCTTTTGTGTCGGATAGTCCATTTATCGAGGAAGGCTTTAGGCTATATAACATCACGCTACGACCAATAGGAGCGGAGCATAAATGAAAAATGTTGCAAAAACGGGAAAAGATATTCCTTTTTGAGAGCTTCTGTTGCGTGCGCTGCGAAAACGGTTTAAGTTACGCAAATACCATGTATGAAAGAATTGTTCCTCTTTAAAAGTTCTAAAAAAAAGTCCGCGACAGCATATGTCTATCTTTTAAGATTGACTCACTGTAACCATTTTTTACTATTAAAATGTTAGGTTAAAAAGAATGATATTTTGCGAAGCTTATTTAACCCATATGGTATTAATCTATATCTAAATAAATGTGTTTGTTAGCACAGAAATTTAATATAGAATATTTGTGCCCTTTACTTTATACAGTTTAAACAAATATCTTAGAAGATATCGCAATGTAAAAATATCCGCGCGACAAAATAATTAAGCGCGCGGTAGTCATTCGGTCCGGTGCGGTAGGTTAGTGGGGATTCTGGCCTCCGGGGACTCCGGAGAAATTCATATTCAAAATATTTACTGCACCATAATGTTTACAAGGTGTTACTGTATATTTAACAGTAAGAGATACCAATAGTAATTCACACTTTAATATAATCTAAACTAATATTATAAAGAGGAAAGATACGATTTTTTGTTTGTTACGATTTAACTCAATTTATGTTGACATTTTGTTATAAGCTATATTATGTGACGCAGACGAAGTTGCATGGGTCAGCTAGTATCTGATATATGTTATTCTATGAAATGAAAATTCTAAATTGTAACTTTATTTGAAACAAAAATCGCTGATTTAAATTTCTTCGAAGTAAGTATTCTGTGTAGGTATTGATTATTCTATGAAATGATAATATGAGAAAAAAAGTATGTGAATCGAAATTCTATGAAAATATTTGCTATAAAACAATGCACAACCCTATTTAACACTTGCTTAGGGAGGATGCAAGTGTTAAATAGCTTTCCTAACATATGGGTGCCAGACTTGGGCACTTACTAAAGCTCTACAAGCCAAACTTCGAACTTGCCAGCAAAGAATGGAACAAAGCATGATGGGGAAAAGAAAAATAGATAAAATAATTTACAGCAAAATTAGGAAAGCTACAAAGACCCAAGATGTGGTATTGAAAGTAACAAAAACTAAAGTGGAAATGGGCTGGCCATGTAATTAGAGGAAAAAAGAAATGGAATAAAGCAATAACATTTTGGAACCCGAGAGAGGGAAAGATGGATAAGGGGAAACCATTTAGAAAATGGGTTAAAACAGCTGGAAAAACCTGGACTAGACTGGCACGGGAGAGAGAAGATTGGAAAGTCTTTGCCAAGGGGCACACAGAATAAATTAACAAAACTATGAACAAAAAAACATAACTCTTTTTTTTGGGGCAGTTGTGTAAAAAAATGTATACTTATATTACGCGGAAAAGAATATAAATAAATAAACGTGAAGTTACTTACTGAACTTTTATGCTGTTCTTGGCTTGGTCTGTTCCACTCACCATTGGGGTAATAGCAGTCATTGCACTGTGAGGATTTATGGCTTGTGGTGTAACAGTACTGTGTGTTGGTGTAAGTGCCACCTCTCCAGCAATATAAGACTGTGAAGTTGGCATTGCCGGAGTAGCAAGTGAAGAGCCACTGGCTCTAGAGTGAGCGGGAGTATGATAAATGTTTGTACTACTACTCCCATTCTGATTTGATACACTGCTAATTACAGACACTCTGTTCATTGAAGTGACACCTTCTGCATCATCTTTTAAATTATGTTGATTACTTTTTGCAGCTGTTTCTTCATTGCCAATTTCCATCTGCCGAGTAGACATTTTTATTTTCATTTATTTTATTATTGTTACAGTATAAGTATAGTACAAACTACTTTTCGAAATAGGGTCACCAAACCTGTCAATGCAGAGAGCACAAGGGTGTTGCTTCAGTTGCTTGGCAATGACTTGAACCTGATTATGGCCGTTTTTTTGGATCATTCCCACTAGTTCTACTGCACAGTCCTACGATAGAACTAGTGGGTTTTTTTTTCCTTTTTTTCCCACTAGTTCTACGATTCAAGGTGATACGAAATCGTAGAACTAGTGGGAAAAAAAATTCCCACTAGTTCTATTGGTCCTATTAAACCATTTATAGTACAACTCTTGGAACTTTTCACACGGTTTAGGGTACAACTACGGCACAAACTACCAGGAGAATAGAAGTAGGCAGGAGGTATTGAAAACATTTTTTTTTGAGGTGAAAAATAAAGGATGGGTAGTAAAATCCAACAATCTACCAAGAGAACAGAAGTAGGAAGGAGGTATATCTTTGAATCCAATCTAAATAATTCCTTTCTAATACCATGCGTTTTTATTGTTGGAGATGAGAAACCAGTACATAGCAAAGTGTTACAAGCTACCAGGAAGCCAGAATGGTGAATTATTAGTGTCACCATTGCACACTGCATGTTAATAGAAATTTATATACATTTGATTATTAAATGAGATTTCTAATAACATACAGTATGCAATGGTGACACTAATAATTCACCATTCTGGTCTCCTGGTAGTTTCTGGGACTTTACTATCCTGGTTTCCTATCTCCAACAAAAAAAAAGTGTATGGTATTAGAAAGGAATGATTTAGATACATATATGATTTAAATAATCCAATACCTCCTTCCTACTTCTGTTCTCCTGGTAGTTTGTGGGACTTTACTACCTATACTTTATTTTTCATCTTAAAAAAAAATGTTTTTAATACCTCCAGCCTACTACGATTCTCCTGGTAGTTTGTGGTGTAGTTTTACCCTAAACTGTGTGAAAAGTCCCAAGAGTACTACTATAAATGGTTAAATAGGACCAGTAGAACTAGTGGGAATTTTTTTCCCCACTAGTTCTACGATTTCGTATCACCTTGAATCGTAGAACTAGTGGGAAAAAAAGGAAAAAAAATCCCACTAGTTCTATCGTAGGACTGTGCAGTAGAACTAGTGGGAATGATCCTTTAGTTTTAATTCTCTTCATGTAAAAAACACTGAAATTATCTGATTGTACATTTTCCTTTAATTGAAATCAGTCAAAAATGTTTAGTGAATACAAAGCATCTAAATTCAAATAGTGCCTTGTGACCTCAATAAATGAAGTTAAATAAACACATGCAGACCTGATCAACTAGACTTGAACAATCGTTTTTAAATTACAATTTTGTTTAAATAATAGAAAGCTCAATCGTACCTACTACTGAAAATATTAATAATTTCTTGATTATATTAGATTGTGATCATTCTATGTTGACTAAAATTCAGTCCTTAATAATGAATAATAAAAATGTATTTACCGTATTATTTGAATTAGTGGTCCAATCTGGTGTAGGGACACACGGAGTTGTCCTTTTCTCTACATTTTGTACTGATAATAATTGACTTGAACTTTCCATGTTTGTGCCACCAAATGGGTGCACTCCTGAGAATTTGACAGACCGATCCACGGTAGGCTGCCCCGAATTTGCTGATTTAAGTGTTTAATATTATTAACATTGGCGTTTAATCGTGGACAAAATACAAAAAAAAATACGCTTTATTCGGAATACGTGAGATCAACAAACTTGAACTCGTACCGTACTCTTTGTTTCAGTCAAATTCACTGACTAATTCAGTGGTTGATGGGATGGGATGGCAGGGCTGGCTGATTCAGCTGATGAGCTGATTGGCTCAAATTGGCTGCTGTGGCTGCTGACAGTGCTAGTCAAAGAGGTGCTAGCTTAGCTGACACTGACAGTTACAAGTCTTGCAGTTAATTGACTGGCAGTGTTGCCAATTGCCAAACTTCACCAAAGTGCTGTCGCATAATCGCATTTCAAGGCGCAAAAAAAATAAAACAGCAATCAATTAGGTGTGGGTCGTTACGTGATTTTCGCGAAACGTAACGTAACTAGTTACTTTGAAGGCGTAACCTGTTTTGAAAACTAGTGATTTTAGTAACTAGTTATTTTTCAAATTTTATTCAGTGATTCTATATGGTGTTACCGAAGTATTTGCGAAACGAACACATAAATGGTTACCTACGTAATCGTTACATGTCACAAGCTGTAGGTTCTTGGACTATAGACCTATTGGTCTAATATGCTTCTTGAGTCCTTGTTGCACTTGATTGCACTGTAGAAACGCTTTCATAATTATGCATCGAGATGTTTCCTCTTCAAGCACGTTTTTAAATTGAAGGTTGAGGATTTGAAGCTATATAATTCACCACACTTGTTACATTTAGCTTTTTTTAATTTGGTAGTTTTTGGAAGAACTCCCACAGGACACTCGAATTGTATCGAGACATGATGAAAAAGTTATTTATTCACAGTTTTTTTTTATACGTACTACACCATTCACAATTTATTAAAAAATATTACAAAAACATGCATGGAAATCACTTTCACAATAAATGCAACATACATACATACATGTGCAATATTCACTAACGAACTAAACAAGTTTTACTTGTCAAAGTAAACATAAACAAATAATAATACAATTTCAAATTTATGTTCGTACGCCGCCCGTCGAAGGTTAAAAATAATGACCAATCTAAATTAATCTCTAAGCCCTAAGTTATACGTATGAAAATTATACGCATCATTTTCGTAGTTGGCGACTCGTGATTTCGGGAAGTCTCACGCGCGAAAGAAACGACTTTTGTTTCGTGTCTCGTTTTTCAATCGATCACTGCATTGGTAATGTAACTAGTTACAAAAATCACTTGTTTATGTGTGACTCGAAACTAGTGATTCGGTTACATGCCCCATAACCAGTTATTGTAACTAGTGACGTGAAATAACGCTCATACCTACAATCAATTCTCAAACGGCAACGTCAAAATTACATACTCTTTGGCAACGTCAACAGTGTTACCAACTTAGTGGATTTCCCAGTAATACTGGTGGTTTTTAGTGGCCAAATATTGCTTTTAGTGGCTGGTGGTTTTTTTTAGTGGTTTAATAGAATTTACTTTCAATTACTAAAATGCTATCCTTCAACCACTAACTGCCGCACTCAGAGTGCTCTAATCACAGAACATAATATATACTCTAGCGAGGGCTCTAATGCCAACTTAAGCCGTTCATTAGTGACGATTTAAAAATATTCACACTCAAGAGTGAGTTAAAGTTACTCTTCAGAGTGAGTTAGTGATTCATTAGTAGGCCTAATGAACCACTAAATTTAACTGGCGCTCTACCCTTACTTAGCTTCATAATGAACGATTAGTTTGACGTTTGATGAATTTCGACAGATCAATTTGAAGGGTTTGGAGGTTATTTGTGTAGTTATTTACAGAATTTCAAATTTTTCTTCTTCTTATCGTGTGGGCAGTAAGGTCTAACGACCCCACACACCCTAGTGTCCAAGTTCTAAACCGCCTCAAGGACCTCTGTCATGGTTTGGCGACCGCCATTTGTCGGGCGGACCAGACTTATTACGTGCCTTTCGAAGCATGGAATCATCTTTTTTATCAGAGAATCAGGTGATTCAAGCCAGCAATGTCCTAGCCAAACTTTAAGCAGCTTTACAAAGTAAACCAGCAACGTTCTAGCCAAACTGGAAGCAACTTTACGAAGTATGAAATTTTGAGAAAATGTACTGATTATGAAGAGTTTGTTGATTTTGTGTACTTTCAATTTAACATTACAAGTGTTAGGTGCCTATGTCAATAGCAAATATGTCTGATCTCGTAGAATTTATCTTTTAGATTTTCTGGTAGATTTTGTTTATTATCCCCAAAGGTATAGGAGAAGTGGGGCCAAGAAAAGTATAACCGAAATCAAATTAAAACCAGCAAGACTGTGGAAACATGTTTTGGTATTTGGAATTGATGATTTCCTTGTCTTCATGTGGGAATGGGTATCAAACTGGATACAGTTGTGGCTGTCATAATTATGTGCATGTGCAATACTGCATAACATGGCGTTATTGGTAGAAGATTTGGTGCCAATGAACTGGGATAGCATTGATATTCAAAATGATGATGTTGTATCAAATGGTGAAAACTCCAACAGCAATGGTTTTATGGTGCAACAATCTTTGGTGGATAGGTTTCTCTCTTAATATTAATTCTTGAATGAATAAAATCCATAAAATAATCAAATAAAAATCCTTTTATTTCAATACATAAAAAGAGTTAATCAGTAAGAAGGGCTTGTTTTGTAATAAATTTCTTCAGTTTCTTTAATTCTATTTTAGTTTTTTTCTAATAAACATTTGTTCCTCTCTTCCTCTAACAATGCTGCTTTTTTTCGTATCTGTTCGATTGACTGTAAAGAAAAAGTATAATATAAGTTACATACATAAACTCACGCCCTTTTCCCATAGGGATAGGCAGAAACCACAAAACACCACTTGCTATGATCCTTACATACTCCTTTTGCCTTGTCCACATTCATACATCTGGTTATACACACACGCAGGTAAAGAGCCGATTAATATAAGTGAATCTGGCTATAAACGGTTCTTAACCATTACATATTACGTTTGACGGCACGGTTGGCGCAGTGGCTCAAGCGATTGACTGCCGCTCTGCGTGTCGCGGGTTCAATCCCAGCACGGAACAAATATCTTGTATGGCCTACAGCTACCTGTACAAATATTTGTACTGTGCGTTTTCTGGTCTGGGTATTTGTGTGTTTGACTTAATATGTTTGTGAACGCACCCACGATACAGGAAAAATTCCTAGTACGGATCTACTTTTTTTTTTTAAAGAAAAAAGATTGATGGTTGAAAGCCATAGTTATGTACCTGTGTTTTCAGTATTTGCATTTCCATCTTTTTCTTATTTTCTAAATTCCTTATTCTCATCACAGCCTCCCGACGAATAATCAGTACTTGGTAGGTCTACACACTTCTTGATCTGTGGTTTTGATCACTGCTGCATTTTTCTTATCACTGTTATCTAAAATGTAAATAAAGATATTTAGTATGAAGATAAGATGGATGGAGTGTGTGAGGAATGATATAAAGGAAAAAGGAATAAATGATAGTGTGACGACTGGCAGGGCAGAATGGAAAAAACGACGTGTTGCGCCGACAACAAATAACATGGTATAAGGGCAGGAAGATGATGATGATGAGTGTAAAGCGAATTAAACAATGTTGTATTGTAAGATAAATTTTATGTTGCGTTTTTGGGTACTTACATTAAAGAGAGAGCTAGCAGGCTTCTTATTTGTACAGCGTGCGCGAACTAATACACGGCCATCACGGACCCAGACATAATTGTAGTTCTTCTCACGAGCCATTTTCCTAGCATCTGCATGTATGGCTTTATTCAAAGGTGAAAGATGCTCTGAGACGAAGACAGGTTATTTGGCGCCTCCGAAGCCCAAGTGGCTTGAAATAAGTTTATCGGACACATGAGCACGTTATGTTATAGCTGTAATTAAACTTTATAGTCTGTGCTTTATAACACGAAAGATTATTATTTCTTGTCGGGTGAAACACAAATTATCAAACCAAACAAAATTGACATTGAAATGACACTTGGACATTTTTTATATGCATACAGCATAAATGCATTAAATGTGTTAAAATAAACATTTTTTTATTTAATAATAACACATTTTCAAGTGTGGTTACACCAACTGTGTATCGATGTGCTTTTCGATAGAATGATTTGACGATACTCCGCCCTACGGATACTAACAGTTGTCATTAGCTGGTGAACCACTAATTTTTCTTTCTGGGTAGTATCGTTCATTAACGAATCTAGTGAGAATTAGATAAGGACTCATTAGAACTAATTTAATTAAGCTCTCTGAGTGCGGCAGTGAGTGTGAATATTTTTAAATCGTCACTAATGGACAGCTTAAGTTGGCATTAGAGCACTCACAGTGCGGCAGAGAAGTTGAATCTAGTGGAGAGCTTGTTTATCTGTTGGCAACACTGAACGTCAATTCTACAACGTCAGTCAGTAGCATACTTACTATACTCTATGGTCAGTAGTCTTGATTCTTGTCCAAATCTAGTAAGCTAAATAAAGTTTTCATCTTGCAGGCAGAAGAATTTATCATTAGTAGTTCCTTTGGCCTTATTGATTTATTCATTTGTTAACTGTTCTTTTAGAAAAATACCCTTACCCTACCATATTATGTATTTATTAATTTCCTAGAATACTATCTAATTGTTTTGAAAATGTCTTGTCAAGTGGAACAAATAGCTGACTGTGGTGATATATCCAGTTTAGGAAGAGCTTTGTTTATATCAGAAAAAGAAGGTATTTTTTGTGAGTTTTTTTGCTTTTATTGTGTGATGATCTTTCTATTTCTATGTTTACTCTTTCAGACACGAAGTGGCTGCCACAGTGTTCCATTTCTTTGTCTTCCTGCAGCAGCTTATTGGCAGTCGGATATAAGAATCGTCTCTGTCTACTTACCAATCAATGGATTAGTCTGACAAACAGTAACACATTTCTTATATCATGGAGTGGAACTTTACCTTCGGAAATAACAGTGGTACTGGCATTACCTATATGTCCTTCACAGCAATCGTCTCAGGTAAATATCTTGGCAAGAGCATGCATTGTAGGTAGGCACTGCCTACTTGCCTACCTCATAAGATCCAATTAAAATATCACTTCAATAAGTATGATTTGAATACTGATATATTTGATTAATGTCAGACAAAATCTGAGTCAATGATTAGAGAAGAAAAAGAAGTGATAGATAAAGAAAGTAAAGTATGAAGGCAAAACTACAGAATGCTACCTGCTACAATAGGGATGTTTACTGACTTTCAAAAATATGATTCTAATTGGTCTGTCTGTTAGATTATTGAAAAATATTGGAAACATATTTTTTGTTTTAACAAATCAATAAAAATTGGCGAAGATAAATCGCATCACAGATTTGAGTGGGGGGTCGTGACGTCACTCACCGATAAAAAATGTCATACTAATGTCTAAGAATATGACGTCACACTACAAAGCACTGTATCGTCTTCATTGTTTGTTTACGTGACAAAAGAAAAAATATGTGTCCTATATTTTTTGGAAATTTATGTTCTAATTAGACTTTTTTAGTTAACTACCCTATTTGTATCATATTGTTAAATTTTACTTATTTACAGAATGGACCTGATTGGTTCTGCATAATTGTTGGCTTCAAAAATGGCAGTGTTGGATTCTATACTAATACTGGTCACTTGCTGTTACTAGAAAAATTAGATGAGAAGCCAGTTTTGAAAATATCTTGCCACACTGGGACATATGGAACTTTACCTGATGATATACATATATTGTATCAAACTTGTGAAAGTATCATCTCAGGATCAAGCTTGTACCAAACACTCAGGAATGCCAAAGCACAACTAGCGCGAGGTATTTTTACTTATTTCACAATGCTTTCAAAACCAAAATTGTTATCCTGCTTGTTATGACTTGAAATAATAATAATAATTTTATGAACAAAAAAAAAATTATTAAAGTTAGGAATGGCAATGATCAGTACTTCTTTAATAAAAAATAAATAATTTATCTCAATAGTTCGAGCTGGTATCCTCGGGGACTACTCAGTGGATAGCCGAAGCATCAATATACGAAAATGGATTTTCTCCGAACAAGAAGTTATAAATGATGCTGCCGTGGTAGGACTAGATCTCAAAAACACTTACGACCACCTGTTGGCAGCATCCACTTATGGAGGATATGATGTGTGGTAATTAAAATTCAAAATATTTAACCAACTAAATTTTTTAAATGTTTCTTCTACATTCCCGCCCTACGATCCCCGCACGGAACAAATATTTGTATGGCCTGCAGATAGTTGTTTCGGGTCTGGGTATTTGTGTAAGTGACTTTATATGTTTGTGAACGCACCCACGATACAGGAGAAATTCCTAGTGTGGGGTTTTTAAAAAAAAAATTCATTACTTAAAAATAAAAATAAATGTATCTTTTGGACATATGTTGTTTTGTCTAAGATTCCATACCCAAATGTCAAAAAACGGACTATGAGGGCCCTTATTTATGTTTTTACCCAAGTCGGCCGCGTGAACCTGTCAGTGGGATGTGGGAAAGAATTGTAATTTTGTTTGCATGTGCCATAGTTATATTGTAGACAAGCTCTTAAAAAACCTACTTAGCTATGCACCGGCTTGCCAAGATAGAGCAAAGTTGAACCTTGAAAAAGCATCCAGTGCAGTTATCTGATTAATTTTTAACAATTTATTCCAGTTTTGGTGGCATTTTTTCATAATCACTATTTCTTAATTCAGTGGATCTTAGATACCTACGTTTCTTCAAAATTCCATCGACAGACATATTGTATGTTATATGTATGTCTTGCGACGACGGCTTTTTTGTAACATCGATTGAAAGTGAATGCAAACCAAGTACCTATTTTTTCTAAAAAATATATTTTAATATTACAGGTATCGTTCTGTACCACCTGTTAACACTTTGATACTTGGAGCTGGTGTTAAACCATATATTGGTTTTCATTATGCTCTGGAAGGAGGAACTACTCCTCCTCTGCAAGATGTGGCTAGAGCTGTTGCAAATAAAATAAAGTCTGCTCTTCCGTAAGTATGACTATGCTTTATAGTATATTTCGACACTTGCAAGAAATAACATCGTACTTAACTCATTTTTAGTAATATACGAGGGAGGGCGCGTCTTAAAAAAAATCTCTCATGTTTCGTTTAAGTCTTAAAGCCAGCTTGAAAATTTTAAGCAACGAGGGAATACTACACTTTTTTATAATCATATTATTATGTAAATGGACTTTTTGTGAGTTACAATGACATACCACAGTTTAAAACGACATTGTAACACAGACTTACAATCGCAAAAAGTGTGGTAAATATGATAAAAATCGTATGTCTGAGATACAATTGATAAAAATGTATTTTTTATGCATTTTGGAGTATTCGCTATGCAAGAATGAAATCATTGTAAATACGGTTACGATGAAAGCGTGTTTAATAAGAAATAATAATTTCAGAAAACAAAAGTGTATCTTTAATTAAGCGCATAAACACACTCATGACACACAACACAACAGTATACCATTTTATTAACTGCAGTTCATTCACTCGTAACTTACAATGTTTTTACACTGGTGAGTGCAAAAAATTCTGCATTTTTCGTACAACAAGAATATGGTTGTAACTAAAAACTGCCAAAAAGTGAGTTACGATGTTATTTCTTGCAGGTGTCGATGTATATAAATTTTATACATATAGGTCATTCTCATTACACACATTAGAGTAGGTACATTCTTAAATTGACCAACGAGACCCTTTAAAATGAATTTGATGATGTGACTTTTCTTATTTTTGTTACTCTAGAAAAAAAAAATCTAGGCATTTTCTAATCTCATTAGCATTGTTAACATTGAAGAATGTGTAAAAACCTTGTATAAATAAAGATGACTAAAAATCTGATTACAGATTACCTGAGGATTAAATATAGAATAAAATAATAAATAATCGTTATTATTTGGGTTGATTAAAGGGGCTGGCTAGGAGGGGGCTCTACAGAAAACACAACAACTGGAAATGAACCATTAGTTCGCTCCGAATCTTTATCGATGCGAAACGGTTTATATGATGGTCAGCGTCATGGCAGCATGGTGGCTGTGTCGCCAGATCGACGGCTTGCGGCCATTGTCGACAGCTTCGGGCGCGTTGCGGTCCTAGACGTTACGCGAGGACACATAATTCGACTCATCAAAGGTTGCAGAGATGCTCAGTGTGCATTTGTTCAAGTATGTGTATAAATTTATGAAATTAAGCCAATATCAGCCTCCGACAGTCTATTGCTGGACACAGGCCTCTTCAATCGTGTGCCAGCTGCTGCCAGCCTCCCTGCGACTGCGAAGATCGTCACTCCACGATGAAATTAAGTATTATCCAACAAACACCCCCATGACTCAGCCTGTAGACTTTGCTATCGAGGAGTGCGCAAACCAGACCTACGCGGCAACGGCCGGTTAATGCGCTCGAAACATGTTCTGTTTAGTAGGTAGCTTTTGAGGAGCGCGCTCGCATAGTCGGCCGAGTACATTTTATAAGTTGCTCGATTATTACTCGTAAACTTGTAAAGCCTACTTAGCTATGATAGTTTTCCTTTTAATTTCGTTAATATGCTACTACCATGAATTTTTCACACGCCCAAACACAATCCGTTTAGGTAGCCACACTTGAGTCTAAAAAAAATATGCGCTTTAAAGCTTAATATTTGACAAACGAATCCTCCAATCGAAAAAGTGTTTGAGCAAACTCGCAATATTTTTTAAAGACCTAACCAAAGACATCCCACACAATGGGCTTTTTTTTTTCTTT
The DNA here is from genome assembly GCA_949774965.1 of Diarsia brunnea. Lineage (NCBI taxonomy): Eukaryota > Metazoa > Arthropoda > Insecta > Lepidoptera > Noctuidae > Diarsia > Diarsia brunnea. The sequence goes on along the minus strand of OX458999.1, from coordinate 13,522,076 downwards.
CTGTGCGTATTTACAATCAGTCATAGACTATAAGCAAATCTTTTATGTGCATTTGATGTCATGCCGAGTGTGTACTCCAATGAGTGCAACTGCTCCTTGTCGATTGACTAGATTTAGTCCAGTTGTAGAATAACACGCCGTTTTAGACGTTTTCGCACTTTGTGTGTATAAGCCCAGCTGCTAGGTTATTAGGGTGATTTGATAATCTTGTTTTATAGCTTGCAATGGAGTCCCTAGTCCCTAATCTCTTCCTTCATGGTGTTCATTTTTAGATGTTTGTGTATTTCCACATTTGTAGTATACCATGAAGCGTTTGATATGGTTCTGAGTATTTGGTTCTGTAGTCGCTGCAGTATATTTATGTTTGAATCACTAGCGGTCGCCCACAGTTGAGCACCAAACATGAAACTAGGTTTCAAAATACGGTTATACTTTTAATAGCTTGTTATCTGTGGAGAGTTTCGAGTTTCGTCCCATTAGCCAATAAAGGTTTCTGTATAGTATATTAAGTACATCTCTTTTACATTTTAAATGGGTCTTCCAAGTTAGTCATCGGTCGAGGTGCATTCCTAGGTATCTTACACTATCATTGTGTTGTAGGATGTTGCTTCCAAGGCAGACTGGTGGACAGTTTCCTTGCCTCAGAGTAAATGTTGCCTGAACAGATTGGCCAGGATTGCTGTATCGTCTGCATAGGTTGCAGTAGTGACTCCTGGGACTACAGGCAAGTCAGCGGTATAGATGATGTACAGAACTGGACCATGGATAGATCCCTGAGATACGCCTGCCTGAAGTTTGTGGAATGGTGACGTAGCATCACCCTCCTTTACTTGAAACAAACTTTCCGAAAGATATGATTGTAGAAGCAGGAGGTAGCTGTGCGGCAGATACTTTTAATTTTATGGAGAAGTCCCTTATACCCGACTTTATCAAACGCCTGCTGGATATCCAAAAAAGCGGAAAAACAGTATTCTTTCTTTTCAAAAGTTTCTCTGATGACATATTATACTCTGTGTACTTGTTCAACCGTGGAGGGCACTCTCTGAAACCAAACTGATGGTCAGGGATAATATTCTTAGCTGAGAGTATTGGTGTAATTCTTCGTAATAAGATTTTTTCAAATAACTTTGAAAGTGTAGACAGTAGTCTGATTGGTCGATAAGATTAGATCTCATGTGCTGGTTTTCCTGCCTTATGGATCATGAGAATTTGAGGTATCTTTCATATACATGGGAAATATTGTACGCGCAAGATACCATTGAAGAGAGTAGTCAGTAAAGTAATAGCTTTTTTTGGGAGCTGTCTAAGTACCTCTTTCGTAATCAGGTCAAACCCTGGCGCTTTCTTGTTCTTTAATATTTTTATGCTTCTCGACTGGTAACAGGTTTCGGTGGCAGGTCTAGTTGGAGGTCTTGGTTTATACTATTTTCCACAACTGTTTCATTTTCACTATTTGTCGCTGCATTTGGAGTAAATACTTGTGACAAAAAAAGAGAGACCAGAAAAATCCCCAAATGCGCAGCTATGCTATGCTGTATGCTGTATTATGTGTAGCTTTTTCTTGTCTTGATTTGGCCCACTTATTTGAGGTGGTTTTTTTTTAGGTTTAGCTTCTTGGGGTCGATCTAAATATTTGGTAAACTTCCATAGTGAATAATTTGTATTTGCAGTGGGTGTTAGTGACTCAAGCTTTGACTGCAAGGTTCTGTTGTGCTGATTCGAAATTACAGTTTTGAGTTCTGTTATGGCATTGTTTAGGACAGTTTTGTCGGCAGGATGTCTTGTTTGATGCCATATTCGTCTTAGTCGGCGTTTCTTGAGGACTTTCATTTTGGCTTCTAGGCAGTGGCGTGCCAGCAATGATATGGGGGTAAAGCCCAATTTACAAAAAATTAAAAAAGTTGCACTTTTTGTTCCATGTTCTGACACTGGTTTTTAATAACACTGGTTTTATTTTCTATTATTTATATATGACTAACAGTTTTCGTATTTTACATCCTGTCACAAAATTTACAACTATTTTATTTAATATAATGATCAAGTTGTCTTGTCAGTATCAAGTAAAATAATATATTAATAAGAGCCATCTATTGACTTTAACGTAACAACTGAACTATTCGAGTCGTCGTCTCGTATACGTACAGTCGCTATGGGCAAAATATTTAAATTACCGCTAGATGGCGCACAAAATAATAAATTAGTTTCTAACTACACTTAATTGAAAAAAAATGTAATTACTCACAATGTATACAGAATATGACAAACAACAAAACACACTGAAGGCTTAAGCAATTGGAAAAACTCTAATTTAAACATTTCTGAAAATCTGTCTTTAATTTCAGACGATATGTTATCAATTACTTGAACAAAGATTCGTTTAAACTCTGTACGAACGCAAGTAACGTTACGTCTTAAACGAGGAGCAGAATTATTTAGCAAGGCATTTTCGTATATTGCATTGAATTGCGCAAGGAATTCATTGCGCAACCATGACTCAAAAACTTTAATTGTTTGACGCAAAAACCAAAATAAATCTGGAGTAGGTTTAGGTGAAGTAACGAGGTTATATTTATCTGTAAAATTCAAAGTATTTACCTTGCACAGTAACGCTTTCACACACTTTAATCCATCACAGGAACAATTGTATACGTTTTCGAATTCATTATAATAGATATTAAGAAACTTTAATCACTTCAAAACAAAGCTAATTAGGTAAGTACAGCAAAAACGAATCAAAAAACTTTAAATTAATTAATCACTTCAAAACAAAGCTAATTACAGCAAAAACTATTCACAAAACTTTAAATTACTAACAAGAAATGGAAAATATCAAATCACAATAAAAAAATGCTCAACGATCAAGGCAAATTTGAACTAAATCGAAATCCCATTCAATCGCGTTGCGAGCCTGCATTCACTCACATATTCACAATTTCTCGCAATCTTCATTCATTCAACCAGAAGCTATGCTTAAAATCCTATACATTCTGTCGTAAAACCGGCAAAAAGTTCGAAACAAAAACACCTAGAAATGTTGGTAAAATAGAGAGGTCGGAAAAGCAGCGGCTCTACCGCTGCTATTGTAGTGGGTGTGACAGAGAAAGGGCTAGCCTAGCCCGACTATGCCCGATCGACCTGTTTGACCGATCGGCCGGAGTCGGTAGCTCGGGAGACATATGAACTAATATGAAGTTAGGCAACGACGAGAGAATGACAGTTATTGAGTACGTAAACCTGTATCAATACGTTCCGTTTAACGCGTGGCATGCAGTTTGAAGATAAATTATAATATTTTGTTTTTGCATTGACTGTTTTTTTTTAATTCGTTGTTTTATTAAGGCAAGCTGTGCTTTTCAGCTTCTATGGGAGTACCGCCACTGCTTCTAGGGACTCATTTGTGGACCGATTTGTTTGTTTTATTTTCGGGGTGTTCTTCCAGCAAGCCTCTTGGATAAGACAAGTTATGTATTTTATTGCATTTTCAATATTATCTGATGAGTTGAGTGCTACAAGTATTATTAGCACGGAAATTTAATATAGAATAAATGTGCCTTTTACTCTATAAAGTTTAAACAAATATCTTAGAAGATATCGCAATGTAAAAATATACGGGCGACAAAATAATTAAGCGCGTTGCAGTCATTCGGTCCGGTGCGGTAGGTACGTGGGGATTCTGACCTCGCTCCGGAGAAATTCAAATTCAAAATATTTACTGCACCATAATATTTACAAGTACAAGGTGTTACTGTATATTAAACAGTAAGAGATACCTATAGTAATTGTTACTTTAATAATATAATCAAAGCCAATCTAAACTAATAGGTATATTAAAAAGAGGAAAGGTAAGATTTTTTGTTTGTTACGGGTACGATCTCAATTTAATATGTTGGATAGTCGATTTGTCGAGAAAGGTTAGAAGCTATGTGACGCAGACGAAGTTGCGTGGGTCAGCTAGTATAATAATAAAAACAATCCCAAGGGAACAAACTCCCAGGGTAAACCTTCATATGTGTCACAAGCTGCCTCTGTGCTAAATTTCAACACGATCCAATTGAGTAACAAACATCCGTTCATCTAATATCCAAACTTTGGCATTTATAATATCATATTATTATATACTAGCTACCCGTTGCGGCTCCGCCCGCGAAAATGTCGAAAAATATCCCAAGGAAACGTGCTCCCTGGATAAAAATCCTATGTGTTATTTGAGACTACAATCTAACTTTTTTTCTGTTTTCAAACTAGATCCGATCCGACGTGGTTGATTAGCAAACATCAATCCATCTAAACTTTAGTATTAGACATAGTCAGTGCTTTGCATTAGCCTCTTCTTATTTTCTACACCGTCAGTAAGTTAACGCAGGGCAATGATTTAATGTACTTTTATATAAGCGACGCATTTTAGTTTTCGGCAACCACGCGAACGAAGTCGCTGGCACAGCTAGTGTATAATAAAAACCGAATTCACGTCACTCTTTCTCACCCAGGATGTTGTAAAGAAACTACGTAGAAACCTAAACTGTCTTATAAAAACGAAAATCAATTTTATTTTTCTTATTGTTGGTTTTTTTATCCAAAAAACTGCATAAACGGCAAGCGCGTGAAGATGTTAGCTAAAATGTATGTACATACAATAAACTAGTATTCGCACTACGCGCACTGGTATTTTGCATGCATAAAAGGAAAAATCAACATAACTATTGTTCATTTTTCAATTATTTTCAGTCGTTCCATCAATCACTTTCTAATAGTTTTTTTTTTAAATATCAATTATGTTTTGTTCATGTCCCCAATATATCGTTAATTCGTTACTGTATGTCTAATACAGATCTGTAACCTCTAATTCAGAGATACAGACGCGTCTGAATAAGATGCGAGCACTACAGTCGCGCTACAAGAACTTAGTTTAGATAATGAGGTGCACACTACCGCTCGCATAGCACCTTTGTATCTCCGTAGTAACACATATTTACGACCATTGTAGAGACATTGTAAAACCTTAGGCCGTATAATCTGGGCCACATTCGGGGATACAGGGGCGCTATAGCCGCTTGTACGTATATTATAGAACTTATTTATAGAGGCTATGCCGTTATTAAAACTTCTAACCGGCTGGTGTACGGCTTTTTATAGAGCTCGTGTGCTAGTTGGGGAATCGGTTCATTTGTTTAAATCCATGTATTATTTATTTGCAGATATTCGATAAGGATGACAAAAAACCCCAACTGTCAGTCGTCAAAGACCTTAAGAGAGCCATATTTTTAATTATTTATAACCCTAAGAAAGGGCTCGTAGATATAAGGCTAATGCAAAAAGGAAACAGGGTAGCAGCATTTACCGCGACCAAAAACGGCTTACTTCTATACAACACTTGTGGTCTAGTTGGTGCTGAGAAAAATTATTCATATAAAAAGCTCAATTTACCCGAATTTCAATGTGTGTTAATAGACCCAGACGGAAAATTGAAGAAGTTTAATATTCCATTTTTCTATGCCTTGGAGGGTGAACATTCTCAAAGATCTAAAGATCTTCATGCTTTGAGAGAATTACGTGAGCATCTTAAAAAATCATGTACAAATTCTGAGGATTTTGTTAATGAATTCCTGAATAAAGCTAAGGAATTAAAAACATTGGACCTGAAAAAACATTGCTTAGATATGTTAGTAAAAAAATATGAAATGTCCCCAAAAACTGTAATGGCTTGTCTAAATTTGTTTTGGGATAGTATTGAAAATGTTGAACTGAATGATCAAGAAAGCGAAACAAAATACTACTTTGTAAATCTTGGGTTGGTCACTTTGTTCTTTAGGCATATCAATGGAGAAAACACTGATGACATGCAGGGTCTTACAACCAAGATACACACCTTTATGCATTTAAATACGGAAAGATCTGAAACTGAAAAAAGTCAACTAACCGAAAACTGCCAAGACCTATGTTTCGACCTTTTGGAAGACGATAATTGTATATTGGAGAGATTGCTGACTTTAGCACAAGAGAATAATTACAAGCAACACCAACACGCCAGAGTTACATTTGCCGTTAACAACACCAACACATACAGAGAATTTGTTTCGTGCTTCAAGTTAGATGAAAATAATAAATATATTTCTTTGAAAGTTGATACAACCGAAGACCAAATCAATAATTTAGCTAGTGTCACTTTCAAGTCTATATTTAAATTAAAGAACATATCAATGTTAAGTAATTTCGTAAAAGAAAGTAACATAGACGCAAAAGAAATAGTAAAACTATTAATTATGCAGTTAATGAACATGCCGTTGGAAGGAATAAGTGTTGAACTTATTGAGCAGTTCATACAAGTTTTATACTACTTGTGTAATGTTATAGAAGAGGCCACACATATTATTTACAATGAGACATCGCTCTGGTGGCAAGATATTCGCGATGTGTTAGTCGATATGCCTTGTCCGCTGCGGAGCATGATTGTTGCAATGGCTTGTAAAGCAGTTAGTAGAATATTTGAAAATAAACGTTATCAGACTGAAGATGATGATATATGGGAGTCTGTTACTAAAGAAAATGCTAAATGGAGAATACTAATTGGTAAGCTAGAGGACATTTCCATCCTTAGTATTATCCTTATGTTCAAAGATTCTTTCACTGGAATATCTTTACTGAAATTACAAATGTCTGAATTAAATATAAATCTCAAATATATTTACACAAGAGGAAAAGGATCTGTAACAGAATTAATAGCGAAGTGGTTATGTGGAATGGGCGTTGTTCCAGAGGCAATTATTGCTGACGAATTAATTGAAAAATATCACACGGTATCGGTGGATGGTATGGGTTCTGAATCGCCAGAGAGAAACGATGACAATGATTCCGATTATCTTTTTATAGAAAACAATCGTATATATGTTGACGAAAATCCTAAGATATTTAAATGGCTTTCTCTGTTAAGACAACAATTTCCACTAAGCACCTCATCGAATTACATAATTGCAAACATGTGTTGGGAATATTCTATGGCTTGGCAAAAATCAATGAAAAATTCTGAACAACTTGAAACAGTTCTTCGCTGTCTTACGTGTATATCGGACTTACATATTAGAATGGGTTTATTTTCCATAATATGGTCAACATATATTAAGCAAGTATTTGAAGCGAGTTGTCGCTTAGTAAACAAAGTCGGAAGACTGCCAAAAGACCCATTGTGTCTTCAAGATGTTGGCTTTGACAGCACAAGTATGGTCAAATTTCTTCAAATTGCGTCAATATATTTGAATGAATTCCTTAATTGTTCAAATGTGTCGATCAATCAAAATAAAACAAATATTCAATTCGAGAAAATTTGGGATGAAAGTACTCCTTCTTTAGTGGAAGTGGCACAGGACAATAAAAGTATCAATACCGACATATTAAATTTAAATTATCAAATATCATGTACCGTGTACTATATGTGTCATTTTAATGTAAAGCTGTCTAAACCACTGGATAGTCTGTACGATATTGACTACCAATATATATTTGAAGCATTGACTGGTGACGTACATAGCAGAGAAATAAGCATGAAAGCATCTGAAAAATTGAGGAATCCTAGAATGAAATTTTTAACGAAACTCATTCGATCTGCTGTAGAAACTATAACTGCATCGGAAAGTGACGGGCCTTACCAAACATATAATAGTGAAGAATGTATTGCTTGGATTGAAAGAATCACCCTCCTAGCAGAGTTGTGGAATATTGATATCGACTTTGTAAGGCGGCAGCAGGTAAAAACGGTGTACCTAAATCTAAGAAAATAAATACGTTTTTGCAAATAAACTTGGTAGGTACCTACTTAATTGTATTTCTTTACAGGTGATTTCGCTTTATCATCTCGGCTATGACATGCTAACTGAAAATATAATAGGCTTACTTAAGGAACCGGAAATAGTCCTACCATCACTTTTGGCCATAACTACGCAAAGATTCAAGAGAAGTTTGGAACAATCAAGCAATCAGCCGGAGTGGATAGTTACAATGCCACCTCAGCTTTACAAACGTCTACAAAACTCGGTCAGTATTTTCCTATCCCTCCATTCAGTTATCAACTTATCACAGAGATAGTGTGTTTTGCTTTTCCACTATAACAAGTATTTTAGATTTTGTGCAATCCGTTGCTATGTCTTGTACTGTCTTTTTGTACCTCCATATTTTTTTGTACAAATTAACAAAGGGGATTGAATCGATGTGGCATGTCAACCTGCTCGCCATTTTGTTTTTTTTTTTGAAATCGCGGCCGATGATGAAAGTGGTATGTATGTATGTATGGATAGAGGACATATTTTATAGATGAACAAATCCAGTAACACGGTACCTCAAAGTGTCACGTTACCGAGATATTTGAAGGTAAAGATCGACAAAGAGTACAACGACAATAAATAAAAAAAACTTGAACTCCGCGATATGGCCCCCAAAATCCGTAATTTTTCTTTGTTTTTTTTTTAATTTTAATGTAGCCAGTGACACTAGCGCCGTCAAGACGAATCTAACGACGTACCTATATGTTAGGGCGGTAAAACCACTGGAGGAATCCTGTTTCTAAATATCAATGGCCTCCGCCATATTGTCTTCGCCTTAGATTCCTCTTCGTGGCAGATGGGTAAATGGGTAGTCGAAATCACACACAATACTTGACTCAAACACCAAACGTTTATTTACAATAGTCCATTTACAGGCACTTATAAACTTTTCAGAGGTTGAGAACTTGAGACCCATTCACATAAACCATTGTTAATAATCCTTTTAAATCATGTTACAATTCTAATTTGCACTAATTAATATTAATCACATCAAAAACCACTTTCATTTACTTAATATTGCAATTATTTGCTAAACGTGAGATAATGTGTGTCCATCTTTCGCCACACGCATGTCTTAAGTCTAGCGGAAGTACAACGCACTCAGTATTGCTATTAATTACTTAATCAGTTAAAACTAAAAAACAATACTAAAATACGTCACAATTGATTCTAATAATTATTTAACAATAAAACAATACCAATATTAATGCGAAGGCGTTATTAAGTTAAGCCTAATTAATGGGTTCATTACTTTTTACAACAGAGTGTTACCTAACCATTTCCGGCTAATTAAAGGATTTAATACAGATAACGGGCTTTCTACTAATAAATTGCTCTACAAAATGATCTAATGACTTTTTAGTTTATAATTACATAAAGAAACTGATTTAATTGTAGTTTCAGATTCTAAATTGAGTTATTGACAATTCAAATCGTATTCGCCGCCATCTTCACAATATTGTGCAATGACGTCTCTTATACAGCCTAATTTCAAGTGAGGAATCATTAAAATCCCAATATTATCTTAATTTTAACTAGCTAGTTAAAGACCTCTGTTTAATAAATCACTATTCGAGCCGTCGACCATTCAATTACAAACCATCTATGTGGTAGTTTGTACAGCGGTCTCCAGAGATGGCAGAATCATCAATACTATCATGGTTATTAATTATATTAAATAATGATCTTCGCAGATAGACATTCTCGCGGTGACATATATTTTATTCAAATCTCTTCATCCGTTTAGGAGTGATGAGGGAACAAAGAAACGGACATACATACATACACGTCAAACATATAACCCTCTTTTTGGGCTTCACCGCAGTCGGGTAAAAAGAGACTTATTACATGTATATATAGGCGTTAAATTGTATCCAAATAATAGTTCCCAAGTTGATTATTATACGCACGAAAAAATCGCTTCTCATTGCAATGAAAAGCTATGTTATGTCAAAGAATAGTTTTCTCGCGCTTCTAGTAGTATGTAATGTACCAGGTACAGAGAGTACCTGGTTCAGTTTTTTTTTTCTCAGCCTATACTGTCCCACTGCTGGGCAAAAGGCTCCCCCATAGCCTTCCACTCTTCCCTCTGTGTGGTTTTCTCCGTCCAATTCGTCAAAAAACGCTTCTAGGTCGTCACGCCAGGTTTTTCTAGGCCTCCTTCGGCGACGACGCCCGTCTTCTGGCACCCACTGCGTGACGACTCTAGCCCATTGGTTCTGATCCATCCTACAGACATGGCCCGCCCAATCCCACTTCAAGCCAGCAGTTTTATTTCCCACATCAGTGATTCCAGTTTTTAAGCGTATTGTGGTATTACGTATTCTGTCGCTGAGCTTTATACCTTTATAGCTCTTTCAGTAAACAGTAATAATAATAATCAACGCCTATAGACTCGTAAATAGTAATTTTTTTATGTGGTTAAATGTGGAAGGTAAAGATCGACACATAAGTACAATGTACTTTTATGTCGATCTTTACCTTCAAATATCTCGATAACGTGACACTTTCGAAAAAAATCAAAATGGCGCTGTATCGATATGCCAGCTTCCATACAAAAAAGTTCGACAACGATCGGTGTTCGATATCGATGTGAGTATGATGTGGATTGAGATATCGCTGTATTGCGGTTGCAGTCGCCTTCGATATACCTTGGGTCAGCTCTCACAGAAATGCAACGCGATAGATCGAGGCGCAATTTAGATAACTATATAATTTTAGATAGTTAAGTTTAGAATTTTATTTACCTTAAAAAAAGTGAGAAAATAAGTGACAAAATTCGAATACGCCTCATGGCGCGGCGCAACGTGGAGATGCTTCAGCGTAGTATGATTTCACACGGCTTCACGATGCGCTTCGCAGCGTCGCGATTCACGACTAACAGCAAAAAAAAAAAAACTTGAGAGGTGTCAAGGAACACCCGGATGGAACGAAGTTATTGTTATTATTTTTTATTATGTAAAAAAAAAAAGAAAAAAAGAAATGTAGAAATGAAAATATCTGGCTTGCTTTCTATAAGAGAGAGAGAGAGACAGACAGAGAAACATGCGACGCCGCACAGCTTACAATAGCTTACTATAGCAAAAAGTGTCGTGACAACTTTTCGTAAGAATTTTTTCCGTCTAGCCCCCTTTCACAACGCGCGATAAGGAACTTCGTTCCAATAGCATCAACTTTTAGTATATTATTTCAAGCATCATAGTGTCGCGTCTCTGTGTGAGCGGGCCCTTTATTGCATGTGGATAAAGTCTGTCACTTTTTTTGGTATCATAATCGAAAGTTATGATTAGAGAGTAGGCGTAGGTAGATATGAGAGTAATGATTGAAAATGATATGTGTAGGTATTTGTAAAAAACTTCTTTTTAAAAAAAAAACGTTGCCCCACACTAGGAATTTCTCCTGTATCGTGGGTGCGTTTACAAAGATTTAAACTCACATACACAGAATACCCAGACCTGAAACAACTATCTGTAGGCCATACAAATATTTGTTTCGTGCAGGTATCAAACCCGCGACACGCAGCGCTCCAATCGCTTAGCAAACAACACACACAAACAAACAAACATCATTTATCATGAAATAATTATAATTTGATTTTTGTTACAGACATTAGATACTTCGATACCAGCGTATCCGTCAATAGCCACAACAAAAATGGTACTTGAAAAAATACTTCTACAAATGGATAAGAAAATTACAAATAACCCTGCAAATTCTCAAGATATTAAAACTACAGAACTGTTAATTGAAAGTGCCGAAGTCTTAGTTAGGCGTAAACTGTAAAGGATCATACCCACGGGAACATCCGCTTCGCGAATTTATTTTACGTCAGATGGTTTTGGTTAAAATGGGCGTAGGTCCTAGCAGAATTGAAATACCTTTATCTCAAACCTTAGCTTACAATATGTTCTCCAATGTTCATACCTTTGCGACAAGACCAGAGCTACGTCCAAATAAAATTATTGCAATTTCCTATAAAGGGCGTAATAGTACCTACCCTTAACGAAGCCGAAAAGCACTTGTTCTCCCCGTCACTGCGATCACTTTTTTGTTCTAGACCATACCTGGGAACCTCCTAGTTATGGAGGTATTGTGGGTCAAATTTCCAAATTTTTCACAGCTGTTTTTTAATACTAGTGTTTCAGGTTATAATTTTACTTAAATTACCTCCACGACACGTTTACTATTCAAAGCATCCACTAGCACAATGTTTTAAGAGTGCTACATTGCTAGGCCAAATATCTCCCAGACAGACACAACAAAAATATTCTATGCAACATTGAAAAAACGTGGGTTCCCCAAGGTGGAGTCACACCCTATCGTGTCATAGTCTGACTGGTTTGAATTATTTTTCCATTGAGTCACCCCGTGACTCGTTACAGCCCTTTTTACCAGGAGTTTTCCCAACGTGGTACTTAATCTGTTGCACATCGCAATTTTATTAGTCCGTTTCAGTTGTCTAAAATAAAATTCATACGAAGCTTAGTTTTTTTTGACTAGTTAAGTGTTTTAATTAAATATCTTGGTTCTCCAAATTAACTGAAATTGTGATTGAATTGTACGTAACTGGGTACTGAGGAACAAAGACTTAGTCTCTCTTTTCTTCTCTTTTGTCTCCGACCAACCGTTTGTTATAAAAATCATATCAAAGGGATCTGTACAAAATGCGATGTTACTGTACTAGGAGAATTTAGGATGCAAGAGCGAGCGAAGCGAGCTTGGAACTTGAGCCACCCCAACTCAGACAGGTTTGGTTCAAATCTTATCACTGCTATTCACAATCTTATATCCCACGCCATGGGATTGCTGAGTACTGAGTTGGCGATTCGCACGGTGCTGGGCGGCCGCGGCGGCGCACACAGGTGAATTTTACCTAAAAGTTGGCCAATATTCCATGAAGTCATTATTTTATTTTTCTCATAGAGCAAAAGTGTTTACTTTAACGCAATTTGCGTTAAAAATAAAATAATGATTTTTGACTTGTGTTCTAAACAATACCTTGTACACTAATACTTGTATATTTCTTTACATAAGTAATGCAAACGTTTTAGTTATTGAATAAAAATATTGTTACCTGAGGGTATGGAATCCATAATGTTTTAACTTTGAATATCCACTAACTAAAATAATAGTACATTGTGGTACAAGTGTGTAATGTTGGTGATTACCGCTGAGGCGCCATTGAGACCCGAGCCGAGGACGGTAATCATCAATACACACGTGTATCATACGGGTCTTTCAACACACTTGTGAAGAAAATAATACAAAAAAAAACTTTTTAAACAGTTATAACGAGATCTGAAAAATTGTTCGCGATGGCGGGAAAATTAATCAGTTTTCCTATGCACGCGCATCTAACAATGGCGATCGGCCATAGACTAAAAGAATAAGGTTTCTTTATTATTGGCTTTTCGCGGATAGCGTTTTAGCCACGTACAAAATTGGGAATTTAAAGTTTTCTTTATTACAGAGAAAACAAAAGTTACATTATTTGAGTGAGAGTTTTATTTATTAAACACGTACAAGTTGAAATTATCTATTTAAATTCAAAGTTTCATGAAATGAGCAAGCACTAGGTACATTAATTTATTTGTAATATTGACCACCCACGATCTTTTTTGAATCGAAACTTTTCTAACTTCACGGAGGAAACTCGGTATGTCGTGCGGTCACCCATCCACAGACTGACCTAGGCAAGCACAGCTTTACCTAAAGATCAACCCGAGTGGCAGTTCTTATTCAGCCACGAGCTCCAGAACCAGTATTTATACCAATACGGTGTTAAAATTTTGGCATAAGTACTTCTTCATCCAATTGACCATTCTTATTCCCTCATAATCTATACTAATATTATAAAGCTGAAGAGTTTGTTTGTTTGAACGGGGTAAACTCTGGAACTACTGGTTGGAATTGAAAAATTCTTTTAGTGTTGGATAGTCCATTTATCGAGAAAGGCTTTAGGCTATATAACATCACGCTACGATCAATAGGAGCGGAGCATAAATGAAAAATGTTGCAAGAACGGGAAAAGATATTCCTTTTTGAGAGCTTCCGTTGCGTGCGCTGCGAAAACGGTTTAAGTTACGTAAATATCATGTATGATGAAATTGTTCCTCTTTAAAAGTTCTAAAAAAAAGTCCGCGACAGCATACATATGTTTATCTTTTAAGATTTACTCACTGTAACCATTTTTTAATAATTAAATGTTAGGTTAAAAATAATGATATTTTGCGAAGCTTATTTAACCCATATGGTATTAATCTATATCTATATAAATGTGTTTGTTAGCACGGAAATTTAATATAGAATATTTGTGCCCTTTACTCTATACAGTTTAAACAAATATCTTAGAAGATATCGCAATGTAAAAATATACGGGCGACAAAATAATTAAGCGCGTGGCAGTCATTCAGTCCGGTGCGGTAGGTACGTGGGGATTCTGGCCTCTGGGGGCTCCGGAGAAATTCAAATTCAAAATATTTACTGCACCATAATGTTTATAAGTAAAAGGTGTTACTGTATATTAAACAGTAAGAGATGCATATAGTAATTGTTACTTTTATAATATAATCGAAGCCAATTTAAACTAATAGGTATTATAAAGAGGAAAGGTAATATTTTTTGTTTGTTACGGGTACGTTTTAACTCAATTTAATAATTATGTTGGATAGTAGATTTATCGAGAAAGGTTATAAACTATATTATGTGACGCGGACGAAGTTGCGTGGGTCAGCTAGTAAATAATAAGCCTGAGACCTATGTCCAGCAGTGGACGTCTTTCGGCTGAAATGATGATGATGATGATGAAATAATATTATGGACGTAAAAACGAAGATTTCGGAAATGTCTGCTTGACGTACCATAAATCTTAGTCACCCTACTTCTAACTTGCACTAAAGGTTTAAACTGCTGTAGGTCGTGAAGTCCAAACATTAGGGCTTTATTATTATTGTTACGTCGGTCATCTAGAATCTTCAAGAAACCTCGCTTATAATTGTGTAGTGCCTAAAACACTCCAGTACATTCTGTAGGTATAGTTCCATTATGTTTACAAGGTCAGCACGGCGGGCGTCGGCGACATAATTGCCATTGTAATTTCGACCGTATGCCGAGTGCGTAACGTAACTTCTTCCTTGTTGGTTCTTTTATCTTTAAGTTTATTTTTTAGTTATTTTTCTTTGTGAATATTGTATTCATTTTTAGTTAATAATAGGGAATTTTCTCGAACTTCTTTTGTGTGTTTGAGTATAAAAGGA
This sequence comes from Diarsia brunnea, assembly GCA_949774965.1. Lineage (NCBI taxonomy): Eukaryota > Metazoa > Arthropoda > Insecta > Lepidoptera > Noctuidae > Diarsia > Diarsia brunnea. Next base: position 13,507,009 of record OX458999.1, on the reverse strand, counting down.
CCAACAGAGGTCGGAGCAGTCAGTCTACTTTTAAAGCGAGACAACGGAAGGTTCGAAGAGTTATCTAGTGCGATAAAGTGTTCAGTAGTGTTGAAGTGATTGTTTATTTAGTGTTTTGTGTTTAATAAAGTTATTTCGTGTGTTTAATTGGTAGTGTTTTTATTTATCCCATACCCAGCTCGTAACAATTTGGTGTCAGAAGTGAGGGATAAATAATGCCGATTCTACCAAAGGACGACACGGATAGTATCCATACTAGGAGTCAGCGACAACAAGGTATGGACCAAAGGCGATTTGGAGACTCCCCGACACAGACACCGGGCGGTGTCCAGCCTACATCAGAGCCAGTCGCTGGCCCATCTGGAGCTACTCCAGCATTAGCGACGCCTGACTTGTCTGCCTTAATGGCGCTGCTGCAGGACTAGGCTCGCCGTCAAGAGGAGCAGGCTCGCCAGTTGCAGGAACAGTTGCAACAGGACAAGGAGGAACAGGCTCGCCGTCAAGAGGAGCAGGCTCGCCAGTTGCAGGAACAGTTGCAACGGGACAAGGAGGAACAGGCTCGCCGTCAAAACGAGCAGGCTCGTCGTCAAGAAGAACAGATGCTCCTGATTAAAGATCTTCACGCATCAGTTGGCAAAGAGCTGAGCGTGATGAAGGAGCAGGTACAGCAGCACGACAACCGTATCGCAAAGGCTGAAATTCAGATCGCCGATGTGAAGAAGGCCTTGAGTGAAATTAAGGTTGGAGACGGGGCTGTGACTTCAGTGATTGCTGCACCTTCGGTGCGCGGGTTTAAAGTGCCGCCATTCGACGGAACATCTTCGTGGTCGGCGTATAAAATTCAATTTGAGGCCGTTATGAAGGCGAATGGGTGGACCAAAGCGCAAGCCATGACAGCGCTCACCTTGGGTCTCCGAGACCAGGCCCTTACCATTCTTGAAGCACTCGGCAAGCATGTGACCTATGAACAGCTGCTGGAGGGGTTAGAATCGAGATACGGCGACGCGCACCTGGAGCACGTCTATCGTGCCAAATTAAAGGATCGTGTTCAACGTAGTGCCGAGAACCTACAACAGTGGGCCCTGGAAGTTGAAAAGCTGGTTCGGAAAGCATACCAGTCCGCCCCTGCCCTTATTGATGGAAATCTGGTACAGGCGTTCGTAGATGGAATACGCGATTTGGAAGTTAGAGCCGCTGTGAGACTTGGGCATCACGAGACGCTGAAAGACGCCTTGGCCCATGCCTTAGAAGTAGAGGCAGTGAGGCAGGACCACCGTACGCACCGTGTCAGGGAGGTTTTAGCGTCACCTGTACGCGACCGCCCGCAAGGATACAGCCCTAGGTGCTACACTTGTGGAGAAAGGGGTCATCTTCGATCAAGCTGTCCTAAACGCAGCTCACCAAGAGAAGATCAACCCCAGCAGGAAAAGGTGGCTGAAGTGACCGCACAGCCACAGCAGGGAAACGAGTAAATGCCAGGACTGGGGGGCGGGTGCTGGCTGGTTTTGAAAGAGCCCCAAGGATCTCGATCTCACAAGCACATGACGGGAACAGCCTGACCATTAAGGGCGAAGTTAACGGAACTCCATGCAAACTGACGTTGGATACTGGAGCTTCTCACACGGTCGTCAATTCACACCTAGCAAATCGGTTTCTTGGGGACTACTTCAATAACCATGACCGTATACAATTACTGACAGCTACCGGTCAGCACATAACCGTCCGAGGGAAGAAGGAGGTGGAGTTAAAATTGGGTGATAGAATTTACCGGCACAATGTCATCGTGGCCGACATAGTGGACGATTGCATCTTGGGCTTGGACTTCATGCGGAAATATCGTTGTGAGATCGACATTGACCAAGGAGTGTTGAAATGTGGTTCCGAGGAAGTCTTCATGGAAGGTGCACCATCAGGGAAAGTGTACTGCTTGAAGGAAATTGTTCTACCTCGCAGATCAGAAACGATCGTGCCAGTCAAGTTACCACAGAACTCTGGACACAAAGATCGAAGTGTTCTGATAGAAAGGGTGAACAATGAGTTTTCATGGAAGATGGCACGAACTCTGGTAAAGGCTAACAGCATCTCAGCTGTACGTATCTTGAATCCAAGTGACAAGGAGCAAGTGATTAAGAAGGGCACTTTGATCGGCACTTGCGAGGAAGTAGCTTGGATGCGTCAATTGCAAGATCTACCTACCGGAAATCAAACTCGTAGTGCAAAATTTGACGTGTCAACGCTTTTAGAAAACTGTCATTTAACTGAAGGAGAAATGGACAAGGCTAAGATGTTACTGCAGTACGCCGGTATTTTCTCTACGAATGATGCTGACATAGGGAGAACTGGACTGGTTCAGCACAGAATTAATACAGGCAACGAGTTACCTATCCGTCAGCGACCAAGGAGACTGCCAGTTGCACGGGAAAAAGAAGTGGAAACCATGATTGAGGGAATGGTGAAGGACGGTGTTATAGAGCCTTCATCCAGTCCATGGTGTTCTCCTGTGGTCTTGGTAAAGAAAAAGGACGGCAGTATGCGCTTTTGTGTGGACTATCGACGACTGAACGACGTCACAAAAAAAGACAGCTACCCACTGCCTAGGATCGATGACACACTGGATACGCTGACGGGAATGAAGTGGTTTACCACACTAGACCTGAAAAGTGGTTACTGGCAGGTAGAAATAGACCCAAAGGATAAAGAAAGGACTGCATTCTCAACAGGAAAAGGGTTGTGGCAGTTTAAAGTTATGCCTTTTGGATTGTGTAATGCTCCTGCAACGTTTGAAAGGCTGATGGAGCAAGTACTTGCCGGATTGATCGGGGATGCATGTCTTGTCTATCTAGACGACATAATCATTGTGGGCCGTACGTTTGAAGATCACCTTAAAAACCTCGACCGAGTGCTGTCGAAGATCCAAACAGCAAACTTGAAGTTGAGTCCGAAGAAGTGCTCGTTTTTCAGAAAACAAGTGACCTTTTTAGGACACATAGTTTCGGGGGAAGGTGTTCAAACAGATCCAGAGAAAGTAGTCGCCGTCAAGGATTGGCCAGTGCCAAAAGACAAGACACAGGTCAGAGCATTTTTGGGTTTGTGCTCCTACTATCGCCGGTTTGTGAAGAATTTTGCCGACATTGCGAAACCTCTACACAAACTCACTGAGGAAAAGCAACCATTCTGTTGGGACGAGAACTGCGACACCGCATTTCAAGAATTAAAGGGACGTCTGTGCAATACTCCTATTTTGGGATATCCTGACACTGAAAATGACTTTATAGTCGACACAGACGCAAGTAATACTGGAATTGGGGGCGTGTTATCTCAACGGAAAGGAAATCAGGAGGTTGTTATAGCTTACTTCAGCAAGTCTTTATCCAAACCGGAAAGAAATTACTGCGTAACGAGACGAGAGCTGCTCGCTGTAGTGAAGACATTGCAGCACTTCAGTAAATATTTGTTGGGACAGAAATTCCAGTTACGAACCGACCATGCTGCATTGAAGTGGCTATTACAGTTCAAGAATCCAGAGGGGCAAGTGGCGAGATGGATTGAACTACTGCAAGAGTTTGACTTCGTAACCGAACATCGCAGTGGGAGAACTCACGGTAACGCAGACGCCTTGTCAAGAAGACCTTGTCCTGAAGACTGCAAGCACTGTGCCAGGCAAGAGACTAAGGAAGTAGTGCCCGTGAGGATGCTTAGAACGGATCTCAGCGATGAATGGAAGGAGACTCTACAACATGCTCAACAAAATGACCCGGACATCAAGCCAATTTTCGACTGGATTAAAGCTGGTGCTCCGCAGCCCAAGTGGAGCGACGTGGCTGCGATGAGTTCCATCACGAAAAGTTATTGGGCACAATGGAACAGCTTCGAGATCCAGGACGGAGTCTTATGCCGTAAATGGGAAAACGCTCGAGGGGACAGCTGTCATCTACAAATGGTTGTCCCTAAAGCTAAGGTACCGGATGTTTTACGGCTCTACCATGATGGATGCTCAGGAGAACATATGGGGGTAAAAAGGACTCTACTGAAGATCAGAGAGCGTTTTTACTGGATCCACTGTCGAGATGATGTGGACGACTGGTGTCGCAAATGTACCAGCTGCGCGGCTGTGAAAGGACCTCACACACGAAGCAGAGGTGCATTAAAAGTTTACAACGTTGGAGCCCCCTGGGAGCGGATAGCACTAGACGTTGCGGGACCATTTCTAGAAAGTGACAGCGGAAACAAGTACTTCATGGTTGTCATGGACTACTTCACAAAGTGGCCAGAAGTCTTCGCTATTCCTAACCAAGAAGCTACTACAGTCGCAGATAAATTGGTTCAGGAAGTCTTCTGTCGTTTTGGAGTACCCTTAGAAATTCACAGCGATCAAGGAAGGAATTTTGAATCGCAAGTTTTTCAGGAGACTTGTCGATTGATGGGTACACACAAAACCAGAACCACCTCTTACCACCCACAATCCGATGGAATGGTAGAACGATTCAACCAAACGTTGGAGAGATATCTGGCAAAAGTTGTGGAAAGCAGGCAAAGGGATTGGGACAAACACATACAGCCGTTTCTTCTGTCCTATCGGAGTGCAGTTCACGAAAGTACGACCGTAACTCCAGCTTTCGCAAACTTTGGAAGGGAATTACGATTGCCTGCAGATTTAATCACTGGAACTCCCCCTGATGTCCCACGCAGTGTAACGGATTACGCGAATGACCTGCGTAACAAGTTAAATGATGTGTATGAGCATATCAGGCAATCCGGACAACAGATGTCTGAGAAGATGAAGACTCGTTATGACCGGAAGGCAAACAGTAGTGGTTTCGACGAAAGTTCGCTGGTGTGGTTGCATAACCCAGTGCGGAGCAAGGGAAAGTCTCCGAAATTGCAAGCAAAATGGGATGGACCATACCGAGTTGTGACCAGGATCAACGATGTCACCTACCGAATACAGAAGGGTCCGCGAGGTGCGCCTAAGATTGTGCATGTAGACCGATTGGCGCGATACTACGGGACTAATGATGCTCGGGACGAGCATGTCTAAGGAGGGGGCAGTGTTACGTCGGTCATCTAGAATCTTCAAGAAACCTCGCTTATAATTGTGTAGTGCCTAAAACACTCCAGTACATTCTGTAGGTATAGTTCCATTATGTTTACAAGGTCAGCACGGCGGGCGTCGGCGACATAATTGCCATTGTAATTTCGACCGTATGCCGAGTGCGTAACGTAACTTCTTCCTTGTTGGTTCTTTTATCTTTAAGTTTATTTTTTAGTTATTTTTCTTTGTGAATATTGTATTCATTTTTAGTTAATAATAGGGAATTTTCTCGAACTTCTTTTGTGTGTTTGAGTATAAAAGGACCAACAGAGGTCGGAGCAGTCAGTCTACTTTTAAAGCGAGACAACGGAAGGTTCGAAGAGTTATCTAGTGCGATAAAGTGTTCAGTAGTGTTGAAGTGATTGTTTATTTAGTGTTTTGTGTTTAATAAAGTTATTTCGTGTGTTTAATTGGTAGTGTTTTTATTTATCCCATACCCAGCTCGTAACATTATTATTAAACGTTTATTTCAGATTCATAAATCCATAGAATAAAAACCATAATAATATCACAATCAAAACAACACAAAATAAACAGAAATCAAAAATCCTAACACAATAATTAGGTAGGTACAAAAAAAATTTGAAGATTTATATAAATGAATCAAAAATTAAATAAAAAAAATTAAATTTATGCATACTGTCTACATATTCTTCGATATCATATCAGAGGTTAGCAAAAAGAATGGTACCTCTACTAAGCTCCGTTCATGAGAACTGCGTTACCGAGCGTTTCGACCGCGCGGCCATAGCATTTATGTGTTGTAGGTCGTGAAGTCTAAACATTAGAGCTTAATAAATAGTGTCTACATTTTCTTCGAAATCTTATTAGCGATTAGCAAAAAGAATGGTACCTCTACTAAGTTTCGTTTAAGGTGAATGCTCCAACTAGCCCGCGAAATTCAATTTTTTTTACGTTTTTTGCAATTTGCAGGTCAGTGTTAGTTTGTATGTTGATTAGAATATTAATTGCGGCTGTAAGACGTATGTAGTTACAGAAATATAATAATCAAAATCATCAATACAAGCCTCCAAGTTCATAAAGGTGCAGGAACTTGAAAAAGTCATTTTTGCACCTTTATGAACTTGGAAGCTTGTATTGATGATTTATGTAAGGTAGTCTATGTAAGGTAGTGAGCGGCCTCGCCGGAGATCTTACGGTACCCCCGGAGTAGCCTTATGGCTGTCACCTTTTGGGGCACGTTCAGGTAGTGAGCGGTTGCGGCATCAAAGAACGCGCCCACAACGGAGCCCCCGTAAAGGGCCAGTGATCGCACGATCCCCACGTAGGACGAGTCCTAGGTACATGTCCTCGGTCTTGTTCAACGCTACCTCGAGACCCAGCTCCCGGATCCTCTCCACGACTATCAAAACCCCTCGTGTCATATTTTCGGCCGCTGCCACGTGCAACCCCCTTTGTGCCAGCACCAGCGTAGCAAACCACGCTGATGCCACCAGACAGGTCGGCGCGTAGCACCTACTCGTTACCGATGTTCGCTCCGTACAGAGTGGATGGAGTCAGTTGATGATGAAAAACAGGAGACCCCTTTTAAAAAACAACATAATCGTCCATACATTATGTCATAAATATAGTACCTACCTAATAGTTTTTTAATAAATTGTTTTTATTTCATTTTGTTTTAATAATATTCACAGTACTTTCTGAGTTTTTATTAAAGGTAATGTCAGAAAATACGTCGAGTTTTTATGCAGATCAAAAGTAACTACCTATTTGTTATTATAATATAGTTACAATACTTACATTGTTTCATTATTTTTTGCATTGACTTATATATTACTGCGTAAGGACTGGGCGGACGGCATGATAAAATTTATTTATTTATTTATTTGGGGAAAACAAACAATTGTACAATATATATTACAGAAAATATTACAACATATTAGGAGTAGGCTAATGCACAATCCACGACGTTTCCACATATTACTAAGAAAAACGAGGTACAGTGTAGACACAACATTTTAAATAAAATAACGTAAGAAAGCAAAAAAAAAATAAAGACTCATAGGTACCTATACTAATTAAAGACAAGAAGATCAAATTATTGTTCATAACTTAACTTATCTTACGACTAATGGTACATGCTCTAAAGAATAACTATAAACTAATGATAATTATTAAATATAAATAATATTAAGAAAGGGCAACACACACAGTGCCAATTACATTATTGCTGTAAGAATGAGTGACAACTGACAGGTGCTAGTGAAAAATGGAGCTTCTTCATAACGATTCTTGTGAAATAATTACACCATGATGTTGGCAGATAATTTCCACATATATTCTTCAAAATATAGATTATTATCTACACTAATCAATTACAAATTATTGGATACAATTCAGGATTGACTGAGGGAACGGCCATTATCTAGGACCAATGAGTAAGGAAAAATACGGAGCCGCCGCAATATTCTATAGACACATTTGCTTATACAAATATGAGTGAAATAGGATACAGAATGTGAAATATCGTTTTGTTTCGTTCTTTCTAATACAGTAATCATATTTGATGAAAGAGACAACAATATTTCAGTTGTTGCTCATAATGGCAACATTTGGTGTTACGAGTCACACAATAGTAGGTAGGTGCCGTTTCCGCCATGTTATGCGGCGGCCGGCGAGTTTCGTGGTAGTTCTGCTGTCAAATAGTTGTTTACTTTTTGATAAATTGAGATTTGTGAAAAAATTACGAGGAGTTTACCTATAAAACTGCATATACTTGTTAAAAAACAGCAATTCAATATGCCTGCGTGCTTTATTGTGAAGTGTGGTGCAAGAAAGCAGAAAAATCAACCTCAATTGTCGGTGCACAGGTTAGAACCCGGTTTTCATGCAATAGTATCTAGGAGTAATACACTTTCGATGAAGAAAATGCTAAGCGATCATTAATTTATTGATATAGTGTTAATGTTTGGGTTTATTTCCGTCCCAGAGACCTTTTTGTTATTTCTTAATTTTATTCGTTTGTTTACAAACATGAATAGTGTTGTACCGCTGCGTAATAGTTTCCGATACTAGTTCCTTCGCTGCGCTGGAACGATATCTGTTCGAGTGACCGTGCTCTGGCCCGTGGTTCACAGAACCGAGATACCGTCCCACAGACTTATATGATTGTTATACGTGATCTGAAAATAAGACATCAGCATGCTTGCACCGACTGGACGGGTCCACTAAAATCTGTGTGGTGCTTTCTTCAAATGACCATCTCAGACACTAATCTGCATAGTTTTCATGTGTGTATACCAAGATTATGTCTGGACTTTAAAAGAGACCATGACCTCTAAGTTTGTTTCGGAAGTTTCATGTCAAAGTAGTCAGAAACAAAACACCGACCCCATCTAGTTTTAATAAAAAGTGACTTGTAAAAGTGTATGTAAAAACCTATTTGCAAAATAAACATCATCATCATCTGCCTAGCCTTTTCACAACTATGTTGGGGTCGGCTTCCAGTCTATCCGGATTCAGCTGAATACCAGTATTTTACATGGAGCGAATGCCTATCTAAACTCCACAACCCAGTTAACACTAGGTAATACGATACCCTTTGGTAAGACTGGATGTCAGGACTTTCAGGTTACTGACTACCTGTAACGACTGTCAAAGATCTTTAAATGACAGCCGGGATCAACAGCTTAACGTGCTTTCCGAGGCACGGAGGAAACTCGGCATATACTGGGCGGTCACCCATCCACAGACCAACCTAGGCAAGCGCAGCTTAACCTAAAGATCGATCCGAGTGGCAGTTCTTGGTAAGCCACGAGCTCCTCTTGCAAAATAAACATCATTTATCATAATTATCACACCAATAAACAGATTTAATAAAAATCATTCTTATTTTATTTTACTCCACCAGTCAGTATGTTAATCATAATAGAAACATAATCGTCTTCCTATTAGAAGAATTGGTTTTCACTAAGATCTGCATACCTACCAGAATCTACAGACCTACAGTCCATCGATTAGCTGTCGAATGGTTATGGTTTGGTATACTAAACTAACCATTTGACAGTTAATCGATGGACACAATGATAGCTACTAACATTTAAAAAGATACGCAATAGCCCTGCAGGTATAACCGAAAGCGCAAACGTTGCATTCTTTAATTTTGTTCAGAAAACCACTTTAAATTAATTTTATTCTCAGGTATCAGAAGTAAATTAAATTTTCTCATGGTTTTCTGTTACAACGAACTGTTAATTATAATTCAACCGTGATATCTACCAATACTCGTAATCAACGACCATACAGCCACTAGACGCCTTATAACAGGCGACAAATGTCTGTCAACACATTAGGGTAAAAATCTTATGCATGTCGTCACTCACAAAGTTCGAATTAATTCGAATTAGTATCGACCACTTCTGTGAGCCGTAAACACTTCCGCACTACACCTTTGAAAATTCGAGAAAATAGACATAATATGGCCCCGGGTACAGTACGTTGGTGTGATAAAGAAAGCCGAACTTCAAGTTTCCTGAAAGACGGTATCACATTTCATCGGTAAGTTAATAGTTCCATAATCTAAATAAGATTAATTTTCTGACATTATTTTTCGGAGTTCATCGTATACTGGTCATAGTTGATATCTTTTATGATTGCGTCTCTTTCTTTTGAAAGTATTTTTTTCGCCATCTCTTTTCCTCGATTTTAAGCAAACATAATTAGTGATGTTCCAAATCGTATGACTACCTCTGTTATCGATAAAGCAACAAAAACCTATAACTAAATTTATTTAAGCAAAAAATATATTGTTAATAATTAAAAATTACAACAGATACAGCTAATAAATTATTATTAAGAAACTTTAACGATTAATTTTAGATACCCAAACGATCCTGATTTAAAAAATAAATGGGTAAGTAATTGTAATAATACCTAAAAAATAAGCCACGTGAGTCCCGAGAATCCCGAGTTAGATCACAACTCTATCACATTGCGCGCTGCATTCAATTAAGTTAGTCCTCCCTCACCAAAGACTTCGAACATAGCTTGGAATAATTACGGAAATAATGTTAAAATATTGTTTTAATTATTTTTGAATGTACCTACATGATTCAATCATATTCAGAACTAGCTGTTCCCGGCATGCGTTGCAATGCCCTTTTTCCTACCTACTACCCTACCTACCTACTACCCTACCTACCTACTACCCTACCTACCTACTACCGTACCTACCTACCTACTACCCTACCTACCTACTACCCTACCTACCTACTACCCTACCTACCTACTACCGTACCTACCTACCTACTACCCTACCTACCTACTACCCTACTTACCTACCTACTACCCTACCTACCTACTACCCGACCTACCTACTACCCTACCTACTACCCTACCTACTTACTACCCTACCTACTACTCTACCGACTACCCTACCTACTCTACTATCCTACTTACTACCCTACCTACTACCCTGCCTACCTACCTTCCACTTTCTCACCTTTTAAACCTTCCCTGGACTTCCACGTATAATTCAACACTATAATTAGCCAAATCGGTCCAGCCGTTCTCGAGTTAACTAACGAACAGCTATTCATTTTTATATAATATAGCTGTACCCCGCGTGCGTTGCAATGCCCTTTTACCTGCCTACGTACCAACTACCTACCACCTACCTATTACCTACCTACCTACATACTACTAATTTCTCACCTTCTCTGGACTGCCACAAATGTTTCAAAACCAAAATTAGACAAATCGGTCTAGCCGTTCTCTAGTTTTAGCGCGACTAACTAACAGCAATTAATTTTTATATTCTACGCAAACACCATTTGAAAAATCATTTTTCTATTGGGAAAGAAACAGTAATTATTTGTGATTATTGTGATAATGTCGTATGGTCTGTTTGAAGTTGTCATTCGTTGACTGAACAACTGAACGTCACTCAATTGTTTTGCCTTCCCGGAACCTCTCCACTAACACTTGAACTTTATTGGTACGGTATTAAAGCTCAAATTGATTTGACGTTTTAGTTAGAAAACGTTTGTATGGGAAAAAGAAAAGGGCTGTTTTTAGGGCTTTTCCGGCCATTATTCGAATTTTTCTCGCCGTAAAAACCATCCTTGAACTTCAACGAACATTTAAAAAAAAAAATCAGCCAAATCGGTCAAGCCGTTTTCATGCCAAGTCGTGACAACGAAAAACGGGTTTCATTTTTATATATATAGATAAAGAAGGTACTTAAATGCAAGTTATGTTTTATTAAATACAATAAAAAATATCGATACTTTCTTGTTTGGTTTAAACCTGTCCCATCCCTAGTGAAATGGAATGAACTTGAAAGGGCCAATCAGAACGCAGTACCCCGTTCCCCCGCACCTCAGCAAGTTGACAGAATTTGTTACGTGCATTAGATCAAGTATTAGGCGTCTAGTGGCTGTATGGTCGTTGTGTCGCGAGGGCGCGTGGTTTCTCTCTTCATATTATATTCTGGTTATCTCTAGGTTTATAGTGTGATTGATTTTATAATAATAATATAGGATTGTACTGCTTCGCTTTGATGTGAAGAGAAATCCCCGCCTCACGATATATTAGAGACACTCACCGATACGGATCCCCCTCCGACTTGCAAGCGTCTCCCAATCCAGTCTCTTATCTTCGGTCCGCAAGAGCACCGAAGTGTTAACACTATGCCGACCATCAATCCATCCAACTTCTCAGGTGTAACTAGGATATCTGTAAGTTTAATTACCCATGAATCTTTGGGTTAAGTACTACCTATCTGTTTCCATCAATAAAGCTATCTAAAACAGTTATTCAATTGCAATATCTATGATGAAATTTACTTCAAGTTCTCATCAACAGTCTTTGTGACACCTATGTGCTAATCAGATACTAGGATTCTTTCCACGTCTGCAGAAGCACGCATTCCTGTTCGACTTCGGCCCATCGCCTCCGTCTAGAATGCTCCCCCTTTATATTACCTATATATATATGATATAGTGTAATTTTACGATACGTTCGTCAACGTTTGTGCCCGTCGGCACATTCACTAAGGCCATGGGGGACCAAGAAGATTTATAAGAGAGGTTGGCCCACGACCCTTCCTATAAACTCCCAAGAGCTTTTATGTCCGGACAAGTAGCTCGCGTGCGGTCGCTGTTATGCCCCCAGCCCAACGCTGAAGGCACGACCAACACATTTAAGTTTAGGTGACTCAAACAATTCCGAGTAGGTAAAAGTACCTCCGTATATTTAATTACTAGAACAACAGATAAATAATACTTAGCTTTCCAGGTGGCGCGTATCACGGGTGACAAGAATCTACTTATGATCTTCTTGCACTGAATTTACTTTACAATAAACTTCATTAATTAGTCAGACTGAATATGCTTTAATGACCATTCAAACAGAGGCGTCGTTTGGTAGCGTCAAGTTGTCAATACTGATTTAGTGTTGCTATTACATTAGTTCTGTGCAATTATATATTTACATTTTAAGTTTGGAACATCGCGATTTCATCTTTCGCGACACTCCCGACGACGACAGAAGTTACATGTGTTCCATCAAGTCTCGCGTCCACTCTCGGATCTTCTCTCGAGCCTTCAAGGACGCATCCCTCACATCTCTCACTTCAGGAGTTTGTGTTATCTCAATTGTATCAGTGCTTTTAGGTATGCTACCATTAAGGTGTTTTTCATCAAGAATTGTTGGTTCATCATTTCCTGAGGTAAGTGTTCTCTGAGTTATTTTCTTTTCTATTTCTTCTCTATTTATGTGTTTTTCTGTTTCAGGTTTGTCAACGGGTTCTGCGGTTTGTGGAGTTGTGGATATTTCTTCGGTAAGAATAGTTGAGTCGAGTTCTTCTAGCAGAGGTGAGTCATCCAATGTTGGTGTAACATCTTCTCTTTCAAACTCAAATATAACCCTTTCTTTTCCAGATATATCTTCTTCAACTTCCAACGGATAAAGATGTGCGATGGAACGAGTGAATTCGGTATCATTCACCTTTACTCGTGCCACTCTGCATTGACCGTCGGCTCCTTTCAACAAAGATATAATTTTTCCAACCTTCCAGTTCTCTCGGTTCTTCGTATCTCCTTTAATCTGGACGATATCTCCTAGTTTTGGAATTTCTAATTTTGTTATCCTCGGTTCTTTAAGAGAGTGTCGGTATCTCTCCCTTAGACTTGGTAGGTACTGGTCGACGAACATTCTCTTAAACTCTTTCAGCATGTTCTGTCCACGTTTCCAACCTTCCACTAGATTCTGTTTTGTTACTGTGCCTTCTTGTGGAAATTCTGCATCTGAAGGTGTTGTGACGATGCATTTATTCAAGGTTAGAAAATCTGAGGGTTTGAGAATATCATCTAGATCAGAACCTACACACGTCAGTGGGCGTGTGTTTAATATTGCCTCTATCTCTTTTATGATTGTACTTAGTTGATTATCTGACAGTAAACTTTTCGTCAGAGTTCTCTTGAGACAGTGTTTAACTAGTCCAACAAGTCTCTCATAGAATCCTCCATGCCACGGTGCTAATTGTGGAATGAATTTCCATTCTATGTTATTAGTGATGCAATAGTTGCTTGACAGTATTTCTGCAGTTAATTTAAATTGTAGTGCGTTATCTGAAACTATTCGTGTTGGTATTCCTCTGCAAGATATAAATCTTCGTAGTGCTAATAGACATTCCTCAGCCGTAAGATCCTTAACGACTTCCAAGTGTATAGCACGTACTGCTAGACATGTATATAGACATATCCATCTTTTTTCTGATTTATTACTTGTCTTTACTTGAAGAGGACCCAGATAATCTATTCCGGTATATGTAAAAGGTGAACTATAGTTTACTCTTTCCTTACGAAGCGCTGGAGTAGTTGGTAATTTGAATGGACCTCCTCCATGTTTGACACAATTTGTGCATTTTCCTAATATTTTCTTTACTTGGCTTCTTCCTTGGGGAATCCAGTACGTTAATCTGATCAAACTTAAGGTGTGGTTGACCCCTACATGATAGTTTTCCTTTTGTGTTTTTAGGATCAATTTGTTAGTGAAATCACAATCCTTTGGGATTAATATTGGATATCTTTTATCGTAAGACCAATCAGCGTTTTGTAATCTTCCTTTGCAACGTAGGATACCGTCTATGTCGGTAAATACTCCTAAGTTTCGTTGTAAGTTAGTATCTTTACCCTCTACTTCCTCAGGGAAATGTTCCTTTTGGGTCCTTTTGATCTTTTGTGTATGTGATAGTGTATCGTCTTTACAGTGTTCTGTGGTGTTGTTTCGTGATTCCTCATCTAATTGATTTCTCCGTTCCTGCTCTTTTGAGATATTTTCTCCACTCGTGAGATCCTCCCCAACAGGAAACGAAAAGTCATGTTCCACAGAAGAACATGTGGGATTTACTGCGACTTCGGTTTCATTAAGTAAAGAAATTTCGGCTCTACCACCTTTCGGCCAAGTTCTGGAGTGTTTCAGTAGAAAACTTGGTCCGGATAGCCATTTCTGCTTATCTTCCATAGAACTCGTGGGTCTAGTAGCCACGTCTGCTGGATTCAATCCTGTTGGAACATATCTTACTGTTACTGGTGTATTTCCCTTTATCTCTTCTATCCTCCTTGCAACGAATGGTGGTAGTAGTTTGTTGCCGTAGTACCAATCAATCACTATTTGACTATCTGTCCATATAGTGTTTTCTGTAAATTCCAAGTCCAGGAACTTGGTTACGTACTTCAGCAACCGGCTATATAATACCTCAATGTTTACAATAAACTTCATTAATTAGTCAGACTGAATATACTATAATGACCATTCAAACAGAGGCGTCGTTTGGTAGCGTCAAGTTGTCAATACTGATTTAGTGTTGCTATTACATTAGTTCTGTGCAATTATATATTTACATTTTAAGTTTGGAACATCGCGATTTCATCTTTCGCGACACGTTGCTCGTAATACGATTATGTAGTACCAGTTTCGATACTCGTTACAGTAATACTATGTTCCATGATTGACACAACCCTAGCATTGGCAGCCATTTTGAGTACCGTTCAAGGTTGTAGGTATGCACCTTTTTTTTGTAGGTATTTCTAGTCCACTTAAATATATTTATTTATTTATTTATTTATTTATCTATTTATGTACACACAAAATACAAAAAAAAAGGAAAAAAACAAAAAAAAAAAAAATAGTAGAGCACAAAGGTACTGCTTATTTCATAAGAAATTTCTTCCAGCAGACCTGCGAGAGGAAAGTTGGATAAGAAATATAGACACAGTGTGTAGAAAAGACTAACAGGAAAAATTTAATCTGAATTTAGAACAAAATATAAAAATAAATACTAGTATTATGAATATATACCTATAATGTATAAACATATATATACACAATACACATATACATATACAGAATATTACAGTATAGAGGAGAGGTAATGTTCTCTGACTTGTTTTTTGAAAATAAACAAAGATTTGGAGTCTAGAATTTTAGGCGGAAGTGAGTTCCACAAACGTACTGCGTGAACAGAGAAGGAGTAAGAAAAGGATTCAGTTTTATGGGATGGGAAATTAAGATGATGCCTAAGGTGGGATCTACACAGAGCATCGGAGGGACGGGTAAAGGAAAAACGATCGCGTAGGTAGCTGGGATATGCAGGGTTGTAAAGGATGTTGTAAAGAAGACATAATATCCGAGTGTTCCGGCGAAGACGGATAGGGAGCCACTTGAGTTCCTTGCGGAAGTGAGAAACATGGTCATATTTCCTCAGACCAAACACAAACCGGATACAAAGATTTTGCAGGCGCTCAAGTTTATTTAACAGCTCCTCGGTGGCATCCAAGTAGCAGGCATCAGCGTAATCAATGATCGGCTGGATCAGAGTTTGAGCCAAGTAAATTTTGGTTCTAAGAGGTAAGAAGCTCTGTAAGGATTTAAGCGAGTGAAAAGAAAAGTGCACCTTCCGACTAACCTCATTCACTTGAGCTCGCCAACAAAGATTGCTGTCAATTAAGACACCAAGGTCCTTGGCAGACTGACTGTCCTAGATATATGTCTATGTCTAGGACAGTTTTTAACCAAGTGACATTGACAGTTGACAAAACAAAACGATGTTGCTTGGTTACATATTTTATAAAACATACACGTGAGACATTTAGTATTGCCATATTTTCTAACAATTGCAAACTATTGACTTTTTTAAATTTGTGGCGGTTTGAAGCGAATAAGTCTATTTCAACAAAGTGTTTATTGTAGGTTTTGATAATCCTATAAAATGACGCCTCGAACGTGGTCCCAATATGGTCTTTCCTAAGCCGAAGTGAACTAGTCCACGATCGGCTCTCTTCGGGTGCGGTCGTAAATTTTTTTAAAAGCTTTATTTATGTTCTTTATACCTCGAAAATACCACGCCGCTTATACAAGGTTACATTAACGAGCAGACTACACCGATTCTCTAAATGGCGAACGCGTCGAGCAAATGTTCGGACGACCGGGCGACCGTATCTTTAGTTTTTCTATCAATGATTTTTTGTACAAAATGACATACTAGGGGCTTCCCATGGGCTTCCTAGGTAATTTGACGCCAAGGTGATGGTGCCAACCCTCAGACGCATTTGTTGTTCTATGCAATTATTTCCTTAACAACTTTCTGAACAGCAAGTCTGGGGAAGATCTTCTTTCTTAATGTATTGTAAAAGCTTTAAGTTTTCTTTTTTCAATAAATTATTAATTATGATTGTATTAATACATACCTACCTATTATGATAGTACCTACATTAGTCATAAACAAATCAACTATGTATTTGATGATTACATTACTTGTCAATATGTATAGACGCCGCTACTAGTAAAGTTCTTATTGTGTAACATCCTTTTATGTTACCGTGCCAAGCCAAAGTGGAAAAACCATAAACATAACACGATTCACCGGACGTTTTCCGCATCTGTCTTATTGCGAACCTGACATTTTGCCAATGAGTAAGGAAAACATGGAGGCGCCGCGATATTCTATAGACACATTTGCTTATACAAATATGAGGGAAATAGGATACAGAATGTGAAATATCGTTTTGTTTCGTTCTTTCTAATACAGTAATCGTATTTGATGAAAGAGACAACAATATTTCAGTTGTTGCTCATAATGGCAACATTTGGTGTTACGAGTCACACAATAGTAGGTAGGTGCCGTTTCCGCCATATTATGCGGCGAGTTTCGTGGTAGTTCTGCTGTCAAATAGTTGTTTACTTTTGATAAATTGAGATTTGTGAGAAAATTACGAGGAGTTTACCTATAAAACTGCATATACTTGTTAAAAAACAGCAATTCAATATGCCTGCGTGCTTTATTGTGAAGTGTGGTGCAAGAAAGCAGAAAAATCAACCTCAATTGTCGGTGCACAGGTTAGAAGCCGGTTTTCATGCAATAGTATCTTGGAGTAATACACTTTCGATGAAAAAAATGCTAAGCGATCATTAATTTATTGATATAGTGTTAATGTTTGGGTTTATTTCCGTCCCAGAGACCTTTTTGTTATTTCTTAATTTTATTCGTTTGTTTACAAACATGAATAGTGTTGTACCGTTGCCGTAATAGTTTCCGATACTAGTTCCTATTTGTCGGTCGGTTATACGTGATCTGAAAATAAGACATCAGCATGCTTGCACCGACTGGACGGGTCCACTAAAATCTGTGTGGTGCTTTCTTCAAATGACCATCTCAGACACTAATCTGCATAGTTTTCATGTGTGTATACCAAGATTATGTCTGGACTTTAAAAGAGACCATGACCTGTGGGTTTGTTTCGGAAGTTTCTTCTCAAAGTAGTCAGAAACGAAACACCGACCCCATCTAGTTTTAATAAAAAGTGACTTGTAAAAGTGTATGTAAAAACCTATTTGCAAAATAAACATCATCATCATCTGCCTAGCCTTTTCACAACTATGTTGGGGTCGGCTTCCAGTCTATCCGGATTCAGCTGAATACCAGTATTTTACATGGAGCGACTGCCTATCTGACCTCCACAGCCCAGTTAACACTTGGTAAGACTGGATATCAGGACTTTCAGGTTACTGACTACCTGTAACGACTGTCAAAGATCTATTTATGACAGCCGGGATCAACAGCTTAACGTGCTTTCCGAGGTACGGAGGAAACTCGGCATATACTGGGCGGTCACCCATTCACAGACCAACCTAGGCAAGCGCAGCTTAACCTAGAGATCGATCCGAGTGGCAGTTCTTGTTAAGCCACGAGCTCCTCTTGCAAAATAAACATCATTCATCATAATTATCACACCAATAAACAGATTTAATAAAAATCATTCTTATTTTATTTTACTCCACCAGTCAGTATGTTAAACATAATAGAAACTTAATCGTCTTCCTATTAGAAGAATTTGTTTTTCACTAAGATCTGCATACCTACCAGAATCTACAGACCTACAGTCCATCGATTAGCTGTCGAATGGTTATGGTTTGGTATACTAAACTAACCATTTGATAGTTAATCGATGGACACAATGATAGCCACTAACATTTAAAAAGATACGCAATAGCCCTGCAGATATAACCGAAAGCGCAAACGTTGCATTCTTTAATTTTGTTCAGAAAACCACTTTAAATTAATTTTATTCTCAGGTATCAGAAGGAAAGTAAATTTACTCATGGTTTTCTGTTACAACGAACTGTTAATTATAATTCAACCGTGATATCTACTAATACTCGTAATACTATTAAGTAGTACCAGTTTCGATACTCGTTACAGTAATACTATGTTCCATGATTGACACATCCCTAGCATTGGCAGCCATTTTGAGTACCGTTCAAGGTTGTAGGTATGCACCTTTTTTTTGTAGGTATTTCTGGTCCATATTATATATTATGTCTATGCATTTTGCTAATCTGTCTTTTTGCGAACCTGTCATTTTGCCAATCTGTCATTCTGTGTCATTTTACGATTCTGACCATTTGAGAAAAAAATCTAACACCTGACAATTTGCTAACCTGTCATTTTGCGTTTCTGACGTTCTGCGCCCAAACCTGCAGGATACCTGCAGGATGCCTGCAGGGCTATTGCGTATCTTTTCAAATGTCAGTAGCTATCAAGCTCCAGTTGCTAACCGAACTTTGATTTCAACAGTGAATGTCATAATATTGGTATTGCGTATCACAATTAGTGGGTATCACGTGATAGTGATTATACGGTCCTCATCATCCCAGCAATTGACACCTCTATTTTTTATCGACTATTATGCGGCTAAGTTAAGCAGATGCTGCTTGAACGTTACAATGCTTGATTTAGTGTATATTTTACAGTGAACGAAAATAAACATGGAAGCATTACTTCAAGGAAACTAAGCGCGCATCTTGACACAAAATCCCAAACAAACTTACACATCGAAACCCTGTCACTGATATGTGAAATCACACAAACAATATTATTACTACTCTGGATGCACAGCTAAAAATGGACCTTATTTTCTGACTGTTTGGGTTACAATTATCGTGTAACGTATGGGCCGCTAAAGACATTTCCACGACGCCACTGCGTCCACCATTCGTCGCCCGGGATGTTTTATGTAATAAGGTGCAACGCAAATAATTAATCGTGACATTGATGGTATTTAACCATAGAATTATGATAAAACATAATTATGTTGAATGAACTGTATGGCAACAATTTTGATATAAGATTTGTAAATAGATCAGTATTTAGGCAGTAATAAGTAGGGTAAAATTATAAGGTAAATAGAAAAACGTGTGTTCTATTTTTTATTTATTATTATTGACAATTTAGGTATCTTTAAATGAAAATCAGTTTTTTACGTATTATGTATTTCGTATTAAATTGCGAAATAACTTAAAAATATTTTTTTAACAGATTTGTGTGTTTATGTGCATACAAACATATTTTACATTTTGACATTTGACCATTACCTACGTTACGTGGCTCGGAAATCCTTTTTTGGTCACATAAAAATCGTCATTTCTAAAATGAACCGAGCATATCCTTGTCTTTTTACTTGGGGTCCATTCACAGGCTAGGATGGAGGATTCCATGCTATTAAAAAAACTTTTATATACCTTCAATAGGTTAGAATGTTGTGCATAATGCCGTCCCCATAGAAAAAAAAGTTACAGTACCTATTGTCTATTAGATTGTAAACAAAATACTTAATAAAATAAAATTTGTCATTAATGTCAGGTAGAAAAGTAAATTGTTTGTTGGTTTGTTGGCATCATCCCCATAGACTCCGCGTGACATAATTCAAACAAACTTCATTTTTAAAATAATAGAAATATAATAAATAGCGGTGTACTTACACGTGAAAACTAATTCCAGCATTCTTTTTATGCAAATCTGATTTATTTATACACCACTTCACTGCACAGGAAGGCATTTTAAAATATTTAACACGCAAAAACCGTTAAATAAGTCGACCGTCGCTGTTGCTTACTGCGGACGAACTATAAGCTTGAGCGGCGCAATCGGTAAGCCCCGCCTACCGCGGCGCAATCTACGTTGGGGCATTTTTGTGAACTAGGAATGCTTCCATGTTTATTTTCGTTCATATTTTATATTTAGCCGCCATGACACCTGTTATGTCAAATGGTTACTGTCAAAGAGATTAAAAGTAATATTGTCCTTTTTATTGTCAACCAGCCCGCCTAGCGTGCCACCCATAGACATATATTATAGTGGACTAGAAATACCTACAAAAAAAAGGTGCATACCTACAACCTTGAACGGTACTCAAAATGGCTGCCAATGCTAGGGTTGTGTCAATCATGGAGCATAGTATTACTGTAACGAGTATCGAAACTGGTACTACATAATAGTATTACGAGTATTAGTAGATATCACGGTTGAATTATAATTAACAGTTCGTTGTAACAGAAAACCATGAGTAAATTTACTTTACTTCTGATACCTGAGAATAAAATTAATTTAAAGTGGTTTTCTGAACAAAATTATAGAATGCAACGTTTGCGCTTTCGGTTATACCTGCAGGGCTACTGCGTATCTTTTTAAATGTTAGTAGCTATCATTGTGTCCATCGATTAACTGTCAAATGGTTAGTTTAGTATACCAAACCATAACCATTCGACAGCTAATCGATGGTGTAGCGGATCGTTGCTTGGTTGGTTGTGTTTAAAGAAAACTACGAAAATATGCTAACACGGGGTAGCTGCGCAGACGTGTACGGTGCGCATACGGTTCCGTCCTTACGGCGTCGTGTCTAACGGGCAACGCTCGACCGCGGGGGCGCGCGGGACTTCCGCCATTCTGCTCCCTCGCGCCACCTCGCGTATTTATCTATGTACTATTTGTCTCGCGGTTCGCGAAGTTCGCAACGCAACCACCCCGCCTTTTATTAGAATATTCAAAAGTTAGTGTTACCACATCAAATTTAGCGACATATTCAAGGAAACACTATATGACATATACAATTATAAACATAAACAAACACAGTAAATCAAATAAAGATTCTTAATTTAAACTAAACACTAATTACACTATTTTTTAAAACAGTAGGTACTGAGCCGTCCATCATCGCCAACATCCTGCCCCTCAGTGTCGTCATTGCGACACTCATCACCACTCTGAAGTAAAGCTATACGCGATGCTGGACGCTTCATGATACCGGTTTTTGTCCTTATATCTAAGACTCGAACCCGTCCGTCAGGCCCAGGGTATATTGTCTGAACGATGCCCTTTGGCCATACGTTCCGCAGTGAAGCGGGGTCTACCACTACAACAAGATCTCCTACCTTCAATTGCGCGCCTTCGCGGTTCCACTTTTTACGCGGAGCTAAGGTAGGTAAAACCTCTTTCATCCACCTAGACCAGAATAAATCGGCCAACCGCTGAGCTATACGCCACTGCTTTCGTAAAAGAAGATCTTTATCATCAAACCTGCCAGGTTGCGGTAGGTTTGACGACGAACCCATAAGGAAATGGTTGGGCGTCAATGACTCTGAGTCACGAGGGTCAACGGACACGTGAGTTAATGGCCGACTGTTTATCATGTTCTCCACTTCGCATAAGAAGGTGGAGAGCGCTTCTTCCCTAGGAGCGCGTTCTTTTAAAACAACTTTTAAAGCAGTTTTTACACTGCGAATGAGCCGTTCCCATGCTCCTCCCATATGGGGGCTAGCAGGGGGAATAAATTGCCAGTGGACTCCTTTATTTAAGGCTTCTGTCACCAGTTGTGGCTGATGGTCAATCACCTCCTGATATGCTTTCTTTAATTCGACATCAGCGCCTCGTAAGTTGGTGCCATTATCAGAGAACACTGTGTGTGGCCAACCTCTGCGTGCGGCCATCCGACGCAAAGCCATTATCATAGAGTCGGTTGTGAGGGACGAAACTAATTCTAAGTGCACAGCACGTACTGTAAGACAAGTAAACAGTACACCGTACCTGCGTACCCTTTGTCGACCAACTACTACTTCCAGGGGGCCAAACAAATCCACACCACACATTGTGAACGGCCTCTGATGATGGGTAAGTCTGCACTCAGGTAAGTCACCAAGGCGTGGAGGGTTAGGTAAAGTTTTTCTAAAACGACAGATCAAACAATGTTTGGCAACAGTTTTTACAGTAGGCCTTAAATTTACGATCCAGTACCTCTGTCGTAATTCGTTAATAATCATCTCGTTACACGAGTGTGCAGCATTCACGTGATAATGCAACACTATGAGCCGCGCTATATGGTGTTTACCATCTAAAATAATAGGAAATTTAGTCAGCTGATCAACATCTTTCACGTTTCCGATTCGTCCGCCAACACGTAAAAGATTATTTTCGTCGATGATCGGGGTAAGTGTTCGTAAACGACTTTCACGCGTTATCTCTTTATTTGATTTTAACAAATTAATTTCACTGCGAAATGACTGTAACTGTGAATGATAAAGTAACAACATCTCTGCTTTATGCATTAAATCTACGGTAATACAGGTAATTGACTTTTTCTTACATTTTTCGATAAATAATAAGACTGTAGCCGTAGCACGTAATAATCGCAGCCAACGGGAGAATCTAGTTGGATCCGGTACAGGTAAGTCACAAATGATTTTATTATTATTATCGCACACAATGTTTATTCTTTCTAATATCTTATCATCACTAGTAAGTATTTTTATTTCTGGTTGTTGAGGCCAGCAAGAAGGCGGTTGGTACAAAAACGACGGTCCCGAAAACCACGTGGAATCACTACTAAGCACGTAGTCGGTATTCTTCGTTCCCAAGTCAGCTATGTTTAAGTCAGTAGGCACATAGTGCCACTCGTCAACCTTGCTTATCTCATCAATTTCCCCGAGTCTATTTGCAATGAAAACTTTATAGGTTCGACATTGATTCTTAATCCAATACAAAACTGTTGTCGAATCCGTCCAATAGTGCACTGAATTCGGTTGCAAACGGTGTTCTTTTTTTATGCTATTAGCTAATTTACACGCTAACACGGCTCCCTGCAACTCCAATCGCGGCACGGAAACTGGTTTCAGGGGAGTAACTTTGCATTTGCTCGCGATGAACGATACGGTAACGCGTCCATTGATGCTTTCGCGCCGCCAGTAAGCGACCGCGGCGTACGCACTTGGTGATGCGTCGCAAAACATATGAATTTCCAAACTCGCTAAACTATCGCTTGTCAGGTCAGTCGAAAAGTACCATCGAGGAATTCGAATATTATTAATTTCCTGAGCTTGACTAATCCATTCTCTAAACAAATCATATAAATCATCGCTTAATTTATCATCCCAGTTAAGATTCTGTTCCCAAACTTTACGCATTAGAATTTTCCCTTTAATTGTGAATGGACTTAGGTAACCGTGAATGTCATAAATGGACATAACTATACATAATAGTTCGCGTTTTGTCGGTATCCGTTTCAGAAGCAATACATCTTGCGGTACCCGTTTAAATGACAAATCAAAAGCTAACATATCGGTACTTGGAAACCATAATAGCCCAAGTGCTCGTTCCGGTTGGTTATCTATATTGAACCTTATTGCCTTGTCATTAAGGGTTTCTTTGGGGACTTCACTTAATACGGTCGGTACGTTACTTAACCAATTACGCATCTCGAATCCACCTTGTTTGTGAATATAGGAAACGTCTTTTATTGTTTTTGAAGCTATGTTTAAATCTGTAAAACTATCTATATAATCATCCATATACTGGTTAAGTTTAATCGCGTTAACAGCGTCAGGCATTTGTTCTTGAAAAAGAGAAGCATTCTTGTTTTGGTTTATGAATTGTGCTATAAAGGGAGAACAATTAGCACCGAATATGAGTGACGTCATTGCGTATTTATTGACATCGTCGCTCCCATTCTCTCTCCATAAAAATCTTAATGCGTTTTGATCATCATTTTTAATTTTAATTCTTAAAAACATATCTTTTATATCGCCAATTACACCAATATAATTTTCTCGAAATCTAAACATTATGCCGTACAAGGAATTTAATAAATCAGGTCCCTGCAGTAAAAAATCATTAAGTGAAAAATCATTAGATTTAGCAGCGGCGTCAAATACTAACCTCAACTTCTTTTTATTTGGGTTATCGACCCCAAAGTGAGGTAAGTACCACGTACGATTAGTGAGCGTGTCTCTACACTCAGACTCGCTAAGTCTTCTAGCGTAATTATTTTCAAACAAGTGTGTAATCCGTTCTCGATATCGCGATTCATATTCCGAGTCGGATAATATTTTCCGTTCGACTGATTTTAGTCTTTTCAAAGCGACGGAATACGAATCGGGCATAACGCAAACATCTGATTTCCAGGGAAGACCCACTGTCCATTGACCCCCGATTAACTCAGCTGATTCGTTAAGTATGTTTAAAGCTCTTGTTTCTTCGATATTTTGACGCGGATTATTACAAATCCCGATAGAGTCAAGCGAGAAAGAACGACGTATTAGTTCGTGTAAATCTATATTATCGTTATTTTGTTTGAAGATAGGAAGATCTCTGTTGTAGGTATCTAGCGGTTTGAATGTGGGCGGCTGACGCTGTGGGTAAGTTGTGCACGCGGGGATGGTAAGTAAATGCGAGTCGCTCGCGCGCGCACGTTGTTTACCATTTTGATAAAATAAGGCTCCGTGCACACACCACCCGAGCAACGTTTGTGTAATAAACGGCCCATGGGGTTCAAACTTTTTACAAACAATTGGCGCAATCAAATCATAGTTATCTTGACCTATTAACAATGTAGGTTTTATGATATCACAATTGCAAGGATTAAATTTAATGTTATACAAGTTTTCGTATTCACTAAAGTCCATACAAGAAGTCGATTGCACAGGTAAGTTCAATTCTTTTAATTTGCGAGCACGTAATTTAAACTTATTACCGTCACTGTTACTAATGTCCAAATTTAATATTTCAGTTTTACATACCAACTCGCTGGAGTCCCATGCACTCGTAGCACGCATCGTGACGCACTCACCGTGTAACCCAGCCTTATCCGCGATATCAGCTGCGATAAGGCTCACAGTCGCGCCGTCGTCTAACAGCGCGTGCGTGTGAACACTTTGTTTGGGTCCATGTATGGTAATCGGCACTATTTTAAGCACTATTTTTGACACGTTAAGCACTTTACACTTTTCAGGGTTATTATTTAAGACGGACACTTCGGAACATCGCGTTTCGATCGTGTGGGCTACGAGTTCGTCGCTGCTAGTGCAGGCGCGCGGCGCCGCATCCACGTCGGGCTGCTCAGACTTGCTGAGCGGCTCGGTTGCGGCCTGGCGCGCTGCCTGCGGTTTCACCCAGTGAAGCAAACGATGATGCGGCCCACCACAGGTGTCGACGTCGCAGTTCTCGGCGGTGCACTCCGACTGATTTTCATGTCGATCTCCGAGACACTTAAAGCACAGTTTGTTTATACGAACATAGCGCCATCGGTCTTTGCGCATAGCGTGTTTGAATCTGCTGCACTCTGTTAGTTTGTGAATAGGTTTTTTACAGTATTTACATTTATCAGATGTGGAGGGGTTGTTGACCTCCGCACACACTAACACTGATTGCTTGTGATTTTTATATTTCTCGGTATTAGATCTCGGTTTCGCATCGATTTGACTGTGCACGTAGCTTACTCCTGTTATTGCAACTTTCTTGGCTTCTTGATGAAGAAACTTGGATAATAATTCTAGTTTTGGTGTGTCGTCTTTATTAACATACTGATATAGGTAATCGGCCCATTTATTAATCAGTTCGGTGGGCAATTTGGAGACAACAATGGTTACTAGTTCGGGACTTCGTAGATAATCACTTTGTTGCACAGTGCGCGTAGCTGTAACATAATTCTTTACTTTGATGGCGAAGTTTACGATCTCCGTATGATAAGCTTGTGGTAGCGGCTGTAATTTTCTTAACTGTTGCGTAACTGTCCTCATTATGTTTTCAGGTCGACCAAAACGAAGTTCTAATGTCTCAAGTATCTCTTGAGGTGATGTGGCGCTCATCAGTAAAGATGACGCGGACTCCTTTGCTTCGCCGCGGAGACACTTACGTAGGCGCCATAAATTCTCGGAATCACTGTAATTGCAAAGGCGCGTGGACTCGGTGAAGGCTCCTTTGAAATGTAGCCACTCCATCGGATCTCCGGAGTATATGGGCAGATCTTTGCAGATAGCTAACCTTGACAATAGTTCATGGTTTGTTGATTTTGAGGTTGAAGCACTGATGGCGTCCTTTATAGCGTTAGTGAGCGCTTCGATTGCAGGTTGAGTACCGGCCGACTGATCTGTGGGTTGCCGTGCGCGGCTGGCGCTGTTCTCACAATTTTCGCCGACCACGTTCCGTTCAAGCGACGACCCTGGTGCGGTAACGGATTGTTCCAGCCACTTTTCTACTTTACTTTTGCATGATATAGACGAAGATTGCTTTGAACATCTGGAATCTTCTAGGTGTGCCAAATCGGCGGCTAATTTTTTCTCTATTAACTCCTTTTCTAGGCGAGCTTTAGTCATACTCATAGTCATTTCGGCTTGAGCTTCTTTCAATTCGATAATGGCTCTAGCTTGAGCTGCTTTATATTCGAGCCGCTTTTGCCGCGTGGCCGATGAGGAAGACGCGTGGCTCGTACACGTGGCGGCTTGTTCGCGACTGTGCGCGCCGCCATCTTGAGTCGCAACGATGTCGGACAGGATCTTTCCAGCGCTTTTCCTGTTGTACTGGACGTCTGAACCCGCTTCTAGCTTCATTTTCGTTTCGTTAGCCATTATTTCCCTCGATTGTGCACGCGTTCTCCCGGAAGGCGGCGTTTGAAATAACGGCATCCTGCCACACAGGTTTTGTGCTTCCTTACACTGAACACTGCTGATCCGGCTCGAAGGACCACTTTTGTAGCGGATCGTTGCTTGGTTGGTTGTGTTTAAAGAAAACTACGAAAATATGCTAACACGGGGTAGCTGCGCAGACGTGTACGGTGCGCATACGGTTCCGTCCTTACGGCGTCGTGTCTAACGGGCAACGCTCGACCGCGGGGGCGCGCGGGACTTCCGCCATTCTGCTCCCTCGCGCCACCTCGCGTATTTATCTATGTACTATTTGTCTCGCGGTTCGCGAAGTTCGCAACGCAACCACCCCGCCTTTTATTAGAATATTCAAAAGTTAGTGTTACCACATCAAATTTAGCGACATATTCAAGGAAACACTATATGACATATACAATTATAAACATAAACAAACACAGTAAATCAAATAAAGATTCTTAATTTAAACTAAACACTAATTACACTATTTTTTAAAACAGTAGGTACTGAGCCGTCCATCATCGCCAACAGATGGACTGTAGGTCTGTAGATTCTGGTAGGTATGCAGATCTTAGTGAAAAACAAATTCTTCTAATAGGAAGACGATTATGTTTCTATTATGATTAACATACTGACTGGTGGAGTAAAATAAAATAAGAATGATTTTTATTAAATCTGTTTATTGGTGTGATAATTATGATAAATGATGTTTATTTTGCAAGAGGAGCTTGGTCATGGTCTCTTTTAAAGTCCAGACATAATCTTGGTATACACACATGAAAACTATGCAGATTAGTGTCTGAGATGGTCATTTGAAGAAAGCACCACACAGATTTTAGTGGACCCGTCCAGTCGGTGCAAGCATGCTGATGTCTTATTGTCAGATCACGTATAACAATCATATAAGTCTGTGGGACGGTATCTCGGTTCTGTGAACCACGGGCCAGAGCACGGTCACTCGAACAGATATCGTTCCAGCGCAGCGAAGGAACTAGTATCGGAAACTATTACGCAACGGTACAACACTATTCATGTTTGTAAACAAACGAATAAAATTAAGAAATAACAAAAAGGTCTCTGGGACGGAAATAAACCCAAACATTAACACTATATCAATAAATTAATGATCGCTTAGCATTTTTTTCATCGAAAGTGTATTACTCCTAGATACTATTGCATGAAAACCGGCTTCTAACCTATGCACCGGCAATTGAGGTTGATTTTTCTGGTTTCTTGCACCACACTTCACAATACAGCACGCAGGCATATTGAATTGCTGTTTTTTTAATAAGTATATGCAGTTTTATAGGTAAACTCTTCGTAATTTTGTCACAAATCTCAATTTATCAAAAAGTAAACAACTATTTGACAGCAGAACTACCACGAAACTCGCCGCATAACATGGCGGAAACGGCACCTACCTACTATTGTGTGACTCGTAACACCAAATGTTGCCATTATGAGCAACAACTGAAATATTGTTGTCTCTTTCATCAAATATGATTACTGTATTAGAAAAAACGAAACAAAACGATATTTCACATTCTGTATCCTATTTCACTCATATTTGTATAAGCAAATGTGTCTATAGAATATTGCGGCGGCTCCACTATTTTTCCTTACTCATTGGTGCCACCGTAGAAACGGGTTTTGTCGACGGAAGAATCGACAAAATGACAGATTGTAGCAAAATTTAATGTCAAATTGTATGGAAAAAGCTTTGTCTAATCTTGGTAGAATAGAGATAGAATCGTCATACTACGCGTGCTGTAACAATTTTGCTGTTGCACGGTGTACTAATTACTTTCATGCTTTGCATGGAAGAAGTAAAGACAAAAGGAAATTAAAACAAAATATTGCGCTTGAGATTACTAATAATTAAGTTTTAAAATTAATCTCTATTGCATCTGTAAGTCGATTTTGATAAAATAAACGCTAATAAATTGTAACTTAGAAAATGCAGGGCACGACACAAAAACGCCACAATGTTCACAAAATCACAAAACAATATGTACGTAAAAAGAAGCTATACAAAGGTAGGAAAATATTATATTCCCCATTTCCCCGAAAAATTTGAGATGTACCCATTAATACACTTCACCAACTATAGAATATTACAGATTGTCTCAAAAAGCACATATTAGAATACTTGAAATGTAATCAAAAAACAAAAAAGACAGGTTTCTAGTTCATGCTATCCACACAATATGAGCTATGCGATTATATCATACTTAGGAGATTGACTTTATACAATGCAAATATAGTTATATATAGGCAACCGGCCTCAGCTCTCTTAAGACCCTCACCTTACGGCTCGGGTCTCAATGGCGCCTCAGCGGTAATCACCAACGTTACACACTTGTACCATAATGTACTATTACGTTGTTCTATTGATACATTACGTACAATTTTTTTCCTTGAAATGTTGTCAAAATACAATGAGAGAGAGTACAATCTTCTTAAAAAATAAAGTGGCCAACACTGGACTTGACAGCTGACTAAGCTGACTTCTCAGTTCTCACACTTTGACTTTGAGTGACTTTGACAGTTTGTCTCATTCGGAATTCGGTCATTTGGTTGGTGTAAAAACTTCATTGCTCCTTAGCTGAATTTCTAATCTGATTTCATCTTGATTTACATTGTGTTGAAAAGCATTTAAATTCTCATAACAATGGCTCCGAAAGCTGGTGGTGATTCTGCTAAAGTTAATTCGGCGGTGTACAAAGATAAAAGCAAACCAACTGACATTCGGCTCAGCAACATAAATGCCGCAAAAGGTAAATACATCTGTATCTATTTTTGATGTTATGAAGCAAATTATAACAAAAACTATATCTTAATTTGGATTAATGCAACTAGAAACACGAAATAAATGTTGATCATGTTTTGTTTTCTAAATTCTATTAATTTTATCTGAAAAAATGTCATAGAAGAATCTCGTGATTTTTCAGTTGATCTATGGTTAAATAATTTTAGTATTCCTAATGTTTACTTTGATTTTAAGTTTATTATAATATAAATTCCTTTGTTTGATTTGGTATCATCTAACATTGCCATACAATAACAAACAAGTGTTATAATTTGGATCATTCTCAGTACATCCGTCGGTTAGATCCATGATCGAAATAAGTGGATCTACTGAGAATATTTTTTCTCAGAAGATTCATTGCACAGATTTGTGATAAATAGATAGATCTAGTGAGAATTAGTTTTCTCGTTAGATCTATTTAATAAAAAAATCATTAACAAAATAGATTTAATGAGAATTTTTGTCATGAATAGACTAGAGTATTATGATCACGACTTACCTATGATAATAACGGAGTTAATGTGAGTAAATCTTATAAATAACATTTGGTATCGGGGTACCATGAAAAAAAAGTTCTTCCAAGTTTCAGTTCATGTGCGCGTGCAAACTTTTTCAATTTTTTGGTTAACACCGTGAGTGCAGCTAGTTAACAATATACAATTAGTCCGGTCAAATTAGACTAAAAAATAGGGGTGAGGTTACAAAAATTCCCACTTGGCTGAATATTGGTAGGATTGTTCAATACTCTATTATAAAGGAAATGTGAAAAGGCGATGGATCTATTGAGAAAACAAATTCCCAGTATGGATCTACTGAGAATGATCCTATAATTTTGCTAGGTGGAACTAAACAAAGTTGTATATTTACACCTAATTTATCTGAACTTAGTGTTTAATAACTTAAGTAACCTGTAACATCTGTTATAGAAACATCTCATTCTCTTCCAAAGTATAATAATTATTTATGATAAATTTCAGCTGTATCAGATGCCATTCGCACAAGTCTGGGCCCTCGTGGAATGGATAAAATGGTAAATTAAAGTTGAAAATCATAATGTATTGTTATTTTCTCATTGTGTATTTACATATTATTTTGGCCTTGTCTTAAGTCCTCGAGCGTCCTTATGATCACCCGGTGGATCATAAGACATTCAAGCAATGTTAGCGGACGTTCAAGAGGTTAAACGGGGGCACAGTGTGAGAAGTCAACAAGTAGTAACAGCGAGCATTTAAATCTAGGCAGCCTCTCATATCTCTAAGTTTATTTATACAAAGTTTGTGTATACTGCTTGACTTATACATATAAACTTCAAAATTTTCAGATTCAAGCTAGTAATGGTGAAGTTACAATTACTAATGATGGTGCCACCATATTGAAACAAATGAGTGTAATTCATCCAGCTGCTAAAATGGTAAGCAATGACTAAATCAGTATTGGTCCTGTAAACTAAATGCTGTTATTGATAAATTTTTGGAAGCAAGAAGTTGTTATCACTAAGATTTATAAATTACAGTTGGTGGAATTGTCTCGTGCTCAAGATATTGAAGCTGGTGATGGTACCACATCTGTTGTGGTTATTGCTGGTGCTCTTTTGGATGCTGCAGAAAAGCTGCTGCAAAAAGGAATACACCCAACAGTCATTTCTGATGGTTTCCAGAAGGCACTGCAAATGGCTCTACAAGTAAATGATTTTCAAGTCTTTATACTATATTACGAATGATTTAAGCAAGATTGTTATGGTGGTCTACTTAATTTTTAAACTGACATAGTCACTAACATTAGTATTAACACTTAACCACGTAAGGCCCAAGCAAAATTTTGCGAGATGAGCTATACACTCAATGTGCAGTATAATGAGCAATTTCGCCTAACATGGTTCCGGCCCAAGGATATTTAACTTTTTTTTTTCTGGAAAAACGCGACCAAGATTTTTTTAAATATTTTTCTGTGTCCTCTAAGGAATATATTACAGCAAGTCATAAGTTGATATCTCTTGTTCATTTGAATGCACATTGCATGCATTGGGCGTTTCATTGATCTTTAATTTTTAAGGAAAGATAGTTATTTTAATGAATATGTATTTATTTGTTGGAGAAAACATCACAAATAAGTTTTAATATTAGTAATTAAATTAAACATAAAACAACCAACATGAACTATCAATTATTTAGCATTTTGGTAGTTACTTTTTCAAAATATATAATCCAAATAATAATAAACAGTTGACTTAAAATAAAAATTAATTATTAAAAACAATCACAAATGAGTGTAATCTAAACATTATAAAAAAAACTGAATAGAAACATGAGTATTTTCAATAATAGATAAAAAAGTGGTTTCAACCACAGAACAGATAGAACAGTAGAAGTGCTAAGCGATGAAATCTGTATAGGAACCTATGTCGTCAAACTAACACAATCAAACCATTAATCATACAGTGGACTACAACTACACAATTCGTTTGATTGGTTGTTTAAATTTCAGTCACAACTAGCATAACTCACAGATCCTACATTTTAAAATATACCTTCTTGCTCTTTGTATAGGTTTTTTTTGCTATAAGCAGAAATAATATACGACGTTTTGTAATCAGGAATCAAACTAGAATCAATTGCCGAGTAAATTCTAGCTAGTCGCCCATAGATGGCAGTATTTTCAATGGACGCAATTATGAACTTAATGACTACAGTGATAAGGATTATATTCGCGTCCTTGGTCTATATTTTTTGCTATTCGGTCAAGGAAGTAACACAATGAGCTTTTATCTATATCATCGAAATCGATACACCCGATTTATATTTGCTAGTGAACATTTGATTTCATATTTTTAAGCTCCTTACCTTAATACATTATTTTAACAGGTATATTTAGGTGGTAAAGATGCCATAAAAAAGAAAAACATAATCATATTATCAATCTAATACCTTTAAACGAGAAATTCTTGTATATTATCGGATAATACCGAACTTCGGAAACGGCTCCAACGATTTTCATGAAATTTAGTATGCAGGGAGTTTTTAACCGACTTCAAAAAAGGAGGAGGTTCTATGTTCATGTGTATGTATTTTTTTTTTTTTTTTAATGTATGTTACCTGATTTCTCCTCCATTTGTGAACCGATTCTCAAAATTCTTTTTTTATTTGAAAGAGTATACTCCTGAGGTGGTCCCATTTAAATTTGGTGAAGATCTGATTCTGATCTTCGGAGATATACAATAGAACTCTTCAAAAATAGACGGCAAATCTGTCGTGATTGCTGCAATCGCTTGGATGTTTATTGTTTACGCAACATCTTAACTTACCATCACGCCTGTATGCTCTGCCGGGGTACGCAGATGTGTACAGGACGCCCAGATTTCGAGAGTTAGGTATATTAAGTTCCATTTTATTGCGGATAAGCCTATTACCGTGACATGTATTGTAAACAACGTAAAATTAATGAATACCAAATATTTGTAAAGGATATTACAACTAAAAATGGAAAAATAAAAAAACTTTTTTGCAAAAAATAAAACCGACTTCAAAAACACAAAAAAGTGAAAAATAACTGAAGAAAACAAACAAAAGTCACCGACTTCAGAAGCTAAAGTTATTTTTCACTTTTTTGTGTTTTTGAAGTTGGTTTTATTTTTTTGGATATGATTTTTATGACATTTTTTACGTAAAATGTATATTACTGATGTTGAAGTAGGGTATGGCGTATGGCGGCCCGCTTTTATGAAGGATCTCACACAAAAAATACTCTTGTTTGCCAATGCAACGTCTCAAATATTATTAAAATTATTATGTATGTAAGTTTGATTCTATATTAGCGAGAAAACATCATCATCATATATGCAACCATAAGGTTGCACAGGTGTAATCTTATCACCTCTTAAAATAACGAACAAGAAAGAGCGTCTGCTGATTTTTCTGCTAACACATCGATCACTAATAAAAAACCAGATACAAAATCAGTGACACCTTCCTTCCTAACCGAATGAGCACCACTTCAACATTTGGGTGCGCTTTTAATTTAGTAGCATTCGAACGCTCCGACAGTAAACATGCCTCCGTGCAAGGGCTGTCCACTGCAATGGTACGGAACCCTTCATGTGCAAGTCCGATTTGCACTTGTTGTATTTAAATGTAACAAAATAAGAATAACATTGTTTTATATTTTACCGATATCTATCGATCAAATCTGCTACCGACCTTAACCACATCACTAATTGAGTAGCGTGAACTTTCGGTTGATTTTTACTTGACATTCTGTAAATTGATATTAAATACGTTTTTACTAGAAAACAAATAAAATCGTTTTTATCAAAGAAGGAAACACCTCCGCTTTTAAGATAGCTTCTTCTAGTATCATTTTGGCACTCCAAAGTCGAACAAAACGGCATTGTAATGGAAAATTAAATTGGCGGGAAACTAGCGACTCGAAGCGATGTCAAAAAACGACCGGGATCGAAAATCTGATTGTGCCACGCCTACTTTGCACTTCTATTGTTCTTTCTGTTCTGTGGTTTCAACTTTTAACCATCTCCTGTACTGTCATCACTACTGCGCGACTGATTCTGCAAACACAGATTCCTAAGGTTCGGGATGATACTCTAGGTTCCCAATATCTTCTGCTTGAAGCAAAAATTCTTCAATCTAAAACAAATCCTTTTTTTTTTTTGCCCGCTCCTGGGCAGAGCCAAAAGGGAGTGTCAGACTTCTACTGACTAAAAACCACCCATATTCCTTCTTAGCCCTTGCGCTGAGGCCGCGGTATCTCTTTCGAACAACCCGCAGCCCCGACGGGCGTCGGCCCTTGCGTGTTGCTGACATCTCTTTGAGGCGCGCGTGGAACACGAACGCGCCGTCGACATAAGACGGACGGACGGCGAGCTACCCCATCACTCACCGTCCACAGGCCCGCGTCTACGGTGGCCGGAAGCCGTCACGTGGCCCCCGACGCCCGGAGCGCCTCCCGCGGCGGCTGGGTCGAGAGGTTCTTTCCCTCTCACGTTCTGCCACCTTCGCTAGCATCACTGCTTCGCAGAAGGAGGCGACGGCGTCCCATTCCTCCTCGCTCCGGACCATGGCTTGCACCAGGGCAGGACGCGAGAGGTCGCCGCCGAAAAAAAAATCTAAAACAAATCCTTAGTTACGTTTTACTAATAATTGACGCCCAATGCGCAACACAGTGATCATTAATTTACGACGAAGTAAAAAAAATATAAATAAGTGGTACTGAACGACAATAAAAACGAATTCCGATAAAATATGTAGGTATTTATCATTAAATTTATCTTATTTTCGGAACAAAATAAGCATAACATTTAATCATTAAATTGAGATTTTTACTCACAGGTTTTCTAAATCGGTGGCAAAAATGGTGAATTTTGACAGATTGCTTAAGAATTTCTGCCAAAGGTTAGCTGTGAAAATTAACTCCTACAGTAACAACCAATCATACCATTCACGCCAAATGACCGCTGGCGCTAAAATTTAAAAGATACACGCTAAATGCGTGTATCTTTTAAATTTTAGCGCCAGCGATTTTTAATTAAATGTACATTGGGCGTTAGAGCGAGGATTTAGTTTTTAGTGCTGGGCCGGAATGCTACATGTTACTTTGTCCAGTACATTGGGACTTACGAGGCTAAAATGATATAATTATAGTAACATGGTAAATATTCCGTTTTAGGTGTTAATGGTTGGTCTACTTTTTTTCCGGGTGGAAAATCATCAAATAACCCCTCCCGCTCTTGGGCAGAGCGAAAGGGAGTGTCAGACTTCTACTGACTAAAAACCACCCATGTTCCTTCTTAGCCCTTCATGTCGAGGCCGCGGTATCTCTTGCGAACAACCCGCAGCCATAGTTTGTCTACTTGTTTTGAATAGGCCTTTTTCAAATTTAAATTTGTGTATTTTGTGTGTAATAATTAGATGTTCTGCTACTGTCCCAGTGTATACTTTTCAGTCATAACTTTAAATTATGGAAACTTCTTTGTATCAAGCAAGTTGCAGGAGGAGGCCTTTTTTTGTTTACCCTACAATGGGACAATTCTCATAATAATTATCAACTTCAGTCTTCTATTCTTTGAATTTTAAGTTATTGATACTTTCAGGTGGTTGAAGGTATGGCTACCCCAGTAGACTTGTCAAATGAAGATGCTCTGTTGAAGGCAGCAGCAACATCCCTGAACTCAAAAGTTGTGTCACAGCATTCTACAATATTAGCTCCTATTGCTGTTCAAGCTATTCGTGCAGGTCAGTATTGTAGCAATGCTGATTATAGTTTTAATTTATAAACCTTTGTGACAATCATTAAGTAATGTAAATACCACAATTACTGAAATAAAGACTATGAGGAAACCCTAGAATTAATGTTCTCATCATTAAAAAACTCTAGGGACTGTCCAGAGCAAATTGAGACTGACGAGATCTTAAATGGGCATTAATTTTATGTCAATTATCTCATAACTGTCATTTATGAACCGATTTGGATGTACTTTCTAAATGTTTTTTGTTTTTAA
This sequence comes from Diarsia brunnea, assembly GCA_949774965.1. Taxonomy (NCBI): domain Eukaryota; kingdom Metazoa; phylum Arthropoda; class Insecta; order Lepidoptera; family Noctuidae; genus Diarsia; species Diarsia brunnea. The sequence continues at coordinate 13,470,373 of OX458999.1, read as the reverse complement.
TCCATTTTTTATGAAATATTTGTAATTGTAGTGTAGTGAATGTTAATAAAATAATGAATTGATTTTTCAGTAATGGAACCTATTGTGGGAGGTGTGGGTGCGCGTGTTGACCTGCGTGATGTAAAAGTAATTGAACGCATTGGAGGGACTGTAGAAGACACTGAACTGATTCAAGGACTAGTCATTCCCCACCGTGCATCTAATGTCAATGGACCACACAGAATTGAGAAAGCCAAAGTTGGACTCATACAGTTCTGTATTTCACCACCAAAGACAGATGTAAGTGTATTATAATGTCATAGTCAAAACTGTTTCAGTCAAAACTACTTTTGACCGGTGAAAACTATCTGTTCACTCTAGTAACTAAATTTATTAATTAAGTGGTTTGTAATGGCAACCCTGAAATCAATTTTGGGTTTAGCAACATTCCTAGAGATTCTCTCTGCTTTTTCGTCGTGTGGTTGGTTGGAACGCGTCGGCGCGAATAATAGTTTTTCCTCGCCATATTGAAACCGTCATGATATTTCAAAATTCTTAAAAGTTGTGCCAACAACATCAGTTTCTCGTCTAATCGTGAGTGTGCTATTGAATCGGTGCTCAAGCTTGCATGATACCTGGATTCAGCCGGACCGATAAATAAGGAAGGTAACTTGTACAGCGACTGTGTAAGTCTGGCGTCAGTACTGGGTAGCTGGAAGGGTTCTGGTTTCGAAGACATCGTCCAGGGAGCAATCAGGTGAGTGCCTATTCAAAGCACACCCTTTTGTCGTAACGTAACATTTTGTCGATTTTTCTCGTTCGGGCCTTATCGTTGCCGCCCCATAGATTACAATACAGTCCATTTAATATCTCGTTAAAAAACACTATCATAACTAATTATTAGGTGGTTTCTGTTTTTCGTAACAATAATACGTACATCGATAAATTAAAATAACCTAAAGGTCATTTGAAAACCTATTAGGTTGTTAGGTTTTTTTTGTTGACCCTTTGGATAACCTCGTGCTATAGCTAACATGTTTTAATAGAGTAAACGCGACTGACTGGCACACCAGTCAAAAATAGTTATGACCTATTAAGAGTTTTGACTGTAACATATAGATTCAGTAGAGAAGGGAAGGTTGGTTTATCATAATAATTAGTGTAGTCAACAAGTTCAAAAACCTGTTAATTATTGATCAAGCTCCTAAAAATATGAGCGATACCTCGTTCAATGCGGAATGACGTCTAGAAAAATGTATCTCGAGGATATATAAGCACAAATAAAGATAAATAAAAAAATGCCCATTAGTTTTTCGACAATAACTCATAAAATATTCATATTTAAGGATTTTGAAAAAAGATCCTTAAACAGGAGGAAATTTCCTACGAAAACGTTCTTACTTTTGGAACTCTATCTCCATTATTTATAGGTTTAATTCAACGTAGAAAATGGGGTACCGCCCAGCCGTAACGACATGGGCGCACTGTCGGTAAAGACAGTGTACCTCGTACAATTTACTGTTTTTAGTAACAAATAATAATTTAAAAATTTGAAAAAAAATATGGTGTCATCCAGACACTTGGGGGAGTAAATCCTTGTTACAACTTTTTTTAAGTCAAGTTTTCTAAAAAGTTATACTATTTCTAATAATTTTTTTTTTTTTTGCGAAATCTGCTAACTATGATTACATAAAAGTTTCAATAATAAAAACCTAAAAATGTTTGGCTTCGTGGAGTCCTTTTTACATACACACTTAACAAGGTCACGCAAGTAAAGACAATTAAAGTTTATTATTTTGTTTATAATAACTTTTTAAAGTTAAAAAATAATGACAAATCCAATAAATGTTGTTAAAAAAATATTTTTCATCAAATATTATGCTATCACTGTTTTTGTATTGCTGCTATCACCATATTTTTTAGGGTTCCGTAGTCAACTAGGAACCCTTATAGTTTCGCCATGTCTGTCTGTCTGTCCGTCCTCGCTTAATCTCTGTGACCGTTAGCACTAGAAAGCTGAAATTTGGGACCAATATGTGTATCAATCACGCCGACAAAGTGCTAAAATAAAAATTGGAAAAAAATGTTTTATTAGGGTAGCCCCCCTATATGTAAAGTGGGAAGTGTTTTTTTTTTTAATTTTAACCCTAATGTGTGATATATTGTTGGAAAGGTATTTAAAAATGAATAGGGGTTTACTAAAATCATTTTTTGATAATGTCAATAATTTCGGAAATAATCGCTCCAAAAGTAAAAAACAAAGCGTCCCCCCCCCTCTAACTTTTGAACCATAAGTTTAGAAAATACGAAAAAAATCTGAAAAGTAGAACTTTATAAGGACTTTCTAGGAAAATTATTTTGAACTTGGATGGAAACAACAGATGGAAACTGCAGTTAACCAATATAATTTGGTCCCTGAATCGTATGAGCGCCTATACAATCCAGAGGTCAAGTTTCATTTGCCCGTATTTTTTTTTTAACTTCGTTTACATAATATTTTATTATCTACGGAACCCTACACTGAGCGTGGCCCGACACGCTCTTGGCCGGTTTTTTTCGAATTTTTAAATTATTATTTGTTACTAAAAACAGTAAATTGTACGAGGTACACTGTCTTTACCGACAATGCGGCCATGTCGTTATGGCTGGGCGCAGTGGCGTAGCGTGTCTTGGCGGGGCCCCGTATAAAAATTTGTTGCGGGGCCCATAAGAAAGGTAAAATTTTCTCACAAAAAAAAATAATTGCATAAAATTTAAGGAAATATTATTATTCATCATAATTATCTATATCTGTCACTTTTTCCAAAAAATTTACTAACAATTCAAATTACTCCTTGCCTTTTTTCCGGCAAACTGATTTATTAAATCATTTACAGCTGATGATAACTTTAGAACGCGCGCTATACGCGGGAAAATAAAGAAATTGCTTTTTTTGTCTTTTGTCATTTCTGAAATAAAAAAAAATTGGGAAGTTTTTATTACGCACGCCGGGGGGCCCGTATAATTGAAACGGCAGATACGGCGGTAGCTACGCCCCTGGCTGGGCGGTACCCCATTTTCTACGTTGATTTAAACCTGTAAATTATGGAGATAGAGTTCCAAAAGTCAGAACGTTTTCGTTGGAAATTTTCTCCTCTTTAAGGATCTTTTTTTGAAAATTCCTTAAATATGAATAATTTGTGAGTTATTGACGAAAAACTAAAGAGCATATTTTGTTTATCTTTATTTGTTAATAACAATTGTAATTTTTATGTGCTTATATATCCTCGAGATACATTTTTCTAGACGTCATTCCGCATCGAATGAGGTATCGCTCATATTTTTAGGAGCTTGATCAAGAATTTATACGATTTTGAACTTGTTGACTAGACTAAATAACTCATTTGTTTCATTTTTGTTTTAGATGGACCACAATGTTATTGTATCTGACTATGCTGCAATGGACAGAGTATTGAAGGAAGAACGTCAGTACATCTTAAATATCGTTAAGCAAATCAAAAAATCTGGTTGTAATGTGCTCTTGGTGCAAAAGTCAATTTTGCGGTAAGTTTCTTAGTCTGCACTATTTATGTTTTAAACTGCATACCGTTTTCTCATTTATGAAACACTAGCTGATGCCCGCGGCTTCACCCGCGTGGATGTCGGTCAAATTATATACTAAAACCTTCCTCTTGAATCACTCTATCCATTAAAAAAACCGCTTCAAAATCTGTTGCGTAGTTTTAAAGATTTAAGCATACATAGGGATATAGTGACAGAGAAAGCGACTTTGTTTTAAACTATGTAGTGATTGAAAAAAATAATTTTATTTTAGGCCCATTTATTGTACAATAGATTAAATAGAAAACTAAGTAGGGACCTATAATATATAAGTTTAACTATTTTAGCTGTAAAAAATCTGTAAATACCTTTTTTGTCTGCAAATAAACTGCTTACACGCTGTTTTTCTATTTATAGATTATACTCATAAGTTTTAATTTTTGCATCTTACTTAATATTAATTTATTTGTTTTAAGTAGATATTTATGCACCTTGTAGCTTGAAACACAGGTTCAACCTAGTTCAGGCAAAAAAGCAATTGTGCTCTATTTTAACTTACTGTTATTATTTTATTGTAAATGTGCCCCTTTTTATAAATAAACAATTATTATTATTATTATTGAAAATTTGAATTTTAGTGATGCTCTGAGTGACTTGGCTATTCACTTCTTGGACAAGATCAAAACGATGGTGATTAAGGACATTGAACGTGAAGACATTGAATTTGTGTGCAAAACTCTTGGCTGCAGACCCATTGCTTCACTGGACCATTTTACATCTGAAAACCTTGTTAACGTTGATTTAGTAGAGGAAGTCAATGAACCTGGCGGGAAATACATCAAAGTGAGTATGAGCTTATTTAATTGTAAATCAACAATGCATAAATCGTCGCTATCAGTAAAGTCCGCTACAGGAATTTGGCTGCGCTGGGAGTTTCTTTAAAATATGAGATCTGAAATGAAATTTGTTCTTGAGAGAGGCCAGCTTGCTTCCTTTGCAATCTAAAAAAAGCAAGCTGGCCATTTCTGTCTAAGGAACGATGTCCGAAAGGGTTAACAAAGTCAAAACGAGTTTAGAGTTTAGACCGCGTATCGACCGAATACTGTTAAAAAATATCTGCATCAAAGTGAATGCGGAAGGCGGAGGACAGGATGTTTTCAAGCTGTTGTCAGTTGAGCCCATGTCAAGCAGAGAACTCCCTAAAGTAAGCTGATTGAGATCGGAAAACAGAAATTTTGAAACAAGGCATAAGGATCCAGCCTTACATGTGACACGTTCTCCCTCAGATGAGCGGCTGCGCTTCCGGCGGCCGCACGGTGTCCGTGCTGGTGCGCGGCTCCAGCGGCGCCGTGGTGGCGGAGGCGGCGCGCTCGCTGCACGACGCGCTGTGCACCGTGCGCTGCGTGGCGCGCCGCCCCGCGCTGCTGGCGGGCGGCGGCGCGCCCGAGGCGGCGGCGGCCGCGCAGCTGGCGCGCGCCTCGGTGGCGGCGCCCGGCGCGGACCACTACTGCCTGCGCGCCTACGCCGACGCGCTCGAGGTTGTGCCTTCCACGCTCGCTGAGAATGCCGGTGAGATCCTGACAGACCTAGTACTGGGCATGAGGTGTTACAGACCTTTTTTCACGTAGCGTGATCAGTCTGAAATGCTCCCATTGCTGGGATACAGGCCTTCTCTCTTTGAGAGGGAGTGGACTTTAATCGACTATGCAAAACCAGTGAGAGCTTGTTTTATTTTCATAAATACATAAACTCATGCCTTTTTCTCATGAGGGTAGGCAGAAACCATAGAATGCCACCTGGTACGATCTTTACTTACTCCTTTTGCCTCATCCACATTCATACATCTGGTTTTTTACTTTCCTATCCTCACGATCTTATCCGATGTCCTGATGTCTTATCTTTTATTACTTAGCATGGTCCTGATGTCTGTTTTAGGCTGTCCCTGCTTCTTGTATTTTTTAATATTTGTTATGCGTTGGATGTGTATTGCTATTTTTTTCTGTGTATCTCTTTTGTGTGCTTGTTATGTTTCTGCAACAATTTTTTTTTCTTTCTTTCTAATATGTAATTAATGTATGGTGCGTCCGCAGGTCTGAACCCAATCGAGACAGTGACCGAGTTGCGTGCAGCGCACGCCATCGGCGCGGAGAGTGGCGTGGGCTCGAACGCGGGCGTGAACGTGCGCCGCGGCCGCGTCACGGACATGCGCCAGGAGCACGTGCTGCAGCCGCTGCACGTCACCGCCTCCGCGCTGGCGCTCTCCACGGAGACCGTGCGCGCTATACTCAAGATAGACGACATTGTAAGTATATTACTATCGTGACGGTAAACAAAAAAACATGCTATAATATAGAGCCATCAGTTTAAATATTATAATCAAGGTAGCACAACACCCCGTCGGGACTCCGGGTTGTTCGAAAGAGATACCACGGCCTCGGCACAACACCAATAGACGATTGACGGCACGGTTACGGCAGTGGTTGAGCGTATTAACTGCTGCGGTGAGTGTCGCGGGTTCGTTCCCCGCGCGGAACGAATATTTGTATAGCCTACAGATAGTTATTCCGGTGTCTGAGTGTTTGTGTATGTGCGTTTAAATATTTGTAAACGCACCCACGTTACAGGAGAAATTGTCATATCACACTAGGAATTACTGCTTTTTCTTTAAACTTTGTAGTTTGGCCGGCCGGCAGCTTTACTTTGCAACTGAGTGCGGTTTTACATACAAACCTAATAAAAATGAGCTTTTTGATTATTTATTATTTTCATTACTGTTTTAGTCACAACTAGATCCAATATGTCCATACCAAGACAGACAACTCTCTAGTTCAATAAAGAAATATATAACTTCTGGGTTTGATTCTCAGATAGCTTTTTTCTCCAGAATTTTTTCAGTAACAACCACAACAGCCCAGTTGATGAGAATAGTTTCGCTGGTAAGTTAGTGTGAGGCCAGACTCCCCACGCGGGCGCGGCGCGACGTACTCAAACAAAAGAACTTCTTTTGAGCGTCCATAGTGGGCACACGGGCGCGGGGTACTTTCCGCGGAGAGCGCGCGGGCAACTCGCGCCATAATTCGTAGCCGCAGTGAATGCGCGGGTGGCAAGCGACAACCCGCGCGGGAGCGGGATCTCAAACAAGTTCGAGCTGACCGCGCGCGTTGTTGTGATAGCGTCTTCACAATTAAATATTGAAGAATTAATAAGTGCTATTCAAGCACGACCTGCACTGTGGATGTCGAAACATCGTCAATGCAAAAATTTAAAAAGAATTGCTCTCGCAATCTTTCATACAGTCTGTGAAATTCTCCTTCATTTTCTCTGGTTAAATTAATTTCACTTGCCATTTAAAGTAAGAATTTCCCAGTAAAAAGAAGTCTTCTTCATCCATATTACATTTTGACAAACACTGGACACGACAACATTCGGAACGAAGCCGCGGTCGACTGCGGACGGACAGGCAAAATCGCGCGCGTTCCCGCACCCGCGCCGCTCCCCGCACCGCGCAGCCAGTCTGGCCAAGCACTTACAGTCTCATGTAATAGGGGACATGATACTTAACTTACGGTTTTTTAGGGTTCTTTAAATTTTAAATTCTTGATTTATCATTTATTTTTATATGTTTTCTCATTGTTCCAGGTAAACACATTAAATTAGTTGAAGAACTTCAATAAAGCTTTAAATGTGTCCTTATCTTTACAAAATGCTTTACTTTACATTAATAAATAATTATTAGCATTAGTATTAACACTTCAGTTATTTTTAATTCTATTATTTATAGAGTTAAATATTTGTTTTTATCAAAATTGTCATAAATAAATAAAATACTTGCTTGCAATGCTGAAAACCATTTATCGAAGCATTTTGTGACTATTTTGATAATTATGATAGCGACTTTCTAACTGTCACATTGGTCTTGAAAGCATTACAGACTCACGTGACACGTATTATGTCGTGTAAAGCAAGTGGGATTCAGCTCTGGTGTTATCAAGCAATTACGAGGTCATTAAGCTTAAAGCTTCTGCTGGGTCGAAGCATGAAAATTTGCACAAGAGGCGATACAAGTTTGTAAAATGTGACGAAAGGTTAATTGCAACAGAATATGGGGCGGGTGGAGTTGCTAGCCCTTGTGTATAATAAGACTCAAATTAATTCAGTCCCCCATAAAGTCATTCTTTATTTTACTTATGTACCTATTCAAGTAGAGTTTTACATTGAAAGCCAGTTTAAAGCTATCAGTTACTGGCGCTGCTCAGTGCAAATAAATGCAGATGTTACAATTTTTTTTAAATCGGTAATGATTATTCTGTCATATTAATATTAATTGTTATTATGGATATACATAATAAAGGGACACTACTGCCGCACTCAGAGACATTTAATTATTACTTAAGCCATCACTTAGTAAAGATTTTGACACTTGAGTGATGGTTTTGTATGTCAAATCGTTGTATGGCTTAAGTAATCATTAAATGTCTCCGAGTACGGCAGTTATAGTTATAACCTTAATTTACATTAATTTGTCTTTTGATTTGCTAATGAGAGCTTACATGAGTACACACCATGCTTATATTATGAATTCTTTTACTTCCTGCATAGTTTCCTTTAATTTAAATAACATGAGTATTATTTAATGGATCTTAATTTCCAAATAAATTAAAACATGTAACTTGTTTTATTTTTTATCGCTGTGCCCACGAGTACTGTACACACCCTTGACAAGTACAACGAAAATATATAAGACATTACCAACACTAACATTATTATTAATACAATAAAATCATACAGAGGTCCAAAAGTGTTTGGAAGAAAAACTCCTAGGTAGGGTACCAAACAGATCATTAAAAGTGTATCATATATAGTTATATTTAAATTGACGAGAACAAACGTGGGCTCGATTCCGTTCAACATTATTGCTGCTCATGTTTTACTGGGCGAAGAACGACCGGCAGTTGCGCCCATATTGTTTGCCTAGTTTGGTTTTTGGAGTGGGCTAGGCACCAAAACATTGGTGTCCCTGACTATGGCAGGGCCACCAATGTGCGTGTGGTGTGAGGGCCCGTTTGTTAAAACTCTGTAAAAATGTGCTTAGGATTTAGTGAACATTCCCCAACAATTGTGAAAGTTGGAATCAGATTTTGTGAAAGTCATATAAGCGAGTTATTGACTGTAAAGTTGGGCCCTCAGTTCTCACATAGAGGACTGAGGGCCCGCCTGTACCTGAAAAACTATGTACACTACAGAAAAAGTCTTTATGCCCAAATCTTACCTAATGCCGAACAAAATTTGTGAAAACAAGATATTATCGCAAAACACTGTCCTACTTTGTAAATCTTCGTTCAAAATGGGCCCTCAATCCCAATGAGTAAGGAAAAATATAGAGCCGCCGCGATATTCTATAGACACATTTGCTTATACAAATATGAGTGAAATAGGATACAGAATGTGAAATATCGTTTTGTTTCGTTCTTTCTAATACAGTAATCGTATTTGATGAAAGAGACAACAATATTTCAGTTGTTGCTCATAATGGCAACATTTGGTGTTACGAGTCACACAATAGTAGGTAGGTGCCGTTTCCGCCATGTTATGCGGCGAGTTTCGTGGTAGTTCTGCTGTCAAATAGTTGTTTACTTTTTGATAAATTGAGATTTGTGACAAAATTACGAAGAGTTTACCTATAAAACTGCATATACTTATTAAAAAAACAGCAATTCAATATGCCTGCGTGCTGTATTGTGAAGTGTGGTGCAAGAAACCAGAAAAATCAACCTCAATTGTCGGTGCACAGGTTAGAAGCCGGTTTTCATGCAATAGTATCTAGGAGTAATACACTTTCGATAAAAAAATGCTAAGCGATCATTAATTTATTGATATAGTGTTAATGTTTGGGTTTATTTCCGTCCCAGAGACCTTTTTGTTATTTCTTAATTTTATTCGTTTGTTTACAAACATGAATAGTGTTGTACCGTTGTTAATAGTTTCCGATACTAGTTCCTTCGCTGCGCTGGAACGATATCTGTTCGAGTGACCGTGCTCTGGCCCGTGGTTCACAGAACCGAGATACCGTCTCACAGACTTATATGATTGTTATACGTGATCTGAAAATAAGACATCAGCATGCTTGCACCGACTGAACGGGTCCACTAAAATCTGTGTGGTGCTTTCTTCAAATGACCATCTCAGACATTAATCTGCATAGTTTTCATGTGTGTATACCAAGATTATGTCTGGACTTTCAAAGAGACCATGACCTCTGAGTTTGTTTCGGAAGTTTCTTCTCAAAGTAGTCAGAAACGAAACACCGACCCCATCTAGTTTTAATAAAAAGTGACTTGTAAAAGTGTATGTAAAAACCTATTTGCAAAATAAACATCATTCATCATAATGATATTATCACACCAATAAACAGATTTAATAAAAATCATTCTTATTTTATTTTACTCCACCAGTCAGTATGTTAATCATAATAGAAACATAATCGTCTTCCTATTAGAAGGATTTGTTTTTCACTAAGATCTGCATACCTACCAGAATCTACAGACCTACAGTCCATCGATTAGCTGTCGAATGGTTATGGTTTGGTATACTAAACTAACCATTTGACAGTTAATCGATGGACACAATGATAGCTACTAACATTTAAAAAGATACGCAATAGCCCTGCAGGTATAACCGAAAGCGCAAACGTTGCATTCTTTAATTTTGTTCAGAAAACCACTTTAAATTAATTTTATTCTCAGGTATCAGAAATAAAGTAAATTTACTCATGGTTTTCTGTTACAACGAACTGTTAATTATAATTCAACCGTGATATCTACTAATACTCGTAATACTATTATGTAGTACCAGTTTCGATACTCGTTACAGTAATACTATGTTCCATGATTGACACAACCCTAGCATTGGCAGCCATTTTGAGTACCGTTCAAGGTTGTAGGTATGCACCTTTTTTTTGTAGGTATTTCTAGTCCACTTATTTATATGTCTATGCTCAATCCTCATACACGTAAAAGTTTGTCACGCAAATAAAACGAATCCATTAACTTACAGCTACTGTTTGAAATCCTATTAGCTACTAAATAAATTGTGAAAATTTGTGAAAGCAAGAACAGATCACCACTTCTTGTTGTTTGAAAGTTATGACCCTGATAAAAATCGGGCCCTCAGTCCTCCATTTTTTTGTATTCTTTTTGTTACTCCTAACGTATGAAAGATAAGCCAAATATAAAACTGTCTCTTTTTGTGAAAAAAATTGTGCAACAAATTCGATACTAGAAAGAAATTAAAAGACCCTTTATTGTATATGAAAATTGAATTTTATTTTTCCTTTCTGAATTAGCCAATAGGGTGACCACAATTTATTTTTCATTACTCGTACTCTGAAAGTAAGTCATAACATTTTAATTTTTTGCCATTCATGTACATCAATATCAAACGAGAATTATGAATTGGCCGATTCCTCTGAGTCTATGAAGGATTCAACGGATTCAGTAGTCGTTGTGCTGTCTGATGGAGGGTTTGTATCGACATCGCTATTGGCGAGGGTTTCTGTAATTAAAGTACGGCGATGCCGTAAGAATGACATGTGCAGAGCTTTTGCAGACATTCTTCCATTAATTTCCCGAGACATTTCCATAAATATGGGATTGTTATATTTGATGTCTATTTCCTGCAGATCAGCGATATATTTTGTAAATAATGATATTTGTTCTTCTATAGGAACAGATGGTAAGCGTCCTCTTGGCATGGTTATGGGTAACTGTTGGGGGAAAAAAATTACTCTATTATATTGTTGAATACAATTTCCGTTATCAATAGGTTGGAAGATCGTACTCAAGTTTACTTTAAAAACTGTACAATTTATAAATAAGTGAAATTGAATTAAACAATTCTTAGAGTGACTATTTAAGTAGACAAGCGCTAATAGATCATTCATGTTAATAAATAAAATGAAATAAAATACAATATATTATATAAATATAATAGGTTAGGAACCTACTTATACAATTATGAGTAGAGATGTATCAAAACAAACTTACTGTGAAGATTTATAATTAATACCTGGAATATTATCGTATTTTTATTATATCAAAGATTGTTACAATAATATTATTTTCGTTACTATGGTAATCAGTCTTATATATTAATATTAAGAGAAAAAAATGTACCTACATAATGCAAACTTCTTATATTGAATTATAAGAAGTTTGCATTACGAGTAGGTACCATTTTTTCACTTACCTTATAAGCAAAGTTATAAGTTTGATATCTTGACCGAAGACGAGCGAGTGTCATGACCGAAGATGTGCTTGCTTGCGCATTAAAAAGTAATTATTATTTTTATTCTTCACTAGAACTGTTTCATAAAACTTGCCTTAGTGCTTTATCACCTACAACATCCGCTGCACTATCATAAACTATTGTTTGTAACTACACTAACTATTATAACTATTGTGCATATGTAAACTTACTTTACATACTTTGCAACAGCAGAAGGAACTAAAACATCAGTATCGCCACTAACAAAGTATAATAAAATGAGGGTAAATCAAAATCAATAAAACATTTATTTCAAGTAAAAAGAAAAAGCTAAAATGAAATTATTGTCACCCTACCCGCGACTGTCACAATGACACGCGTACACAATAGAAAAATTGCTGATTTCAGTATCTGTTAAAATTTGTTGTTTTATCGTAATTCTTATTAGTAACAAATAACACCAATTTGTTGCACAATTTTTTTCACAAAAAGAGACAGTTTTATATTTGGCTTATCTTTCATACGTTAGGAGTAACAAAAAGAATACAAAAAAATGGAGGACTGAGGGCCCGATTTTTATTTATTTATTTATTTATTTAAACTTCATGCACAAACGTGGTACATAGGCGGACTTTTATCAGGGTCATAACTTTCAAACAACAAGAAGTGGTGATCTGTTCTTGCTTTCACAAATTTTCACAATTTATTTAGTAGCTAATAGGATTTCAAACAGTAGCTGTAAGTTAATGGATTCATTTTATTTGCGTGACAAACTTTTACGTGTATGAGGATTGAGGGCCCATTTTGAACGAAGATTTACAAAGTAGGACAGTGTTTTGCGATAATATCTTGTTTTCACAAATTTTGTTCGGCATTAGGTAAGATTTGGGCATAAAGACTTTTTCTGTAGTGTACATAGTTTTTCAGGTACAGGCGGGCCCTCAGTCCTCTATGTGAGAACTGAGGGCCCAACTTTACAGTCAATAACTCGCTTATATGACTTTCACAAAATCTGATTCCAACTTTCACAATTGTTGGGGAATGTTCACTAAATCCTAAGCACATTTTTACAGAGTTTTAACAAACGGGCCCTCACACCACACGCACATGGGCCACCATCAGGGATCTTAATTTAAATAACACAAAAATTTTGTCGCTAATTTGGCCTCTAATATCAGAATCTGTCGGTCAATGGTTCAAAAGATAAAAGGGTTTATAGGTGGCCCTGCTGGAGTGAGTCTCCCCAGCAGGGCCCCATTTATATCTCAAAATCTAGGGCACCTAGCGAAGATCTGATTTCTCCTATATTTTGTCGCCAATTTGTCCAAATTTGACACCAAATATCAGAATTTGACGGTATGTAATTAAAAAGATATTAAAGAATTAAATTTCCGCATACAGTGGTACAGGCAAGTACAAAATACTTATATGTAGTTTCTAAGACAGTATCTATCTATGACGTCTTATGTAGGAATGTTTGTTTCGAATTAAATAAAGGGAAATAATAAATCGAGCAACAGATTTTTTTAATGGCCACGTGATCAAACTTCTAATTTTATGACTAAGCCACGGGAAAATAAGATAGCCTCTAAAAAGCTAATTCGTCTTTTTACAATGCCAACTAAATATCTTACAGAAAGCGTCAAATAAAGATCATCAATTATCGGAACTTGTACTTATTACATAGACACCTAATTTACTAACGCAGCCACGGAATTTATATCTCATAACCATTTTACATTTTATAGCTTTAACATTAGTTAATTAGCACCCTAATGGGCGGCATGGGCACCGGGCCGTAGGCCGACGAAGGAGGCCGGCGGAGGCCCGGCACTTCGGGGACAGAAGATATTAGTGTTATTTAATATGCGAGCGAAGCGAGCGCGCGTCACTTCGCCTTTGTCGGGTAAAAAATAACCACCATGCTGAGTTATACAGGGTGTTTGGAAGGTGGGTGCAAAGCCTTAAAGGGGAGTTAATACAGACCATCTAGAACATTTTGAGCCATATTTGTCCTAACCAAAGTCTGATATTTATTTTTTTAGAGAACTTTTACGATTTTGGTACCAAAATCCCAAAATTTTCCAATTAAGGCCTAATAACGCAAAGATTGAGTGAAAATTTCAATTTTTGTAATTTACTTTATTGGCCTAATGTGTGTTTAATGGTATGAAATCATTTCGAAGCACCGTATTTACTAAAAAAATAACTTTCAGACTATTTAAAATAAAAAGAAAAAAAAATTAAAGAAAAAAAATGGATTTTAATTGACATTTAAAAAATAAATGAAATAGCTACAGGTGTTCAAATAATTTTAAAAACATGCTGAGTTATTGCTCTTTTTTTTAAGGTATCATTTACTTAGATAGCTTTACAATTTTTGAAGTTAGGGTGCCTGAACCAGTTAAAGTCGATTTTAAAGAGTAAAAAAAAACGACAGTTTTTGATTTGATTTTTTAATTTTGATGTTCAAAATGGCTTCCGCCACAGCGTATACATTTACGACAGCGATTTCTAACTTCTGTCGTGGTGATTTTAAGCTGCATTTCTTCTTTCATTGTTCTGAAAGCTGCTTCTATTCTTTGAATTAGTTCTTCTCTTGTTGAAATCTCAGTTGTGTATACGAGCTCCTTTGCCCGTCCCCAGACAAAAAAATCTAACGGCGTCAGGTCGGGCGATCGCGCGGGCCAAGGAATGGGCCCATCTCTACCTATCCAGCTGCCTGGAAAACAGTTATCAAGATGTTCTCTGACAATCAATGTCCAATGAGATGGACATCCATCTTGTTGGAAAATTATTGGCCTGTCCGTATTTAAAATGGGTACTTCCGCATCATCCAGGAGTGTTGGGAGATCGTTTTGTAGAAAATTCAGATAATTTTCACCGTTTAAATTATCTGGTAAAATGTGGGGCCCAATCAACGTCCGTCCAATTACTCCAGCCCATACATTAACGGAGAATTTTGCTTGGAAAGACACCTGAAACAAAAATTAATTCTAATTAAAGTGTTCTTTGAAGATGTGTTGAACATCTGGACTTAAATTAATAAACATTAATTTGTATACCTGTTTTTTCCAATGCGGATTGTTGTCCTTGTCAGCCCATTCATGTAAATTATGGAAATTCGTGATTCCTTCTCTAGAAAATTTGGACTCATCAGTCCAGAGGATAGATTTTAGAAACCATCTGTCGTCAATGTCGCTATTGAGCATAAATCGGCAGAACTGCATCCTTCTCCCAGGATCGGTTTCTACCAAGCCTTGCACGCCTCTACCGTGAAACGGATATTTATGTTCCCGATGCATGGTACTCCACACTTTCCATATTGAAAGGTTTAAGTTTCTCGCCACAGTTCTGACGCTGGTTGTAGGATCCGCTTCAAAGGCTGCAAGTATTTGTTCTTCAACGTCGGGGTCATGTCTTCCTGGATTCACTCCGGGTACTGCATGATGGATGCCAGATTCCGAAAGTCTGCGATACGTGTTGTAAAAAACTCGAACATTAGGTAGCCTGAAATGAAATTGTTTATTAGTAACGTCAGTTACAAATCAACATGGCAATTGAAGTAATAATGTTAGTATTAGAAGTTACTTTACCTGCGGTTCGGGTAACATTCTTGGTACAAACGTCGTGCCAAAGCTCCGTTACCATCAGCTCTGCCATACATAAAAACGATATCCGCTTGTTCCTGAGATGTAAATGCAGCCATGGCAATCGTACATACACTCAATTAAAATGTCAATTAGTTCAATAGTCCGAAATAACACGTGCAGGAGCGTAAAGCTACAACTGAACACGGTAAATCACAAACGCAATACAAGTAATTCCAAAATTAATAATCAACACGCGCAGGAGCATTAAGCTACGACTGAGTACGGTGAATCAAACGTCTACTCGCAACGCGCAAGGGCAGAGCAGTGAAGGAAGAGAGAGAAAAGATGACATCACCGAAGCGACGGGTCGGGTCCATATCAGGTACTAACGAATTTATAAACTCAAAAAGCATCTTTACATCCTCGGCAATAAGACCTAAAGTTGTCTTTATCATAACAAAAGAATCAAGAGCCCTTTGTTATCGTACGCCGCCCGGTCCGCCGGCCACCACGGCAGCCTTTGTTTCGTTTTGTAAGGCCGACTTTTTTTAAGTGCGTCTAAAAAATAACCACTTTAGACTTTAGTTTAAAGTTATTTGAGGAAAAATCAGGTTGATTTTAATTTTATTGAAATTTGAAATTTCTTACCCTTAATTGGTCCAGGCACCCTAACTTCAAAAATTGTAAAGCTATCTAAGTAAATGATACCTTAAAAAAAAGAGCAATAACTCAGCATGTTTTTAAAATTATTTGAACACCAGTAGCTATTTTATTTATTTTTTAAATGTCAATTAAAATCCATTTTTTTTCTTTAATTTTTTTTTCTTTTTATTTTAAATAGTCTGAAAGTTATTTTTTTAGTAAATACGGTGCTTCGAAATGATTTCATACCATTAAACACACATTAGGCCAATAAAGTAAATTAAAAAAAAATAGAAATTTTCACTCAATCTTTGCGTTATTAGGCCTTAATTGGAAAATTTTGGGATTTTGGTACCAAAATCGTAAAAGTTCTCTAAAAAAATAAATATCAGACTTTGGTTAGGACAAATATGGCTCAAAATGTTCTAGATGGTCTGTATTAACTCCCCTTTAAGGCTTTGCACCCACCTTCCAAACACCCTGTATTTAGAGTGGCTCAGATAGAACTTAACTAGTGGCTAAGATAGGAATACTTAGATGCTCGTTAATTGTGGCTTACTTAGTAATTTAGAAGGCAATGTAGATTTTTAGAGGCGAAAAATGCTATTAAAAAGAAGCCGGTTTAATTAGCACCCTTAAATAAATATAAACCTATTCTATCATTTCAACCCACCAAAGGAAAGCTGTTTTCATTGCCTATAAACAAGTCTACAATAAATATGTGTAATTATGTATCTAACACAATGTGTTCACTTACCACCAAGTCGGTGGCACATTGATCGCTGCGCTCCGTTTCATTTAGAAAAAGATGGACTATGCGCCTTTCGTACAGACGAACTACTTAAAACGAGTTGCCCGTCACGTAAGTTAAAGTCGGCCAGTTTAATTAAAGTGGAACTTACTATGAATAGTTACGAACTCGAGTGTTGTTATCTCTAGGTATTCCGCAAATACAAAAATACGGGGAAAAGGGCGAGATAGAAAAAGGGAGTCACCTGCTGCAACTCACCCGGCGCAGCGCGTAAATTTTGTCGCTAATTTGGCCTCTAATATCAGAATTTGTCTCTCTCTGGTTCAAAAGATATAAGGGTTTATAGGTGGCCCTGCTGGAGTGAGTCTCCCCAGCAGGGCCACATTTATATCTCAAAATCTAGGGCACCTAGCGAAGATCTGTTTTCTCCTTTAATTTGTCGCCAATTTGTCCAATTTGACACCTAATATCAGAACTTGACGGACACTTGTTCAAAAGATATAAGGGTTTATAGGTGGCCCTGCTGGGGAGACTCTCCAGCAGGGCCACCTATGTATTTTAAACATTTAACTAAGGGGACGATATTTTTTTTATTATTCTAACGTAAATTAGCTTAACATTGTAAACTGGTAAAGCAGTTGCACGCGACTGTACATCTTGACACCAAAAAGCCCAAAAGCAAGGTTTAATGTTTTCACAGAAGTTTAAGCCACTCTAATATTGTAATTTAAAACATAAAAACATGTATTTAATTGAGAATTTATCTCTCTGGGACATTTCTAAGGACTTTATACCGATAAAACTAGAAGTATATTACACATATTAATAGAAATATTTATCCTTGGCAATTTTTCATGAACTCTTTGATCTAGCTCTTGGACTATACCTTACTAATTGAACTCATTATATCTCATAAACTAAGATCTGATTAAATCTGTGGCTCGGCGACAAATTGCGTCTTATTGGCGACAAATTGTGTCTTATTGGCGACAAAATATAGGAGAAAACAGATCTTCGCTAGGTGCCCTAGATTTTAACATATAAATGTGGCCCTACTGGGGAGACTCACTCCAGCAGGGCCACCTATAAACCCTTATATCTTTTGAACCAGTGACCGACAAATTCTGATATTAGAGAACAAATTTAGACAAATTTTTGTGTTATTAAAATTAAGATCCCTGATGGTGGCTCTGCCAGAGTCAGGGACACGTTGTGCTGCGGGACCACATACACTTCGGCCACTCTACAGGTTCCCATGCATACCCTGTTTAAACCCGTACAGATCATGGCTCTGTCGTACTCCCGTGCTCGGAACTCAAATGGAGCTTGGCCGAACACAGTAATGCCAGGTGGACTAGGTCTGTAAATAATGCTTTGAAAACATTATACTAAGTTATCAGTCTTATCACACAATTAAGTAACACAGTTTTTTTTTATGTAAGTTTTATTTTTTTGGTGTATTATACAGTTTGGTAGGTAATTAAGTTAACGTTGATAGGGGTGAATCTGGTTAGCTGCTTTAATATTGGTTTTAATAGCAGATGGTGCTTTTGGTAATGATGGAGTTGCCTGGCCAAGTTGTGGTGTTGGTCCACGGGATGAGCCCATCCCTGGCGCTACGCCTTGCGGTACTATAGATGGTATTCCTGGACGTAAACCTTTACCCGTGCCTACAGCAGTCACTAGTGCATGGGTATCAGATATACTGTGAGTTGGTTGCATTCCTGAAAAGAAAAATACAAAGATAGATGTCAGTAAATGTGTAGGAGTCGGGTTACCCCTACTCGTATATTAGCTGTGTGGCATCATTGGATATCTCTTTTGAACTGACCTAATAGAAGTTACTATGGCAACAAACTCAAAGTCCTTATGCATTACGAGTTCGGAGTGCTACTGTCCCGAAGATGTCAGTTTCATTTCATGCACAAAAAATTGTCTAAGTTTCTGTCACTGGCTACTTGGATGGCGGAGTTTATTACTGTTTATGATAGTTTTATGTATTTTATCTATGGGCCTCAGTGGCCTTTTTTTTGGGGTGTGGGAAATCATCAAAATTAAATGACTCCTTCCGCTAGGGAGTGTCAGACTTCTACTAACTAAAAACCACCCATGTTCCTTCTTAGCCCTTGTGCCGAGGCCGCGGTATCTCTTTCGAACAACCCGCAGCCCCGACGGGCGTCGGCCCTTGCCCGTAGAAGGGGCCCCCTTCCATGTCGCTGACATCTCTGAGGCGCGCGTAGAACACGAACGCGCCGTCGACACGGCCTGTCGTCGCAGTGTTGCCATATATACAGATTTCTCCGTATTTATACAGATTTTTGATGTGTAATACAGATTAGCACTGGATACAGATTTATATACAGAGTTTTCTAACTCGATTAAATTACTATAATAATCAACTCAAAACAGAACGAAGCAATAAAAAGTACACACATCATTGAATACACAGAGACACAGAGTGGCGGTTTTTGCGTAATAATAAAGATCTAGCGCCTGATGATTCAGAAGACGTCGAAATCTACTGGTGTAAAGTCACTGCAGCTCGTGATCCTGCTAACTACAGCAATCAATTATATCCTACACTGTCTAAATTTGTTTCTGCAATCTTAAGTCTACCTCATTCCAGTGCCGCCGTAGAGAGGATCTTCTCTTCTATAAATTTAATAAAGACAAAACAACGCAATAGACATAATACAAATAATATTGAAGGTCTTTTACATACAAAGCAACTGATTGGTGCAAAACCTTGCTATAGCCTAGAGGTTGATAATAAATTACTGTTAAAATTTAACAAAAATATGTATAACTGAAAATAATAAAGTAATTATTATTTTCAGTTATGCAAATGTTTGAGTTTTAATATGTTGTTTGT
Source organism: Diarsia brunnea (assembly GCA_949774965.1). NCBI lineage: Eukaryota > Metazoa > Arthropoda > Insecta > Lepidoptera > Noctuidae > Diarsia > Diarsia brunnea. The sequence continues at coordinate 13,450,734 of OX458999.1, read as the reverse complement.
TTAAATTAATGTTTTTAATTTTACAGTAAGTATATTTAAGTACTTAAATAAAAAGTCAATTTTATTAATTAGTGTATTGTTTTATTTCATATACGATAATCAAAACATATCACGTTAGTTCTTCTTCTTATTCGTTCTTTACTCGTAAAAGAAGCAATGATGATGATTAATAATTCGATTTTGGTTTATTTGATTATACAGATTTTAAGTTAAAATAGCATACAGATTTTATACAGATTTTAGCAGTTTCTACTACAGATAAAAGGTTTAAGACATCTGGCAACACTGTGTCGTCGTCATAAGACGGACGGACGGCGAGCTAGCCCATTACTCACCGTCCACAGGCCCGCGTCTACGGTGGCCGGAAGCCATCTCGTGGCACCCGACGCCCGGAGCGTCTCACGCGGCGGCTGGGACGAGAGGTTCTCTCCTTCTCACGTTCCGCCACCTCCTTCGCTAGCATCAGTGCTTCGCAGGAGGCGACGGCGTCCCATTCCCTCTCGCCCCGAACCATGGCTTGCACCAGGGCCGGGCGCGAGAGGTCACCGCCACCGATCGCCGCTACGAGAACACGGTGGGGCTCCGCCCAAGCGGGGCAGACCTCCGCGGTGTGCTCCACCGTGTCCTCCGGCCGATCCTCGCAGTGGTAGCATCTGTGCGTTTTCTCCCGCCTGATTCGGTAAAGGTACCTCCCGAAACAACCGTGTCCGGTGAGGACCTGCGTCAGATGGAAGGTGAAGGCGCCGTGGCGCCTCTCAAAACACTCCTCAAAGAGGGGACTTACCGCCACTGTCGTGGCGTGTCTTGGCCTCAGTAGCCTGACAATAAAATGATTGATTGATTGAAATACATACCAGCTGAACGCATTGACTCTCCATCCCAATCTTCCCGGCCTTTGGATATTATTTCCCAAACATGGCTCACCACTTTAGTAAACTGTGCAACTTGTTTCTAAAACAAAAAGTATTTAAAGGTAAAGGTTTTTTTTTTCATTATAATGAAGTCAGTTGGAACTATAATTTTATTCTCATAATTTTACCTGTGCTGTGTCATAGCTTAGAGTACTGGCTTTGTGGTTAAATTGTTGAAGCCTTTGTTCAGCTTGGGGCTCTGGCTTGGTACGTAGTAAATCTGGAACCAGGTCATGAGTGCATGCTGGAACACGGCCTTCCGTTAATCGTGCCAAAGCCTCATCTCGCTCGCAGCTCAGTTGGAGAGGCAACACAATGCGCGACCTAAGTGATGCTGCAAGTTCCGCTTGTAGTATTTTACTCAAACCAGTCAACTGTTAAAAAATAAATTATATTACTTAACAACAACCAACCATGATTGACTTTTTAGAAGTCGGAAGAAACCCAATAATATAATTTTTCCACAATGTGTGGCTGTATTTGCCTGCAGAGGCGGATTATCGGCAAAATAAGCACGTGCCTAGTTTGCCGATGGACGCGAGGTTAGGAAAGGGCGCACATGGAATTTTTTAAACGAAGATATAAATAAAACCCGTTTTTTGTGGATTGAAAATCATCAAATTACCCCGCTACGGGCGGAGCGGAAGGGAGAGCCGCACGCCTGCAGTGAGCAGAAACCATCACGTGGCCCCCGACGCCCATGGCATCTCCAGCGGCGGCTGGGACCAGAGGTTCTCCCTCTCACGTTTCGCCACCTTCTCTTACATGACTGCTTCGCAGGAGATGACGGCATCCCATACCCTCTCGCTTCGGACCATGAATTGAACCAGGGCGGGACGCGAGAGGTCGCCGCCGCCAAACGCCGCTACGAGGACAGGGCGGTGCTCTGTTCAAGCCGAGCAGACCTCTAAGGTGTCTCTCTCTCTCTTCATATCGCCATGAGATCTCGCGCGCGAGAACTATCGCCTCTAGATCCCATGGCAATGAACGATCAAAGAACTGCGCCCGCACCGGGGCTTCGTAAAGGGCCATGGACCGCACGTTCCCCGCGTAGAGCCTCCGATAGAAGGCGTTTCGAACCCCCAGGCCCGTTCCAGTTTGGGGGCCAAACGTTGGAAATGCTCCACGAAGTTCCACCGGCTGTCGAGTCTTAAAAAGCACATGACAGGGCCTTGGACTTGTGCAATGCCACCTCGAAACCGAAGTGCCGGATCCTCTCCACGAATATTGCAACCCCGCGTGTCATGTTTTTGGCCGCCGCCTCGTGCGACCTCCCCTGTGCTAGCACCAGCTTGTCGTCAGCGTAGCAAACTACGCTGATAGGGAGGGGGATCGGCACCCAATCGTAACCGATGTTTTTTTGGGGTGGCCCTAGAACCGAACCCTGTCTAACACCGCACGACGCCCCTCGCCATTTCCATTCTTCGCAAAAATGCATCTTGAACTTTCGCCCTTATAAAATTCTTAAGATGGCAACTAGAGGAGCGCAGATGAGGTGTAGGGCGCTGTAGACACTTAATCTGCCTCTGCCTGCTTTCCAAAAGCTTGTTGGTTTCAAGAGTTCACCAACTTCCAATTTGTTCTTTGGAATCTTACTTTAAATTTAGCTAGAAGTAAAATGCTATATATCTTAGGTCTCTTAGGTCTGTACCTCAGGGTCTTCCTACTTCAGACACCTGTATAAAGGGTGTAAAAGTACCCTTAACGCAAACGAAGGGCATTTCTTCTGCCCGTCACTGCGATCATTTTATTGTTATAGACCATACCTGGTAACCCCCTGGTTGCGGAGATATTGGGGTCAAACTTCCAAATTTTTCACAGCTGTTTTTTTAAATACTTGTTTTTCAGGTTATAACTTAACATAAATAATCTCCATGACCCATTTACTATTCAAAGCATCCACTAGCACAATGTTTTAAGAGTGCTACATGGAGGTTAACCGTAAAATGTGTTTTTGACCCCAAAACAAAAGTTGTTTCCAAGCAATAATTTTTGCTTAGGGGTACTTAGTTTGATGTAAATAAGGTTTTGTGAAGGGCTTGTTTACACCGTGCGTTAACCTGCGCTTGCCTACGTTGGTCTGTGGATGAGTGCCCGCCCATTACATACCTAGTTCCCTCCGTGCCTCGGAAAGCATGTTAGTTGTTGGCTGCCATATGTAAATCTTTGGCAGTTGTTACAGGTAGTCAGTGACCTGAAAGTCTGACATCCAGTCAGTTGTGGAAGTCAGATAGGTAGTCGCTCCATGTGAAATTCTGATATTCAGCTGCATCCGGTTGGATCGGTCTGGAAGCCGAGCCCATGACTGAACATAGTTGGGAAAAGGCTAGGCAGATGATGACTTTTAATAACGCAAAAGTCGCACATAAAACAGGTACGTACATAACAAGTAAGTTCTACAAATACTTACATGTCCTGATAAAATTGCATAGTTGTCCAGAAATGTAGGCCAGTTGATAGTTTCATATTCATTTTCTAGCTTATTAATAAGTGCCTGGATTGCTGTTTTTAAATCATTAACTCTGTTTAATATTGCTTGAATTGTGGTCTCCAGTTGCTTTTCCTCTCTTTGTTGCATGTTCATTATTTAGATTTTTTACAAAAACAATTTTACATAGACTTAGTAGATAATAACTTCACTTGGATTGCTACAGCACGGTACTACGTTAGACAAAGTTATTCACAGACAGTACTGGTCTGATACAAATTATTACAAACAAAACCAATACAACAATCAGTCAAACAAAGACACTTTATTTGAATGTATCAAAGAGAATTAGAGAAGAGTTTATTATTCCCAATTTTCACCAAATTCTACACCAAACAGTACATGAACCCATAGACATAATAAATAGTAATTTTAATATGGAGTTAAAGAAATACCTACAAAAAAAAGGTGCATACCTACAACCTTGAACGGTACTGAAAATGGCTGCCATTGCTAGGGTTGTGTCACTGTCAATCATGGAACATAGTATTATAACGAGTATCGAAACTGGTACTACTTAATAGTATTACGAGTATTAGTAGATATCACGGTTGAATTATAATTAACAGTTCGTTGTAACAGAAAACCATGAGTAAATTTACTTTCCTTCTGATACCTGAGAATAAAATAAATTTAAAGTGGTTTTCTGAACAAAATTAAAGAATGCAACGTTTGCGCTTTCGGTTATATCTGCAGGGCTATTGCGTATCTTTTTAAATGTTAGTAGCTATCATTGTGTCCATCGATTAACTGTCAAATGGTTAGTTTAGTATACCAAACCATAACCATTCGACAGCTAATCGATGGACTGTAGTTCTGTAGATTCTGACAGGTATGCAGATCTTAGTGAAAAACAAAACGATTATGTTTCTATATTGATTAACATACTGACTGGTGGAGTAAAATAAAATAAGAATGATTTTTATTAAATGTGTTTATTGGTGTGATAATATCATTATGATTAATGATCTGTTTAGAAGAAATTGTTACCCTATGTCAATTAAATTATTTAACAAATTACCTAGTGAACTAAAAGACCTTAGATCTATTAGTGGAGTGCCGTAAGATTTATACCTCGGAATCCAGGGCCGGTCAATGAATCTTCATGAAAACTTTTGGACTGCATTGGTAAAAGCCCAAATAAAAAAGTAAAAAAAAAAAAATTGCGCGCTCATCTTTTTTTTTTTTTTAATTTAACAATGTACTGAAAAATGAGAGGGACAAGGGAAGAAAAAATGTTTAGAGCTAATAAATAATATTTTCACCGTAACTTTAATGTTAATTTATTAATATTTCGCAAAAAATAACGAATTACAACAAAAAAAAATTAAAACGTATCTATCTAATACCTTAGTACGAGCAATTCTTGTCATATCGTATAATCTGAATCTCGGATACGGCTCCAACGATTTTCATGAAATTTAGTATGCAGGGGGTTTCGGGGGCGATAAATCGATCAAGCTAGGTTTCATTCCTAAAAATCACGATGTACCAAAACAACCAAGCAAATTTCGGTCGTCCAGGTACTATACATTAGGACGTCACTGAGGGGCGGGGGGCAACAAAGGGACAGGCTGAATCTGAGGGAGATTATTTAGGGGCTGGTTAAATACTAGTGTCTCAGCATCGCAGGCTGGCTCTAGCAAGGGTCGGACCGCGGCTGTGCGATCTGAATGACGGATATCTGTATTTCTTCTTTCTAAGTGTACGGGTTTCCCTACTACTTTGAGCTCCGTACCCCACAGAAGGTGCACTTAGCGATTAGTCACTTATACACTTGGGAGCAAATAAATCGAGCCACTTCCTTTTTCACGCATTATGGTAATTATTTTTGGTATTATGGAACGCATCGATTCGAAACATATATCGCCTAAAAGGGTATTTAATAACCTTTACAAAGAGGGTAGTTAGTTGTCAAAATTTCATTTTTTTTTTATTTAAATTAAAGTTTAAAGGGTAGAATAAAATTATCGCATTTAATTTGCTTATGACATTTTTATTGTACTCTGTTAAGAAAAGATTAAATTTGAGGTTTTTGTTAATCATACCCATATTACTTGTTATTGTTGTCTTTATCTGTGTCTGTGTAATCAAAATAACCTGATAAAATGGATACTACACCGACGGAAGCTGCCCAAGTTGTAGCTTTACTTGAGGTTGGACACGGACAACGTGAAGTGGCACGCAGACTTCATTTGAGTCGTTCAAAGGTACAGCGGGTATACCGCAGGTATCTGGAGACTGGTGCTTTTGTTCGGCGACCTGGAACTGGCCGACCACGGGCAACAACAGAACGTGACGACCGCTTTATTGCAACCAATTCGTTGCGCGACCGTGGACTTAATGCTGTTCAGCTACAGCAAGCGTTACGTGACGTTCGAGGAGTCTCAATCAGTAGGTGGACAGTGAGACGAAGACTAAAAGAACGAAATTTAACATCACACAAACCAGCAACTGGCCCAAAATTGACTGTAGCTCATCGCCGATCTCGCTTGGAGTTTGCTCGAGAACACATTAATTGGACGTTAGAAGACTGGAGGTCAGTTTTGTTTTCTGACGAGTCAAGAATCTGTCTTTTTAGCAATGACGGGAGAAACCGAGTGTATAGACGTCCTGGTGAAAGATTTGCCCAATGTTGCATTCGAGAAACTGTGAGTTTTGGTGGTGGTTCTTGTATGGTGTGGGGAGGAATTTCTCTAGACGGAAAAACGGAACTTGTCTTCGTCGACCCCGCCAACGATGGCAGTGGTAGACGTGGATTAACAGCTGACCGATACATAACTGACATTCTTGAAAACCACGTAATGCCGTATGCTGGTTTTGTCGGAGAAAATTTCTTGTTTATGCATGACAATGCGAGACCTCATACCGCGCAGATCGTTACGGAATACTTGTCTGCGATCGGGATTCAACAAATGGTATGGCCAGCACGAAGTCCCGATTTGAACCCGATCGAACACCTATGGGACGAGCTAAAACGGAGAGTCCGAGCCAGGGTTCCCGCTGTTTCATCCATTCCCGAGCTTAAAGTCGCTGTGCTTGAAGAGTGGGAGAACATACCACAATATGTCATCGTAACGCTGATCAGATCGATGACTAATAGGCTACAAGAATGTATCAGGGCACGGGGGGGTAATACCAGTTATTAAGAATATTTTTTTTGCAATAATTTTGTTTTTTATTGTTTTTATGGACTGTTTTAGCCCTACTAAATTTTCTATCAAAATTACCATTTTTCTTGCAGAGCCAATAATTTATCATTCAATAAGGTTATTATTCAATAATTTACCCTCATTGTAAAGGTTATTAACTAAACTTTTAGGCGATATATAGTTCGAATTGATACGTTCCATATTACCAAAAATATTTACCATTTTACGTGAAAAAAGGTAGTGGCTCGATTTATTTGCTCCCAAGTGTAGTATATCAGTTACTAGCTTATGACCGCGGCTTCCCCCGCGTGGAGTTCGATAATGGCCCCGCGGCGGGATCATACTACCGAAATAAAATTGTATCCTATGTTTTAATCCAGGTTGTAAACCATCTATAATATGCGATATTTTTCCACCAAATCCGTTCAGTACTTTTTGCGTGAACGCGTATCAAACTTTCGCTATTATAATATAAGTAAGATATGCCTCTGGCAGGAGGCCTTAAACTCAAGGCATCCACAGGATTTTTTTATTTAGAATGCTTTGGTGGCAGCGATGCAGCGGTACTAATCCTTCAACAACAATACACCAATAATGTTAAAATTTATAGTACTTGGATGACCGAAATTTGTTTGGTTGTTTTTGTAAAACGTGTTTTTTTTTAATGAAACCTAGCTTGATCGATTTATCGCCCCCAAAACCCCCTGCATACTAAATTTCATGAAAATCGTTGGAGCCGTATCCGAGATTCAGATTATACGATATGACAAGAATTGCTCGTACTAAGGTATTAGATAGATACGCTTTAATATATATTTTTTTTTTGTAACTCGTTATTTTTTGCGAAATATTAATAAAAGAACATTAAAGTTACGCTGAAAATATTATTTATTAGGTCTAAACATTTTTCTTCCCTTGTCCCTCTCATTTTCAGTACATCGATAAATAAAAAAAAAAAATGAAGAGCGCGCGAATTTTTTTTTTTAACTTCTTTATTTGGGCTTTTAGCAATGCAGTCCAAAAGTTTTCATGAAGATTCATTGACCGGCCCTGGATTCCGAGATTTTACAATATTTATGTCTTACGGCACTCCACTATATACCTTTATTCCGGAAAAAACTGTACGCCTGGTTAGTCAATAAATGTTTCTACACGACCCAGGAATACCTTAGTTATAAGAATAGAAAATTAGTGTAGCGCCTTACAATGTTCCTATCAGTGCAATAATAACTAGTTAATTTAGTATGTAGTTCAAAATGTAAATGTGTACCTATGTATTTGATAGGTACCCAACCCAATTCATTATTTTTTAAACTTTTATTTTAAGTTTTAAATTTTGCATACCAGAAATGGTTAATATGAGGATCTTTTTTGTTGTATTATGTAATGCATTATGTATCATCTATTTACCCATATTATGCGAATAAATTATTTGATTTGATTTGATGTTTATTTTGCAAGAGGAGCTCGTGGCTTAACAAGAACAGTCACTCGGATCGATATTTAGGTTAAACTGCGCTTGCCTAGGTTGGTCTGCGGATGGGTGACCGCCCAGTATATGCCGAGTTTCCTCCGTGCCTCGGAAAGCACGTTAAGCTGTTGATCCCGGCTGTCATATATAGATCTTTGACAGTCGTTACAGGTAGTCAGTAACCTGAAAGTCCTGACATCCAGTCTTACCAAAGGGTATCGTATTACCTAGTGTTAACTGGGTTGTTGAGGTCAGATAGGCAGTCGCTCCATGTAAAATACTGGTATTCAGCTGAATCCGGATAGACTGGAAGCCGACCCCAACATAGTTGTGAAAAGGTTAGGCAGATGATGATGTTTATTTTGCAAATAGGTTTTTACATACACTTTTACAAGTCACTTTTTATTAAAACTAGATGGGGTCGGTGTTTCGTTTCCGACTACTTTGAGAAGAAACTTCCGAAACAAACTCAGAGGTCATGGTCTCTTTTAAAGTCCAGACATAATCTTGGTATACACACATGAAGACTATGCAGATTAGTGTCTGAGATGGTCATTTGAAGAAAGCACCACACAGATTTTAGTGGACCCGTCCAGTCGGTGCAAGCATGCTGATGTCTTATTTTCAGATCACGTCTAACAATCATATAAGTCTGTGGGACGGTATCTCGGTTCTGAACCACGGGCCAGAGCACGGTCACTCGAACAGATATCGAAAACTATTACGCAACGGTACAACACTATTCATGTTTGTAAACAAACGAATAATATTAAGAAATAACAAAAAGGTCTCTGGGACAGAAATAAACCCAAACATTAACATTATATCAATAAATTAATGATCGCTTAGCATTTTTTTCATCGAAAGTGTATTACTCCTAGATACTATTGCATGAAAACCGGCTTCTAACCTGTGCACCGACAATTGAGGTTGATTTTTCTGCTTTCTTGCACCACACTTCACACTTCGCATATTGAATTGCTGTTTTTTAATAAGTATATGCAGTTTTAGAGGTAAACTCCTCGTAATTTTGCCACAAATCTCAATTTATCAAAAAGTAAACAACTATTTGACAGCAGAACTACCACGAAACTCGCCGCATAACATGGCGGAAACGGCACCTACCTACTATTGTGTGACTCGTAACACCAAATACGATTACTGTATTAGAAAAAACGAAACAAAACGATATTTCACATTCTGTATCCTATTTCACTCATATTTGTATGAGCAAATGTGTCTATAGAATATTGCGGCGGCTCCATATTTTTCCTTACTCATTGCATAAACCCAGGAAACTTTTATACTAACTGGAATGTCCACCATAGAGTAAGTAATGATGTCCACGTGCCAAAGAGTATGTAATTTTGTGCGACTCAAAAGCGTTCCGAGCGAGATTACCTCGAAAGTGGATGTTATGTCATCTCTTTCTAATCTAATAGGGTGTCCAAAAAATTTTGTACTTTCTTTCGGGACAGTTATGTTTTAACTTTCTAGCACCCACCTCCTCGCTTTGCATTAGTAACAATAATTAAAAAATAACTAAAACCTAACCCCAACTTACATACACTCTGATGATGAAACTTACATTCTAATAAAACAAAAAAACAAAATTAAAATGTGTGAACTCTATAATGTCTCTATAACACTAATAACTCTATAATCTAAAACACACCATTACTATTAAACTCAACAAAAATTTAAAGTGTTATTAGAAAGCTTTTTACAATTTTTCAAGGTACCTACATTGGTACACGGAACTAAAACATAGATGCAACAACGAGCAAAGCGAGCTCGGGACTTACTTTTTTATGAACCATTCAAAAGTAGGAGCCCCGTGAGGCGGGGTTCTATCGACCGGGCACTAACGGAGGCCCCCCCGGTCGATAGAACCCCACCTTTTAAATATACTTTTTCGAGTATTAGGTTTTTGGATCAAACGATTGGCAAAAATGCTATTCACAGATTCGATCGACATGGTCGTACATAAACACTCGTGGTGAAAAATTATATGTTACCAACAAATTATCTATAATGAGTATTTCTTCAAGTTTTACCGTAGATTGTACTGAATATCCGTCGAGTATACAAAAAATATAATTTAAACAATTTAAAAATGATTTTCATTTTAAATGGATACTGTGCAAAGAGTATAATAATGCACCGTGCCGTGTAATCGCGCAGGCAAGCACAGAGTACGTTTAATATATTTATGGAAATCATAGTAATATTTAAGTGGACTAGAAATACCTACAAAAAAAAGGTGCATACCTACAACCTTGAACGGTACTCAAAATGGCTGCCAATGCTAGGGTTGTGTCAATCATGGAACATAGTATTACTGTAACGAGTATCGAAACTGGTACTACATAATAGTATTACGAGTATTAGTAGATATCACGGTTGAATTATAATTAACAGTTCGTTGTAAAAGAAAACCATGAGTAAATTTACTTTACTTCTGATAGTTGAGAATAAAATTAATTTAAAGTGGTTTTCTGAACAAAATTAAAGAATGCAACGTTTGCGCTTTCGGTTATACCTGCAGGGCTATTGCGTATCTTTTTAAATGTTAGTAGCTATCATTGTGTCCATCGATTAACTGTCAAATGGTTAGTTTAGTATACCAAACCATAACCATTCGACAGCTAATCGATGGACTGTAGGTCTGTAGATTCTGGTAGGTATGCAGATCTTAGTGAAAAACAAATTCTTCTAATAGGAAGACGATTATGTTTCTATTATGATTAACATACTGACTGGTGGAGTAAAACAAAATAAGAATGATTTTTATTAAATCTGTTTATTGGTGTGATAATTATGATAAATGATGTTTATTTTGCAAGAGGAGCTCGTGGCTTACCAAGAACTGCCACTCGGATCGATCTTTAGGTTAAGCTGCGCTTGCCTAGGTTGGTCTGTGGATGGGTGACCGCCCAGTATATGCCGAGTTTCCTCCGTGCCTCGGAAAGCACGTTAAGCTGTTGATCCCGGCTGTCATATAAAGATCTTTGACAGTCGTTACAGGTAGTCAGTAACCTGAAAGTCCTGACATCCAGTCTCACCAAAGGGTATCGTATTACCTAGTGTTAACTGGGTTGTGGAGTTTAGATAGGCATTCGCTCCATGTAAAATACTGGTATTCAGCTGAATCCGGATAGACTGGAAGCCGACCCCAACATAGTTGTGAAAAGGCTAGGCAGATGATGATGATGTTTATTTTGCAAATAGGTTTTTACATACACTTTTACAAGTCACTTTTTATTAAAACTAGATGGGGTCGGTATTTCGTTTCTGACTACTTTGAGAAGAAACTTCCGAAACAAACTCAGAGGTCATGGTCTCTTTTAAAGTCCAGACATAATCTTGGTATACACACATGAAAACTATGCAGATTAGTGTCTGAGATGGTCATTTGAAGAAAGCACCACACAGATTTTAGTGGACCCGTCCAGTCGGTGCAAGCATGCTGATGTCTTATTGTCAGATCACGTATAACAATCATATAAGTCTGTGGGACGGTATCTCGGTTCTGTGAACCACGGGCCAGAGCACGGTCACTCGAACAGATATCGTTTCAGCGCAGCGAAGGAACTAGTATCGGAAACTATTACGCAACGGTACAACACTATTCGTGTTTGTAAACAAACGAATAAAATTAAGAAACAACAAAAAGGTCTCTGGGACGGAAATAAACCCAAACATTAACACTATATCAATAAATTAATGATCGCTTAGCATTTTTTTCATCGAAAGTGTATTACTCCTAGATACTATTGCATGAAAACCGGCTTCTAACCTATGCACCGACAATTGAGGTTGATTTTTCTGGTTTCTTGCACCACACTTCACAATACAGCACGCAGGCATATTGAATTGCTGTTTTTTTAATAAGTATATGCAGTTTTATAGGTAAACTCTTCGTAATTTTGTCACAAATCTCAATTTATCAAAAAGTAAACAACTATTTGACAGCAGAACTACCACGAAACTCGCCGCATAACATGGCGGAAACGGCACCTACCTACTATTGTGTGACTCGTAACACCAAATGTTGCCATTATGAGCAACAACTGAAATATTGTTGTCTCTTTCATCAAATATGATTACTGTATTAGAAAAAACGAAACAAAACGATATTTCACATTCTGTATCCTATTTCACTCATATTTGTATAAGCAAATGTGTCTTTAGAATATTGCGGCGGCTCCACTATTTTTCCTTACTCATTGATGGAAATACTGTGGTGAAGCCAGTGCGTGTGGTAGGCCCATTAACGTAACTACCCGTTATAATACTTTAATAAATGATGAACACAGGACCGATTTTTTTTTTCCTCACTGGTTGATTTTGAGATATCGATTTTGGACGATTATATCGCTGATAAAAATGCTTGGCTTAATGCCGGTCCTGCTCCACAAGGACAGGGCGCTTAAATTGATAGCATTAAATAGGAAGAAGAAAGAAGAAGAAGAAGAAGATTGTACAACTATCTTTGCAATGTATAAATTCAATCTCTTTAGTATTATATAGTCGCATAGCACATATTGTGTGAGTACTATGTACTTGAAAGCTATCATTCTCTGGAAACCTACTTATTAATTATTTGACTTGGATATGCCCTGGCGATTGAGAGTGTGTCATGCTCACTTAAATGTCTCGCTGATGGTGTCGGGTGTGTCGGATCATTTCGTTCCCTTCAAAATGGTTGAGTGGAATGGTGCTGATCCATGCGTCATGCTCGTGAACGGGTGCTGTCAGTTGTGACTGGTCACCTCTTAGCTGCCACGGCTTGTTTAATTATTATTTTATCTTTGAATCGTCGTTTATTGACTTTACTGTGGACACTTATCGTGCACATCTTGCTACATCGTTCTCACATAATATACCATCTCAACATGAATGATATAATGTACCAAGATTTTGTAACAGTATTCTGATTTAAAAGAGTGTCCATGGAGTTTCTTGCCCGTTCTTCTCCATAGAGATCTACGCTAGGGAATGGGCATCTACAGTACTTTCACAAGTTATTATGCCTTGTGACTGTGACTGTAGCTTAGGAGTGCAATGCGTCGTCCCGGGGGTTGCTGCGTCGAGTTGCGCGTCGCCGGATGTCTGCGGCGGCGAGTGCTGTGGGTGCGGGGGCGCGCGGCGGCGCGTGCCGTGGCGGTGGGTGCGCGGGGCTCCGGGTCGCGGGGCGGTGGTTGCGCGTTGCGGCGTGCATTCGTTGTTCCGTGATTTGGAGTCTCGTACATTCGTTGTTGCGGTGTGCGTCGCTGCGTGCTTTCGTGCTCGCAGTGTTCGTTGTTGCGGGCATTCGGCGGCGTGTGATTCGGCGTGGTGGCTTTCGGGATGACGTATTGCACTCGTAGTTTAGTTTTATGAATTGTTCTTCTGACATTCAAAAGTACCTAGTAATGGTTTAATTGAAATAAATGCTTTGACTTTGACTTTGACTTTGACTTTGACCGATGTGTTGAATGCTTGTAAAATGGCTTCACCAAATACGGATTTGCCCTTCAGTGACGATGGGTCGTCCGGCTCTGTAGTTATGTTCGGAATACCCTCTTAATCACATCAATCAATACTAGGGAGCGCCCCCGAGTGCTGGTTATTAGGGAATGGAGGTCGGGCTTGGGGTTTCAGCCTTCAGGCACTACCGCCATCCACCTATACTATATGGTACTATAATGGATGACACACAGTTTCGGGTCGATACAAGTCTACACTTAGTTGCACTTTGTGTTACTCCGCATCGGTAAGGACGGCCTTGGACACCGTGGTCTACTGGAGTACAGTTCACATTGTATTATTCTTCGAGCTCGTGCCAGTGCCGGCTACCTGGGGTTTTAGAACCAAACAGCTTGGTACGTGACGATGGCATGACGTTGGTGCCTTGGAAAGTGCACCCGGTAGACACCCTGTTTTTTTGCATTGTGGGAAATCATCAAATGATTCCTCCCGCTCTGGCCGGAGCAGAAGGGAGTGTCAGACTTCTACTGACTAAGTGTCTATGTTCCTTCTTAGCACTTTTTGTCCAAGGCCAAGGTATCTCTACCGGGCATCCCGCAGCCCCGAGAGCCCGGTGTACATACCCTTGCATCTTCTGACGTTGTAAGAACAGCGGGCTGCGAGGGCGCTGCTGTTGTAGTGGATGAGATCCTCAAGCGGTGCAAATACTGTATCCTCATTGGTAACTACAATTGATTAGGGTTCTACACAGGGTTCCATACCTCAAAAAATAAAAAGGGGACCGTTATAAGATCACTCTCTTGTCCGTCTGTCAGTGTGTCACCACCGTTTACATATGTCGAAACAGTCAGTTCAGCCCAAGTGTGCGTCTCCTTTTTAAGGAAATCTCTCGCAGACTGGTCGAAACTTTATTAACACTGATTCCGATTAAAGCCACGAGCCGAAAGGGCAATGTCCCACTATTATTTCATGACTTTTTTATTTTTTTTTTCTTTAAAAAAAAACGTTGCCCGACACTAAGAATTTCTCCTGTATTGTGGGTAACTTAATGGTAACACAAATACCCAGACCCGGAACAACTATTTATCTGTAGGGCATACAAATATTTGTACCGTGCGGGGATCGAACAACTTCTTTCTGTCACTCTCACGCATTGAGTTAGAAAAAACATAGAGGCGCCGCGATATTTTATAGATACATTTGCTTATACAAATATGAGTGAAATAGGATACAGAATGTGAAATATCGTTTTGTTTCGTTCTTTCTAATGCAGTAATCGTATTTGATGAAAGAGACAACAATATTTCAGTTGTTGCTCATAATGGCAACATTTGGTGTTACGAGTCACACAATAGTAGGTAAAGTCCATTTCACGAAAGAAGTCCCGCGGTCAATTGTAGAACTAAATTTAACAGATCGGCCATGTTGTCGTTTGTCGATGTTATCAAGGTGCGTTTGTTGTGGTACATAGAGTTTATTATTGGATTAGTGCGTTATAAGGTTTATTTACGATGCCAAAAGTTGTGAAACAACATTATGTCGCGCGACATACAGCGCTGCGTCTGCGGGACTTCTTTCGTGAAATGGACTTTAGGTGCCGTTTCCGCCATGTTATGCGGCGAGTTTCGTGGTAGTTCTGCTGTCAAATGGTTGTTTACTTTTTGTTTTATTGAGATCTGTGAGAAAATTACGAGGAGTTTACCTTTAAAACTGCATGTACATGTTAGAAAACAGTAATTCAATATGCCTGCGTGTTGTATTGTGAAGTGTGGTGCAAGAAAGAAGGAAAATCAACCTCAATTGTCGGTGCACAGGTTAGAAGCTGGTTTTCATGCAATAGTATCTAGGAGTGATACACTTTCGATGAAACAAATTGCTAAGCGCAATTTATCGCTTAAGTGTTAATATTTGGGTTTATTTCCGTCCCAGAGACCTTTTTGTTAATTCATAATTTCATTAGTTTGTTTACAAACATGAATAGTATTGTACCGTTGCCGTATTAGTCCGGTACTAGTTCCTTCGCTGCGCTGAAACGATATCTGTTCGAGTGACCGTGCTCTAGCCCGTGGTTCACAGAACCGACATACCGTCCCACAGACTTATAAGATTGTTATACGTTATCTAAAAATAAGACATCAGTATGCTTCCACCGACTTTCTTCAAATGACCATCTCAGACACTAATCTGCATAGTCTTCATGTGTGTATACCAAGAATATGTCTGGACTTTAAAAGACACCATGACCTCTGAGTTTGTTTCAGAAGTTTCTTCTCAAAGCAGTCAGAAACGAAACACCGACCCCATCTAGTTTTAATAAAAAGTGACTTGTAAAAGTATACGTAAAAACCTATTTGCAAAATAAACATCATTCATCATAATTATCACACCAATAGACAGATTTAATAAAAATCATTCTTATTTTATTTTACTCCACCAGTCAGTATGTTAATCATAATAGAAACATAATCGTCTTCCTATTAGAAGAATTTATTTTTCACTAAGATCTGCATACCTACCAGAATCTACAGACCTACAGTTCATCGATTAGCTGTCGAATGGTTATGGCTTGGTATACTAAACTAACCATTTGACAGTTAATCGATGGACACAATGATAGCCACTAACATTAAAAAATATACCTACGCAATAGCCCTGCAGATATAACCGAAAGCGCAAACGTAAAAAGCATTCTTTAATTTTGTTCAGAAAACCACTTTAAATTTAATTTATTCTCAGGTATCAGAACGAAAGTAAATTTACTCATGGTTTTCTGTTACAACGAACTGTTAATTATAATTCAACCGTGATACATACTAATACTCGTAATACTATTAAGTAGTACCAGTTTCGATACTCGTTACAGTAATACTATGTTCCATGATTGACACAACCCTAGCATTGGCAGCCATTTTGAGTACAGTTCAAGATTGTAGATATGCACCTTTTTTTTGTAGGAATTTGCAGTCCATACTTTTATATGTCTATGACTCTATGCTCTCACGCCAATGAGTAAGGAAAAATAGTGGAGCCGCCGCAATATTCTATAGACACATTTGCTTATACAAATATGAGTGAAATAGGATACAGAATGTGAAATATCGTTTTGTTTCGTTTTTTCTAATACAGTAATCATATTTGATGAAAGAGACAACAATATTTCAGTTGTTGCTCATAATGGCAACATTTGGTGTTACGAGTCACACAATAGTAGGTAGGTGCCGTTTCCGCCATGTTATGCGGCGAGTTTCGTGGTAGTTCTGCTGTCAAATAGTTGTTTACTTTTTGATAAATTGAGATTTGTGGCAAAATTACGAGGAGTTTACCTCTAAAACTGCATATACTTATTAAAAAACAGCAATTCAATATGCGAAGTGTGAAGTGTGGTGCAAGAAAGCAGAAAAATCAACCTCAATAGTCGGTGCACAGGTTAGAAGCCGGTTTTCATGCAATAGTATCTAGGAGTAATACACTTTCGATGAAAAAAATGCTAAGCGATCATTAATTTATTGATATAATGTTAATGTTTGGGTTTATTTCTGTCCCAGAGACCTTTTTGTTATTTCTTAATATTATTCGTTTGTTTACAAACATGAATAGTGTTGTACCGTTGCGTAATAGTTTCCGATACTAGTTCCTTCGCTGCGCTGGAACGATATCTGTTCGAGTGACCGTGCTCTGGCCCGTGGTTCACAGAACCGAGATACCGTCCCACAGACTTATAAGATTGTTATACGTTATCTAAAAATAAGACATCAGTATGCTTCCACCGACTTTCTTCAAATGACCATCTCAGACACTAATCTGCATAGTCTTCATGTGTGTATACCAAGAATAAGTCTGGACTTTAAAAGACACCATGACCTCTGAGTTTGTTTCAGAAGTTTCTTCTCAAAGTAGTCAGAAACGAAACACCGACCCCATCTAGTTTTAATAAAAAGTGACTTGTAAAAGTGTATGTAAAAACTTATTTGCAAAATAAACATCATCATCATCTGCCTAGCCTTTTCACAACTATGTTGGGGTCGGCTTCCAGTCTATCCGGATTCAGCTGAATACCAGTATTTTACATGGAGCGAATGCCTATCTAAACTCCACAACCCAGTTAACACTAGGTAATACGATACCCTTTGGTGAGACTGGATGTCAGGACTTTCAGGTTACTGACTACCTGTAACGACTGTCAAAGATCTTTATATGACAGCCGGGATCAACAGCTTAACGTGCTTTCCGAGGCACGGAGGAAACTCGGCATATACTGGGCGGTCACCCATCCACAGACCAACCTAGGCAAGCGCAGCTTAACCTAAAGATCGATCCGAGTGGCAGTTCTTGGTAAGCCACGAGCTCCTCTTGCAAAATAAACATCATTTATCATAATTATCACACCAATAAACAGATTTAATAAAAATCATTCTTATTTTATTTTACTCCACCAGTCAGTATGTTAATCATAATAGAAACATAATCGTCTTCCTATTAGAAGAATTTGTTTTTCACTAAGATCTGCATACCTACCAGAATCTACAGACCTACAGTCCATCGATTAGCTGTCGAATGGTTATGGTTTGGTATACTAAACTAACCATTTGACAGTTAATCGATGGACACAATTATAGCCACTAACATTTAAAAAGATACGCAATAGCCCTGCAGGTATAACCGAAAGCGCAAACGTTGCATTCTTTAATTTTGTTCAGAAAACCACTTTAAATTAATTTTATTCTCAGGTATCAGAAGTAAAGTAAATTTACTCATGGTTTTCTGTTACAACGAACTGTTAATTATAATTCAACCGTGATATCTACTAATACTCGTAATACTATTATGTAGTACCAGTTTCGATACTCGTTACAGTAATACTATGTTCCATGATTGACACAACCCTAGCATTGGCAGCCATTTTGAGTACCGTTCAAGGTTGTAGGTATGCACCTTTTTTTTGTAGGTATTTCTAGTCCACTTAAATATATGTCTATGTCTCACGCGGACTCACGCCACTCCACAGAGTACATTTTTATATAGGGTACGCCCATAGACATATAAATAAGTGGACTAGAAATACCTACAAAAAAAAGGTGCATACCTACAACCTTGAACGGTACTCAAAATGGCTGCCAATGCTAGGGTTGTGTCAATCATGGAACATAGTATTACTGTAACGAGTATCGAAACTGGTACTAGTTAATAGTATTACGAGTATTAGTAGATATCACGGTTGAATTATAATTAACAGTTCGTTGTAACAGAAAACCATGAGTAAATTTACTTTCCTTCTGATACCTGAGAATAAAATTATTTTAAAGTGGTTTTCTGAACAAAATTAAAGAATGCAACGTTTTGCGCTTTCGGTTATATCTGCAGGGCTATTGCGTATCTTTTAAAATGTTAGTGGCTATAATTGTGTCCATCGATTAACTGTCAAATGGTTAGTTTAGTATACCAAACCATAACCATTCGACAGCTAATCGATGGACTGTAGGTCTGTAGATTCTGGTAGGTATGCAGATCTTAGTGAAAAACAACTTCTTCTAATAGGAAGACGATTATGTTTCTATTATGATTAACATACTGACTGGTGGAGTAAAATAAAATAAGAATGATTTTTATTAAATCTGTTTATTGGTGTGATAATATCATTATGATGAATGATGTTTATTTTGCAAGAGGAGCTCGTGGCTTAACAAGAACAGTCACTCGGATCGATATTTAGGTTAAGCTGCGCTTGCCTAGGTTGGTCTGCGGATGGTTGACCGCCCAGTATTATGCCGAGTTTCCTCCGTGCCTCGGAAAGCACGTTAAGCTGTTGATCCCGGCTGTCATAATTATATAGATCTTTGATAGTCGTTACAGGTAGTCAGTAACCTGAAAGTCCTGACATCCAGTCTTACCAAAGGGTATCGTATTACCTAGTGTTAACTGGGTTGTGGAGGTCAGATAGGCAGTCGCTCCATGTAAAATACTGGTATTCAGCTGAATCCGGATAGACTGGAAGCCGACTCCAACATAGTTGTGAAAAGGCTAGGTAGATGATGATGATGTTTATTTTGCAAATAGGTTTTTACATACACTTTTACAAGTCACTTTTTATTAAAACTAGATGGGGTCGGTGTTTCGTTTCTGACTACTTTGAGAAGAAACTTCCGAAAATAACTCAGCTCTGCCTGTCGAGGCTGCTGGTTGTCCGCAAGGGATACCGAGGCCTCGACATGAAGGGCGAAGAAGGAACATGGGTGGTTTTTAGTCAGTAGAAGTCTGACACTCCCTTTCGCTCTGCCCAAGAGCGGGAGGGGTTATTTGATGATTTCCCACCCCCCCAAAAAAAAAAAAAAAAAGGTCATGGTCTCTTTTAAAGTCCAGACATAATCTTGATATACACACATGAAGACTATGCAGATTAGTGTCTGAGATGGTCATTTGAAGAAAGCACCACACAGATTTTAGTGGACCCGTCCAGTCGGTGCAAGCATGCTGATGTCTTATTTTCAGATCACGTATAACAATCATATAAGTCTGTGGGACGGTATCTCGGTTCTGTGAACCACGGGCCAGAGCACGGTCACTCGAACAGATATCGTTCCAGCGCAGCGAAGGAACTAGTATCGGAAACTATTACGCAACGGTACAACACTATTCATGTTTGTAAACAAACGAATAAAATTAAGAAATAACAAAAAGGTCTCTGGGACGGAAATAAACCCAAACATTAACACTATATCAATAAATTAATGATCGCTTAGCATTTTTTTCATCGAAAATGTATTACTCCTAGATACTATTGCATGAAAACCGGCTTCTAACCTGTGCACCGACAATTGAGGTTGATTTTTCTGGTTTCTTGCACCACACTTCACAATACAGCACGCAGGCATATTGAATTGCTGTTTTTTTAATAAGTATATGCAGTTTTATAGGTAAACTCTTCGTAATTTTGTCACAAATCTCAATTTATCAAAAAGTAAACAACTATTTGACAGCAGAACTACCACGAAACTCGCCGCATAACATGGCGGAAACGGCACCTACCTACTATTGTGTGACTCGTAACACCAAATGTTGCCATTATGAGCAACAACTGAAATATTGTTGTCTCTTTCATCAAATACGATTACTGTATTAGAAAGAACGAAACAAAACGATATTTCACATTCTGTATCCTATTTCACTCATATTTGTATAAGCAAATGTGTCTATAGAATATCGCGGCGGCTCTATATTTTTCCTTACTCAATGGGTACGCCACTCACAATGACTGACACTGACACTGACAGACACTTAAATCAATCGTCTTTATTTTGTAATTTTAATCAATGATAAAAAAATCCAATTAATCTTCTTCGGTATTTGCAGAGCTATTGGATGAATTAATTAATTTCGTGATTCTTGTGCATTTGATACGTACCCTGTGATTATTACATATTATGTGACTGAAATGCATGATATTTGTTGTTGCAAAACAATGATGAGCTTGGTGGAAATTCCTATTTTATAGATAAAGAATGGAGGAATCTGATTGATCACTCCAAATTTTAAGTAAGAAGGTAAGCACAATAATTGATATTGATTATTAATACAACTGTGTGTACACCTAAACCTGTGCAATGCAGTGGAAATATTATTGTTTTTAATCATTTTATATATGTATTTTTATCAATTATCCTGTAGCAATGTCATTATAAGCTTGCACTGCTCATCCAAAAGCGACATGGTAGAAAATGTAGAAATCACTATCGACTAGAAGGCTGCCTTTGTACCCTGAATACATATTGATGGTTATCAAATATCAAACCTTGGAGGTATAACAATCAAACAGAAGTTGAGTAGTCTGTTTGGCCCAAAGAGATTTAAGATAGGTATAGAGCGGGCATTGGGACATTTGTCATACAAATGTTTTCATCTCATGCGTCTGTAGCATGATCTAGCCAAGGATAAAAAAGCTCGAATGTACACAATTAATTCAGCTATTCCCCGGTAGATGCGCTAGTGTGATAGGGATGTGCTAGAAGTTATCGACAAACGGTATCGATAATGTTATACTGGTACGTGAAACGTTAGCTATTATTTTTAAAAACATTATTAGTAAACTCACTAATTAAGTAAAATTAATATCTTTTGAGTACACCTAATATATTTTTCCTTCTCTCTTTACTCTTTACATGGAACGTACAACATTATTTCGATTTCAAATACGATGAGGGGTTTCGTCTCACCATCAATAACCTACAGCAGTCAACTGACAGTATAATTACGTTTTAGATATTTTTTTATTATTTCCAACACAAGTTGACATAACATAAAAAACATCGAAAATAGATATCATAAATGAGCAACTCTCAGAAATACAGTACAGCTACTGAGCAACAGATGGTGTTTATTGCAATTATGTAAATGTTCTAGAATATTTTAAGTAAATTATTTTTTATATCCTAAATCTATATATATAAAAATGAAACCCGTTTTCCGTTGTCACGACTTGGCATGAAAACGGCTTGACCGATTTGGCTGATTTTTTTTTTTAAATGTTCGTTGAAGTTCAAGGATGGTTCTTACGGCGAGAAAAATTTGAATAATGGCCGGAAAAGCCCTAAAAACAGCCCTTTTCTTTTTCCCATACAAACGTTTTCTAACTAAAACGTAAAATCAATTTGAGCTTTAATACCGTACCCATAAAGTTCAAGTGTTAGTGGAGAGGTTCCGGGAAGGCAAAACAATTGAGTGACGTTCAGTTGTTCAGTCAACGAATGACAACTTCAAACAGACCATACGACATTATCACAATAATCACAAATAATTACTGTTTCTTTCCCAATAGAAAAACGATTTTTCAAATGGTGTTTGCGTATAATATAAAAATTAATTGCTGTTAGTTAGTCGCGCTAGAACTAGAGAACGGGTAGACCGATTTGTCTAATTTTGGTTTTGAAACATTTGTGGCAGTCCAGAGAAGGTGAGAAATTAGTAGTATGTAGGTAGGTAGGTAATAGGTAGGTGGTAGGTAGTTGGTACGTAGCCAGGTAAAAGGGCATTGCAACGCACGGGGGGTACAGCTATATTATATAAAAATGAATAGCTGTTCGTTAGTCTCGCTAAAACTCGAGAACGGCTGGACCGATTTGGCTAATTATAGTGTTGAATTATTCGTGGAAGTCCAGGGAAGGTTTAAAAGGTGAGAAAGTTTTAGGTAGGTAGGCAGGGTAGTAGGTAGAGTAGTAGGTAGAGTAGTAGGTAGGGTAGTAAGTAGGATAGTAGAGTAGGTAGGGTAGTCGGTAGAGTAGTAGGTAGGGTAGTAAGTAGGTAGGGTAGTAGGTAGGTCGGGTAGTAGGTAGGTAGGTAGGGTAGTAGGTAGGTAGGTAGGATAGTAGGTAGGTAGGGTAGTAGGTAGGTAGGGTAGTAGGTAGGTAGGGTAGGAGGTAGTAGGTAGGTAGGTAGTTGGTACACAGGCAGGTAGTAGGTAGGAAAAGGGCATTGCAACGCATGCCGGGAACAGCTAGTACTGGATAAATAAAGAAAATACTTACGAAAATAAACTAAATCCAAGTGCTCTCGTTTCACCATACCGAGATTTGCAATAGCGCAAAGCGCAAGTCGCAACTAGGCATTTTTGGTCAGCATTTTTTTTTTTTTAAAAAAACGTTGCCCCACACTAGGAATTTCTCCTGTATCGTGGGTGCGTTCACAAACATTTAAACTCACATACACAAATACCCAGACCCGGAACCACTATCTGTAGGTCATACAAATATTTGTTCCGTGCGGGGATCGAACCCGCGACACGCAGCGCAGCAGTCCATTGCTTGAGCCACTGCGCCAACCGTGCCGTCGCATTAATTTCCTTGAACAAAATGTTTTGAACAAAAGCTGACGTATCGGACTAGACTGGTGGACTTTTTGCTTCGAGGAAAAAAGTTTTTGGTTACGATGTTTGTCGTCTTGTCCTCCTACCAGACGGATGTTGTGTCTGGTGGGAGGATCCTCCCTTTTCTATGGGTGATGAGGAACTTTACACCCTGTTCCTCGTACCCCCAAACTAGCTATAGACGGGATCCACCCACCAGACACAACATCCATCTGGTAGGAGGATCCTCCATTTTCTACGGGTGATGAGGAACTTTACACCCTGTTCCTCATACCCCCAACTGGTGACCCTGACGTGATAAGGGATCGGCAACGACATTGTCTTTGCCAGCAATGTGCCGTATCTCGGTGGTGAACTGCAGGGCTATTGCGTATCTTTTCATAGATTTCGCAGAACTCAAGCTTTGGCTCGTCGTACGCGACGTTCGCAGTGAACGAAATACATCGCGCCATCGCCCACGCAGTACAAGATGGTACCCACGTATTGCAAACAATGTACATATTTTTTTAACTGCTTGCGACAGTATCATTTTTTCTACCAACTACATAATACTAGTGTAATAATTACAAATATTACTTGTATTTTAAGGTATTTGGAATTACCGGTGATAAGAAATCCCTTCTCGACGCACACTACACACCCTGGCTTCTTTTCCGATACATTATTATAGCGCAAGATGGCATAATTCTTTTTTTTCGCGGAGCTTTGTACGCTGTCACAATATGAGCGCGATTGTTGGCCGGTAAATCAAATTTTCGTCGACATTTGAGCGTTTGCTCATAAGTGCGGCGCGCCTGCCCCGCCCACAAGGCCTTTCTAACCTTTTTTATCTGTTCTGTGGCTATGATAGTGTCCATCGATTAACTGTCAAATGGTTATGGTTTGGTACAAAATGGAACCATTTGACAGTTGATCGATGGACACTATGATAGCCACTGACATTTAAAGAGATACGCAATAGCTCTGGGCTATGAAGTCGAGGTACCGGAATTGCTGGCAAAGACAATGTCAATATTTGAATGTCTTTGGTTTGACCCAATAAATTTCCACCGCATATCGCATTTATGACTTTCGGTAAAATAAACTTCATGATTTTGAATAATAGAGATTATAATTTTTAGGTATTATGACTTTCGTTATAATTTGTAGGTATTATGACTTTCGGAATATTGAAATTCGGAATAAAATATTTCGGAGTTTTTGGGTGTTCCCGTTGGAGATATTGTAATTTTTTTTTTAACTGCATACCTACTTTGTACATTGTCACTAATGGTGTTATTATTTCTATTTGCAGATTACATAAAAATATATCTAAATTTGTTTTGAAATGTAACATAATGGGGTGCTTACACAGCAAGAAGGAAACTTCAGACTTACATCCTAATGTGTTTCGTGTTGTAAACATCGATGAGAATGGTGCTGATTTATGTTCTGGTCAGTTAGAAATTACAGATTCTGATATAATATTGTATCGCGAGGGCAGAGACTCGACTGTATGGCCTTTACACTCATTAAGGAGATATGGATTTGAAGGAGACATATTCAGCTTTGAATCAGGTTTGTAAATACAAAATCTGCATAATACACACATCAACACTGTCTAGGGATATTTTGGATTTACTCAATTTACTCAAAATGTATTAAAAATAGCATACAACATGTATATATTTTTATAAAGTCCATTTATCAGACTACACTCCAGTATAAACAATGTTTTTTTGCGTAAACAAATTTTTATTCAAATAAAGAAAAAACATGAAATAATGGTAAAACTAACAACGAATGTGTTTCTCAAGAAAAATTTACAAATAAGGAAAAATAATTTGTTTTTAACAGTTCTGTGAAAAATCAGTAGTCAGTAAAACCACCCATGACGTTAATAACGGTCCTGCAACGGTTTTTCATGCTTTGGATTAAGTTATCCAAGTCTTGCTGCGGTATATTATCCCAGCACGCGTAGTATGGCAATTCTATCTCTATTCTACCAAGAATAGACAAAGCTTTTTCCATACAATTTGACATTAAATTTTGCTACAATCTGTCATTTTGTCGATTCTTCCGTCGACAAAACCCGTTTCTACGGTGGCATGCTAGGCGGGTGAGTCCGGCTAAGATGCAAAAAAAGTTGCTCTTCCGTCGCAACGTTTGCAGGGAAATTCCTCAAAGCCCTTCTTTGGAGCATGTCCCACGCGTGTTCTATGGGGTTTAGGTCAGGCGATTGAGCGGGCCAGCCTAAGACCGATACGTCGTGCTCCTGCAACCAGCTCGTCACCACTCTCGCTGTGTGCGGACGGGCGTTATCGTGCATGAGCGTGAATTCTTGGCCCATTTGTAGTCGATGGGGGTAGATTATTGGTACTAGCACCTCGTTACGGTATTTTTCAGCCGTCATGGTGTTTCTGATCCAAACGAGGTCTGTTCTTCCACCAACACGAATTCCCGCCCAAACCATAATTGTCCCGCCGTGGTATGAATGGACTTCCTGAGGATGTTGCAGACGGCTCTCACGACCAGGAACTCGCCAAACACGCACTCTACGTGTATCGGGATGGAAACCGAACCGGGACTCATCGGTAAACAGCACTACAGACCACTGGTTTTCTTCCCAGAGCAAATGTTCACGAGCCCACTCTAGTCGTCGTCCACGATTTCCTCGGCGTAGTGCTGGAGTACGAAGCGGTCTGCGAGCATGAAAGTTAGCTTCATGCAGCATTCTCCTCACAGTTTGGTCACTCACAAGCAACTGGTGCTCTGACTGGAGCCTCTGAACCAACTGCATGGCCGTAACATTTGGTTGTCTTCTCGCGGCAACTTGCAAAAATCGGTCTTGTCGGTGAGTGGTTATGCGCTTCCCGCCTGGGTGTCTTTCAGCCACTTCGCCAGTAGCACGATAACGTGACCATAACCTTGATATCACGTTTTGTCTTGTTCCAAACTCCTCAGCAATACTCCGTTGAGTAGCCCCAGCTTGGAGCATGCCTACTGCCCTTAACATTTCTTCTCTAGTTAAATGGCGCCGCTGCATGATGCACACAATAACATTAATTCGGAATTAACCGATAACTTGTTATAAAACTTAAATTGGACACAAAAAAATAGCCACAAACTACTGTAGGTAAATGAAACTTTATGAAACCTTCGGACTTCGCTACCATTATGCCGCGTAAATCTTTTGTTTTTAATGTATTTTTTCAAATTCAAATTTAGAATCGTTCAAAAAGGCTTACAAAATAAACTTTCTTCAAAAGAATTTAAAAGTGGCCAGTATTTTTTGAGTTTAAGAACTTTATACAAAATATCCCTAGACTGTGTTGATGTGTGTATTATACACGGTAATTGTTTCCCCCATTCGTAATGTTTCTCATTCATTTGTTATCGTTATAAAACTTGTGTAAAAAATATAACACTAGCTCGGGCAATGCTAAATTTGGCAAAGCTGAAAGGTACTATGTCGATAGAAAAACACCAGTGTACGCATGTTTCCTGGATCTCTCCAGAGCTTTCGACATGGTGGCTTATGATGTGCTTTGGAGTAGGTAAGCTGAGGAACACTAGTTTTCCAAAAGAGCTAAGTTCTGTATTTGAGTATTGGTATGACAATCAGGTTAACTATGTTAAATGGGCGGGGGAATTATCGGATGCATATGGTTTGAGGTGCGGAGTGAGGCAGGGGGGAATAACCTCTCCAAGGCTTTTCAATTTGTATGTGGATGAGTTCATAGGTGGCCTCACCAGCATGCAAGTCGGCTGCTCCATTGACAGTGTTTTTGTCAACAATTTAAGTTATGCAGACGACATGGTGCTGTTGGCGCCATCTGTCAGCGCACTTAGGAAGCTGATAAAGTTTTGTGAGTCTTATGCGTTGACCCATGGCTTGCGATACAATGTATCCAAAAGTGAGTTGATGTTGTTTTCAAGAGGCAATCTTGGGCCCGACCCCGTACGCCCTTTTTATTTTTTTATGGTGGATGGAAAATCATCAAATAGCTCAATCAGGAAAATCATCCCGCTCTTGGGCAGAGCGAAAGGGAGTGTCAGACTTCTACTGACTAAAAACCACCCATGTTCCTTCTTAGCCCTTCATGTCGAGGCCGCGGTATCTCTTGCGAACAACCCGCAGCCCCGACGGGACTCTGTACCCCCTGTGATGTTGAATGGTGTTACTGTTAATAGGGTTTATAAATTTAAATATTTGGGTCACCTAGTGAGTGCCGGCCGACCTTAAGGATGACGCAGATATCGATATTCAACGCCCTGCGCTCCCTGCGCAGGGCGTTGTCGGTCAGGGCTAATATGTTCAGAAGATTTGCGTCTTGTTCAAATCAAGTAAAAATTACATTATTAAAGGCATATTGCCAAAACTTTTACGGCAGTAGCTTATGGACAGCATATTTCCTGAAAACACTCAACGCCTTGCGTGTCCAATATAACAATGCCTTCAGAATGCTATTGCGTCTTCCACGTTTCTGCAGCGCATCGGGCATGTTCATGGAGGCTCGTAATGTAACTCAATCACCAAATTTATTACCACTAACATAGTTCGTAAGTATTTTTACTAACCCATATGGACCTGGTTGTTCGAAATAAAAACATTATTATTTCCTTTATTCATTTTCTTACATACTAAATACATTTTTAAATATTTCTTAAAAAAAAGATATAAAAACATTTTTCAACACACTTGCTCATAAAGTGGCTCTAATTTCACCGCAATTAGGCATATAATGACACCTGTAATCAAACTGTAAATTTTTCATTACCATTATTCACAAGTGAGTTATAGGTTTTTTTTAATTTTTTTTGGTTGAGTTGCTTTGTTCTTAAAAAAGTTTCGACACTAAAAAGATTGTGTTCTTTGCTCATTTCATGCAACTTCGAATTTTAAATAGATAATTTCAACTTGTATTATACGTTTTCAATAAATAAAACTTTTGTTTTCTCTGTAATAAAAAAAACTTTGAATTCCCCATTTTGTACGTGGCTGCAACGCTAGCCGCAAAAATTAAAAAAAAAACTTAATCTTTTAGTCTATAGCCGATCACCATTGTTAGATGCGCGCGCAAGAAAACTTATTAATTAAGAAGGTAATTTCAACTTGTATAGGTATACGTTTTTAATAAATAAAACTTTTGTTTTTTCTGTAATAAAAAAAACTTTGAATTTCTCATTTTGTACGTGGCTAAAACGCTATCCGCAAAAAGCAAAAAAAGAAACCTCATTCTTTTAGTCTATGGCCAATCGCAAAAACTGATTAATTATTCCCGCCATGGCGAAATTTTTTTCACAACTCGTTTTAACTGTTGAAAATGTTTTTTTTTGTGTTATTTTCTTCACAAGTGTGTTGAAAAACGTCGTATGATACACGTGTGTATTGATGATTACCGTCCTCGACTCTCTTAAGACCCTCACATGACGGCTCGGGTCTCAATGGCGCCTCAGCGGTAATCACCAACGTTACACACTTATACCATAATGTACTATTTTAACACACTTGCTCATAAAGTGGCTCTAATTTCACCGTAATTAGGCATATAATGACACCTGTAATCAAACTGTGAATTTTTCATTACCATTATTCACAAGTGAGTTATAGGTTTTTTTTTTAATTTTTTGGTTGAGTTGCTCTGTTCTTAAAAAAGTTTCGATACTAAAAAGATTGTGTTCAATACTACAAATAAATTAATGTACCTATTCCTTGCTCATTTCATGCAACTTCGAATTTAAATAGATAATTTCAACTTATACATACGTTTTTAATAAATAAAACTTTTGTTTTCTCTGTATTAAAAAAAACTTTGAATGGGCATTTTGTACGTTACTGCAACACTATGCGCGGAAAGCCAAAAAAAAAACTTAATCTTTTAGTCTATAGCCGATCGCCATTGTTATATGCGCGCTCAGGATAATTTATTTATATAAATAGATAATTTCAACTTGTGTATACGTTTTCAATAAATAAAACTTTTGTTTTCTCTGTAATAAAAAAACTTTGAAATCCTCACTTTTTACGTGGCTAAAACACTATCCGCAAAAAGCAAAAAAAAGAAACCTCATCCTTTTAGTCTATGGCCGATCGCCATTGTTAGATGCGTCATTTTAACTGTTGAAAACATGTTATAAATGATTTTTTTGTGTTATTTTCTTCACAAGTGTGTTGAAAAACGTCGTATGATACACGTGTGTATTGATGATTACCGTCCTCGGCTCTCTTAAGACCCTCACCTAACGGCTCGGGTCTCAAAGGCGCCTCAGCGGTAATCACCAACGTTACACACTTATACCATAATGTACTATAAAAATATACAAAGTAGTAGCCCACCGGCATTGGGAACAGGGCCCGAGCTACCGGTGGTCAGGGCTCTTGAGAGAGGATCCTCCTGACAATGCGCGCCGTGTCCAGAAGTACTGCCTTCTGGATCAAGCCCTTGATCCAGCTACCAAGCGAGAGCCTCCTTAGATGTTCGTCGAGGCTCATGGCTATTAAGCCTTTGGCAGACACGACTATCGGCACAATGATTGCCGTATTCACGTGCCACATGTCGACAACCTCGCGAGCCAGATCTAGATACTTGAATTGCTTATCTTTCTCTGCTTTCACGAGGTTCTCGTCATGCGGGACCGTTATATCAACAATCATTGCGCGACGCTCCGATCGATCTATCACCACAATGTCAGGCTTATTGGCAATAATAGTCCTGTCAGTGACGATAGGTCGATCCCAATACAATGAAATATTACCATTTTCGAGAACTGGGTCGGGTGCATACTTATAGTATTATTATTATTAAATTGGATTTCATATAGGGTCAACATTCAAAATCAACAAAGTATTAAAATAACGTAATCCACTATCTCTTAAACTATTTACTATGGCTCCGACGACTAGCCATCACATAAAAGACTTTGAATATTGCTTCATGTAACAAAAAATATTTTTGTTTTTCAGGTAGACGTTGTGAGACTGGCGAAGGTATATATGCATTTCGCTGTCGAAGAGCATCTTTGTTATTTCGCACACTACAACAACACATTCTAATAAGGAATGTGATCCACGATTCTGTGCCATATCCTGTATCCAGATTAACACCATCTCCTCAGGGCAGACAAACACTACAGGCTAGTGTAGTTCATCGCTCATCCGTCGACAATGGGCAGCCAGACAATACACGCCCGACTGTCAACAATAATTTACCAAATAATATATCAAATGCATCTGTTCCACGTAATGTTACTCAGTCACCACGATCACCATCCAGCGCGGATATACTTGAGGTAATGCCGCTATATCCAAGATCTCAATCCAGTACCAATCAAGTCACTAATGTCTATCAGGTCAGAGATTTTAAGAGAGAACCCAATAATAATCAAGGTGAGGCGCCGATGGCTATAGCCGAGAACATTGCATCGGAAATCCGACATGTGTACTCAAATGACATAAATAGAGATTTAGCTTTATTACGGAGCACGTTACGTCAAGAGGCTGCTAAAAATACTATGAAGGAAATAGAAGATGAAAGCAAATTTCTTGAAAGTTTAAAGGATAAAAATACAACAAATACCAAACCAATAAATAGCCCTTTGTCCCCGACATTGAGTAACTCGAGTGAACACTACGCCCAATTGAGTCTAGAACAACAACAACAACAACAGCAGCAGCAACAAGAAGCTGCTAGAATGTACATGAACCTATCCGCCATACCGACTGATGCAGAAGCCGGTAAGAATGATACCGGGCCTACCACTCCATTGACACCAAAACAAGTGGAATATTGTAATTTGTCTGTGGGGAATAAACCCGAGATAAACACATACGCAAATTTATCACTCGGTGATATGGGTGACAGTATTAAAAACGCTAAACAAATATTAAGTTTTTCAGCACCTTCTGAACACAACCAAAAGTTTTCAGAATCCGATACTTTTACGTCTATGTCACCTGTGGAGGAATTGGAAGTCAACTATGCAATATTAGATATTGATACGAATAAAGAAATGATAAAAATGACAAGAGATTTAACTTCTCCCGAGAATCAGTCATTCAGCAGTTCTAACAAAGAAAGCGTTGCTTCGTATTCGTCACAGCCACGTGGACGTCTTGTATCGCAGTGCAGCGTAGAGAAAGTGAGCCTTGCCAACAACCCCGCCACGGCACCGTCTGCTGCCATCGGTTACACGACTATTGACTTTGATAAAACCGTCGCATTAACATCCGTAGCCGCCGGAGCAGATTGCGATGCAGATGGCAATCGCAAGACTAGACATAATTCTTGTAATATCATTTGCGGAAGTCCAGCCAGTAATGACAAAACAAAATAGAAGTTAAGTATTGCACCCTGTATAGCAAAATATTTTAAAGTCAGACGCACATCTGATACGAATTTGTACCGCACGTAAACGTACGACGCCAGTCGTACGACTCGTAGGACAGTCAGTACGCATGTGATACTGGCGACGTGTTTTTGGCACTCATTTTGTATCATATCAGATAACATACATCGTCTAATTTATAATTGCGCGCCTCTTGCATTTTTCTTTTCCGACAACTTGTCATAGCGTCGAAAAAAAATTGACTATTCATTCTGTGCAAAACATGTACATAAATTCGTCACCGTCATTGTTTATTAAGTTACTGTTACGGGGGGCTGACGGGGTGACAGTGGCAGAGTATCCTATGTATGCATATGTATGTGTTGTGTACATATGCATGCAGGGAAGCGGGGTCCGTAATTTTAAATTAGGCAATCTCAACCCATAACATTTGGTGAATAGCAGGATAGCTATAATTCGTCCGTTTTCGCCACGCCTAAAGTGGTTCGTTGGTAGAGTTCTATTAGACTTCTTTGAGGAGGCGGTTGCCTGAAAATGATTTACAATCATAACCATTTCTGCCGCCGAGCAGCGTTTTTTTTAGTTTCAAAGATCTGACATACCGAATGGGTATTACGAAAACGCGTCCAAAGTGCGGCCAACTTTTAGAGGTTATACCTAAATGCAAATATTTAAAGAATATGTAGGGTGCAATACTAAACAATAGTTCAAATACGGAACATTAATGAATGTGGTATCAGCTGCCTGCTGCATTCATTAGGTGTTCCATTTATTGTAAGATGCTGAAGAAAAGAAAACATTATTAAGTTTGGGCAATATGCCTTTTTATTCATTCATTGGTAGCTGTAGTAGTGTAAATGATTAAAACAATGAATGTTGGCTTTTGCCTGTACAACTTTCTTATTTAAGTACATGTACCAAATAATTTATTAGATAAGCATTAATTTGAGTTATTTTTAGGTTCCTAAAATAAATCTATGTAAATATTAATACTGGGTGTTTACCAAATGTAACTTGTGTTTTAGATAGACCTACCATAACATATTATGTCATCTACATCTAGTGACTAGCACACCAAAAATCGTAATGAATAGGTCTGTAATTCTGGATTTTAAGTGAATAAATAGGTTGAAGAATGTAGTACTTATTACATAAAAAAATGTTCAAGAGCATAAATTTACTTGTCATTGAACACGTTATAGTTAGCCAAAGTTGAATCATTCAAAAATAATTAGGAAATATGATAGGTACATTTTTATTTTCGCTGCCATTTTTGTGGTAACTTATCGAGTTTCAATTGTTGTTTAAAATACGCGGTAACATTACCTTCCTAAGTAAAAGCCAATGACTAAAATTGGTCCTTTTTTTGAGGGCCAGTAACGTATCTTTATAAACTATGTAGAAAGTAATTATTAACGACAAATTGTGTATGCCGCTCAAGTTTATAGTAATAGCCTCATCTGGGGGTCAATGTCAATGGCCACTTACAATTTTAATTGCGTTAAAAAGCGTAAAATGAACCTTTCATAATAGTAACTGCGTCTGTGACCATGTAGGAAAGTAGATCTTAATAGGAAAACAATATGAATTGCGTTGAAATTCGTAAAATGGTCACAAATGCAGTTACCATTAAGAATGGTCCATTTCTCGCTTTTTAACGCAATTCATATTACGAGAGCGGGGTCTGGGATAAATAAAAACGCAGCCAATTAACACACGAAATAACTTTATTAATCACAAAACACTTCTACAAAATCACTTCAACACTGCTGAACACTTATTCGCATTAGATATCTCTTCGAACCTTTCGTTGTCTCGCTTTAAAAGTAGACTGACTCGCACCGACCTCTGCCAGTCCTTTTATACCCAAGACACACAATAGATGTTCGAGAAAATTCTCTATTGTTAACTAAAAATGAATACAGCATTCACAAAGAAAAATAAACTTTAAGATAAAAGAACCAACAAGGAAGAAGTTACTTTACGCCCTCGGCATACGGTCGAAATTGCAATGGCAATTATGCCGCCGACGCCGCACGTGCTGACCTTGGGAATACAATGGAAGTACCTACGGAATCCCGTCGGGGCTGCGGGTTGTTCGAAAGAGATACCACGGCCTCGGCACAAGGGCTACGAAGGACCATGGGTGGTTTTTAATCAGTAGAAGTCTGACACTCCCTACCGCTCTGCCCAGAGCGGGAGGAGTCATTCAATGATAACCCGACCCCATAAAAAAAAATACTTACGGAATATACTCGATTCTTGTAGGTACTACACAATTATTAGCGAGGTTTGTTGAAGATTCTAGATGACATTCGTAACATTATGATCTGCTAAAGTGGCCATTTTAGACGCCCTGTAGTTGATGTAGTGTAGAGAAATGAAAAAGATTGTATATTATTATAATATTTTACAAATTTCCACAATAAACTCATTTAATCAGCTTGAGTGCAGTGGATACCGTTTACCAATGATACCTAAGTTTTAATCATAAAGTAGAACCTATTGCTTATGAGGCTTTTTATAATCATTATTTTTGTACATTAAATAAATTTTTAATCATGGATATAACCTATTTTTTCAAGAGAGTAGTGCATAGTGTTTATTTAGTGCATTATAAAATGCATTATTCGAATGTTTAGCAAAATGGTGTAGTAGGTTAGAGGTATTTATGATTTAGTGGGTAGGTGCTTTATCTGTGAAATTAAGAATAAGGTGTTGAAAAAGCAAGGGTCTAACCTAAGTATGCGTAATATGAATACATTTTATATTTAAATTTACTTGTAATATGTGACTGGCCTAACCACTATCAAACAAATAATGACAATGTTTAAATGCTAGTTATGATAAGGGGCTTGTTTCACGATGTCCGAAGCACCGCTACTCACTAACAGGCCATACATCAGCTGCTACCTTCATAATTGTCAATGACCTCATAATAATTACTAAGTGTTGAATTACAGTTTTATTTGGAAAACTTAACTTATGATTATTTTGTAGTGTGTAGTGATTCTTTAACTTGAGATTTTTATCTATTTGGAAACGTTCTACTGCAGCTGGTCATTTTTTTTCCAATGTTCAAAATGTACTAAATTGCGAAATGTCTATATTAATTTAGAAACACTGTTTAATTTAATTTATAAAGACTTCTCTTGTTTAACTTTCTAGTACCACCTCCATTGAACATAACTGTCTACGCATATCATTAACTCTTGCAAGAGCAACTGCAGAAATGAACTTAAACTGCGGTACTCAGAGATATTTAATGATTACTTAAGCCGTCACTTAGTAAAGGTTTGACATACTTTTGTATGACTAAACTGTTAAAAGCTTTACTAAGTGATGGCCTAAGTAATCATTAAAGCACTCTGAGTGCGGCAGTTAGAGTGATATTCTGTCTGCTTAACGCATCTCAAGTATAATATGTTTATTAATTATCTACAGCCATTTCATAGTTATTTTACATCTGAGATCACTGTTAAAACCATGATGATGATTTATTTTCGTAGTATGTACACATAGGGTTGACTTTTGAGTGCTTCCACTGACAAGTCTGCCTTGCAATAAGGCTAGTTGCTTTTGGGTTGCAGCTCTCCGAAGTAAAATTAATGACTGTACCAATTCCTATTTTACTTTTTTATTGTATATAGTTTTTTATACATATTTACTTTCTTTTTTTCTTTTCGGTGCAGTATCAACATTATGCGTAGGTACATATTATTATACGTAAGGTTGGGATGCGTATGAAATGCTTCTGTTACTTAGCTATAGTAGGTACAGTCTGTCAACCTTGCCCTTATTCTTATAAATTGAATGCTTAGGAAGTGCGGTAGTAAAAATCCGGTATCATGTAAATTACACTAACATTTTTCAATACAAAAATGTGTGTAAGGCACAACTAAATAACGTCTTCCTGTATTATGTAAATTATTGTTTTATAATATTATCGTACAGTATGCATGGTTGTTATGCCTAGTTGAGTGACTATTTATTGTAGCTATTTGTGAAACTGATGAAGTGATGACTGTTTCTGTTTTTTCAGTCCTATCCCTAATGCTTTAAAAATGTAAGAACCAAAGACTTTTATTTCAACCCTTCCGATACATAGTGATGTTTTGTGTTGTATTTTTTTATTTGACTGAAATCTATGGATGACACGACTAAGTATGAGGATGTGGTTTAGCTTTTAATTATATTTACATGTGCCATTTGTAAGTAAGGAGTAGTAAATGAAATTTAAAAAATAAATTATTTTAGAGATGTTGTGTAGGTATATAAAATATAAGGTACCCAAGTATAAGAAAGCTACATGGAAAATAATGATATATTAATCGGAGATGTAGAAATTAGCTGTTTAAGGAAAAATATACGATATTGTTCTTTAATTTTTATTATCCTTTCTCTATTTAGTAAACTTACAAGATATTAGGGATCGAAATGACGAAGTGAGTGGGTCCGAGGTTATTAAACCAATTACTTAAACTGACATCGGTTAGCTGAAGATTAGTGACATCCTATTGATCTGTATTACAGACGTAAAGTTTTTTAAGTATTTGGTTATTGATAGATCTTCTTCTTCGTTAGTCTAGTAGACACAAGCGCTATTGATGAGCAGCGGTCATGGGTTCGATTCCCAGGTCGGGTGAAGTGTTATTGGATTTTCCATCAGGTATTTATCAGTGGTGGGGAGTGATGGGTGTGATATTAGGTACACCTCTGCCTTACCCTTAGGGGATTGCAGGCGTGACGTTATGTGAATTTATCAGTCGCAGTCTGGATTTGTGCCCGGTAATAGGCATGCCCCGTGCCCATGTGGGGCTAAAACATAATCTCTTTTTCATTTAAACAAACACAGTTTTCGTTTCGTAGAAGTATTTGAAAAGATTAAATCTGAATAAAAGCGTTATTTTGCAACAATAGGTATATTTTTTAATTAATAATGTAAATTGAAATAATTTTTACAGGTACTTACTAGGTAAAGCATAAAATTAACACTTAGTTAAATAGTAACATAATTATAGCATAGTTACATAATTAGTATCACAATAGAGAAGAGTCAGGGTGTCGCTTGTAGATGCGTCACCGCGGCTGCCAACGTCAGCAGCGCCCACGAGCAGTGGAGCCGAATGCCGTCGTCACCTGGAAACCATTATCATTGTAATGTGAATGACACCACCACCTAAATAACTTAATTGTTTGCGTTGACGATTTTTCCCCAGAGGGTGTTTTCACGACTAAGGGGATAAATAAAGAAACCTGATTTTTTTTTAATTTTACTGACAGACAACGCACAGTTAAATTGTTGGATGTAGAAGGTTGAAAGTTTGGCACGAGTTTTTCATACAACAACAGTTCTTGCCAATGACAACAACTCTTGCTGTCTAACTCTAAGACAATGCTTCTCTTACAATTCTCGCGCAAATATTTGAGGGACGGACGGTTGTTCAGAATCATTTCGCAAGGAGTCGTGCGTAAAACACGCAAATGGTGAACACTTTTTCATTGGATATTCGGTAATGTGCTATAAATAATTGTGGTTTTTTGATTAAAGGCAACGGATCTATTTTATGTGGGAGGTATAATTTATATATGTTCGTCACATTATACGAAACAGATGTTGCCCTGCACTAGTAAGAGGATTTCTGAAATCGTAATGTTATACCTACATAGACTAAATTCAGTATGGAACGGGGGATGATGCATACCAGTATTGTCGCCGTAGATTATTGAGACGGGTTATTCAATTTACAGCCTTTTGAAAAATACAAGTCATAAACTCAAAACACAAGCAAATCAATGAATGAATAACAAACGGTGAGTAAATAGTTAACAAATCAAGCAAAATAAGAAGACTAATTTATTTTTAACGGACATGAAAGGTGCATATTATTATTAAAAAACAATTAATGTTATTTGACTTTATAATTTAATATCTTTTTGCCTGCTGGTTTCTATTTCACCCACCGCAAGGGTTAAAAATATGTGGTTATTAAAAACTTTTTGTAAAAAGTGTGGTATGTTAACCTGTATGTAACTTTATAATCATAACACCACAAACAAAAATATACGAACATACATCATAGGCGTAAGCGCAAGGGTAGCTGAGTTGAAACTTTAGATGTAAGTAGGTATACCTAAATGATTTTGGTCTCTGTAGGTACCTCTCTTTAGACTTTGGCGATTTTTATAGGTAGTGTAGGACGGACCGTCCTTACAAGTTAGTCAACTCGATTAACCGCGCTTTCACTTACAATATTAAGATTTCGTTAGTAGGACTTTATAATATCAGGCATAGGTATGGACGTGGCCAGGATCCTCGGATGGGTAAAATATGTCATTTTCAATTATATTAGGTACATACACGAAATAAATAAATGATAATACTGATTTCCGGAGTGCGTATAGATAATAAAAATAAGGAAATAGGTATAATAATTACACATTATATTGATAGTGTTGAAGTATTCTTAATAAACTTGAAATAGTTGATAAATACACTTTCAGTGAGTTTAAAAAATCATTTCTGATCAGTAGACTGACGTAAAGTGTAATCCTTGGTCTTGTGTACCTAGTTTGTCTATGACTTACTGGGGTTTTGCAAGGAGTCGTGCGTAGGATCCGGCTCGGTCGCGTCCTCGGGCGGCTCAGTGGAGGGCGGCACGTCGCGGCCTGGCGTCGACCATCACCAACAACCAACGTTAGTACACAGACAACACACAGTGGCACACACTACTCTACGGCCAGCCACAGTACTACATACGTCTTATTTATTAACAACAGATTGATCGCAGTACACTGCACATAACATATTGATACCTTTCATTTCCTGTAGGCGAATGGACTATCAAAATTGTAAAAATATATTTTACTGTTCAAAAATATCAATAGGTATGAGTAGTTTATTGTTTTGAAAACAACGTTGAACTGATTTTAACGAATCCTGTAAAATACAAATTATTTAATTGAATTGCAACTAAAGCTTGAAGTATGTTTATCCATTCCTGTACTAAAAGCGAAATGTTACTAATAATCATGCTTTTGAATCCAATATAAATGTGCAATAATAATGAGAATGTTTAGTTGGTTTTGTGAATGAATAATGCAAATATGTAAGTTAAATTCGTTGCTTGAATAAACACAATAATGTGAAGACGTTCCAAAGCAACACATGTGTGCCAAAAGC
Source organism: Diarsia brunnea (assembly GCA_949774965.1). Lineage (NCBI taxonomy): Eukaryota > Metazoa > Arthropoda > Insecta > Lepidoptera > Noctuidae > Diarsia > Diarsia brunnea. The sequence goes on along the minus strand of OX458999.1, from coordinate 13,411,876 downwards.
GACCAATTGATGCATTCATCTTGTAAAGATACCAGCTTTACTTTAAAATTACCAGGTTATCAAACATAAATACTTAGGAGGTACAGACCTGAATTCATAACTCTTAACTAAAATTTTATTAAACGTCTTTTCGCTTCCGACGCCAACATCGGCTGCAACATCGACTTCCATTCTTACCGGATGCCTGACTACCAGTATTTTTGATGATGATGATGGTCTCTGAGTTACTTAACCCAGTTATATATGCAGTGGATATTACTGGCTGCTAGGCTATTAACTATACATAACGACAGAAGATCTGCAAATGACAGGCGAGTCCAGCGGCTGTTTGCTGCGATCTAACTGACTGAACCGGAGTTGACGGTTAATGCATTTAAATATCTGGCAAAATCGTCCGCTAATCTGATGTCCGGGCCAGTTTGACGGCACCTTAAAGGCCAGTGTACACCGCGGACAGCAGGGCAGTGAAATCCCCTTTCGTCGGTCGTTTATGTTGGGTAAAAAATGAAATGCTCTGGCCTGCCATCCACGTTGTGCGCTGCCCTTGCAGTACTTTCAGAAGCACGGAGCTACCTACCCTCGCTTCGTACTTATTAAATTTTATAACATACCTGCAGGTACGTATTTCTTCTCATCTACGTACGGAGGATGTTCTAAAGAGGAGTACGTTAGCTCGCAACGTATTACGCCTTCGTCGACATCTGCTAAGCTAACGGTGGTGTTAACGAATATTTTATACAAGCCATTTTCACTTTCTTCTACAATTGATGTTGTGTTGATTGTTTTCCTGAAATATAATTTTTATATTAGTAGGTATCGTATTTATATCCAAAAAGGTACTTACTATGTAGGTATTTTCTACAATATAATTAAGACTATTTTAGACTCATCTGAACAAAAATAAAAAGAAGTAAGTATCGGACCACGAACACATACAACATTGATTTGATCGACAGACGAAATAAGTTTGGAAACATTACATAAATAATGCCTGTAATCCCGGAAAGGTTAGGCAGATGTGTGCCATTAGTACACCCACATTTCACATGTTTAAGTCCCATGTAATAGGGGGCGAGCCTATTGTCATCAACTGAGTATAAATCTAAGATCTGAAGCTATACTTTCAAGTAGGAGGCGGCTGCATGTACAGGTTTGCTTACAACTTCAGAGAACCTTAATATTAAACAAAAACGTACTCTTGAAAGTGGACGGTCATGTCCGGGAATGGCGCGACGTCTTCAGCTGCACATTCTATTAACAACAAATCCTCTTCATCCTCCACCTCACTGTTTATTACCGTGTAATTTATAGCCGGCCCGGTACCCATTGCTGAAAAATAAAATGAATATACTTATCATTAGATTTTCATGTTTTATCACACGGAAGCGGATTGCTCTATTTTAATTGTGTGTCAGATGCATGTTGATGATCAGTCACAGTAAAAAATGGTTCGTGCATGATGGAATTTACCACAGAGCGCGGAAGCACTGCGAAAGCAGGATGTAGTGACGGTAGTACTGATAAAATCTGTTGTGCCAAAAGTGCGTTCTTCTTTTTTTTTTTAAGAAGAAGAACTCACTTTTGTGACACATTGTGCCACGAACCACCTTCATAGCCATCATGGAGTGTGTTAGCACTGTCGTCTCTAGCAGCAGCCGTCGAGGCATTACCGTGCTCTGTGTAACCTTCAACTGCTTTACAGACTCTTAATAATTATGACAGAATGACACAGAATTTTTAATTAAATAGCTAGTTCATTTAAAGTGCTTCTTCAAGTTTGCAAGATATTTGTTAAAGGTTTATGCTATTTTGTCCCTTGTTTTCAAGCGATTGAATGTGGTTTTCTATGCTGTAGTCTATTAAACACCGTAGCTTTAAAATGTATGTCCTAGCTTGATAAAGGTAAGAATTAGATACCTGACGAAAGTTTTCGCAAATCGGACTCTACAATTCTACATACTTACACATGCAATGGCTGCCGAACTGTCTCCGTAAGACAAAAATTACATGGTGTAACAAGATTTTAGAAAACGTACGCATTTACCTGGTCTACTTGTTGTGTAGGATCTGGTTAATACTTACAGAATACAATAAGCTTTTCGTGCTTTCTTAGTTCGATATCGTTATGTGTCACTTCACACCCGTAAGTTCCGGAATCCACAGGTTTTACATCTTGTAAGATGATGGAATCGTTACCCTTTATCTCTGAAAAATTATGCAATAAATGTATTTCGAAGTATTTGGTTTAGTCAATGGTGTGTTTCTGGGGTAGGTACGAGTGCAGGTTATTTTTGCGGAGAATATCCACCTATATTAATAACTAGCTGTGCCCGCGACTTCGTTCGCGTGCTTGTCGGAAACTAAAATGCGTCGCTTAGATAAAAGTACGTTAAATCATTGCCCTGCGTTAACTTACTGCCGCTGTAGAAAATAAGAAGAGGGTAATGCAAAGTACTGACTATGTCTAATACTAAAGTTTAGATGGATGGGTGTTTGTTAATCAACCACGTCAGAACGGCCGAACGGATCTTGAAGAAATTTGAAACAGGTACATTATAGTCGACAGGTACTGTCGTAGGCGCGTTCGTGTTCCACGCGCGCCTCAAAGATATGTCAGCAACAATTAAGGGATCCTTTGGGGCCCCTTAATTGTTGCTGCCGTCGTCTGCCGGGGCTGACGGTTGTCCGCAAGAGATACCACGGCCCCGAAACACAAAGAGCTAAGAAGAAACGTGGGTGGTTTTTAGTCAGTAGAAGTCTGACACTTTCTTCCGCTCCGCCCAGAGCGGGATGAGTCATTTGATAATTTACGAACCACAAAAAAGTGGGGATTAGAGGCTGTTTCGAGAGGTACCTGTACAGAGTCTAGGACATCGAATCTGAAATGGAACGCCGTCACCTCCTTCTGCGAAGCAGTAATGCTAGCGAAAGAGGTGAACTTAAGAGGGACACAACCCCTCTTCCCAGCCGCCGCGGGAGACGCTCCGGGCATCGGGGGCCACGTGATGGCTTCCGGCCACCGTAGGCGCGGGCCTGTGAACGGTGAGTAACGGGCTAGTTAATCGTTCGTCAGTCCTATGACGATGGAGGCGCGTTCGTGTTCCACGCGCGTCTCAAAGGAATATCAGCAACATTGAAGGGGCTCCCAAGGACCGACGCCCGTCGGGGCTGCGGGTTGTTCGAAAGAAATACCGCGGCCTCGACACATAGGGCTAACAACACACCACATCTATATAAAGACATGTTTGGTGCAGTGGCTGGACGATTAACAGTAGCACTGCGTGTCGCAGGTTCGATTCCCACACGGTACAAACAAAATATGCCGTGGGTTTTATCCAATTTTAATTTAGTTTAAAAAAAATAGTATTTTTATACTGTGTAATTGGTAAATCTTTATTTGTTGACTATTCATGAAACATATATTTATTTAATAACACCGCGGTTTAGAAAATGACATCAAATGAATAACGCTATCTGTCGAAGACGAAGATAAACTGCTAAAAAAGAGCGATCAAACACACTATAGGGTTTAGGCTATGTAGATTTTGAAAACAGCGTCATTTAGACTAATATCTAAGTACCTTTTGCTATCATTACATAATTAAAGTTATCTTGTGAAGGCATTTATTAATAAGTACCAGTACCATATTCGTTCAATAGATGTCGTTGCTTGTCTCATTCTTGACCATAATGATAAGTTCTTCTTGAAAACTATAAATGCATATATCTTTTGATAGAGAGCACCGATTACGATGAAACAAAGACTAAGTAATAGCCCAAGTTACGCACAATATTTATGTATAAAAGTTATCTACATTCGTTTCGTAAATTTGACGTGATACTTAGTCATCGAAACAGACAAACAGACAAACAGACAATTTTCCAAAAATGCTGGAAATGTGTTCTGTTGGTTATACTTTAATACCCTGACTATTTTTTTTTTTAATATTTTCGATGTACAAAAAAGATTTTTCTACAGATTTATTATATGTATATAGATATAGATAGATAATTTCTATTGAATAGAATCTAAGATTTTAGACTAATGCTATCCGCATTGAATCATACATGGGTGAAAAGGACATCGACTCACAAACGATTCCCACATGTTCAGTACATCATTCTGATACGTTACATTTGTGCGTGGGTGTCCCTGCCACCCGCCACCCAGTAGGTATTGCTTGTGTAAATTGTAGTTACCTATTTGGCTAGTATTGTTGTGATGGATGGCCTGTGCGTCATGGCTGCCGATGCGCTGGTACAGCTGCATTGGCTCGTCGCCGGTACCGGCCCCCGGTGTCCACCACCACTTCACATAGATCGCTTCCTCTGTCTCGTTTCCTTCTAGCTCGTACTGGCATCGCAGTTCAGCGTTTTTCCCAACTTCTATTGATTTCGGCACCACAAATTCTTTTATCGATATTTGTCGACTACCTGTAATTTAGAATGAGTTTACTTACATACAATGTTTTACTTTGGACCTACTTAGAATAGGTCATAAACATCCATCCATTATATTAAGTAGTTTAAAAGCTATATACGTAAGTATATCTTTTTTATTAAATACACATTTTGTTAAGCATATGCCTGCCTTTATACAGCCGGTAGGCGCTATAAGAAAAAGGTTGTCGATTAAGGTTGAACTAGCCGGTCATTCTTCCATACAAACGTAGTATGGTGATTACTCGTCTGTTTCACGGTGAAGATTCAAAACTAAAAATTGTATCAACTGGTCTTGTCATTATCTAGCCCTGTATGGAAGCAGAATTGGAAAAAAAACATTAGAAGTTATGAGCGTCGAAACTTCCATATTTTAACACTTATTTGAACTCATCTTTCAGCATAAATAAATAACTTATGTAGTATGAAAATGGAAAAAGTGAAACCATACAGGGATAGATAATTTATTCAAAAGATCAAATAAATTGTTTTAAGTGGATACATCCAGTAGTTTTTCCATAATATCTATACGCCCAAAGGTCAATTTATTCACTTACACGCGCTCATTTTCGTTATAAATCGTTGTATAGTTCACAATAAATAAATAAATATGTAAATAAATAGAGAAAAACTAGATAAATGAATACTAAATGAATAAAACTAGATAAATTAAAAACATTACCAAATAACATGCATATTAGCCACGCCCGGCAACGAGTTCGAGCCGTCGACTAGGGAAGGTAGGTCAGTGTAGGGGGTACGACTAACGACACGGATTCCGAATTCATTTAACTTTACTGTTCATAGTTAATAACATAACATCACGCATGTAATCCCCGAAGGATAAGGTAGAGGTGTAGGTTCAATCAAAAACAATACTAACAATTTTTTTTTTTTCAACACACTTGCTCATAAAGTGGCTCTAATCTCACCGCAATTAGGCATGTAATGACACCTGTAATCAAACTGTGAATTTTTCATTACCATTAATCACTAGTGAGTTATAGGTTTTTTTTTTATTTTTTGGTTGAGTTGCTTTGTTTTTAAACAAGTTTCGGTACTAAAAAGATTGTGTTCAATACTACAAATAAATTAATGTACCTATTCCTTGCTCATTTCATGCAACTTCAAATTTAAATAGATAATTTTAACTTGTATTTTATACGTTTTTAATAAATAAAACTTTTGTTTTCTCTGTAGTAAAAAAAAAATAATTCCCCATTTTGTACATGACTGCAACACTATCCGCGAAAAGCCAAAAAAAAAACTTAATCTTTTAGTCTATAGCCGATCGCCATTGTTAGATGCGCGCTCAGGAAAACTTATTAATTTAAATAGATAATTTCAACTTGTTTAATACGTTTTCAATAAATAAAACTTTTGTTTTCTCTGTAATAAAAAAACTTTGAAATTCTCATTTTGTACGTGGCTGAAACGCTATCCGCAAAAAGCAAAAAAAAGAAACCTCATCCTTTTAGTCTATGGCCGATTACCATTGTTAGATGCGCGCGCAGGAAAACTGAATAATTTTTCCCGCCATGGCGAAATTTTTTTCACAACTCATTTTAACTGTTGAAAATGATTTTTTTTGTGTTATTTTCTTCACAAGTGTGTTGAAAAACGTCGTATGATACACGTGTGTATTGATGATTACCGTCCTCGGCTCTCTTAAGACCCTCACCTAACGGCTCGGGTCTCAATGGCGCCTCAGCGGTAATCACCAACGTTACACACTTATACCATAATGTACTATTATCTAGTACTGCACACAGCTGGGCAAAGGCCTCCCCCAATCTCTTTTTCAACACACTTGCTCATAAAGTGGCTCTAATTTCACCGCAATCAGGCATATAATGACACCTGTAATCAAACTGTGAATTTTTCATTACCATTATTCACAAGTGAGTTATAGGTTTTTTTTTTAATTTTTTTTGGTTGAGATGCTTTGTTCTTAAAAAGCTTCGATACTAAAAAGATTGCGTTCCTTGCTCATTTCATGCAACTTCGAATTTAAATAGATAATTTCAACTTGTTTAAACGTTTTTAATGAATAAAACTTTTGTTTTCTCTGTAATAAAAAAACTTTGAATTCCCCATTTTGTACGTGGCTATAACGCTATCAACGAAAAGCGAAAAAAAAAACTTAATCTTTTAGTCTATGGCCGATCGCCATTGTTAGATGCGCGTGCAGGAAAAGTGATTAATTTTTCCCGCCATGGCGAAATTTTTTTCACAACTCATTTTAACTGTTGAAAATGATTTTTTTGTTATTTTCTTCACAAATGTGTTGAAAAACGTCGTATGATACACGTGTGTATTGATGATTACCGTCCTCGGCTCTCTTAAGACCCTCACCTAACGGTTCGGGTCTCAATGGCGCCTCAGCGGTAATCACCAACGTTACACACTTATACCATAATGTACTATTCTCGCACTACCTCGAACCACCCTGCACGGTATCCATCGCCCGCCAACGCTTGTCCGTAAGACAGTAGCGTGGTGTTTCGAATTCTCTAGTTATTCGCAACCCAAAATGCTGCTACTCCAAGACAGGAATGCTGCGACTCTGTGATTGATCAGGTCTTAGCACCGTAGGTTAGGACGGCCAGGATGCCTATGTGGATGAGTTTGTAGCGAGATCGCTAGATCACACTTCATTAGCGCCTTCATGGACCAGTAGCTTTTCCAGGCGTTTTCGACTCGGTGATCGTTGTTTTTTTTTTTCAAAACATAGGTACTACTGGCCCAAGTATATCAACGTAATATTTGCGCAAAATTAACTTTGAACTGTGGCTTTTAATGTACGTATTTACAAATTGGTAAATTAATTCGAGAAAACGGCATATAGGTATTTGTGAAATCTTTTAATATCTAGTCCTAAACCTAAGTAATGTCTTAGAACTAAAAAATTCGAAGGGATGGGCTATAATCCACCACGCGGGCCCAGTGCGGATTGGTAGATGTCACACTACCAATCCGCACTGGGCCCGCGTGGTGGATTATAGCCCATCCCTCTCGTAGAGAGGAGGCTTGAGTCCCTGCAGTGGGAACATTATAGGCTGATGATGATGATGAAACCTAAGTAATAACTCCTTTGGTGTGCCGTAGTCAAATGTTTTAATTAAAATGGAACCCAACTCTGAAAAAAAAAACGAATATTGTGTGACTGACTTTTGACTTGCAACTAGTATTCAGTCAATCCTTATAATTAAACATGATCGGTAACATTTACCGTCACACTTGGCACTCAGGCAGATCGTTGGGCGCAGTAAAATGTTATGGCGTTTGTGCGAATTAACTGCTGCGGCAAGGTTGTGCAATAATGTGGTTTAAGGTGAAGTCCATGTTCACCAGTTCCGGTCTACGACTAACAATAAATAACTGTCGAAGAAAATTAAGCAATTGTTTTGTCCAAGAACTTTGATTGTTTACTAAAAGTATTTGCATAACAACCAACTATGTAACTAATTGAAAGTGCTAATATTATATCCACACAATATTTCGGTTCATGTTTTGGCTACACAGCTCAGAGCGTCTGGTGTAGGTAATTGCTTTATTGTTGTGGCAAAGAGCTAAAGAATTGAAATAGACGGGCAGTGGCAGGATCACTATCATTACGATGACGTGTATGTACCTGCGGAACTACTAGGGTGGACAATAAATCTGCCTTACCTAAGATTTATGATCACATCCGAATCATACGATTATTACGATGATTTAGTACTGTTTGATATATTTTAATTTATGTAGTATATTGCTCATCTTTGGAGTTTCCTTAGCAATAGACCACCCACTCTACAATTTTCAAATTAAAATAAAATAGTGTGTGGTGTCTTTTGAAGAGATGTGATTGTACTTAGTAGGTGTGTTGTATATGGTTTGACTAGCACGAGATATTTTAATGTAAACATTGCGGCGTGCCGCTGCACTTAATTTAAGTGCGGATAAACTGACTTCCGCATACAATCCCTTAATGAGGTCGATCCTCTATTATGTTTATAATTCCAAAATATTTGAGTTTGCATCCATTCCTTATGAATTTTCTATAAATAATTTGTTATAGGAAATTAGGTCATATGAATGAATAAGCGACTATCTTGGCTAACCTTGAGGCGGTCCGGGAATGTTAAAAATACCACCGCGACCAGAGCGCACGCGGTGTGCGTCGACGGGATTTGTATTATTTGATAAAATACCGTCTAGTTGATCAACAATTGGCAAAGACACCTCTATTAAAGCAGTATAGTGACGACCTATATCTATCAAACATAATATATAGTAAACAAAGTCCAAAGGAAGTAGAAATCACTCAAACATAAGTCGCGCAACGCGTACCTACTAAACCAAATTGCATACAAAAGTTTGTCTTCCTGTGGTGTTATGATTGGATGAGTCATGTGAAGTAGAACAGGGATTTGAGCATCCTATTGTATATATATCTATACAATCCATCTACATGTTTGTACTCACAGAAATATTGCTTCAGTAGCTGTTTAGTGAAGTTTACCTATCTGGCCTACAAACACATTCCTAGGTAAATAATTTGGTGCGAAGTGGCGTTTACCCTACTTACAATAAAATCTTACAAGACTATTTCATAACTCATCCATCACGTATGATTATCTTAAACTGATTTAAATTATTAAAATCTCCGACTAAATTTAATTATCTGACACAATACCAATAAATGCTTGCTGGCACACCCAATGACGAAAAGTATGTTATTTGTAACGGAAATGTTTTAACACACGTACAACAGCGCCAAAGTAATGTAACTAAAGAAAATCTTGAAGATCACCCAATGTAATCACCCAATTTAAATATTGTAAATTTTGCAGGGCACGATTTTTTTTCGTTATGGAAAGCACTCGACATGGAAGTATCAGGTGGGCGCACTAGCACGGGATGAGCGATGCGAGTGATCCAGTAGCGTAAGGCGCTCACCTGCCACCAGGCACAGCAGCAGGGCGCATGCGCGCAGCGCGGCGCTGGAGACGGCCATGGCGTGTGGCGCGCGCGGGACGAGCGAGCGACTGCCGCGCACACGTCGCCGCGTCGCCGCCCGCCCTTCGGACTGGCAATTGGCCTTGAGGCAGCGCGAGGTAACCACTAAATTGTACCCAATGATACTTGTAGCTCGGTGTGAAGAAGCATAGCGCAGGAGATCATTGTCGTGACAACTAGGTGCGTCACCGACTCACCGTGAGCAAGATCTAGTGCGAGGCACGTCAAGTCTCTCAGTGTGCTGATGTGCTCTCAATAAACGAATTCCCTAGTTTATTTGTTTATCTAGATAGCTAAACATGACTGATTTATTGCAAACTCCAACTAAGATAGAAAGCTTTATTTTAGCGGGTGTGTACCTAATTTTAAGTGTTGTGGTGTATTTTAGACTAACGCAGCAAATCAAATCAATTTAACAATGCGTAGGTATATGATTTATGTACAAAGAATTGCTACAGCATACACCTCACCATTAAAGGCACAAAGGCGTCCAATTTCAAAGCTGGAGCATTAGAAATAATCGTTCAGTAGATTCTTAACGATCACAGGGACGATCATGTTGGTTTCTGATTTTTTATTGATGTTATGGTTGTGAGCTTGTCAGTGTAGATATGCGTACCTAGCTAATAGGTAGAATACTACCTATTACTACCTATTATTATTGTTTGCAATAGCAAACAATGAAAGAGTTAGTGTATTCTGTACTTGATGATTTATAATATTACTGTAGTAATCATTGAAAAATTCAAATTTCAATATAAATAAAAATATATTTGTTCATAATTTACACATTTATACATATAAATAGATTATATTAAACGTAATATTACCAATTATATTGCTGCTTATCGTAGCAACGGCGATGGGTCACCCAGGGCAGCATGTCATTGTTCCTTTTACAAACCGTCGTCGCCATGTAATGGAGTTCCAATTTCCTCTGGAAGCGGAACTTACTTTCAGCGTAATTTCAGTCGATTTATTGATTGATTTTTGATTTCAGACTTTCTGAATCTAGTAGGTGGTTTTCGGAATGTTGACTAAAGCCATGTTTCTTTATACGCAGTTCGTCAACCTCCCTATTTTTAGTTTCCATTAATAAAAATGACCGTTACGCGTAAGACGGTGATGACGAACGTAGCTAATTTATATCTATCTGTTTAAGGTGGGAGCGCTAGGGTAGCCTGATTGTAATTATTGGAAATACTTATTTGGTGCGGTGCGATTATCAATCGACCAATTGCAAAACACGTAAGTAACTTTGAATTTGGCGGGCTAGCCTGGCGCTTTTACCTAAGTGTATAAATATGATGTGACTTGTGAGGTGGCCGTCCTCTAAAGGTTAAAGTGTGAGAGTAGTCTGTCGCTGAAGGTGATGTGCTTGAAGAGCGAGGGGTGCGAGTTGGCGCGCGGCGGCGGGCGCGAGGCGAGCGCGATGGCCACGGTGTCGCGCAGACGCGCGCGCGGCACGTCGCCGCGCAGCCACAGCAGGCGCAGCAGCTGCTCCTCCGACATGTCGGGGCACTTCGCCACCACGCTGTGCAGGTCCAGCGACAGCATCTCGATGTCCTGGCACCGCAGTACCTGCACACGATGCTTGTTTTGTAGTAACGCTCGAACCACACTGTTTCATTACATTTCTGACTACCTACGACGTACGTGATGATGATCACTTCGTAATAGAGGAATACTCTCTCCCAAGGAAAAGGTTAAATTCTAGTTTGGGAGCCACCCTACGTGTGGGACACTATTTCTGGATGTTATACATTTAATAATAGTCTGTAACAATGTTGCCACTGTTTTGAAATAAATAATTTATTCAATTATTAATATTTACGCTGCTAGACTGACCGTAGTGCAACAACCATGTGTAAAAAATCTAAACTCTAATAACATGAGGAACAGTCAAACTATTCTTACACGGAACACGTCATACGTATCTCTATGTTCTAAATAGAACATGAGTTTACTCCGAGTTATTATCCACAAACTCTTTCTTCATGGTTGTTAGAAAAATAAAACAATTGTGTTTAAGTAAGTACAATGAGTGTGAGTCTTCTCACACTTCGATAAACTTAAGCAAGGGCTCGTGTCTAAGTAGCTAGAGGCCAAGGTTCTATCTAAGCTTCGCTTTCTAAGATCGGACCATGGATATGATGGCTGGGTGACCATTCATTACATATTAAGAACCTTCCGTGGCTTGAAAAGCAGTTGGTCCCGTCTGTGATTCGAAGACCATTGAAATGCACGCATTACTCTTATGCAACAGATCTTATAATAGTTTTCATATTTACATAAATATAAGATTCGTCAGTAGGGTTTGTAAAACTCACGCATGGATTGTAATAATATGAAAACCTCACCTCTGCTAGCATACTAATGACTTCGAAGGGCCAGTCCACGTTGACGCCCTCTGCCGCTATCTTCCTGAAGAACGACCTTATTTGATTCGCCTCCTTCACTATTTTAGTAGCCGCTTGTTGAGCTTCCTCTATATTTTTAAAGGCCACTTTCTTGGACAGCATCGCCGTAATATACTTTTTGTATACCAAGTTCTGAGCTTCGTTTATGACATACTCGAAGTTTTTATCTCTCAAGTGATTGTAGTCTTGAAAATAGTCGTCGAGAGTGATGCAAATAGTGTCAACTGGAATTGTGGAGGGTAGCCATTTTGCAGTAAATAGGTCGTCAAAGTGCACTTCCAGGTCTAAGAACGCTTCCTCAAGAAGAAACCTCGCGGCTTCATCTCTTAAGTTCTAAAACAAAAGTTATTATTTTAATAGAAACAGTGTCGGATATTGACATTTGGTAACGGATATAAACTATCCGGATAAACGAGGGTAAAATCACCTGGGAAACGTGGGAAAAGCAATCATTAGATAACGCAAACAATCCTACGGGATATTGATTCTAAAGTTAAAAAACGGAACTAATATTGTCAACCTAGGAAGTGGAAAGTAATGCCGCAAACGATCGAATTAATTGTAACAACCTCGACACTATGGAGCAACTGAATTTCTTAACCGCCACTGCTGTTTAGTATATAAAATCATTGTCACCGATGGATCGATATCATTCAACAGCAACAAGTCCAATCAATCATGAGGAGTATCCTTCTGGTGGCAGTTGGCCTCTTGGCCATCGCCGCCCTCAGCTCGGCCAGGGAGATCCGCGAGAAGAGGGATGCTGACCTGGAGACCGCCGCGTCCGGTCACCACTGGGACAAGGGTGGCGGCCACGAGGACCACGGACACCACCACCACGACCATGGCGGCCACGATCACAAGGGACACAAAGGACACCACGAGCACCACCACGGCAAGCATGGTCATCACCACCACGAGGGACACAAGGGCCACCACGGAGAGCACGGCGGACACAAGAAGCATCACCACCACGACGACGGCTACCACCATCACGAACACCACGGTGAGAAGGGCGACCATGGTCATGGCCATGATGAGCACGGTCACTGGCACAAGGGACACGACACCAAGGGACACCACGGCGTCGAGAAACACGACGAGTTCAAGAAGGACAAGCACTTCCATGACCATCACGGAGAGAAAGGCTTCCATGAGCACCACGGCGGGCACCACCACGAAGGAGGCCACAAGAAGGGAGGCCACTTCCACAAGGGACACAAGCACGGCGGCCATCACGAACACCACCACGGCAAGAAGGGACATCATGAGCACGGCGGCCACCACCACCACCACAAGGGACACCATGGTGAAGGCGGCCACCACGAGCACCACGACCATCATCATGATCATGACCATAAGGGAGGCCATGAGGACCACAAGCACTGGGGACACAAGAAGGGTCACTAAGCGGTTGCTGAATGTAACTGAACTGTTATTTGTTAAAATGTTGCTTACGACTGTTTTTGTTATGTTCTTACACCAAAGAATAAAATTTTGTACCAACTGAATTCTTAGACTTTATTTACTCGCTGCGCTCCGTGGCATCGCATCGCTTGCATCAAGATTCCCACTGGGCAAATTTTTTATGAAAAAAAAAATTGTGTAAGTTACAAGTCCTTCAGGAATAGTACATATAACTCATTAGCAGTGAAATATTTTGCAACCGATTTTTTTGTGATCTGCAAAAAGGTTCACCGGTGAACTAAGGTGTGTCACAAGGTCAAGTTTTTTCCTTCCAATTTCAAGCGTTGGTTGTCTTGTCATGTACACGAATCCTTCTATCGAATCTAGCAGTACCTACGAAAGATATGCAAAATAACAGAATGTGTACAGTATTTGTCGAAATGCAGTACTTGCTTCAGGAACTCATTATCTTGCCAAGACGTTTTTTTTTTGCGTTGACCGCGGACCGGCGCTTGACCTTGTACCGATGAGAGTTATTTACACATTGAGATCTCACTGACCGTAGCGAACGTTGAACCGTCACGATTGGCCCTGAATGTCAACGAAAGTGTCTGTCTATGTTCAGTTTGTTGATTTGATTCAGGTGGTAGGTAGCCAAGGTTCGTGGTCTTCTCTTTCTTCTTCGAATTGATGGTAAATACATCAATATATTTAAAGAAGGTGGCCACGCCGATCGCGGCATCAATTGCGGTTTTTAGATTCGCAGAAGTACAGGGCCCCGAGTCTGCTATTCAATAGTGTCAGAATGGTCTATCAGTGATCTCATAATTGTTGATTTTAACAAGTTTGGTGTTGTCAAAATCAACAATTACCCATGGAATTCTTGCAACGAGCTGGGCCCCGAGTCTGCTATTCAATAGTGTCAGAATGGTCTATCAGTGAGTGTTGATTTTGACAACACCAAACTTGTCAAAATCAACAATTATGAGATCACTGATAGACCATTCTGACACTATTGAATAGCAGACTCGGGGCCCAGGTGTTTTGGTCGGTGTTGTCTCTAATCCTCCATTTCGATAGACTATGCTTGCTTGCAGCGGCCTACTTGCATCCGGAGTCAATTGTGTTTGTAATAATTGTTTCTTCACTTGTTTTTTTTTTTTTATGGTAAACCAATTTGACGTTTGAGAACAAAAATTCAGGGATAGGCGGTAGGTTTTGAAGTTAATCTTAATTTATGTGTACATAACACATTCTTCAACACGATCCTCAAGTATGCGATTGAATGAAAAATCGTGTTTAGGTCGAGAAATTTTTACTTCCTTACTAATATTATAAATTCAAAGTAACTCTGTCTGTCTGTCGCGCTTTCACGCCAAAACTACTGAACCGATTTAAATGAAATTTGGTACACAGGTAGTCTAGAGCCTGAGAAAGGACATAGGCTACTTTTTAATGCGAAAAAGGTTTTGTAAGGGGTTCAAAGAGGGGGATGAAAGATTACTTTTGGTCGCGATAACCGACATCGATCACGATAACCGACACCACGCGGGCGAAGCCGCGGGCATCCCCTAGTTGAATATAAATAGATGTTAAGTAGAAGTTACCTGGAAGGTATTGAGCATCCTGTCGAACTTGGCTTCTGCGGGCGGGTCGTGTCTGGCGGGCGGCCAGTGGCGCGCCTGCGTCTGCTGCGCCAGCCGCACCATCTGCTCGCTGTTGTTCACGATGGTGATCATGTGGTGCGTGAAGTACACCACGCGGGAACGGTCCGCGAAGTGAGCGTTCTAGTTATTAAATATGATTATGTTCATTTATTTTTGTAAATCCTTAATGGGACAAAATATCAGAATCATAGTTTACGGCCCGGCCACATGTCGCCATCTTATGATCGAATAAAAGAGGCTAAGAAGAAATGTTATATTTCCATTAAAACCATAACAGGATCAACTGCAACTTGTGTCCTGCAATCATTAGTTGATCACAGAATCGATCGACTTTGTGTATCTTAGAGAAAGGTTCTTGGCTCAATTGAGGACTTGAGCAGTAGAGTAAAGGAACTGTCATTGTTAATAAAGTGGGGTTGTGATGGAGCACAACAAAAATCATATAAATTTGGTTCTGAAAATAAATCTATTGAGAACCTTTTTAGAATATCCATGTTGCCTATTGAAAGAGCGAAGGGATGGCTTACCGCTGCGCGGGCGCGCGGGGCGAGAGAGGTGAGGGACGGCGCCGCTGCGAGTGCGCCGTCTTGTCTCCCGCGCAACCTCTTCCGCAGTCAGGAAAAGCTATTGAATCGAGAGCACGTCCGTTTCGATTCTCGCGAGTGCAATACTTAACTTTAATTTGATAATCCTGATTGATTATACGCGATATCTATTAATATGACTTTAATTACTGAGTCCCCCCTTTCACTATACAGTTAAGGTTGAATGATGAAGAGAATAATATTATAGTATATCAAATACCAGCCCCTTCTTCAGCGAGAAACTGTCCTTCAATTAGACTAAAATAACAAAACTTATTCATATCGCATTTGTTTTTTAATAGAACTTTATTTTTTACCAGTATTTAAGTATTTTTATTTATTTGAATAGCAATCAATATTATTTTTTTAACTTGTATCTTTATTTAATTCAATTTGGAATTAAATCCCCCTAGATTTCGAGATTTCCACACTGCGTCGTCGGTCGTATCGTTGGCTATTGGCTGGGCACTTATTCACCTTGTTAATATTTTTTGTTGCACACTTATTTCGAACTCACCTTAAATTGTATAACCCCATCTCTGTACATATTCCCGTAGCGTGAAACTTGATCAATACTGAGTAGCAACGCTTTAAACGTTATATCTTTGCTTATAGTTTCAGTAACCTGTAAAAAAACATAAATCAGTCACATAGAAAAAATACATAACTATGGAAAGTTATTCAATAAGGCCGCTTGCGAAACGGTCGCGGTGTCGGTTGACTTGCAGCAAGTTCAAGGTTAAGTTGATAGAACCGTTGTAGCTTTCGTAATAGCTAAGGCAAAAAATACTGCGAAACAGTCCGCCATTTTATTTCCAAAATTGTGCCCTCGCGAGGTCTTCACGATATTATCTATACTAATATTATAAAGCTGAAGAGTTTGTTTGTTTGTTTGATTGTTTGTTTGAACGGGGTAAACTCTGGAACTACTGGTTGGAATTAAAAAAAATTTTTAATGTTGGATAGTCCATTTATCGAGGAAGGCTTTAGGCTATATAACATCACGCTACGATCAAAAGGAGCGGAGCATCAATGAAAAATGTTGCAAAAACGGGAAAAGATATTTCTTTTTGAGAGCTTCCGTTGCGTGCGCTGCGAAAACGGTTTAAGTTACGTTACTATCATGTATGAAGGAATTGTTCCTCTTTAAAAGTTCTAAATAAAAGTCCGCGACAGCATATGTTTATCTTTTAAGATTGACTCACTGTAACCATTTTTCAATAATTAAATGTTGGGTTAAAAATAATGATATTTTGCGAAGCTTATTTAACCCATATGGTATTAATCTATATCTATATAAATGTGTTTGTTAGCACGGAAATTTAATATAGAATATTTGTGCCTTTTACTTTACTCTATACAGTTTAAACAAATATCTTAGAATATATCGCAATGTAAAAATATACGGGCGACAAAATAATTAAGCGCGTGGCAGTCATTCGGTCCGGTGCGGTAGGTACGTGGGGATTCTGGCCACTGGGGGCTCCGGAGAAATTCAAATTCAAAATATTTACTGCACCATAATGTTTACAAATACAAGGTGTTACTGTATATTAAACAGTAAGAGATACCTATAGTAATTGTTACTTTAATATAAATCTTTTATTTTAATAATTATAATCGAAGCCAATCTAAACTAATAGGTATTATAAAGAGGAAAGGTAAGATTTTTTGTTTGTTACGATTTTACTCAATTTAATTATGTTGGATAGTCGATTTATCTAGAAAGGTTATAAGCTATATTATGTGACGCAGACGAAGTTGTGTGGGTCAGCTAGTCAATTAAATAAAGCTATTGATTTAAACAGGTAGATAATAAGAGTGGGCGCAATGGGCGCTAAAAAACAAATGACTGTATGAAATGACGAGTAGAGAAATATGGAAGAAGACATTAGGCCCCGACCCCAAATAAATAGATCTCCATGAACAAGTTTAATGATTACTCACAAACATTAGTAAAGCTCTGGCTCTTGTACTAGGAGTTTATGAATAAAGAGAAATAAATTGGGATAAGGGCAGGAGAATGTTGATGAAGAGGGGGCGCCATTTCGATAAACTTAATGGTGGATGAGTAGGCAGGCCTGACAATTCAAACTCCTTTCAAGACAATTAAACAAAATATATGGAACACTTTTCATGACGATTCAAGACCGCTTGGTTACTACACAGAAAGTTACCAACCAACGAGAGTGACACTAAAAGTTTCTGGGATATCGACCGTTAAATTCTGTTAATTTCTGCACAATACCGCCCACGATCTCATGGGCCAGAACTGTATGACATTTTACTGTATTTTAGGATGACAAGGAAGTTTAACCCAGTTTTTTATTGTTTAAATGAAAAAAATTGTTTGCCTGCAAGTTCTGGTCGATCATCTGGAAGATAATAACGGGTGCGTGCGTGTGGTACGCGTTGGAGTGCGGCTCCACGTCGGGCGCGCGCTGACCCGCCCATTCCGCGCGCTCCGACTCCAGAGTCTTCTCCATCCACTCCATGTAGTTCGATTCCATTTTCTACAAACATTTATTTAACATTTAAATGAGGGAAATTGCTGACGACCGATAACTGGTTCAAAGACGGGAGATATAAATGGGGGGAAACGGGTCTTTTGGTTTATTCATGCCAAACCCCGCTTTGAATTGATCAACGACGATGTGGTGACATCACGTCGGGGTCACCAGTTTAAAGGGTATGAAGAACAGGGTATACAGTTCCTCATCCCCCATAGAAAAGGGAAGATTTTCCGACCAGACGGGTGTTGTGTCTGGTGAGCTAGCTGCCCGACATTTGTAAGTCGGGATTTTCTATATAGGCTAATGTCGTGGATAAAGTTGATAGCGCGATGTAGGATTAGCCAATTAGTTCGCATGTGTTGCGACAGATGTCACTGTCGCCACATGTAGTTGCTTTTGTAATTATCGCTGTTCGAGTTTATAGCTATATTTATTTAGTTACAGCAATTATTTTCATTAATTTCAAAACTCACCTGCAAGTATTCATCCTGTATTTTCTGCATTGTTTCCTTACTGAGCAAAGGTGGCAAAGTCGTTACGTCAATTTTTAACTCTGAACTACCCATCAATTCGTTTCCGGGATAGGTATTTAGAACCCAGGATAAAAGAGTTACATATTCATTGCCTTCTATGCCATTAGTTACTACATCTTGGAGCTGTAATAATGTTTGAGTATAATTATTATTAAACAATATCATTGTTCTTTTTAAGAAACAAGCTAATAATATATACATTGTGGTCTTGAATATTATATATTGTAATAAAGTATTTTTTAATTGAATTTTACAAATATTTAAGCGCAGATATTAACAAAGAATATATAACAAAACTTACACTTGCAGATAAACAAATATGGTACATATTGACATATTTGTTCACAATATCATAGTGGGGTGGGAAGCAGGGAACGCATAATGTTTTGACGACCCTCAAGTCCTCAAGTATGAGTTGTCTGGTGAGCTCTAGATATCGAACAAGCCAAAGTTTATTGTCTTCTCGCTCGTCGACGCGCGTGCCTTCTATACGCTGAGCGACGGCACATTCTAGAACTTCAAAGGCTTTGGCTCGCCAGTTTTTAGGGCGGCCCGGCGGCATAAAACCAGTTTGGCTTTGTTGCTGTAGATTGAAAAAAGATTGTTAAATTAATTAATTAATCAGTCTGAAAACTGATTTATTTTTAAAGTAATTTAAGTATGTAAACCTGTAAAGCCATTTGATCTCTTTTCTCTTCCCTTTCTATAATCCTCAGTGCAGTAACAATAACAGTAGGCTCTTTACGAACAGTATTCAAAGTTCTTGCTAAAATCAGTTTAATCTGTTTTTCAAGCAAATTGGACACCATTTCAACATCTTCGAAATATGCCTTTAGCATAATTTTATCATGAGATGATTGATTTGGCAACCTATGCAGCTCATACAGTAAGTCATCTCTGGAGTTCTCCAAATCATTAAGACACTGAAAGTGGAAACAAATGTGTTGTTAGCAAAGGGATTACATTACATACATAATAAACAGCATGTCTATCGCTCCGAAGGGTTAGACTGAGGAGTATCTACCTAATAGTACACCTGCATTACGCTAGTAATGTTTAAGTGCTACTGAGAAATTCCTGATGGAAAAACCAAATAGCACATTACTCAACCCCAGAATTGAACCAGGAACCACATGCTCAGTAGTCGTGCTTGCGACCACTAGACTACCTAGCCAGTCTGTTTTATTTTTATTTCAGTGGCTAATAACAAAATATAAAAAGGAAGGTCTCAAATAACATGCACTTACTTGGTGGGCATGCAGAAGTTTGCCTTCTCCTATCCATTGTTTAGTTTTGGACACACTTTCAGGTACTGTAAATATGTGTTTCAGACTGTCCATAGCTGTTACATACTGTGAGTGACGCGAGTCTTCCTCTCTGACTGCCTGGAGTGATGCCACCAGGGGTGGCACACTTTTCAATAACTCCTCCAATTCATCCATTCTGAAGTGAGTAATTAAGTTAATTTACCATCCCTTTGCCTTCACAAGTCAAGTTTTTTGGCAGGTTAAGTTTTGTACAGTTTCTAATTATTATGATAATAAAATTAAAAAAAAAGTTATGTTGAACATCATATTTGATGATAAGTTAATCTATACATACAGGGTGGTGCCGACAATACGACAATAAATGAAACCACTGGTAGTTCTAGTTTATAGGAACATTTTAAAACTACCAAATAAATCCTAACACCGTAGTGGTGCCGACGATACGACAATAAACTACTTATATGTCTTTGCCAAATTCGTTTGTTACATTTTATTTCCACACGTTAATCAATGCAAATTATTTCTAAGGTTAGTAAACCAATATTTGTTTGTAAATTGTAATGTATTTCGTTTACAGTTTTATGCTACTTAGTTTTATTGTTTTTTTTTTATTTTGGTGTTAAGATTTATTTGATAGTTTAATAATGTTCCTATGAACTAGAACTACCAGTGGTTTAATTTATTGTCGTATTGTCGGCACCACCCTGTATAATAAATCTGTAGAAAAAAAAATGTTGTACATCGAATATTTATTTAAAAAAGGAATTTGTCGGGGTGTTAAAGTATAACCAAGAGAACTCATTTCCAGCATTTTTAGAATTTTTGTCTGTTTGTCTGTTTCGACGACTAAGCATCACGTAAAAGTTACGAAACAAATGTAGGTAACTTTTATACATAAATATTGTGTAATTTGGGTATTACTTAGTCTTTGTTTCATCGTAATCGGTGATCTCTATCAAAAGATTAGGAATTTATAGTTTTTCAAGGAGAACTTATCATTATGGTCTGTTATTATGGAAGAATGAGACATGCAGCGACATCTATTAAACAAATATGGTACTTATTATAAATGACGCTGCTTTCAAAATCTACATAGTCTAAACCCTATAGTGTGTTTGATTGCTTTCCATGCATTAAATTTTACCAGTTTATCTTCGTCTTCAATAGATGGCGTTGTTCATTTGATGCCATTTTCTGAACCGCGGTGTTAATTAAAAATAATTATGTTCCGTGAATAGTCATCAAATAAAAATTTACCAATGGTTCAATTACCAAGGGTTCCGTAGTCAACAAGGAACCTTTATAGTTTCGCCATGTCTGTCTGTCTGTCTGCCCATCCGTCCGCACTATTGCTCAAGGACTCTTAGTTCTAGAAATCAGTAATTTGGCATATACAGATGAGTTACGCCGACAACAAAGTGGTAAAACAAAATCTCGAAAAATATTTTTTTAGGTTATCTCCAGTAGGTACACATAAAAGAGGGGATGATTATTTTTTTCTTGCGAAGCCCATAGTGTGGGGTAGGTGGGCAAAAAAAAAGGTGAATTATATTATATGATCAATCTTTTTCGATTAAGGGATTTGTTTGTGAAATATTAAGCTATAAAGTGCATTTGTTAGGCTCAAGTCTGGCAACCTAAACCATAAGAGTTGTGTTTGCGCGTGTGAAAAAAATCATGGTATGGTGGTGGTATATATAACGAAATTTTATGGAAAACTATCACAGCTAAGCAGGCTGCTCAAGTTTACGAGTAATAGTCGACCAACTTATGAAATATACCTGTATAAAATATTTTCCTATACATAATGTATAGGAAAATATTTTCCTATACATAATGTATAGGAAAATATTTTATGATTTTAATTTAATATTTTATGTTTGTTTTATTTTTATAATAAAAATCATAGTTCGGAGGCAGGGTGGTTAATCAGTTTTGTAAGGTCTCATATTTTGATGGGCAACTACGGAACCCTACATTGTGTGTGGTCCGACATGCACTTGGCCGGTTTTTAAAACTAAATTCAAATGAGATATTTTTTTTTTGTTCCATGTGGGAATCGAACCTGGGACACGCAGTGCTACTGTTAATCGTCCAGCCCCTGCGGTTGCTAGGCTGTGCTTTGCATTACCCTCTTCTTATTTTCTACAGCATCAGTAAGTTAACGCAGGGCAATGATTTAATGTACTTTTATCTAAGCGACGCATTTTAGTTTTCGACAACCACGCGAACGAAGTCGCGGGCACAGCTAGTTACATAATAATTTTTGATTAAAGAATGTATAATTTCAATTGGTAGCCGATTCTGATACAACACATTCTTTTTTATATTATTGTTAGATCGGTCAATACAATCTCAGGCTAGTATGATCAAGTTCCACAGGAGATAGTAAAATAATAGCAGGTGACATTCTGTTGTGCCCTCCCCATGGGATAAATGTGTGAGTTTCATATAGTAATATTTACTTCAGGCTAACTTGTTGCACATCCTCCAAACACTCTTGCAACTGTTTCAAGCCAACACTCACTCCATCTAGTTTACCCTGCACGGCTGATTTCAGTTGAGCCTCAATAGATGCTTTCTTGTGAGTGATTCTTTTTTTATAATGTTCCACCTGGAATTGAAACCACAAATAAATACTATATAATAATAAAATGTGCCAAATAATTACTATTTCTAATAATGTGCCAATTAAGCTTCATCATTATCCTCAACTTCGGCGGTCTAGCACACGGCGTACTTTAAACGCGCCGAACACGCGCGTTACGCGCGTTTCGGGAACGCGCGTTACTCGTGTTTCGGGAACGCGCGTCGTCGGCGCCGTAGACGCAAATTTTCGTGTTTTTATTGAATCAAACGCACGTAAAATACGATTTGAAACTCGTTTGAAGCACATACAAAGGGTCGGTTTGGGATCGCTGTATTTGCGCGTATACGCGCCGACGACGTGCGTATCACGATCACTCCGTGTACTTAGGTTACGAGGTTGCACTGCGGAAGCAGTAGATAGTTCTGGCATCAATGAAGTTAGGATATATATGGACGGGTCCAAGACCTTAGAAGCCGGTGTCTTCTCGAATGATCTCAACATTTCAATATCAAATACCCTAGATAATTAAACACAATCCTCCAAGCCGAATGTGTCGGTATCACTAGAGCGGCGCAAGCAGTTGCAGCCAGAGACGTCAGAGCTAGGGGCCAAAAAATCACAATAATTCAGAAACCAAAATAAACAGTATTATTATGTCAAATTTGAATGGTTGACACCATACATAATATCCTGTAAAATCCCAAGTAGATTGGACACAGTCCTCAAAATATCCACCGATAAGTTTGTGGGATTGCTGATAAAGTAACCAATACAGTTCAGGTAACAGAGCTTTACTTTAAGTCTAGATACACATTGAAATAAGTGGCTTACGCACATTTTTGAAGTCGTTTGGAATATTTATGACACAGAATCTAATTTTCTGTAAACTTTGAATAAGTTTTTTTTCCTATTTGTTATAGCAACGCCCACAAAATATACATATTTCAAGAAATACTTACATACAGTTATGGGTTATTAGTCAAAGCATATTGAAATACCTTTACACGTATGAAAGGGAGTGACTTAATGTTAACAGCAAGAACATGAAAACTACTTACTTTTTCAAGTTGTCCTGGCCTCTGCATCATATTCATTACCATCTTTTCGGCTGCAGCTTTCGCTTCATCTTCTATTTCATCCATGGTACTCATTTTCGTTTCGCAAGTAGTTCACGGATTTATCAGGATTTAAGCGAACGTTTATTGAAAAGTTCTGTGTTTTACTAGATTGGAGAAAGATGATGATGTTGAGGAAAATTAGGTAGCAAAACAAAATAAACTAGGCATAGACAGCTGACAGGCACTGGCAAAACTTTGACACTTTGGCACTGACAGACACTGATGACAGCTTTGACAGTCGCGACTCAAAGCAGAACTGCAGAACGTTCTGAAAAAAATGTAGAAAGGTCACACACCTAAAAATCGACTCGGTTGGCATTGCCCAAAAAACGCACGAGCAGTTCTGTATAATACCTACTCCATTATCTAGGGGCACGGCCGTACCATCCTTTTCTCGAAACAGTTCAGGCCATTTTCGACCTCCTATAACTTCGTTGTGAATAAAACTAGAAGCCTGAATTTTCAGTTAGGCATCGTATAAACACGGTATAATTCAAATTTAATTCAATTTGGATCAGTAGTTTAAGAATAATTATAACTAATCAAAGTTTTGTCTATGTGGACTGACCTATCATCAAAACTACAAGGCACTTCTAGCAGATATAGAAGCTTAAAAGAATACAATTAGTGTTTAGTCTTGGAAATAACCCGAATTTTGAATCTCACAGTTATTGCAAAATTCCGCTTCGAATCCATTGAGTAATACCGCAATGTTCGAATCTAAAGAAAAAGCATTTTCTGTAGCTTTTTTAATGTTGGCTGGCCTGCTGGCCACTGCTGGCCTGTCACGTCGTGTCACATCATCATTGTGTCAAAAGGGCTGTCAGTGACTTAATTAATGTAGCCTCTGCTGTCAATAGTCAGTGTTACCAACTTAGTGGATTTTCCACTAAAACTGGTGGTTTCGACCTTCCTTTTAGTGGCCAAATATTGCTTTTAGTGGCTGGTGGTTTTTTCTAGTGGTTTAGTAGAATTTACTTTCAATTACTAAAATGCTATCCTTCAACCACTAAGCCACTAAAACGTTACGAAATACATATGTTATTTTTACTTCATTTAATTATCAGAAGTTTTTACTTTTTGATCATTCTTATAAGTAAAGTTATACTTGTTATTGTCACGCATCATATTTTAATCAAGTCACAAAGGCACAACTTGTCACTGATATGCAAATTGCAAAAACACATGAAAATTTGAATTTCGCGGGCTACTACGGAGGAATAACCATAGCTTGTTGATTTATTAATAATGTTGATTTACTGATTTTAAATATTTTATTTCGTAGTAATAATAAATAACATTTTAAGTAATTTTTCTACTTACTGTTTTCTTTCCAAAAAACCTTTCCGAAATTTTAGCGATTTTTACAATTTTTTGGAGTACAGCCGATTTTTGTTAGTGGTTTTCTGGTGGTTTTAGAAGTTGAATCTGGTGGAGAGCTTGTTTATCTGTTGGCAATACTGTCAATAGTGTCAATTCAATGTTATTGAACAAGAATTCGTACTATTTTAGTGTTTATCTATTTGCCGATGATTCTTTCTGTTAACCTGCAACATGTGGGAAATACTTATATTACTAATATTGTCGGCGGTAGCTTACTTCGTTACAGATGAATTAATACCCAACCTAACAGATTTGTTTGTTAAAGCCGGTCTATTTGGAATAGATCTATGTAAAACTAATAAGAAAAAAATGTGAGTTAATAAAACATATTTGAATGATTTTCTGCATATTCTTAAATGGTTTTCTTTGCGAGTTGTGAGAAGTTGTCAGCATTACTGATGCTCCATCATTGAGGGGACACCAATGCGTTTACGCTCTGCGGCGTTCAAAAGGTTAAATCTCTATAACATTATTTTCAGCCCAGAAGCAATAGGTGTTGTATCTGGATGCGTCTTCCTTATAACAAGCTTTATATTTATACCAATTGTTTTTGGTAATGGCTTGATGGATACACAGCAATTCCCTCACAATGAGGTAAGATAATTTTATTTTTCAATATATAAAGGCTAACTAACTAAATGGTTAATTAATAAAGCCTAATATGAAATTATGTATTATGTGGTTTTTGTTTAGTTTGCAGAACTATTGGCAGGATTGTTATCCATCTGTTGTATGCTCCTTCTTGGCTTTGCTGATGATGTGTTGGACTTGAGATGGAGATATAAACTGTTACTGCCCACAGTGGCTTCATTACCTCTGCTTGTGGTTTACTATGTGAACTTCAACTCCACTACTTTTGTAGTTCCTATTCCTTTGAGGCAGTGGTTGGGAGTTTCCATCAACATTGGTATGTGTTGTTTATTAGAGATTTGGCAAAATATTGTCTAGCCATTATAAAAACTTCTGTCATTCTGTTCTAGGGGTACTGTACTACATCTACATGGGAATGTTAGCTGTATTCTGTACAAATGCTATTAACATATTGGCTGGTATCAATGGACTTGAAGTTGGACAATCTGTCATCATAGCCTTTTCTATAGTTATTTTTGACATCATTGAATTGAGAGGAGACCAGTATAAAGCCCACACATTCTCTTTACATATTATGATACCTTATCTCGCTACTACACTGGCTTTGTTGAAACACAATTGGTAAGCTATTGCAGCATTGATACATCTTTATTTCCTTTTATCATCATATTCAGCCTACTGTTCATGCTGACATGGCCTTACATTATTAATATGCCACTTCAGGATAAGAGTATTCTATGTTTAAATTCGATATGCATATTATTATAATATTATAAACCTGAAGGGCAATTTCAACAATGAAATTAGAAAAGACCTCTGCTTGACACTGGAGAGTGTCACTTTATATTATAAGTAAATAAGTGTTATTATTACTAATACTAAAATGTTTCTTTTCTATTTTTCAGGTTTCCTTCAAAGGTCTTCGTCGGGGACACATTTTGTTATGTTTCTGGAATGACATTTGCAGTGGTAGCTATATTGAGTCATTTCAGTAAAACAGTTTTACTATTTTTCTTGCCACAAATCATCAACTTTTTGTATTCAGTGCCTCAACTATTCCATATAATTCCATGTCCAAGACATCGCTTACCTAAGTACAGTGAAGAGACAGATTTACTTCATGCAAGCAGAACAATAATAGCAAAAAAAGACATGACTGCCTTAAGCAAACTAATAATTCACGTGTTAACTGTCTTACATTTAATTGATAAGAGTGAAGATAAGGAAAGTATAACTATAAATAATATGACATTAATTAATTTATTTTTAATTAAGTTAGGGCCAATACCTGAAGTTCAACTGACCACAAAACTTATGGGCTTTCAAATTATTTGCACTTGTATAGCTTTTGTAATAAGATATCCTTTAGCATCATACTTCTATGATAGTTAAAATTAGTGACAAAATAGTAAGGTAAGGTATATTATTTTGTAAAGTTATTTATGTGACCATATCAGCTTTTTTAAAGTTTTACTAATTTAGAAGGTTAGCCAAAGATGAAAATGTGATAAAAAAAACTCAATTGGCACAAACAAGGTGTAATTTAAATGTTGGGCAAAGTAATGTTGTTTTTCCATTAAGAATTCCTCAGTTGCATGCCAGTATCTGAGTGAGTGCGCAGATAATGGCAATAGTGGGCCTATTGCCATTATCCTGGCACTAATTATCCTATCACATGGTGGTGAAATGTCAGAGATCC
Organism: Diarsia brunnea; assembly: GCA_949774965.1. Lineage (NCBI taxonomy): Eukaryota > Metazoa > Arthropoda > Insecta > Lepidoptera > Noctuidae > Diarsia > Diarsia brunnea. The sequence goes on along the minus strand of OX458999.1, from coordinate 13,384,659 downwards.
TATTATATTTCTGCCTCTGCCCTACCCTTTGGGGAAAATGGGTGTGATGTTATTATAAATAACACTGTTATTCAAATATTGCTTGTTTCTATTATTGGTCCATAAATTATAGTAATAATTCCATTGAAACTGTAATTATTGTTAATATTTTTTATGATGTTACATACAATAAAAAAGTATTTATAAAACAAGTTCTTTATTTCCGATAAAATCAACATAAATTACTATAAATAGGTAGGAAACTAGGAAGTACATTTCATCACAAAAACAATTTACTACATTTAAAACTTTTATCCTGTTTAAATTGTTTACTTGTGATTTGTGACAAGCTGCTAATGCAGAATGTAATCAAATAAAAATGACAATCGGTTAATAGATCTAAAGATAGTAGAACATGATACTCAATTGATATTTCTTGAATGTACCTACAGTTATATAGTCAGCACTAAAAGTGGATGTTTGTTGTACAGTCACAAGCACTAATATGTATACAAATAGGAAAATTCGAGTGATTTTCATAATTTCATCAGTCCCAAAAATATAGTATGCAACTAGGTACATAAAATTACAATCGAGAGATAACAAGAGAAAATCATTTTAAAAAGTTGCTGTACACAACATGTTGTATTTGTGACTGTACAGATAGGGAATATTATCACATGTCCGCGCTCCAATATTCTCTTTGACATCTCTTAACCTGAGCTGTGGCACTAAAGTTAGGTAACAGAGGTGTTCCATTCTGAACTGCTGTAGCTAGCCTTTGCTCACAAACCTAAAAGAACCAGTTGAAATAATTGCATAGGTACTTCTTATGATATCCATGACGTGTTGTAGGTTGGAGATTCGCCGTCAATGAGTAACAAATAGCTACGTACCGGGTAAAACGGGGTGCATCGAGACAAAACTTGAAAGGGATTTTAACGCTGAATTCAGATGATATGTTACCAATTACAAGTACCCTTTTTTATTGACTTTATTATTTAGATACCTTTTTGGCAACATACCATATTAATTTAAAATCAAAGTTTTGCCTTGAATCACCCCATGTTACGATATGAATAGCAACATAATAAGCAGCAATGTAATTATTTAATAAATTGCCACGAAAGATAAAATTTATTTATATTAATTTAATTTATTTGATATGGTGTTTTCAGTATTTTCTGTGAGTTGTTTTAGTCATAATTTTATAATTGTGTGTAAATTAACAATAATCATTAAAAAACTCATTAATTAAGTTGATAACAGACTTTTTTGCTGACTAAAGTTTACTTTATGGTTGAATGTCATTTAGCAGCACGGAGTCGCATTTTTCCATGTTCCTATTCGTTTCCAGCAAATGACGGTTCCGAGCTGCCGACGCGTAGTATTATTTGTTATACTCTGGTTTTATGTGACAGAAAAGGACAGGAGCATGGAAAAGTGCGATTCCGTTCTGCTAGATGAGACGCAACTTAGACTTGTTCACTCTTTTTAGAAATATCGATGATTTATAATTATGACTAGTTTCTTTCAAAATAATTGTTTGGGTACCTACCTACCTAACAATTTATCTATTCATTACAAATTTTTCAGGAGCATCTAAAAACCTTTGGAGTAGGTAAACCATTCTCTGGGGTCTATATGGGGGATAGGTATAGCGATGGAGCTACGATTCATTTATCTCTTCATATATAATATATATATATATGACGAGATATATAAAGTAGGTACCTAGGTAGGTAGGTACGTCTGTTTTGTCACAGCTTACGTTGAATAAATTTTGTTTATTAGGTGATAGCAGATGAAAAAGGTATCAGTACCTACAGAACTTGGAATTCGTCTAAGATTGTTCTAGGTTTGAGTAGAATACCTACTTACCTATAACAGTATGTACCTACCGACAAAGCCGGGTGAAAAGTGGTGGGGAGTAAGGACGTCCCTGTGTTAGATTATGAGCGTAGGTAAAGTAATGTGAAAACGTGTAGTGTTATATACTTTAGGTAGTGGGATGGGGTATGTAAATGTTTGAATCATTTTGTTATTCTCGTGTTGAATACTTGGGATGGGATGTCCTGTTTTCTCATTATAGAGGAGAAATATAAGTAAATACATAATTGTATCATTTAAACTTAGAAACAGTTTATTTACATAAATAATACATAATTATACATCAGTTTAATTAATCGATATTATACTAGGTATTACAATGAAATTCATCTCTGACCTTTACAAGTTGGTTGCATACCCAAGTGAAGTCATTGTATTGTATACTTACCACATTTAGAAATACACCGTGAAATTTAAATAGTTGTTTTCCCGTGGCCGAACAACTTGCCATAAGTAGTACTTTTGAAGGATGGAGTAAAAGTAAAAAAAATAGGATGTTTTTGTTTTAAAATAATTAAAAAAATATTTATCAACTCGAAAAGGTGAGAATCAATAGTAACACTAAACGTAACTTGTAGGTAGGACTTGAATCGCACGTAAAAGTATGAAGAGGAAATTGGAATAACTTGTAGGGTTAAAGCTTATTATTATCAAGAATACGATATCAGCCGATTGAAAACCACGCGGGTCAACGGCCGCGCGGCCGCTAGGCACCCGGCTTGCGCCTAGCGTAGGTATTGGAAGGTGCCTACTATTGGTTCGTGGTAGCTTTCGAGTTTTGTTTTTCACAATGGTTAATCTGCCATTTTTGGTTTCTAATATTTTATTTGTTTATAAAACGATTGTATTACCAAGACAAAACCATTTTGCTGCGGGAAAACAACGATTTAGATTTCACGGTGTATATAGATAGTGTTTAAAAAGAATAAGTATTTATTTATAAAAATGGCTACAGAATATTTTCTCTATACCTTATATGCATAACTTAGTTTAACCAAATATCATACAATATATTGTCCTCTGCATCATTTTCGTTTATCACTCGTAGTGTTTTCAAGGTTTGCAAGTAAAAAGTCAATTCGGAGGTGACTACACCATGCTGAGGACTTCCATTTGCTACTATGTTCATCTTTACTAATTGTTCTCTGAGTTTATCTTTGAAGTTATCATGTACTCTTTTATAAACAGTCCTTATTTGTTCATTAGGAAATATATCAATAAGTGCTTCATGTAATTTAACTAGGTGTTTAGATATATTTCGGAATGTTTGAGATGGAACAGGGGGTTTAGCATCCCACCCTGTCAGTTGAGATGCAAGCATATTACTTACTATGAGACAAATCTTATTCTCTATTTCCTGCTTATGGCTTACTATATCACTTTCTATATTACTAAAACCATTAAGTGATAATTCTTTAGAATGCTGTCTTTCTAGTAATCCTCTTATCTTAGGTAGAAACCACATGACCACTTGTAGAGATCTAGACACTAAAGCAAGGTTTGATGTAGAGATAGTTTTTAAGCCAGCACTCTGTATTGCTCCAGCACCTAAAACCAATTGGCAGCATCGAGAATTGAACAAGCGAATCAATTCCAACATACAGTGCACCAAGTACTGCACGATGACAGGAGACTGTTTTGTTGCATCACAATATTCCAGCAAGATCTTGATTAAAAGCTGCACTGTGGCAACAACAGCATAACTCTCCTTATTTATTAATAAATATTTTCCATCGGGCTTCCCACTGTCATATTGAAGGGCATTTGGTATTTCACCTGATTCATGTATTTTATTTATTGCACTTTGTAATTCACAAGGGACGTCTGCAGCTTTCCAGCGCTCTGTATTAAGAGCAGATGTTAGTTGAGTTCTTCTTTCAGCATGTAAACATTGTATATACTTCATAGCATAGCTCCGAAGAGCTAGCTTCATCGCGTTGCTGCAATGTCCAGTAATATTTTCACATTCATCACAAAAGTTTTCAATGAGTTTGGATAGTATTGATAATTGGGACATGTCAGAAAAAACATAATCTTTGTCAGTTTTAGTTACTATGAGATTAGCACATCGTTCATTACAATAGTCAGAAAGGGACACAATCATCTTTTTTAACTTCTCTTCAACAAAAAGTAGTTCCTCGGGTGACCAAACATCTTCACTATCATTTCCAGTAACATCATCCATTTGAGTAATTTCCAGAATCAAGTTATTTAGAGACAAGATTCTTTTAAATAAATTAATTAAGTTTGGGCTAACTTTTTGCAAAAATGTTATACCTTCATTACACAAAAGCCATGTATTGTCAGCAGTAGATCCTCTCAAAACAATTTCTGTGTTTCCATCTCTTTCTGAAATAATTTCTATCACAGATTGTTTGATATTAGCCTGAATGGATGTCATGGCTTCTACTTTGAATGTATCAATAAAATCAAATTCCTTTAGGCGAAGAATTCCAGACACTATAGATACAATTTTCTCCCTCTCTGGTATTTCTGTGTCATCTTTTGGAGGTCTGTTTAAGTCTGTGACAATGAATCTTAAAAATTCGTTACTCAGCATTTTGTGTATTAATCTCTTCATTTCAGTTAGTTGTGGAGATAAATGCCGAAAGGCTTGTATACCAGACAGGCGTGTAGATAAAACTTTTTGGGTAGAACTGATCAAGTCCAAGGCAGCTACATAGTCTGAAGTACTCAAAAGAAGCTGTATCATTGGTTGTGTCTGTTGTACTGTGCCCATTAACTTTAAAAGATCGTGGACATTATTCAGATTGTGATTAATTTTTGTTAAACTTGCTAATTTCAATGGACATTCAGTTAAATTTTGCTTTACATGAGTTATATTTTGTCTGGTTTCTCTAACTGTTTTTACTGCTCTAGCCATTTGTTCCATTATTGTGTCATGAGATAGCATTGCATGGAAAAAAGCATCTGATTTTTGAGCTACTTGTTTAGAGATTTTCATCTCAATAACATCTAGGTAGGTACTTAGTGTTTCTTGGAGAGCTCTTATAGTAATGCTGGGATCTTCAGAAAGACTAAGACTAGGAAAAACTTGACTAAATACATCTGGATCATTTAATGGTAGTGATTGCTCATAGAATATGGTTGGTACTTCACATACATTTTCTACTACAGGTGTTTTATTTTTGACTGGAACACTTTCTTTTAGTCTGCAATGACGTCGATATTTCTTAGCAACTCTTTTGCAATATGACTCAAAATGTGCCAATGTGATTTCAGGTAAATATGGACTAGGGTATATATCAACTTTATCAATAAAACTGTCTCCCCATGTCTTAGTGAAAAAATTGCTCTGTTTACCTCTGTTAGGATCGTTTAATACTGCTGGAAGATTTTGAGAGGAAGAATAGAAGGTCCAGTCATCATTTGAGTCTTTTGTATATAAGTGGTACTCTCTTACGTGATACTTAAAGCCTGCTTTCCGCAAATCACCAAACTGCAAGGATGAACACATTCCATTTTGCCCATACTGACAGAGTATGATGGAGCCCTCTCTAATACTGTGCTTCTCTTGGACATGCCTGCAAGAAAACATTTTATTGAAGCAACGATCTTATCCTAGGGTTAATTGCTTACAGTTAACCAATAAATACAAATAATATGTGTATAACCTTTCGAATTCCGTGGCAGAAGTGAAAAGTAGTCTCGGACAGTGAACACAATTTTGCCATGTTGGCTTTTTACAAGATGTAGAGTTGTCCTCCATACCATGTTTGTCTTATAGAACGGGAATAGATAATTATATGTTCAAGGTAATTAACATAGATATATAAAATTTCGTAAATCCACCCAAGAAACTCATGACATGGTAAATAAAAGTTGACAGACATGACACGATTTGACAATTGACGTTTTTGACATAACGATGACAGGAAGGCCGTCATCGTGAAACTGGGGCCGCGGGGTTACCATTCCACAGACGAAAAAGCTATTCCTCTTGGCCATTCCAATATAACGAGACGACAAAATCATGGTATTATAATGTAGTATATTGAGGAGTCGTCATAATTCCCTATTATGTACAACATTGTTATGTACAACATGTTGTACTAGACTTTCTAAGTTAATTTTCAATCATACCTTACTAAAACTTGATTTTGTATTGCCCAATAGGTAATAATTTAGGTATTGTGTGTCATTTTAACGTCATCGGCAAAGTAGGTGTATGTATAATGAATTCACCTTGGGATGAGCCGTAAAGTCCATTTCACGAAAGAAGTCCCGCAGACGCAGCGCTGTATGTCGCGCGACATAATGTTGTTTCACAACTTTTGGCATCGTAAATAAACCTTATAACGCATTAATCCAATAATAAACTCACAAAATATCTAACACAACAAACGCACCTTGATAACATCGACAAACGACAACATGGCCGATCTGTTAAATTTAGTTCCACAATTGTCCGCGGGACTTATTTCGTGAAATGGACTTTAAATATAATCCCTGCCGGCTGTGTTCATCTGCCTTCAAAGCAAGAGTGAAAAAATGTGGGTGTAATATTAGGTACACCCGTGCCTAACCCTTCGAAAATTACAGCCGTGATGCTATGTTATACTCGGTTAAATTAAATTAGCTAGCGATACTCCGCATAATTATGTGATGGGTAAGTAATACGATCAACCTGCCAAGTCTGACAACTGATCAGCAACCAGTCTTACCAAAGATAAGACTAGTAAGACTGGTGGTCAGAACTTGACAGGTTGATCGTATTACCCAGTACTGGGTTGTGGAGTTCAGATAGGCAGTTGCTTAAGAAATATCTTCAGATTAATTTTTTGTTTGTTTTCTTTTGTATAGATATCGATACCCATCACATATGTGGAGTATCGCTAGCTAATTTAATTTGGGAAATAATAAGTCGAGCCACAGATTTTTTTCTTGGCCACGTGATCAAACTTCTAACTTTACAACTAAACCACGGGAAAATGATATAGCCTCTAATAAACTAATTGGTCTTTTTTACAATGCCATCTAATTATCTTACAGAAAGCGTCAAATAAAGATCATCAATTATCGTAACTTGTCCTTCTTATTTATACATAGCCACCTAATTTACTAACTCAGCCACGGAATTTATATCTCATCACCATTTAACGTTTTATAGCTTCAACATGAGGTCCTCAAAAAAAACCGACTTCAAAACTACAAAAAAGTGAAAAACACAAAAACGAAAAACACAAAAGAAAGAAAAATAAACTTCACAAGAAAAAGCAGCTTCTGAAATCGGTGACATTTTGTCTGTTTGATTTCGTTTTTTTTGCCACCGACTTCAGAAGCTGAAGATTTTTTTTTATTTTACAATTTTTAGTTGTAATATCCTATACAAATGTTTACTACTTATACATTTAACATTCAACCAAGAACCTTAACCCTTAACCTTCAAGATTCCCTTATTATTGCTTTCAACTCCTAACCGTTTAGGAGTAGTACCTTCCATAATCAGCTCACCTAGATAACCTGAAAGAATACAACCATAATATACGTCCCCATAATATTTTACTAAAGAATTATGCTCCAACTCCTAACCGTTGAGGAGTTATACCTTCCATCATCAACTCATCAACATGAAGTGATGACTGCTAGATGCAAATACTTAAAAAACTTTAGAAAAAGCACGAAACACGTGTTTTATGCCTATACAATTTGAGGGTTGCCCTCGATTTCTCTGGGATGTCATCATCAGATCCTTATTTTTTTTTATCATGGTACCACCCTTGGGATATCTCATTTTCAACAAAAAAAAGAATTTTTTATATCGGTTCAGGCGCCTCCGAGTAATCGGTGAATATACATAAAAAAAGATTGAGAACCTCCTTTTTTAAAGTCGGTTAATGAGTTTTACCTTCTATCATCAGGGCAACCTAATCCCCTGAAAGAATACAACTATCACTTTATAAGTACGCATAGTTCTGAAAGAATTTTCTATCAACTCCTAACCGTTGAGGAGTTGTACCTTCCATCATCATCAGTAAATCCACATGATATTGTGATGACCACACGCAAATACTTGAACAGGTTTAGAAAATAATATGGAAAACGTCATAAGTTCCTATAAAGTTTGAGGGTTGCCCTCGATTTCCCTAGGATTCCATCATCAGATCCTGATTTGGTGACAATGGGACCACCTCGGGAGTATACCTATTCGAACACAAAAAAAAATTGAAAATCGGTTCATTCATGACGGAGATATGCGATAACAAACATACAAAAAAAAAAACAAAACATACAGACGAATTGATAACCTCCTCCTTTTCGGAAGTCGGTTAAAAAATACAATTCAAGCAAACACAGACAATATCATTTATTATAAGTATTATAACTTAGCATGTAAAATAATACATCATATTCTTATAATGTAAAAATAGCAACTGCAAGACTTGGTGCGAGTAAGCGAAATGACAGCAACCGGCCATTTGCACCCACAGAACAGATAAATTATCTGTTCTGTGTTTGCACCAATAAGAGCGCCATTCGATTTATGTACTGACGAGTTAGTCACGTGTATTTATTTTTATCGTTCGCGCGTTCTTATTGCAATAGGTCTTATTAGATTAACTAAAAAAGTGGTCATATAGGATTAACTAAAAAAATCCAATTAGTCCGTCAGATAGATTTCCAGAAAATATTGGATGCGTATTTTTTTCACGTTAACAAACAATGAAGACGATAAGTACAGTGCTTTGAAAACTCGTGTGACGTCATATTCTAAGACATTAGTATGACATTTTTTACCGGTGAGTGACGTCACAACCCCCCACTCTAAACTTTGACGCATTTTATCTTCGTCAATTTCTATTGATTTGATAAAATAAAAAATACATACCTATCCAATATTTTTCGATAGGGTAATCTAACAGACGGACTAATTAGAATCATATTTTTTTTTTTTTTGTCAGAAAACACCCTATGTTTCGGGTGAAAATACCTAAAATTGTTATACGCAAGGTCAAAATTTCAACTTTTAATACACTTTAGATTATTGTATTTACGTTAAAAATAATTATAAAATCGTTTCTCCGTAAAGGTTCACGCCATACTAGCCTATTTTGTATTTATTGTGGATCTGCAAAATGCGCCCCGTCTCCGTCTCGAAATGATTATAGGAGCCCGGGTAGGATTTTCATAATTATCTTCTATCTTCTTCTCCTTTATGTTAGATAACAATAACATACAGGGTGGATGGGACAGCGACGCGCTACGGTTTATTTATTTATTGTTCACAAAATCCACAGCTCTTTAAAATTTTATCTTATAAATATAAACTTATCCTACAGCCAATTAAGGATTTACAATTTAATAGCTATACATTTACATTGCTAAGAGTACAGCGTGATGAGTGATCATGAGTGTGTGAGTATAGTGTGCCTGAGGAGTGTAAATAGGTGTGTGAGTATGTTATAGTGGTGTGGTGAGTGTATGTGTACCATCTGTTCAATTATATTTATTTTGTTGAGATGTACTTGTCACTTCATCACAAACTGAGGTTATCAATTCTTTCCTGAATGTACCTTTTTTAGTGTTAAACATATCAAGATGAGAGAACCTTTTGTTAAAATTACTGTGTAAGCATGCTAATCCTACCAATAACTGAGTTTTGAGCGTAGTTAGTACCACTGTGTGGTACTTCAAACAACTGCGTGTGCCTAGTCCGTCGGGACGGGGCTCTTAATCTTATTAAATAACTAAGTTATTTAAATCAGTACTGGTTCGTGGTCGGTTCCCACGAATTAAGTACATTCAACATTCTGAGCCCTCCAACATCGAACATTTTCGTAAATTAAAAAAAAACAGCTTTTCCATTAATTATTTTAACGGTGTACGGATTGCACTTTTGTAGAACATTTTGTTTTAATATCCCGAAAAATAAGTATGGAAGAAGAAGACATGTTGCGCCGACCCCAAATAAATTAGGATAAGGGCAGAAGAATGATGATGATCCTGAAAAATGTCAATGGACATTGGGGCCCACACTGATGTGGGGGGGCCACCGCATAGAAAATTTCCATCAGAATGATGCAGGTACTGAAAACGTGGTAACCGTTTCTGCGTCCCTTCCATCTCGTATAGCAAATTAAATAAGCATAATATAATTATTATTCTATTGCTATGCTATTAGCATTAATTAAAAAAAAAATTAAGGCGACATAATGAAATTCCTAATAAAAGTGCATTGATGGATTTTAAATAAATGCGCAGCTCAGTGCAGAGAGTGCGTTAATTTTTAGCTAGGCATTTATTTGGCTGTCGCCTACTAATGGTAAGTCTTGTATTTGATTGCCCGGAAGAAGCTAGGGCTGGAAACAACAAACTTGCTAGTAATTACTAAATATTTGCATATTTATTACCTAATTACCAGCAAGTGTGTTGTTTCTTCATTAATAAGCATGTATCTCGGTGTCTTCAAGCTTAAGATAGGTCGGTCTAAATCCTATGCTCGTTTTTACGAAAAAAAACTTTTCAACGATCATCTCAGCGCCAAAAGAAATTGAATAAGATACTAAAAGCGTTATTTATTCAGGTATTTATGATGGCTAAAAGACGATCGACCGTACTTAATGTATGGGTTATAGGTGTACAGAAACAAACATATACGATAATATTGTTCGATATGTTTAATCGCACTTAAGTTAGTTATGTAGAAAATGTTGCAAGTTACATTTTAATAAGTACATACATAGGTGTTAAGTAGCTATAGTAGGTATCTACATTACACTTTATTTCAATAATTACTTTAAATTATATCCCTACAAGACAATTAACAAACATAAGTGTATTTAGAAGTGTTCTGGTCAAATTATTCCTTTTGACAATGATAGCAGGCACATGTAACCGCTGACTTAAATATCAAATTTCTTTCTCCATCCAAACACAGCACTTTAACGGGTACCTAAAACATAAGAGTGAATTTAAGCTGTCTGTTAGGTGTAATAATTATGAATGTTATGGTACGTATTCAAGAGGAAGATCAATAGCACGAGACATTTTACGAAATCAATTGAGGTGATGGTTCTAATTTTACTGAGGTTTCAATATAATGTGTCGTATAAACCACAGAATAAAGAAATGACACAAATCAAGCAAAAGGCGACACACCTAGCTGCTTCTTAAAATCTTAAATATCTAATTAGAAACACAATCCCTGCACGAGGTTCGCGTTTCCACCAAACGGAAGGCGAGTAAAGAGGTGCGGAGACGTGAAAGATTCGACTAATCACAGGAGTGAACTCCACCAATGTTATTGATTGATTCCGCCACATCTCGTCTTAACTTCACTAATCTGATCCACTTTGGTGGAAACCAGACCTCAAGCTGTAGATGCAGTGCCAGTAGAACCTAGTAGGTTGGTAGGTATACTTACGTCTTCGGATTCCATGATATTGCAACACTGGCCCAATGATGTAACGGGATGTCGCTTGAAGCCCAACATGATGCTGGGCAGTGACCAAGACTCGCAGAAGCCGCGACAGGCGTTTGTAGTTATTTTGAATTCTACGCAGTCTGGAATGCTTATGTTCCGTGTGTGACCTGAAAATTCAAATTCTGTTTTAGTGAACTGCTGTTTAAAAGTTTTATTGAATGGATAATATTCCACTATCAAGTTCGTAGCAAAGCTAGGAACAAAAAATGGAGTCTAATTATTATTTTCAATAACACTTGAATCGTAACATTTACTATGTTTATTATTTTAAGTATTAATGATAAATGTTTGTGACAATGTCAGTTTAAAAACAAATATTATATTGACAGGAAATTATTCGATAGAAAACAGTAACTTAACCGATTCGGTGGCAACCCGGCTTCCTCCATGATTCTGCAGTGAATACGTTGGTGAGAGATAACAGTAGTATGAAACTCCACAGAAGCATTTTTGAACTGTTCTTCTCGAACCACGGTTTGTGAATGAAAAAGAATTCGTGATCTTGTCCTTTTATCCTGAAACTCTTGAGCAGAGATCGTCAAGTTCAGGCACTATTCAACAGATAGGTGCCAAAGTATTATGAAATATTTAGTGATTGATAGATCTATGTATGTTTCAAATCTTAACTTGATGGCCGATAACTAGGAACCATATGGTGATTCATCATCATCATTTCAGCCATAAGACGTCCACTGCTGGACATAGGCCTCCCACAGAAGGGGGGGATTTGCCATAATCGCCACGCTTGGCAGGCGGGTTGGCGACCGCAGTATGGTTGTTACGAAGGCACTGAGAACGCTGTTGTCCATTCTCTGGTAAGACCCTTAGGTCCCCACGGGAAGATATGGGATGGTGCTATTCTTTACGTCCGACACCATATGGAACCATTAAATGTAAGTAAACACTCTTGCCCGAATTCGGTAGCCTCTGATATTCGGACAAACGACCAAGAGTAAAAGAGTGGAGTCGAGTATATGATCCGTCTTCGGCCAATCTTGCTTGACTTGGTTGAAACTATTCCCAGTATAACAAATGTATCGGTGATTTCGGGTAAAGTATTTCGAGCAACCGAATAACGGGCTACCGACCAACCATAAATATCGCCATGATTTAATTAGAACACATGTTTCCACGCACCTCACTCACTCGTGATGAGTCATTAAAAAAAATTGGGGCCCGATGTGGAGCCAGAAATTTAAAAAAATGTTTAAATTATTTCGCTGGCTTGATTATAACAAGCACGCATTCTGTCTATATCATATCTAATATTTCTAAACGTATAAACAACCTACAACTGTTGATAGCTTCTGATTTTGTAGACGGAGTTTGTTTTCAGTTCATAAATTTCACTGACGTTGAGCATAAAGTGTTATGGGGCGCGCAGCAAACGAGTAAACGGCCTGTGATAATTACTGTTATTGCGCAGCAGCTTTACGTTGGTATATCATATAAGTACCAAGCTTTGTAACATTAACCCGATTGAGGTAATTAGTCAGTCAGATAGATTACCAAAAAATATTGGACACGTATTTTTTCTTTTTTTCACGTAAACAAAGACACAACTTATTGGATTATTTAATCATTTGTATGCCCAAGTGGCTAATCATGATATGAACATTGGAAGTTTGAATGAATGTAATGAACACCTGCATGTAACCCATGCATCACAAATAAACGATTTGATTTGATTTGATTTGAACAATGAAGACGATATAGTGCTTTGAAAACTCGTGTGACGTCATATTCTCTAAGACATTAGTATGACATTTTTTACCAGTGAGTGACGTCACAAACCCCCACTCAAATCTTTGATACGTTTTATCTTCGTATTTTTTATTGATTTGATAAAACAAAAAATACGTGTCCAATAATTTTCGATAATCTAACAGACGGACTAATTAGAATCATATTTTTTTAGTCAGGAACCCTATTGTGTTGCTAGATGGTACTGTGTATTGGGAGTACGTAAGCAACTAAGCACTTCTGTAAAAGCTAACTCTGCGGTTTGTTGTAGGACTCGGTTGCTAGGCTGCGAATAGATACAACATCAGTGCATCTTTAACCAAAACAAAAGGGCAACAAAAAAAAAATGGAAATCCAATATAGAATATTAAATCTGTACAAAACAAAACAGTTCGATGAATGTCTCAAGTTATGTGAAACGGCCTTGCAAGAAAAAGATGATCGTATGATAGAGTTCATACGAATGCGTGCTATGACTATACAGGCGAAGGTCGTCGGTAATGGATATGAAGAAGTAAAGTATTATCCTCAGCAGGATGAGCTGATGCCTACAGCGGTTGCTAAAACACCGCGGGCTGGGACTGCATTTCAACGAAATAATAAAACGGCTCGGAATATAGACACTTCATATCAGGTACCCATTAGGTATAATATAATTAAAAGAGCACCTTGAACTTTTGATGTTCTATTGTTGTAGGTAAGAAATACATAATATAGACAAGATGGACCAGCATTAAGCATTTTTAATTGAATGTAGCTTATTTTTCTATTTCTAGAAAAGAGCCACAGCCACAGTGCGGTCTCGGGCGGGCACCAACACGGCTGGGGCTCGAAGCGTTCGCACTGCCCTCAACACCGCATCTCGTATGTCCCGCGCCGCCACGGCTCTCGTCGGAGGAGCACCCTTCACTCCTGGCGCACCACTGTCACTTAGATTCCTTTCAAAAGATGACAAACTCTTCGCTCCGGCGTCGAAAACTCTGTTTGAGTATGTGTTCTATTGCGAAGGGGATGTAAGGAAGGTAAATAAATAATAATAGGTAGGTATAACCAGAAATGGGGGCCATCATCAGCCCCCAAGACGTAGCTCGTGCAGTCTATCCGTTGCCTATCAGGAAATATAAAGGGCCGAATGGACTTCACAACTTGTGGATCAATTGGTTTTGTAGATCCAGTTTCATTCAGCTTTATAATCAGGGTCGCTGTCCCAGTTCTTGACGATAGAAATTACCCACCGACTCCATTAATGAAGTAGGTAGTACTGCAGATCCCAAAAATTTTGATCTACCAACGCGGCAACGGACTATAAAGTTCTTAAACCCTTTTTTGAGAGCTGAAGTCAAAGTCTTCTTTGACTTCAGCTCTCTATCAGATTCTGTGCCGACCCCAAATTAATTAGGATAAGGCAAGGGAATGATGAAAGTCAACCAATATATTGAGATCATGTTTGCGTCTCAGAGTGGATGTAGGAACTAGTATTAACTTAGTAGCTAGTTGTTAGTTAATTACACTAATCAATTTCAACAGGCTATGGAAGTGGCGTTTCAAGCACAGAAATCAGAAGACACCACAGATTGGTGGTGGAACTTCTCATTAGCTCGTTGCTATTACGAGCTTGGAATGTACAGAAACACTGAAGATTGTCTACGTCAGGCACTAAAACAAAACAAACACATTTCTATATACCTTCGTTTGGTGGCCATGTATGTGGGACTGAATCAGCCAATTTCAGCGTTGGAGGTCTGTAAGCAAGGACTATCTGTTTTCCACGAATATACACCGTTGTTGATAGAGCAAGCAAGGATACACGAGCAGATGGGCAACTCCGCGCTGGCTGTTAAAGAGTACCGCACGATAGCGTTAGAGGACCCATCGAACATGGAGGCCATCGCCAACATAGGGATGTACAATTTTTACAACGATCAGCCAGAAATTGCTTTGAGATATTATAGGTAAGATGAGCTCCGGGAACCGTAAGTAAGTTGTACCGGTTGATAATAAGACTGAACTGAATCTCCTGTTGTTTCCAGGAGGTTGTTAGCAACAAACCCCGCCGGGCCGGAAATATACAACAACCTAGGACTGTGCTGTCTGTACTGTAATCAATGGGATTTGATAATACCATGCTTTCGACAGGCTCTTTATTTTTCTGCTGACCCCGATATCCGATCGAACATTTGGTTTAACCTCGCCCATGTTGCTCTGGTAAGGCTTTGGTTTAAGGTGAATGCTCCAACCACCCCGCGAAATTCAAATTTTCTTACGTTTTTTGTAATTTGCAGGTCAGTGTTAGTTTGTATGTTGATTAAAATATTAATTGCGGCTGTAAGACGTATGTAGTTACAGAATTATAATCATCAAAATCATCAATACAAGCTTCCAAGTTCATAAAGGTGCAGGAACTTGAAAAAGTCATTTTTGCACCTTTATGAACTTAGAGGCTTATTTTATTATTATTATATTTCTGTAACTACATACGTCTTACAGCCGCAATTAATATTCTAATCAACATACAAACTAACACTGACCTGCAAATTGCAAAAAACATAAAAAAAATTAAATTTCGCGGGCTAGTTGGAGCATTCACCTTAAGTTTGGAAGAAAGAAATCAAATACATGTATGACATCGTCATTTTTAACTCCATACGATATCATTTCAGTCTACTGGAGACGTAACATTGGCTTACCGAAGCTTGCTAGTAAGTCTGGCAATAGACTCGAAGAATGAAGCTTCACAACATGCATTGCAAGTTTTAGATGTGAGACTGCGTGCCAAGAAAAAAATCGGCCAATAGCGTGTCTGAACACGAACAGTGAACGGTTCATAATAAACTAACATTTGCAGTTGCAAAACATGTTCCTCATTTCCCATACATGTCGTATATCAATGACTATATAGCCTAATTCTCTTTGTCGTATATTTAGCCGACTATTAAAGTCTATAATAGTACTGATTTTCTTTTACTAACACTTGACAAAAAATATTGTTTTAAGTTTTTGTTTTACCACTTGTTCGGCATGATTAATATAACATAATACCCATATTAAATTACTATATGTACTAGTATGTATATATGTATTTATAAATATATGTATTTTATGAAATTTAAATGTATCTCTAGTGACCTACTGTAGGTAGCAAAAGCCTTATCGCATTGCATCTTTCTCTATCGCAATATAGAGGTTAAATTTATAATTCATGTTGTTTGTTGTATAGCAAATAAATTAAAAAAAAAAAAAAAATGTTATTTTATTTATTAATGGATAACAAATAGTCAGTGGAAATGTCTAGTGACTCCATATTGCGAAGTTCATTGTACTTGAGGGTCACCAGCGAGTCCAGCGTGAGTTCCGGATAAGCGTGCATCTGAGCTGACACCGACGTGTCTGATGCACCCGTCACTGCGTTCGGCGGTATTCGCGTTATGTGCCGGATCTTAACCTGAAATTATTTAACGATGATTTCATTCTATTTTAACAATTCATACTAACTGGCAGTAAAACTGAACTAAATAAAATATGTTGAGCTGAAACCTAAAATGAAATCAGTATTTACTCTAATTAAAATGTTACAAACTGTATCTACAATGTTAAGGTGTAGGAGGCGAGGGGTTAATCGCCAAACAAAATGTTCTGCCACTTTTTGCAGGAGGTGAGTTAAACACATACACCACACAACGGAGTTTGACAACCACAATAGACTATGCATCCTATAGCTACAAACGCACATGAAGTAAAAACATCTACACCATGAAGCAATCCACATACATTGACATAATAGCGTGTATGTATGTATAAGTACAATTTTATTATCCTACGACAACCAACAAAATGTGCTTGTGATGTCGCAGAACTTTTCCGTTACTTATATTTTTGTAATTTTTTCTAAATATATAATATTGGCAAGGCTAGAAGTGACCAGAGAAACATCAGTAATAATATGGTCAGTCATGATGATTAATTTTTGACCACAATTGAGAATATCAGAGAGCACTTGATTGATACAAAGCGGTAGAAAATGTTGGCGATCAGCGAATGAACAACAGCTTTTGTCACCATAAAGAAAAAAACATACGTCTGCATGTAACATTATTTAGTAATAGACAATACGAAATCTATTCCAAAACAAGAACAAGCTGCACTACCAGCTAAACACCCGCCACCAACCTGATGCGAAACACGAAATAAATAGGTATGTTATACCGGTGCAAACCTGTATGCTTTTGAAAAGCTTAAAAATAAAATTGGCTAAAGGCTACGCTGCGACGAAAACGGCTACGTTGCTACGATTACGGCTACGTTGCTACGATAACGGCTACACTGCTACGAGATCGGCTACGCTGCTACGATAACGGCTACGCTGCTACGATAACGGCTACGCTGCTACGATAACGGCTACGCTGCTACAATAACGGCTACGCTGCTACAATAACGGCTACGCTGCTACGATAACGGCTACGCTGCTACGATAACGGCTACGTTGCTACGAGATCGGCTACGCTGCTACGATAACGGCTACGTCTACAATAACGGCTACGATAACGGCTGCGTTGCTACGATAACGGCTACGCTGCTACATCGCAGCGGCTACGCTACAAAATAGTAACGGCTACGCTGCTACGTCGCGACGTTTACGCTGCTATGTTGTGATGGGTACACTATTTATTTATTCAAACGAGGCTTAATAATAACTGCACCTCGGGTCGACCTTTGGGTTAAGCCGGGCTTGCGTAGGTCGGTCTATGGATAGGTGACCACCCATTACATGCCGAGTTTCTTTCGTGCCTCGGAAAGGTGTCCTGGAAGTGTCAGACTTTCAGGTCACTGACTTACCGAAAAGTATCGTATTACCCAGTATTAACTGGGTTGCAGTGGCGAAGCGGCTTTATGTAAGGGAAAGCCGAAGAATCATTTTTTTTTTTTTTTACACATTAAACAAATAAGTTCTATTTTCATTTCATTTCATAATTTAATATTCAAATGAACCCCGCCTGCTTTCAAGTTTTGTTTAATTTAAAATGTGCTTGTTTTTCAGTCGGGTTTTTAACTACTTTTTTTTATTCCCCACTTTTTAGTTCTTTTGTGTTTGTTCATAGGATTTGTACTTTGAATTTCTTTTAAACATATTATAAGTGTTTCCCTTTATTTTGATACTGTACGTACTGGATTGAAATCTTTTTGAACTCCGCGACATGGCCCCAAAAATCCGCAATTTATCTTTGTTTTTTAATTTTAATGTAGACAGCGACACTCGCGCCATCAAGACGAATCTAACGACGTATATTTTATTCAAATCCCTTCATACGTTTATGAGTTATGAGGGAGCCAAGAAATGGACATACATACATACACGTCAAACACATAACCCGCCTTTTGGGCTTCGCCGCAATCGGGTAAATATAGAAAAAGTTCTTTTTTTATCGGCTTACTCTTACATAAATTTCACGCGTCGCCACTGCTGCATATAATTTACTATTTGATTAAAGTAGACACTACGTAGAGTGTAATTTTCCCGAAGGGATGCTAGCAAGAATCGGCTTCTTAGGTGCCTTCGCCCCTGTCGGGTTGTGGAGGTCACATAGGCAGTCGCTTCATGTAAAATACTGGTCTTTAGCTATATCCCGTTAAATTGGGAGCCGACGCCAACATAATTGGGAAAAGGTTAGGCAGTTGATGATGCTACGAAGTATCGAAGTACGTTGCTATCATAACGGTTACATTGCTACGATAACGGCTACGCTGCTACATTATAACGGCTACACTGCTACATTATAACGGCTACACTGCTACATCGTAACGGGTACCCTACTACTTCGTAACAGTTACGCGGCTACGACGTATCGGCTACGTTACGTCGATGCAACGGCTACGGTGCCACTTCGTATTGGCTGCGCTGCTATGTTGTGACGGGTACACTATTTATTTATTAACCGACTTCAAAAAGGAGGAGGTTCTCAATTCGACGGATCTTTTTGACTGGACCGGTTTAAATTTTTTTTTTTTACTTTGTAAGGGTATACTTCCCAGGTGGTCCCATGATTATCAAGTCAGGATCTGATGATGGGATCCTGGAGAAATAGAGAGATCTCTTCAAATTTTATAGGCACACTTGAAGTGATTTCATTAGTTTTTGAAAGGGTACTTTCTCGGAGCAATCCCGTTTCAATTTGGTGAAGATCTGTTGAAGAACTTCGAAGATAGGCAACGAACTCGTAAATAATAATAATAATAATTTATTTAATTCAAGTAGATACAATAAAGAAATAACTAAAAACTAGCTTAAATGAGTAGCACAAACATAAATTCAATGGGACATCTGTGTCTGAACTAGATAAATAAATATCTGTAACTCAGACAACAGCGCTCTTCCTTAGGATTATACATTTAAGAAGCTTAAAGTTCAATTTGGCTTTAATCATCATTTATGAGTAAATAAAATATAACAAAAATAAAAAAAGAGGTAAGAGTTATGTCTAACTAATTGTAGCAGTGACCTCCCTTTGTGTAGAACGTGGATGAGTGAGTGTGTGTGAGAGGGTGAGTATGGGAACTTAATGTTGCACACTTAAGAGGTTTTCAGTTTCGTCATAGGTCAATTTATGAATGTACACAAACACTTCGTTCTTACATCTTCTATTGTTACATGCATATATGTCGACAATTTTATCAATCTTATCATAAAGATATGGACCTAAAAAGCAGAAATACCTATCAACGAACGGGTGTTTAAACATGGTTCTGTCGGTGCATGTTGTTGGTTTTCGTCGCCTGGATGTTATAGCCGGTTTTTTAAATAAATGATAGCAAATGGACTGGGATTGCTAAAATCTCATGTCTGTCTATTGTTTACACCAGTTCTTAACATAACATCACGCCGGTACGCTGTGAAGGGGTAAGCACATGTGAACCACTAAAAAGTGAAAAATAAAAACCTTTTTAACAAAAAATAAAACCAACTTCAACAAAAAATAAAACACAAAAAAATGAAAAATATTTTTTGGAAGAAAAATCCCAGTTCAGTTGGGGTCGGCGCAGCATGTCTTCTTCTTCCACACTTCTCTATTTTAGGGTTCCGTAGTCAATATGGAACCTTTATAGTTTCGCCATGTCCGTCTGTCTGTCTGGTTGTCTGTCTGTCTGTACGTCTGCACTGTATCTCAAAGACTCTTAGTGCTTGTTTACGGACACGCGGGGCGTCGGGAGGCGCGTGCGGCGTGGTTCTTGCGGGGCGCGTCGAACGTTTTTTGTGTTAACGGAGAGGCGGCGCGTGCAGCGGCAGATATCATCGCACGCGTAAACACAAACGTATGGCAATATACGATGTTGTTCATAGAGACGCGGGGCGGGACGCGTGGCGGTAACCGCCGCGACGCCCGCGGCGACTCACGCGGTGGGTATCGTGGCGACACACGTGGCGGGTATCGCGGCGACTCACGCCGCGGTGCACGCGGCGTTCTCAATCAATATCAAACCGACTAGTTTTAGAATAGCGTGAGATGCGAGCGAACGTGTCGCAACAAAATGAATGACGAAAAACAGGATACGAAACGAAAGTGGACGGAATATCCGAAATTGTGGATATGAATGGGAAGTAGATGTGGGTACCTACTAAGTAGGTACTTGTAAGTATTTAAATTACAATCTGTATAATACAGTACAATCCGTTTATCCGAATCAATTAAATCCAAGGTTAGTAAGGGTAGTCCGTATAATTTAAAATCCGGATAATCGATTTCAAAGTAAAATCAAACAATATAAAATAAGTTTTTGCGACAGTGACGTGATCACGTGACTACGTCTGCGTTGTGCGAATTTCAAATAAGACTGCAAGAAAGTTCCGCCGCCCGCGGGCATTGCTTTATCGAGAATTGCCGCTGCGTGCCTCCACTTCAAGCAAACGCGTATAAAATCGCTTCTCCGTAGACGCACTCATACAACGCCTTTAGTGAAGGCCGCGCCGCCGCCGCCGCACGCGCCGCGCGACGCCCCGCCTCTCCGTAAAGAAGCCCTTAGTACTAGAAAGCTGTAATTTGGCATGAATATACAAATGAGTTGCCGACGCCGACAAAGTGCTAAAGTAAAATATTGAAAATTATCTTTTTTAGAGTATCTCCAGTGCACATTAAAGTGGGTTTGATTTTTTTTCTCGCGAAGTCCATTGTGTTGGATGTCGTTGGATAGGTCTTTAAAAAATATTGCTAGTTTGCTCAAACACTTTTTCGATTAAGGGATTCGTTTGTGAAGTATTAAGCCAACCTAAACCTATACGGGTTGTGTTTGGGCGTGTGAAAAAATTCATGGCAATAACGAAAATAAAAGGAAAACTATCACAGCTAAGTAGGCTATAGTCGACCAACTTATAAAAAGTACTTGTATGAAATATTTTCCTAAACATAATGTATGGGAGCGCAGCAGGTCTCAAAACTGCAAATGTAAGTTTGTTTTATTTTTATAATAAAAATCATCGTTCGGTGGCAGGTAGGCAGGGTGGTTAATCAGTTTAGTATGTTCACATATTTTGATGGGCAACTACGGAACATTGTGCGTGGTCCGACATGCACTTGGCCGGTTTTTTCGTCATATCAAGAGACACAGGCTCCTTTTTATGATAATGAACTATTATAAGTAAGTAAGTAAGAACTCACTTGGTCTATTGTAGATGGCGCCACTCCAATACTTTCCCAAGTATCCGAATCTTTAGGTATAGACAAAGGTTTTGTGTAGTTCGTATTCTTCTCTTTGATAGGAATACAATTTCCAAAAGCGACGTTGAACAGCAAGTCTTTGGCGCGGCGCAGCAGTTGCGGTTCTTTACACGAATAGAACATTAAGTGCGCATGTTGGAGCAGAACGAAGCTTCTTATAGTTGTGCAGATCATTTTTTTTATTTCGCTATCTGAAATTCCATGTTAGTATTTAGTATAGACCTGATTATTTATTATAAAATTATGACTCTTTTTGAAGATAAGTAACGCATTTATGTATTTGACTGCCTCGATGGTGTAGTGGTCGCGAGAGGTCCTGGGTTCGGTTCCGGGGTTGAGTAAATTGTTATAGGGTTTTTCCAACAAGAATTTCTCTGTAGCAGTCACGAAGTCTCTATCTGTGCCTGGTTGATGGCAATAGGCTCGCCCCCTATTACATGGGTTGATGGGTTTAAACATAACTGGCGAAATGTGGGTGTACTATTAGGTACACCTCTTGCCTAACCCTTCGGGGATTACAGGCGTGATGTTATGTAATGCATTTCTACCTAAAACGGCATAATTATGGTACATTTTAGGGCATGTTTCCTATAATCATAATTGTATCTAACAACTGAGCATGAGGTCCTGGGTTCGATTCCCGGGTCGGGCAAAGTGTTATTGGCTTTTTCCATCAGGAATTTATCAGTAACAGCCACGGAGTCTGGATTTGTGCCCGGTTGATGGCAGTAGGCTCGGACCCCTACTACATGGGACTCAAACATATCTGGCGAAATATGGGTGTACTTGTACTATCAGGTACACGTCTCCTGTTTAGTCCTTCAGGAAATACATGTTATGTTACGTTAATTCTCGGCATCTATGAAAAAAGAAAACCTTTTGTACAACTTATTTCAAATTTATGTTGCATGTTTATTTACATCAGGTAACACGTCCTATTGAATGGCCGAACTAAATTATGCCAGCACTAGAAATACAAAAACGACGTACGGTCAATTGTACTAATGTAAGGCCTCCAAGAGTAGGTATTAGCAAAACCACAGGAAAAATACAATTGTAAGTATTACAGGTCAGGGTCTTCAAACTTACCAAAATTCTTGAATAGATCATATTTTCCACAAATGATTATCAACTCTGGTGAACTTTCTGCACTTGAATAGACGTCGTTCATTGTTTGTGTACAAGTTTCTAACATCTCCCAAATACTTTTAACTTTACTAAGATCTACCATGACACAGAAAAAGAACTTCCCTCGTACAGGTGTAGCTTGCAGCACGTTATTTAATGTTTCCAATTTGCCGCCGTATTCCCAAATGTGACACAGAGTTTTATCGATCCCTTGTTTTTGGTTTGATTTCCTTCCAAACGAGTATTCTACCACTAATGTTTCGCGTGGTGGCTCGTTCTTCTCTAGAAAGGTATACAGGAGTGTTGTTTTACCCTAAAAGTTTTGAATGATGAATTAAATTATTTGGGCTGTTGAAGCAATGAGGCAAATCATCATCATCTTTTCGCTCTTGGCCCCTTGTATTTATTTGAGGTTGGCGCACCTCGTAACAAGCGTGCATATCGATTTAAATATTATAATTTATTGTTGCGCGGGGAGGAAGTGAACGGAGAGGACGGAGAGCTTTGTCTAGAAGTGGGGCAAAACTGTCTAGGATAAAAATAAAACAATTCAACTTACTACTGATTTGCTTCCAACAAAAAATATTGTTCGCGAGTTGTTTTCGTTCATATTTGAGTGCGTTTTATCAATTATTTGTGTAGCTATTTCTGGTATTGATAACATAATTCTAGTTAATTGGCTAAGTGTGGAACTACTGGTGAGAGAATGTCAGCGCTTTAGCAAAGATAAAAATTGCGTTTTACTTAGGAAACTCACAAAGTAAACACACTGTCTTTTCCAATAGCAGATTGATTTGATTAGGTGAATGGTTTCCTAGCAACCGAAGTTAAAACATAAATAGCCACACCCACGTGTGGTTTCCACCTTGCAAAAAAAAAAAACCGGCCAAGAGCTTGTCGGGCCACGCTCAGTGTAGGGTTCCGTAGATAATAAAATATTATGTAAACGAAGTTAAAAAAAAAATACGGGCAAATGAAACTTGACCTCTGGATTGTATAGGCGCTCATACGATTCAGGGACCAAATTATATTGGTTAACTGCAGTTTCCATCTGTTGTTTCCATCCAAGTTCAAAATAATTTTCCTAGAAAGTCCTTATAAAGTTCTACTTTTCAGATTTTTTTCGTATTTTCTAAACTTATGGTTCAAAAGTTAGAGGGGGGGGGACGCTTTGTTTTTTACTTTTGGAGCGATTATTTCCGAAATTATTGACATTATCAAAAAATGATTTTAGTAAACCCCTATTCATTTTTAAATACCTTTCCAACAATATATCACACATTAGGGTTAAAATAAAAAAAAAAAAACACTTCCCACTTTACATATAGTTGGGCTACCCTAATAAAACATTTTTTTCCAATTTTTATTTTAGCACTTTGTCGGCGTGATTGATACACATATTGGTCCCAAATTTCAGCTTTCTAGTGCTAACGGTCACAGAGATTAAGCGAGGACGGACAGACAGACAGACAGACAGACATGGCGAAACTATAAGGGTTCCTAGTTGACTACGGAACCCTAAAAAATGGGTGGAATACACAAGCTACTAGAAAAGCATGCGAGGCTGGAATACACATGTTACGTAGTAGCACAAAAGCGTGCTAGTTTCGAGCAACTGTCACTAAACTTAGTAGCTTAAAAGTCAAGTAGCACGTGCATACGAAAAGAGCATGTTTGTGATTATTAGCATGCTACCTAATCGCAAGCCGGTCTATTTTTCTACTAGCACGACGCATAAAACCTCTTTTTTTGATATTCTTTGGTTTTACTATTTTAAATGTTGTTTTATCGTGGTGCCACCTTTTTGTTGTTTTCTGTCAGTGTATCCAGTAAAAAACTCTTAAGCCGCGCCTCCACTTACGTCACTCGAAACGTTCCTGTTAGGCTCTTGGCAGGGCTGCGGCCTCACGGAACCGCGCGGCCTAAGTGCTCACGTTCACACTCGTTCCCGCGAGGCACGGCCACGCGGCTCTTGTGGGGACGCGGCTTATGATAATGTCACTCAGACGTGCCAAAAAGAAGTACGCTTGTAAAAAGTATGCTTTTGAGGTCTGTGCTTTATAGCAAATGTAAACACTCTGAAAGCATGCTAGAAATTAGCATACTACCTAGTAGCAAACAAGCATGCTTTTCTAGTAGCATGTGTATTACAGGCTGCTGAAACGCTTTACTTTCTTGCTTACTTATTCTCATTCTAGTCTTGAGGTATAATGTACTACGTACATTTCTAGCATGCTTTCTGAGTGTGTACATTTGCTCTAGTACCACAGAGTCAGACCTCAAAAGCATACTTATTACGAGGATACTTCTTTTTAGCACGTCTGAGTGACATTATCTTAAGCCACGTCCCCACTAGGGCCGCGCGGCACCGTGAGACCGAACTGCGCGGCCATGCCAACCGTCTCTTTCGCTTCCGTAGCGTACAGACGTGTACCGGACTAGCTTTGCCGAAAATATTTAAAATAAAATAAAGTTTCAAACTACGGAAATATCAACCCTAACTCAAAACCATTAAGACGAAATCAACTCGGCATCTTAGCTAGGGAATATGTTCACGCACCGAGTAGCTGACTCAGAAAAGGAACTTCGTGTATAGTATATGCAAGATTCTCGGATTCAGTCAACATGCATCGCTCGCCACCT
Organism: Diarsia brunnea; assembly: GCA_949774965.1. Classification (NCBI taxonomy): domain Eukaryota; kingdom Metazoa; phylum Arthropoda; class Insecta; order Lepidoptera; family Noctuidae; genus Diarsia; species Diarsia brunnea. The sequence goes on along the minus strand of OX458999.1, from coordinate 13,359,126 downwards.
AAAACTATTCACTCATCACAACCGGAACTATCCACCTATAATAAAGAAGACACCGAGTTTGTTACATCAAGAAAAAGAAAAACACATCCGGATTCTGAAGAAATTTCAGATATTCATGAAATGCTCTCGAGCATGAAAAAAGATCAAGATCTGAAATTTCATAACCTACAAGAAATAATTAAGGACATCAGGAACCAAAACGAAGACATCATCAAATCGAACTCACTCTTACAGAAAGCATTTGAAGATTCAGCAGTCATGTATAAAGAGTTAAAACACAGATATGATAGCATTATCCTAGAACACAAAGAAGCTCAGAACAAGATTGACCAACTTGAGGATAAAGTCGAATCGCTAGAACGACAACAGCGTAGTACTACGATCGAAATAAAGAACGTACCCCTTACCGAAAATGAAAAGGTCCATGACATCGTATCACAGATGCATAACGCCCTAGATGTACCGTTACCACCCCATAATATTCGACAGGCCTACAGGCAGAAGTCAGGACCAAAAAATTTGATTGTGGTCGAATACCAAACAGTTCAAACTCGTGTCAATATAATGAACGCACTGAAAACATTTAATAGAAATAATAAGGAGGATAAATTTAACTCCAAGAATCTACAAATTCCAGGTGAGAAACAACCAGTATTTGTCTCAGAGTCATTGACCCCATTAGCACGAAAGTTACACTACTTAGCTAGAGAAGTTCAAAGGAACCATGGCTTTAAATACTGCTGGGTAGCTAATGGCAGAGTGTTTCTAAAAAAAGGAGATGGACTACCTTCTATTCTTGTAAAATCTCCTAGTCAAATTGAAGTCATTACCACCGATATATTGAAGCCGCAAGTCCACCCAAACACAGATCAATGACTAGCGTATGATTACACAAAGAATTGCTCCTCTCAGTACATTACCAATGTTAGTTTAATTGTTTTAGTTTTAAGTGATTGTATACCTTTTATCATTATTAGCACCTTACTTTGCATGAAAAGTTTAATTTGGTTATTAATATTTCCATCCGTTTTTTTACACACATGTATACAACATAACACTTCACATAACACACACACTGTTCGTACACACACACATTTAACAGATTATTATTATCGTTCATTTTCTTGCACTGTTTCCGTCTGTTGGTATTGTTGCTTCACCCAACAAAAAATATCATTTTACTCCCATAAACATTATGGTTGATTTAGTCAACATATCTACAGATATTGATAAAAACGTCAACGCGGGTGAAGCTCAAACCGTAGACTTCCCGGAGCAGTGCAAAATTCTTTTAGATAAAAACAACACCTATAAGGTATTAACGCAAAACATTAGAAGTCTGAATCGCAATTTTGACGACTTTTTAGTCCTTCTGGCTAGGATTAACATATCTTTTGACTTCATCATTTTAACGGAATGTTGGCTATCCAAGACAGTAAAATTGCCCAATATTACTTCATATCAGGTTTTTGCAACATGTAATAATTTGAATCAAAATGATGGTATAGTTGTTTTCTGTAAGGATAGTTTAAAAGTTAATGTGACGGAAACAACTAGTGTCAATGATGAAGTAAATTGTTTAGTAACTACTTTAAAAAATGAAATAGCTATTATTTCGCTTTACAGACCTCCAGCATTCAAAAATATCGATAGTTTTCTTACCACTTTAGATGATACAGTACATAAATATAAACACTATAAAAATGTTATAATCATTGGTGACATAAATATCAATATCGCAAATATCATTGACCCTAAAGTTTCTAATTATTTGAACTTATTAGCATCACATGGATTCCTCGCGTCCCATTTACTACCAACACGAGAAAACAGCTGTCTTGATCACTGTTTTGTCAAGACAAACTGTAACGTCAATTCGGTGGTTTGCAATTCGACAGTCACAGACCACTCCAGTGTGATGATGTCACTTTCAAATAAATCGGCAGCTATCGAACAGAATCGAGGAACACTTAAAAAAGTAGACTATAACGCGATTACTAACAAATTAAAACTTATTAATTGGACTGAATTATTAGCTGATGATGACCCGAATGAAATTACAAATAAGTTCCTATCCACAATTAGTGATTGCATTAAGGAATTTACCTGTACCTATAAGCTTTCTAATAGAAAACTGAATATTAAGCCATGGATAACTCCCGGGCTACGTCGATGCATGGGAAATAGAGATCGTTTACATCGGAAACTTCGAAAGGATCCAGACAATGTAATACTTCTAGTAAGTTACAAAAGATACCGCAATACATGTAACAAATTATTAAAAAACTTAAAACACAATTATTTCAGATCACAAATAAATTTCCACAAAAATAATTTAAATAAACAATGGTCCATTATCAAAGATATATGTCACTACAATACTAAATCCAATAATTATGACGACCTACTCTTAACTAAACAGAATCCACAAGAGTCCGTGAACCACATAAATCACTATTTTGCAAACGTTGGTAGTCAACTGGCTCATGATATTCAAATAAGGACACAAAAGAATGAACTTGAACTAGCAAGAATGTCTAACCCATACTGTTCCTCACTGAAGTCATTCGGTCTTCTATCAACGGATGAAACAGAAGTCAAAAGCACAATCATGAGTCTAAAATCTTCTAATTCTAGCGGATGGGACGAAATTCCCTCTATTTTACTCAAACTGGCTGTTGACACTCTCGCGATACCTATTGCAAGGATATGTAACTTGTGTTTCGACAAAGGCGTCTTTCCCAACGCACTGAAACAGTCAGTCATTATTCCCATTCACAAGTCGGGGGACCGTGACTGTGTCTCGAATTATAGACCAATCTCATTACTGCCATCCCTTTCCAAAGTAATGGAAAGAATTATTAACACTAGATTTAAAAAATTCTTTGAATCCAATCAGCTCTTCTCAGGAAACCAGTTTGGATTCAGAGAGAAAAAATCAACTGCTAATGCCGTACACAAACTCATATCATTTACTGTCGATGGTATGGATAGAGGGGATAAAACTCTAGGCATTTTCTTGGACTTAGCTAAGGCGTTCGACACAGTATCTGTTCCTATACTCCTCAATAAGCTTCAACATCTCGGAATCCGCGGTATTGCATTCGACCTTATAAAAGATTACATGTCGAACAGAACTCAATGTGTTAAAATTAATGGCTTCACCAGTCAACAAGAATATGTCCAATTCGGTGTGCCACAGGGCAGTATCTTGGGCCCTACATTATTCCTTGTATATATTAATGACCTGAGTAGTCTTAATCTGAAACAAGGACAAATAATCTCCTTTGCAGATGACACAGTACTTTTATTTCATGGGCGCACTTGGACTGAAGTGTTTGGTCTGGCTGGCGAGGGTTTTGCTTTAGTAACGTCTTGGCTCGAACACAACCTTCTCACGCTGAACGCACAGAAAACTAAATATTTAACCTTCAGCATTAGGAATAACACGCAACCACCAAATAACTTGCAAATAAAGTTACATACTTGTAAAAGTACTGGAGCCTGTTCTTGCTATGGTCTCGCAAGAGGATCCTCTGTCAAATATCTAGGCTTAATAGTAGACCAAAACCTTAACTGGAGGGAACATATCGGTACCGTTATAACTCGGGCAAGGAAAATGATCCATGTATTTAAAAACCTGCGTAATGTATGCGACCTCAAACTGCTTAGGAGTATTTATTTTTCATTATGTCAATCAGTATTATCATATTGTGTCACTGTTTGGGGAGGCGCATGTAAAACCATAATGATAAGTCTCGAAAGAGCTCAGCGAGCAATATTAAAAGTTATGAGCTTCAGGAAATTTAGATATCCTACGCATTTATTGTATAAGAATCTATCTTTGCTTACAGTAAGACAAATATTTATAAAGAATGTTATTTTACTTCAACACTCCAAGTTACCGGTGCTTAATTTCACTACAAGGCGAAGAAAGGATCTGGTATACTCCATTCCTAAACGCAAAACGGTATTCTCAGACAAATTTTTTGACCATCTCGGACCACATTTATATAACCAGTTATCGAAGACCATCAATTTACGCGATTCGACTCTCTCGGTTTGCAAAAAAACTTTAAATAAGTATCTCATAGAAATGAACTATAATAACACAGAAAAGCTGTTAAAAACCATATCATAAATACATTGAATTATACAGAGACAGACATACACATTCTCATTCCACTCAATTTCACAACTACACACACACGTATTTCAATTCACTAACCTACATTTCACACACACAGACCTTTTTTATTTTATTATTTCCTTTTCATAACATTATGTTTTGGTTGGTTTTGTAATATTTGTCATTATTACCAACAACTTCTATTGTTATCTAGGTGTTTAACTGTAAGTACATACGACACGACACCATAATGCATTCGATCCAAACTTTTTGTCTGAAATGTTTGCATATACTTTTTTTACTTTGGAATTACCCACATTATTTTTGTCATCAATTCATCATATGATCGACTAATACCCACTAGTTTCTGTATTCTTATAGTCATAATAATTATACTCTGGTCAGTGTTTAAAAGTGTTTAAAAATGTTATTAAAATTTCCGGTAATTCTGTGGAAGTGTGAGTGTTTGTGAACGAGGAAGACTGACCTGCCGTGATACAGTTTTCACTAGTACGGAGGTCAGTGTGAATCAAGCTCAAACAACCGCATAATAAACACAGGTATTTATAACTAATATTATGTGTTTAAATTTGTAATTCTAGACGCAAACAATTGTTGGGATTTGTATGTAAGGTTGTTCTTTTGTATTGCCAATAAACTTTTTTGTATTTGTATTTTTTTGTATTTGTCTCAGTTCATATAAGTCTCTTTAATGCCTTTTTCATCAAATAGTCACTCAAGAGACTTATATGAATTGAGAGTGTTGTATTGTTAATTTTAATCATTATTACTTTATTACTCAGTAAAGTCACATTTGTTACGGTCTCGAATCATTTTTTATTAACCGACTTCGAAAAGGAGGAGGTTATTTAACATACAACCTGAACCTGACACTGACCGGCAAATTGCAAAAAACTTAAGAAAAATCGAATTTCGCGGGCTACCTTGTCGCATTCACCTGAAGGAGTTAAAAAATGGATTTGAAAACGGATAGGTCCCGTTCTTGTGGAAAAGGGTCATGTCAGGTGGGCAAGCGGCACAAACGCATTCGTTTTGAAGTCCGTATACTGCCCTAATATAATTATACTCTTTGTTCGGATACCTATTTAATCACATACTCTGTTGTGGTACCTCGCCTTTGTATAATTATGTTAAATTCAAAGCATGTAAATAGACTTCGTAATAGATTTAGTAATTAGTTTAGCAAAATTTTCGAAAAACGCGTTTAGTGGCGTGGGGTAACTTTATTTTTATCGTGTCACTTTGTCTGTGGTATGAAAAGCAAAGTTGCGAAACCAAAATAATAAAAAAAAAGTTTATTTATCTGTGGAAATGGCGATTGATGATCTTGGTGTCAAGAGATTTTTGTAACTAGAAAATCTTGTGCGAATATATTGCGTTGTAGTATTAGCTGGGTGTTAATTCTTTTAAAATAAACTTTAGATTTCTTTAAACTAGTTTGAAGTGCATTTTATTTGACATCGATGATTAGTGTCAACTGATTGCAAGTGGTAAGAAATACATTGTCACCTTCACTCTTGTCCTAAAACTTTATTTATTTATTGTGCTTATTTATCATTGTTTATGTTTTTTAATCGTAATTAACTGTTTACTTTACCGTATCTTTTCAATATTTTAGAAAACATGTTGGAAATCTTTTGAGTTATTATTGCGAAAGAGAAAGGACCATTCTGCTCATTATTCTCAGTCATATTATTCCGTAACCTACATAAAATCACAATTAAAATCTATGCTCATATCTCGTGTTCGATGTTTTTTTTGTCTTTATCAAGAATATGTTTTTTTCCTCCTTCAAGTAACTGTTATTTGGAAACTTAGCATGTTTATAAATAGTATATAGTTCATTGAACTAATTTCATAATTACGTTTCAACATCCTAATTTTAGTGTTCTATCGTCTTCATAAGTTACCAAAAATTGTTAAGTAGGTATGAACGTTTTTGACCATGAAGTGGTGACTAATGCATTCATTCACAGTTATTTATTCCCATTTCAGGTGACCTGGGCCACTAAATCAAGAAGGTAGCTATTTGCTTTATTCTTCTTTATACTTTGTGTCAGAAATTTATTTGGTTAAAATCAATAATTATTAATAAAATTATATTGAAAAGTGTTGATGCAATTTATACATAAGAAATTGTGATATAGATGGCAGAAGTGGATCCAGAGACCTTGTTAGAATGGCTGCTGACAGGACAGGGTGATGAGCGGGACATGCAGCTCATTGCTCTTGAACAACTCTGCATGTTACTGCTCATGTCTGACAATGTTGATAGATGCTTTGAAAGGTAATTCATTTTTAAATAAGCCTGCATTGAAAGCAGCCACCAAAAACATAGGTTATAAGTTTTTATGTTTCAAAGACACTTCTTTAAGCTAAACAACTTAATGATTGATGCTATTATGTTATGACTACCTTTGTTCATCAACTTTCAATTCACCATTGCTATGAATTCTGAATACACATAAGCAACATTTTTTGGTTACACTTGAGGTTATTGTCAATAGAAAATTTACTTATTTTTAGTACATAGATTTCATCAGATTGAGTAATAGGTTACCAATGGCATTTTTTTTATACTAGCCTATATTGTCTCTTTTCTGGGCAAAATCCTCCCCCGTACCCTTCCACTTTTATCTCCGTGCACTTTTCTCCGGTGAAACTTGCCCAAAAGCTTTTTTAAGTTGTCACATGGTTTTTTTTATATATTTAAAAGTTATCAATTTTTGTATTCACAGATATAGATCATTGTAATAGGTTTATCCTAAGTAAATAGAATATTAATAAGTTATATTGTGAAAGTGATATCCATATTTGGTACATTAATTTAATTTAAAGTATTCACAGCAAAAACATTCATTGAATACATTTGGCTAAGTTGTTAGTAATAATTTTTTGTCTAAATTTACTAACAGTCTGATAATTTTTATTATCTTATCAAACATACAATATTATAAAATTGTCATATATTTAGAGCAGCACATTGAATGTGACCTACTTTTTATTTCAGTTGCCCTCCTAGAACATTTCTTCCGGCATTGTGTAAAATATTCCTAGATGAATGTGCACCAGATAATGTTCTGGAGGTGACAGCCAGGGCTATCACATACTACTTGGATGTTTCTGGTAAGTTTAATAAAATTGGAACAAAAACTGATCAAAAATGAATTTAATATACTAACATTAACAATGAAACTTGTGTTCTATTTGTGTAAACCGAAATTTAATTCCATTGGACATGGTTATGATCATGACACATGGTGTATATTCACCATATGAATAAATATAAAACAGTCTTGTTTTACTTTGGTTCTCAGAGTGAAATAGGTATTTCTGTCAATATTCTAAATGTGTGACTAAGCATTCTATCATCATTCATCTTCCTTATTTAAAATTAATATTAAATAATAATGCCTAATTATTGATAAAGATTTGTCTGTCTGTTAATATTGTGTAAAAGGTAGACATGCATCGGGGTATACATTGAATGTGGTTGTATTTTGCAGCTGAATGCACAAGACGTATTGTTGCTATTGAAGGAGCAGTAAAGGCTATTTGCAGCAGACTGCTCACTGTAGATCCCAACAATCGTACCAGCAAGGATCTTGCTGAACAGTGCATTAAAGTAAGTTTTTTAGACAATCTTATGAAATGGTTTTTTTTGTATTTAAAGCAGTATCTAGTAAGAGTATGTACTATCTTTTATCACAGGTATTGGAGTTGGTATGCACCAGGGAAGCAGGTGCTGTTTGGGAAGGGGGCGGCCTTCCTGCAGTGTTACATTTCATAACACATCATGGTACATCTGTGCACAAGGATACTCTCCACTCAGCTATGGCAGTTGTTTCAAGGTATTTATTGATAAATCCATGCTAGATTTCATATTGGCTCTAGTCTTGTTATTCGTTTGTGTGCAATGCGAGAATTCCAAAACTCAATGTGATGATTGACAAATAATTGGTTTTGTCAGAGTATGTGGCAAAATGGAGCCGGGTGACGCTCGCGTGGGTGACGCCGTGTCGTCTCTGTCAGCACTGCTGCGTCACAATGACGCGCGCGTGGCTGACGCGGCGCTCCGATGCTTCGCGTCGCTTGCCGACCGCTTTGCGCGGGCGCATGCTGATCCAGCCCCTCTTGCGGAACACGGTATGTAACATAACATTTCGAAATAAAAAAAACTAAACTTAGCAGTGTGCAGTGTACTGTATAAAAAATGTCATCAAGTTTTGATCCATCAGGGACACCACAACCAATAAAGAACATTTATGTAGGTGATGCACACTTGTACAAGAAAAACTCAATTTATGATGTTTTTTACTATTTCATCTTATGCATTACTCTTTCATCATAGGTTTGATTGAAGAATTAGTTCGTCGGTTGGGCAGTGCTGAAAGTGGTGATGACAAGTGTTCAGCTCCAGCTGTATCTACTACTGTTAGTTTGCTCTCCACACTATGCCGAGGTTCTGCACAAATAACACATGTAAGTTAAAAAATAATATGGTATATAGCCTATAGGTTTATATTTAATAGTTTTTTTTGGTAATTGAAAATGAATTGTTTGTAGGATCTCGTCCGCTTGGAGTTATGCTCAGCGGTGGAGGCGGCGGTGCAAGCCGATGAGCGCTGGTGTCTCGAGTGCATGCGACTCGTTGACTTGCTGCTAGTGCTGCTGTGTGAGGGACGGCACGCTATACAGAAGTAAATACATTTACATGTTTGTTATTGCTTTTATGTTACAGGTGACAACTGTATACTGTCCTAAGACCTTCAGAGAGTGCTATACCTAAAGATTTTATTGCTCTTGAATCACTTAGAAGGATGTTGTTGGTAAAATTAGTAGAAATGATCAACAGTAGTTTTGATTTTGGCAACCACACAAAATATCTTTGCACAAGCAATCTACCCGTGTACCACACGTAAAACAATCAGCAATTCCATACATTTGGGTCAAGTAGGTCAGCACTAGTCTGGAGAACAGATTTTTTTTCCACGATTTCTATGGTTTTCTCATGAAAAAACTTGTTCAGTTTGATGTTGTGAATCACTTTTTGAATGATGACCATCCCTTTCTGTTACACGCGGAATAGTTAATCAATTCAACAATTTTCTCACGTTTGCCGTTGTGTCAGTGGTTCGACTCGCAACGGCAGTTCGACATCGGGCTCGAGCGCGTCGGGCGGCGCGAGCGGCGAGGGCTCGTCGGCCAGCGGTAGCGGCGCGCGCGGCGACAAGTCGCATCGACAGCTAATCGACTGCATCCGCGGCAAGGTACTTATTGTTTATTGTAAATTTGTTATTTTAATGGTACACCGCAGACTACCTGCAGAATTGTCTCTTCCTTGCAGAATTGTTATCCATCTAAAGATTGTCTTGAAAATATCGCTTTTAGTGATTAGATCGCCTATGTCACATGTTTATTTGTTTCTGTTTTGTATCTGTGATGTGTATGGTGTATAACAAACAGTATTCTATGTTTCTATCAAGGACACCGACGCTCTGCTGGCCGCCGTCTCCAGCGGCGCCGTCGACGTCAACTTCACCGATGACGTCGGACAGACTCTGCTCAACTGGGCGTCCGCTTTCGGTACTAGAGAAATGGTCGAGTTTTTGTGCGAGAAAGGTAATGAAAGTTTTTGTTGCCCTTAAAATAATATAGTGTAACCTTTGACCCCGATTTAGTGGCCTACGTGGAGGTTACAGGTCACGGGTCATATTGGGTTGTTCTTGTGCCAAATATCATCCAAATCCGTTCAAGTCAGAAAAGAACATTAATAACAGACGAAGATACCGTTACTTTGCAATTTGTAGTATGTACTAGTATTTGTTTAAAACTCATTATTTGCCAAGATGGCTTATTTAATTTATGCCTAACTTATATTGCGCGTTAGGTGCTGACGTAAATCGTGGTCAACGCAGTTCATCTCTGCATTACGCGGCCTGCTTCGGTCGCCCCGCTATTGCCAAGGTGCTCCTCCGTTACGGTGCCAATGCTGACCTGCGAGACGAAGACGGGAAAACACCTCTTGATAAGGCTCGGGAAAGACATGATCAAGGTAAACAAATGGAAGTCAACCTTTCCGATAGTTCCATTAAGTAAATAAACAAATTGACACTGTATAATTATGATAATTTGTAAATCCAGGTCACAGAGAAGTGGCAGCTATTCTTCAGTGTCCGGGCGAGTGGTTAGTAGTCGGCAATCATGACTCGCCCTCGCCGACCAACGATGATGATTTCCCTGAAACTGGAGACAAGGAAATGGCAGCAGTGTACCTTGAGTAAGTTATGATATTTTTGTATCGTAAATACATTTTGAGTTACGCCGCAAACATTACCTACTACACTGACATTACCTGAAGCCTACACTCCTTTCACGGTTATTTTACCTCTGGTTGTGTTGTTGTTCTGTTGTGTGTCTGATTTGATTCTAGTGATCGTTGTAGTAAGTAATAAGGTTGCTTTTGAGTCGTCATTGATAGCATCCCCCTCCGCAGACGTCTGGTGCCGGTGTTCTGCTCGCGCTACCTGGGCGCGGGCGGCGCGGGCGTGCGGCGCGCGTGCCTGTCGCTGGTGCGCAAGATGGTGCACTACGCGCCCGCGCGACTGCTGCGCGCCATCTCGCAGCGCCGCGAGCCGCCCGCCGCCGCGCACCTCACCATGCTCGTGGCCGCCGTGCTGGACAACGCCGTGAGTACCGACCTACACCTGTCTACACGACTGCGTTCTTATGGCGGGACCTAAAGAGCCGCCAGCTTGTTTCTATAGACAATATCTGCAGACAATTTTGGAAATGTTTAGCAACAGTGCCCTCAAAGAATCATAGCCCACTAAAGCAGCCTGCCCCCCCAAAAGAGCCCATGGTACGACCACACGCGATTTCTTTGCGGATACATGCAATCTATGACGTCACAGTACAGTAAAAGCAATTGATTATCATGAATTTACACAGCTGTCAGTTTGTTTGCCTGACTGAGCTATACAATCATGCGTTACTTTACGAAAATCCATGTTCATTAAATATTTTGCATAACATTTATTGCCTGAGTGATTTATGTTAATGAACATTAGATCACGCAACTTCAACACAAATAACATTTAAGTTATGCGTCTCAGCAATATGCCTCTCCATTATAAGTATTATAACGAATAAATTAGCAATCTAAGGCCGCCGAGCCTCATTTTCTGTTTCTTCAACTGAAAAACAAAGTTTGCCAAGACTGTTTTCACGATAGTATCGCGCTGTAGTTCGTAATTACCCGCGTCGTGGATGTCCGGGCTGACGTAGTGTGTGTGGCAGGGCGAGCTGGGCGCCGGCCGCCGCGCTCCGGCGCGAGTGCTGCGCAGTCGCTATATCCGGCCGCCCGCGGTAACGTTACGATGGTGTGATGCTCCCTGGCCTGACTGTGCAAGCCGGCTTTAAAATGACTGATTTAAGGAGTCTGCACACTACATTGTATCATACCATGACCGTGCTAGAAACATAAAAATAATAACTTGTATTCAAAAGTATGAGACTATCCACATCTATGCCATCCGCGAGGCATCAACAATTATATCGACGATAATATTTTACCGGTGCTGATACCGTCCGTGCATGGCACGCGAAGGTGCTGGTCGGTAGGCAGAGTAATTCGTTTCAGTGCAAAGAATGTAGATTACCGCGTATGGTGACCGTCCTAAACCCGTTAGAAACTGGTATAGTACGCTGTTGATACGTTCATAGCACGGTTAAGTTATGGCACAGTGTAATGGGCAGATTCCTATATATTTCGTAGTGGGATAAGAGACAAGCGATTTCAATGACTAATAAGTTATACAAAAGTAATGAAACTCGCTAAACTGATCATTCGTTTTAGAGCCGTACCCTCATCATTGCTTGAGACACCGTTGCACGGATTTTATATGTATCATCAAGTGCGTTCAGCTTAGAACTTGAACAGCTAAACACAAATATAATGAATGTCAGTTATCATAAGCATCTGACTTATAATACTAATATTTTTAATTGATATCTGCCGAGTTGATTAAGATTCGGACTGGTTTTCTCACTGTCATTTATTCTTGAATGCATCCACATTTTTGTAAAGACATCACACCATCGAAACTTACCTGCATCAACAATCCTTCTCTTGTGTTTATTATTTTTTGTGTTTAATAATAATTTATCTTTTTAGTGTTGTATTTGTTTTGTGTCATATCAATATTGTGTACATTTAAATTTGTCAAAGTCAAAAAATCTGTGTCAAATGTGCAGTTTTCGTATCTTCGCCCCATTTCTCTTCCCTGTAATATTTCTTACCGAATGTAACCAGACATTTTATAATTTGGTAATTTGCCTAGGACGATGACGACGGTCATCTCATTGTGCTGGGTATCGCTGAGGAGCTGATGGTGAAGGCTTCAGACATATACTTGGAGCAGTTCGCACGTCTCGGCGTGTTCAGCAAGGTGGAGGGACTGGCGGCCGCGCCGGCGGCTTTCTTGACATCTGAAAACGAAACGTCTAGTATTCCTGGTAAGGACATACATTGTGGTAACCATTCCTAATGTCATTCTTGTTATGATGATTAATAGTAGTGGATATATCTTTCGTTGTAAATGTAATATACAACCACCTGGGTTGATAGAGTACTATTCAAATGCGTAGGTCGTTGATGTCGTCACACCTCCATGAAAACTTACCTGATTGTGAATTGGGTAACTAATTCGACCTCAACAGTTATCTTCCTAATCTGTCATATTACTGAGGGCCAATGTCACCACTGAAAATAAACGCGATCAGCACGTCTAAACCGCGGTCAATAGATGGAATTGTACGTGGTTTAGATGTATAGATCGCGTTGTCTCAGTGTCGATATTCACCTTGAATGTATGGTAGTATTTTAGGCAGCGAGTAGTCGATAGATGTATTGCATAGTTGTGTCAGGTTGTAGCGAGGACGCGTCGTGCCTGTCGAGCGGCGTGGGCTACTCGTGGGCGGAGTGGTCGCTGTGCCGCGGCCGCGACGCGCTGTACGTGTGGAGCGACGCGGCCGCGCTAGAGCTCAGCACGGGCAGCAACGGTTGGTTCCGCTTCCTGCTCGACGGCAAGCTCGCCACCATGTACTCCAGCGGCAGTCCCGAACATCAGACTGATAACACCGGTATGTACATTTCTGAGCACTTTTGGAAATAGACATTTGACAGGATTCTAAAGAGATTATATTACAAAAAATTTTGTCGTGAAATATTTAATAAATATTTCAAATCAAACTCATTTTTAATTAACTTAAAAAAAAACGACGAGGTTCCTAATTTGACTGTATGTTGTTTTTCTTGTTTGTTTTTTACGCCATAACTCCGTCAATTTTTAACCAATGTTTTTTTGGAAGTCAGTCCTTTTTTTTTTTTGTTACTTACTATTTTTGTAACAATATAGAATTAAATTACAAAACAGTGAATGAAAATCACTTAAAAACAATAGAGAGGTGTCGTATGGCCATGCGGGATTCGCTGTGGTTTTTATTTAAAGTTACGTAGAGCATGTTTTGTTGAGAAAAAATTGTGAGTAATGGTATAATTACAGAAAATCGTGGCGAATTTATCGACAAACTTCAAAGAGCGCGAGCTTCAGTTAAGAATTCGGTCCCTCAACCGATTCTGTCTAAGCCCGGAACGTCTAAATTAATTATTGGCAACTGGGCTCTCTCATGTAAAAAGTAAGTAAAATGCATATTCTGACAAATAATCATTAATAATTTATTTATTAATCAGACTACAGAGGTCCACTGTGTTAGTAACATAATAACTTAGCCTATGTTAGTACTTAATACAATAAAATTAAAATACGAAAGAAAAACTACAACCTCTTCTCCGGCATTGGTACAACGACATGCCTGTTGGAGCAATGCTGGAGGAAAGGACAGTCAGTCCTTCCCCCAATGATCGCAAGCACGGTGTTGGAGCTGGCTCGTGTTCTGTACATCAAGGAGGCGGCGCACTTACGCATAGTTGCGTGAAAGCAGTCGATGCGCGCTTGTGCGATCATACCCGCTGCAGTATCGAGACAGCCCCATCAACGCCCTGCATGCGTTATTGTATTGGATAATATAATATAACATTTTGTCATTTGATACTATCAGATCTTCATTGTATGTTCTTCCAGGGAGAAGGAACTACAGATCCACAATACCGATGGTCAGCAACAAACTACAGTACTCAGAGAAGACCTGCCTGGCTTTATTTTCGAATCGAACAGGGGTACCAAACATTCGTTCACAGCTGAAACCTTTTTAGGTAAGAATATAAAGTTTAAATGTTAATAGTTATCATTGTTAATAGTTAAACTATACGTAGCGTAAGAATAAAACGATAGTTACTATATATATACTTCTTTTCTAGGTAACTTTCTTGAGTTCTTTTATTTTGTAAAAGTTGTACTGGTGCGCAATGTTTAATGGATGTGTTATCTTGTTTTCAGGTCCAGAGTTAGCGAGTGGTTGGACAGATCGCAGGACTGTGACACCTAATAACGCGGTAAACGCGAGTCGATCAAGACTAGCGGCCAAGGCGGAGGCGTTGAAAGCACAGGTTTGTTAATGTTTCGATATAAATTAAATATTAGAAATAAAACTTGCCTAAAATTAAAAAGTAACTTGTTTTTAGTGGTGGTTCAGTCATACAAATCTAAAAATTTGGTTTTAAAAACATTGGTAGTAATACCAATAAATAGTAACAGTCTGCTTGCCATATGGGTTTGTCAACATCTTGTTCTCTAGCCACTCCAATGCTTGTTCATTACCTATTTGAACAACACTCCAAATCACGGTTTCCACCAAAATAGAGACGAGTGGAACTTAAAGGAGATATTGTGCAAGATTCGACTTAATCACAGCAAACTCGACAGATGCACTGTTGACTAGAACGAATGTGATTTGCAGATTCCCGTACGTCTAGTCAGTACTCGCAACCACTTCAGAGGAAACTGGGGCTCAGAATGTTGTGTTTTATACAAAGAATTTGGAGACATGTTGTTTTGTTATCGTTGTAGGTATGTGAGCGCGCCCGCACGCTGTACTCGCGGCACCTCGCCAACGCGGCCACGCGCCAGCCACGCCCGCCCGTGGCGCGTCTGCGGGCACTACTGGCGCGCGTGCAGCGTCTGGCCACGCAACCTACCGGTAAGGGATATAAAAAGCCTCAGTCTTGATTTTTTTTGTCGTATTGGCATTGTTTCGTAAACCACTTTCACAAGGTCATTCTATTATATGCTATTTAACATTAAAATAAGTGAATTTAGGCTTTTTATTTAAGTAGATTCTCACGAATCATCTACAAAATTGTGTCACTGTACAGAGGACTGGCAAAACGAACTGACAGAGTCGCTAGATCAACTGACAGAGCTGTTGTGTGGAGACGAGCTGCTCTCGGCGTACGAGCTGCAGTCATCTGGCTTGGCACCTTCCTTGCTGCAAGTGCTGTCACCGCAGGCTAATGGTAAGTGAATCTTAAAGTACACTTTTAGTCATTTTTAAATCAACGTAATTTGCATTAGCATAAAATGAATTTTTGTGGAAGTAACATCCAGTTTAAATTATGTGAAACATAGTCTAATCAAATTCAGACGATGTTTCACATAATTTTAAAAGAGTGTTTGTGAAGTTTCTTGTTCGTTCTTCTTCATAGAGATCTATACTTTGGAATGGGCAACTACAGTATATTCACAGTTGTTATGCTTTATGATTGGCACTGTAGCTTCTTTTTATTTTGTTACTGTTTCGAGAGTACAGAGCACCGTGTGGTATGTCGTTCTTATGGGTACGTAGAACAACGCAGGTTCCCTGGCCAGGCGTCGTACCGTGGTGTCTATGTTAGAGTGTGCCCGCAGACGCTGCGGGGCAAGCGGCGGCGCGCGCGGCGCTGGTGCGCGGCTGGCTGGCGCGGCGCGGCGGCGCGGCGCTGGCGGCGCGGCTGGTGGGCGTGCTGGAGAGCGTGGAGCGGCTGGCCGTGCACGCGCCCGCGGGCGACGCGCCGCCGCCCTCCGCCGGCACGCTGCACCATCTCACCAAGAGGATCAGGTAACCGCTAACTTTACCCGAATACTTTGATACTGATCAACGCTTTGCTCGTTACGAAAACAAAATCGGCTTACGTAAATGTCACTGACGAGTGACTTATTTATCGCTAATAGAAAAAAAAAACTTTTGTACTGGGCCATAACGGGAACTTTTCTGATTGAGGAGATATATGAGCTCACAATTCAAGTCGTAAATATTATGGAACTTAAAATATTTACTCAATGAACGGCAGTCATATTGCATCTCTAATCATGCGTTTCTCTTTAGGCTGCGCGTTGAACGTGCGAGCGATGAATCGACAGAGGACACAACATCAAACAACGGTAACAACGCCGGCCGCAACCTGAAGGTGGAAGCGTTGACGACAGTTCGGCAGCTGGAGAGATTCCTCGCTAAGTCAGTCGCGCGCCAGTGGTACGACATGGAGCGAGCCACTTTTAACTTCGTACAGAAGATAAAAGCAGAAGCTCCTTTGACGTTTACTTACGAAGTAAGAAGCACTCCATACTGAAAATGAAATAATTGATTTCGTCAACTATAAACTTTACAAATATTTCTCTATTACAGCACGATTTCGACGACAATGGTATTCTATACTTTATTGGCAGTAATGGAGGTACTTGTGAATGGGTAAATCCAGGTGCTCACGGTTTGGTCAGCGTGTGGTCCTCTGACGGGAGGCAGTTGCCCTACGGGCGCGCTGAGGATGCACTCTCACGGTCACCGGAGCCGCTAAACGTTCACACGAACGACGATAGACGAGCCTTCATAGCGTGTGACTTGGGCTTGCAAGTAGTGCCTTCGGCGTACACGTTACGTCATGCACGCGGGTACGGACGCTCGGCGCTCAGAAACTGGCTATTCCAAGTAAGTAAAGCGGGATTTTGTCCATTATGAGAACAGTTCTAATAGCATAGAATAGCTGTTGCCGGTTCACTCGTATCCTAGGGAAATATGTCAGGTTATCGAAG
This sequence comes from Diarsia brunnea, assembly GCA_949774965.1. NCBI lineage: Eukaryota > Metazoa > Arthropoda > Insecta > Lepidoptera > Noctuidae > Diarsia > Diarsia brunnea. The sequence continues at coordinate 13,341,948 of OX458999.1, read as the reverse complement.
AAGTTTTTCGTGTTAATATAGCTCTGACAGGGTCTAGCTGTGTTTTTTTTTTTTTTTTTTCTGTGCGTATTTACAATCAGTCATAGACTATAAGCAAATTTTTTGAGTGCATTTGATGTCATGCCGAGTGTGCACTCCAATGAGTACAACTGCTCCTTGTCGATTGACCAAAACTAGCTGTGTTTCTGAATGTGAGAATTGCATACATAATTATTTCCCTCAGATGTCAGCTGACGGTGTGACGTGGAGCACGCTGCTGGCGCACAGCGACGAGCAGACGCTGCAGGAGCCGGGCAGCACGGCCACGTGGCGCATCCGGGCCGACGCGCCCTACCGCTTCCTCAGGATACAGCAGAACGGAAAGAACGCTAGCGGACAGAGCCATTATCTGTCGCTTTCTGGACTCGAAATTTATGGCAGGGTACGTTACACATGGACTAATTAAAACCAGAGAAACCTGGTACCCACCATATCTGCAAAGTTTCACTAGTTTTAATTCTTCCATAATTTACCCGTATTTAAACATGATATGAAGAAGTTGATTCATAGGGTCAATGACGTGTTAAGATAGCGTTTCGCTAGCTACTTATTTTTGAACATGTATGAATGTAGTTACACCTTCGTCATATCGATATAGTAGCTATACTGCAGTATAACAAGCTTTTCGTTCACCTTTAGGTGGTGAGCGTAAACGAGGTGGCTCCACGTCAGGCGGGCGGCGCGGGCTGCGCGATGGGCGCCAGCGCGGCAGTGGGCGGGGCGTGCGGCGCGCGCGGGCGGCGCTGGGCTCGCGCGCGCGGCGTGTGCGCGGGCGCGCGGGTGCTGCGCGGCGCCGACTGGAAGTGGCGCGACCAGGACGGGCCGCCGCCCGCACTCGGCACCGTCACCTCCGACCTGCACAATGGATGGCTCGATGTTAGGTAACTCGCTATACTTCACTAGTTAACGTACTAAATCTAGTGCCCCAAAAAGGAGTGTCAGGAACTGACCACACTTATCGGCTTCAGTCGGTTAGAAATTACTTTTGTCAATGCAATTAAAGTGAAAATGTCAAAGTTCTTCGTTTGCGCCGCTTTGATTCGAACGATACGCCATGTGACAGATCCATGCTAATTTGGCGCCTATTGATGCGGTGTTATTTTTTACGTGTATAATTTATGTGCTATAATTGAATCGTGTGTTACATGAGGTGGGACCACGGCGGCCGCAACTCGTACCGCATGGGCGCCGAGGGCAAGTTCGATCTCAAGGTGGTTAGTGGCGGCGCCACCGGCGCTGAGGGCAAGCAGGGACGCAAGAGTCACTCCACGCCCAGCCTGCCTGACGCCACGGCCGTCGATCATCAGGTGAGGGACAGGGAAACGCGATACATTTACAACGTAACACGACATCATGCCGAGACAGGTATGATGTCGCACACGTAAATATTTTGCCAGTTATGGTCCCATTTTATAGAGGGTAACCCCTATTATCAACCAGGTAGAAATCTAGGATCCGTGAGTGCTACATAGGAATTCCTGATGGGAAAACCCATAGCACTTTCCCAGACCTGAGAATTGAACTCAGAACCTTATGCTTAGCAGAAGAGCTTGCGACCACTGGACCAACGAACCTGGAAATGACGTTTTAAAATAACTTGAAAAATCTAGACTTGTACTAATATCGAATATTGTCAGGTATCGGTGGCTTCAACTGAGCAGGCGTCGTCAGCGGACAACATTTCAAGCGAGGAAATGGCCAGCAACATGTCTCGGCCGCGCACGCACGCCACCGACCTCTCCGCCATCAACAACTCCACACATCATATCAATACAGGTACTTATTGTTCATGTATCTCCACTAGTTCGGCACCAAACTTCTTCAATATCTTTCTATGGCTTCTGCAAACCAATAATGTGCGGTCAAATTTACCCGTCACCGGACAGTGAGAGACTTTTCAATATATTATCTGTCAAAAGCCTGCACGAAATGTTTGTAAATCTTCAAAAACGTTATGTGTATGTTTTAGATCTGGCAACAATAGTAGAATCGCTGACCCTCGGAGCGGAGAGCAATAACTGTATGACCGATTTGGGCAACACATCTTTCACAAATATGGAAATGGGACCAACAAGTATCACTGATATCACAAAGCCCTACCCAGCCAAAGAACCAGTGCCGGAAGCGAATGCTCAAGAGGTCAGTAAATATGTTTCACACAAACTGTTTATTTCTTGTTGTTTTATTATAAGATCCTGAACTGGAAGAATTTGGGAGAAATATGCACTCAAATTGTACGAATTAGACTTAACAAGCTTCCAATGATCGTTCCACACGTACCTTTTTATGGATTAAGAAGTTAGCGTGATGTTAGCTACGTCGTCGTTTAATATGACGTCAGTGCGGGGCTTAAAAATAGTATAACATAAATATGCTTATGATGTTGAATGGTAATGAGGAGGAATGGTATAAATGTTTGTGATGTTGTCTCATTGCTAAATAAAAAATGAGTTGTGTATTTGAGTGCTTGTTGTTGAAAGTATTAAGCTTAGCTCACGTGTTACGTTGTGGTGTAGCGCGTCAGAACTATTGTTGCGTTGTATCTGGCACATCATGAAATAATTGTACCGCTAACAATGCGTGTATGAGATGTGGCTAGAGTGTGTGTGCGTGTGGTGTGCTGGCAGTGATGTGACGAGTGACCCTCGCAGCCACAATGCCAACAGTCTCCACATCAGATATCATTCACACTTTAGCACTGCATTCTAGTGCGCTTCTCGCACTTCACGTTTTAAGGCTTGCTCTTAGTAATGCCACTCTTAAAGGCTTGACGCACTCGTACGATTGTATATAATCGCGGTAAATGGGACGTGTATTGCAAAACACGTATATCATAGTGTAGGCCCTTCTTACTATGTTTTATAGCCGTATAAGCTTTGTCATAATTGTTGTATAAATGTTGTGCATCTCGGACGTGTGTGGTTGATCCTACGAGTTGTTTGCAGTGCGAGGCCAACGACGCTGCCGATGGTCAGTACGGTGACCACAAGAAGGACGGTCAGTCCGGCGGCTCGGGCACTATGAGCGCTAGCGAACCAGATTTAACGCAACAGGTAAACAATTGCTGCGTAAAAGTTTGAAGCTCGCATTTGCGCATTCGAGATTGCTTTAAAAAGAAAAAAAATAATATTAGATCAGAAATAAAATAATGATAACATCACATTTATAACACCATCTGTCGTTGTCCTCGCAGTGTAGGGTGCGATCAGATTAGCTTTAAAATAAATTATGAAATTATTAAGTGCATGAATAAATAAACAAAATTAAAAAACAAGTAAAAATAAAGTCTTATTGTCTCAATGTTTTGCATGAACCACAAGTCTTCATGTGTTTTACACGTTTAAAAGTTGGATTTGTTTGCGTTTTACTCAGGGTGCCGCAAGATTGTTAGAATCTCTAGGAGTCGGACGCGGTTCGGGCGCAGGTCGCGGCAACAATCCGCAACGCGCCACCAGAACTAACCACTCTGCTAGTCTTTTCCCGAGGTAAGTACTCCTGATTTCACAGATATCGAGCAAACATTTGCACAGTATCCAGGCAAAAAAAAACACTTAAGATTTCGAGAAAGTGCGGCTTTAAAGCCTGTCTCTTAAGAATGTGACAGTATCAATCAGAGTTTTGGCTGTAAATATGATAATATATCTGGGTTCTCTGCTATAGTATGAGTGCTTTGAATTGGCTTCAATGACATTAATACATTTGTTGTTTTCAGTTTGGTGCGGTTAGCTCTGTCGAGTAACTTCCCGGGCGGTCTATTGTCAGCTGCTCAAAGCTATCCATCGCTGGTACCAAACGCACAAAATGCTCTCACTTTGTCTCTGACATCGACGTCTAGTGAAAGCGAACAGGTACATTTTTATATACTCGCAGAACTCAGTTGGAAAAATTGTGGAACTCAACCTGCTGTAACCTGTTTTACTTGGTATCATATTGACATTATAAGCTGTTCGGATTGGTTCAGCTCCACAGATATTTCCAATGAGTAGTCGCACCTTGTATGTTATATGCACATAGCAGTAGTTAGATATTTAATCTGGGTATAAATATTAAAAGTGGCTGCAGGTGTCGTTAGAGGACTTCCTGGAGTCGTGCCGCGCTCCCGCGTTGCTCACAGAGCTAGAAGATGACGACGAGGGCGACGACGCGCTCGACAGCGACAAAGAGAACGAGCCCACATACCAGGAGGTAGTGAGTATAAATTCTGTAAGTAGGTTGAATCATTCTTAGCTGTGCATGACTATTCGACTAAACAGTCGAAAGAGTTCGCCCGTGTTTTTATTTATTTGTGCTTTTTTGTCTGTTGCTGTAGATGCTTCATAATGAAACAATATTTATTTATATCACTACATATTATAAAAACAAAGTCCTCCGCCGCGTCTGTCTGTCTGTATGTTAGCGATAAACTCAAAAACTACTGCACCGATTTCCTGCTGTTTTCACCAATGGATAGAGTAGTTCTTGAGGAAGGTTTTAGCATATAATTTGTCAAGTTTTTGTATACATTGCATGAAAAAATTTCATGATTACTTTTGGTCGCGATAACCGATATCCACGCGGGCGATACCGCGAGCATCAGTTGGTCTATTGAAGGCGACCATCGATATAAACTAATAAGCTGAATGGTTTCTAAACAATAACCCACTGTATTTATGTTCATAACATAATTATTCAGATGCTCACGTTGTTTTGTAGCTTTAACGTTTACTTCACTTTACAATTCCTATGAACTTGGTAGTAAATTAAATTATTGTTTTTAAATAGCAATGTTCATTTAGAAAACCGCTGTCATGTTTGTACAGATGCCTTACTATTTGCATAACTTTCAGGTATCTCGGAATCTTCTGTCGTTGATGGAGGAGGAAGCCTTGGAAGCAGTCCGTAGTAGCAGTGGTCAGGGAGGACGCACGCGTAAGCCTTGGGATGACGACTTTGTACTAAAACGACAGTTCTCTGCACTTATTCCGGCTTTCGATCCGCGCCCCGGAAGAACCAATCTGAACCAAACCGTTGGTAAGTGGAATGATGAAACCTACACCGTATAACTCGTATAAGGTTTTGAGCAATTCAGGTTGCTTTGTGCATTCACTTCAATTTGTAGACGTTGTACAGTCAAAAGTAGCGCAGTTTCATGTTTCGAGTTCTGTCTAATGTGGTTTCGATTCCAAATTAATAATAATCGATTTGCAGATCTCGAAATCCCTCTAAACGAGTCGTCAGACGGCGAAGAGAACAGCAGCTCGTCGGCAGCTACGGCCAGCGCCAGCAACTGTCCGGGGCGCCTGCCCGCGCTGCGCCTGGTGCTGAGTGCTGCGGGCGCGGCCGTGCCGCTGGAGCGCCCGTCCTGGACGCTCTACCGCGCCGTGCTCGCGCTCAACTCGCGCCTGCCGCTGCTCGATACGCACCGCGATCTCACTTACACGTACGTATAGAACAACAGCTTTATCATCGTGATCGTACTGTCTGTGTCCTATTCTTTTCGCGACCTTCATGATCAAAAAATACCACAGGGCCTGTGTGGCGAAGTTCTAACACCATAACAATCATCCTAGACGACGAAAAAGAACTAAAATCGAAAAATCTAATTCTAGAATACATTTTATAAAAGTTATGATTTGATTTTCCGTTTGATTTTTTCAGATTAACGTACAAAGAAATAGAGGGCATGGAAACGTTCGCTTCGTCCAGCGACAGCGAGGACGACGAGCCGTGCGACCCGGAGCGCGGCATCGCGGGCGCGAGCGGCGCTGCGGGCGCGGCCGCCACGTGCTGCGTGCGCGTGCTGCGACGTCTGCGTGCGGCTGCGCCCGAGCTGCCGCCCGAGGCCTTCGTGTCCACCAAGCTCACCAACAAGCTGCACCAGCAGCTGCAAGAGCCTCTCACCCTCGCCGCCGCCGCTACGCCGCTTTGGTAACTTACTTAACACTGGACTCCGAGATCCATGTTTTTTTTTTTTATTTATTTGAAATCGGTTTACTATTGACCTCAATCTTACCCTAAGGTCAGAAATGAGGTCGACGATGGAACGAGTGGCGATGGGACGATTTTCACTAGTTGAGAATCCTGTGCGCTATCAAATTGTAATCGCAAAAAATAATCTGCTGTCCCGTATATAAACTAATATAAAAAAAATGCTCTCCAGGTGCCAACAATTAAATGACTGGTGTCCATTCCTGTTCCCGCTGGAGACTCGACAGATGTTCTTCGCGTGTACCGCTTTCGGAACATCCCGCACTATCGTGTGGTTGCAGGCGCAGAGGGATCGGGCCCTCGATAGACAAAGGTAATTTCACAGTAACATTGCCCTCAGTAAACTGTGCCATAAATCATCATTCTCTTGCCCTTATCCCAATTCATTTGGGGTCGGCGCAACATGTCTGATGCCATACTTCTCTGTTTCTCGTCATCTCATGAGACACCTCCTTTTTTGCCATATCATTCTTAACTTAGTCCATCCATCGTTTCTTTGGTCTTCCTCTACTATTATACCCATCCACATTCATATCCAAAACCTCCCTCACGACATTTTCCGCATTCCTCCGCATCACATGCCCATACCACGAGAACCGATTTCCACACAACTCTTCAGTCACCGGCGCCACTTTCAGACTTCCTCATAAGTACTCACTAGCTGATGCTAGCGGCTTCGTCTGCGTGGATGTTGGCTATCGCGACCGATGTTGGTTACCACAACCAAAAGTACCCTTTTCATCCCCCCATTTCAACCCCTTACAACCCTTTTTTCGCATTTAAAAGTAGCCTATGTCCTTTCTCAGGCTCTAGACTATCTGTGTACCAAATTTCATTTAAATCGGTTCAGTAGTTTTGGTGTGAAAGCGCGACAGACAGACAGACAGAGTTATAATATTAGTTAGGATTTCTTATTTTAGCCATTCGCGTAACACCATACATCCTCCGAAGCTTTCTCATTTCATTCATCTCTTGTGTGGCCCAACATTCCGATCCATAGACGACAACAGGTCTAACCATTCTTTTATAGATCTTCCCCTTTAGTTTAAGGGGAATACGGGAGTCGCAGATTGTTCCCGTGACCTGCCGCCATTTCATCCATCCCTTGTTAATTCTTTAGTAAACTATGCCATAAAATAATGATAGAATAAAAACCCATGTGATAATTTTGAGTACCTTCTGCTGTTTAATATAAATCTTAACTCTGACAATCACAGCACATCCCATACTGCTGGATCTAAAAGCTTACCGTTTTGCACAACAGTTGTTAATAAAGCGAAAGTGAGCACTAAGGGCTTGTTTACGGAGACGCGGGGCTTCGCGCGGCGCGTGTTGAGGGCTCGTCTCGAGTTTTTTTATTCATTTACTGAGAGGCCCGTCCACCGCAACGAACGCTGCATTTTAAACTAACGAGCGAAAAATCGCTTCTCGTAAAATCGACATTTGAAATCGTTAACGTTTTCATACATCGCCATGTGTTTCAACGCGCCGCGCGACGCCCCGCGTGTCCGTAAATGAGGCCTTAGAAAGGATTTATGAAAACTCGATCTCCTAAAGGTTGAATGGACTTGGGTGGAAGTTCGTCTTTTTTGCTTACATCGCCATTTTGCCTAGTTTGAATCTAGTTTTTATTGTAACGAATATTGGAATGTTGTAGATCTGGTAACACGGTGTCGCCCCGGCGCGCGGAACTGGAGGCCACGGAGTTCCGCATGGGGCGGCTGCGGCACGAGCGTGTGCGGATACCGCGCCATCCCGACCTGCTGCGGTCTGCTATGCAGGTATGTACTACCTTATTTAACTATAACCACATAGACGATAGAGCGGGAGGGGTTATTTGATAATTTTCCACCCACCGGTATTTATATATATACGTTGCAAATAACACTACATCATTAGTCATTATCATATTCTGGAGAATCATCGTGGAAACCCCCCTGCGGAGAACGGCTAAACCGTACTATTGTACCTTCCAACATAATACAAGTCGAGGATGAGTGCGAATGAACGAGACATAACTGGGATCACGCTGCTAAAATTCTGGGACGACCTATGTTGGTTGGAGTAGGTATTCTTTAAACATCACGCACAATGGCCCAATCAAGAGGCTAAGTCCGCACTTAGCCTCTTAAACAAAAGCCCAGTTAAACTAAACTAACTAAACTAAACTGGGATCACGCGTAGCGCCCTTTAGGCCACTTCACCAACGTCCTCCAATAAAGTCTCCCAAGGATCACTGCGCGCCAAGTATTGGTAAAGCTCCAAGTTAAAATGTCCTGTGTCGCAGGTGATGCTTGTGCACGCCGGCCGCAAGTCGGTGCTGGAGGTGGAGTTCGCGGGCGAGGAGGGCACGGGGCTGGGCCCCACGCTGGAGTTCTACGCGCTGGTGGCGGCCGAGCTGCAGCGCGCAGACCTGGCGCTGTGGCTGCACGACGCGCCCGAGGCCGGCACGCACGACGACGACAACGCGCCGCACCATCTCGTGCTACCCGACGGTATATTACACTACATTTATTTATTTTCAGACAACTTTAGTCTGTGGATACAACTTATAATTACTATTTGAGTTACTAAATAGAACCTTAAAACTATGTCAGTAACACTTTACTTGTTCTTCACAAAACACGTTTGTTTGCGCACTAGAAATACTTAATACAAAAACTGCGGCGCGACTCCATCAGCTCCACTCTCGCCACGTACATAAGGTTTTGAGGCACGTACTCAGCGTTGTCCTCCGATGTAGCGGACTAGTGTAGGCGGGAGATGGACACTGCCTATAAAGTAAGACATTTGAAAGCTGTACGCGGAAACGGTTAATAAAAAAACAGGGCAAAAACTACATAGTCAAAACGTATGGAATGGCAGACTTTTTATTATTAAACCTGCAATAGCAAAGAAGTGCGTTTACTGTAACTGATGTTTTGCCAACAGAGAAACCGCCGGGATACTACGTGACGCGTTCAGGAGGCCTGTTCCCAGCACCGCTGCCTCAGGATTCCCAAATCTGTGATACAGTTTGCAAATATTTCTGGTTCTTAGGAGTATTTTTAGCTAAGGTATGTATTCTTGTTTATTATGTTTTTAATTTTTTGTTTGCGCACGAATAGAAGTGGCTAAAAAAGGATCTTTGTTATTTTACAGGTTTTACAAGATGGGCGGCTTGTTGATCTACCGATCTCTGAGCCCTTCCTACGTATTATGTGCGGCGAGGAATTGACCAATGACTGTTTAGAAGAGATTGATCCCATCAGGCATCGGTAAGACTAAAGCTTATGTTATAATAAATATAGCTACAGTACTTTCTTTGTCGATAGACGAGAAGCCGTGTTACTGATAATACTGACATCGGAAAAATATGAGTTCTGCTGACTGACTTTACTTTAGGCATGGTTTCCACTTAAACGCAGTGGCGATAAGGGCGATGTGGATTTTTACCATTATGATTGGTCGATTACGATACGTCTCCTCCCAAATCCGCTCGTCTACGCTTTAGTGACAACCTGGCCTTATATTGACTACAATACCGGGCCAACCTCAAGGTTTGTGCAACCTTAAAGTTGCAAGTAATACGTTCTCTTACCTTATCAATGTTCCGTTCACCAGATTCCTGCAAAGCGTGCTGGCAGCAGCCGAGCAGTACGACACGATCATGCGCACGCCCACACTGGACGCCGCCGAGCGAGACGCGCGCGCCGCCCAGCTCACGGTGGACGGCGCCACGTTCGACCAGCTCGCGCTCTCCATGACGCACGTGGCCGCGCACAGCGATGCCGACGTCGCCTTGCAGCCGCTCTGCGACAACGGAGAGAACATCGAGGTACGCACATGTCTTACATTTGTAAACTGTCAGCTCGTTATAAATAACGTTTTTTTTTTTAAAATACTGTGAGTACGTATAATTTTGATAACGTTACGATTTATTCTGACACTAGGTGGGACCACACAACGCGCGGGCGTACGCCGAGAGCAGCGCACGCTGGATGGTACGCGGCGGTATTCGACGCCAAACGGCCGCTTTCCGGCGCGGATTCGGCGCCGTGTTCCCGCCGCGCCGTTTGCGCGCCTTCTGCGCCGCCGAGCTGCGCCTGCTGCTGTGCGGCGAGCGCGGGCCCGTGTGGACGCGCGACCATCTGCTGCAGTACACCGAGCCCAAGCTTGGCTACACCCGCGACAGGTATGACCACACTGAACAGCGGTACCGTGTTCCCGCTGCGCCGCCAACATACTGATGATGACGACGGGATAACATATAATACAGGGTGTAAACCAACCCATCTCACAGCCGTCAACCAAGCATTCTGTACATCTAACTAAGTACCCCATACGCAAATATTTTTGCTGGGAAACGTTTTTTTTTTTTGGGTCAAAAATCACATTTTATGGTAAAACTCAATGTAGCACTGTAAAAATATTGTGCTTGTGGATGCTTTGAATAGTAAACGGGCTATGGAGGTAATTTAAGTAGAGTTATAACCTGAAAAACTAGTATTTACAAAAACAGCTGTGAAAAATTTGGAACTTTGATCCCCAATATCTCCGTAACCAGGAGGTTCCCAGGTATGGTCTAGAACAAAAAAAAATATCACAGTGGTGGGGAGAACAAGTGCCCTTCGTTTGCGTTAGGGGTACTTTTACACCCTATATAGTCTTAAGTATGAACCCTGAGAACATTTAACAATTTACGTCTTCGTTTCCAGCCCCGGCTTCCTCCGGCTCGTGGACGTGTTGGTGGAGATGTCGCTGCGCGAGCGCAAGGCGTTCCTGCAGTTCGCGACGGGCTGCAGCAGCTTGCCGCCCGGCGGGCTCGCCAACCTGCATCCCCGCCTCACTGTCGTGCGGAAGGTATACTCACACTTCTGATCTTCTACTTCTCTCAAAAGTAACGGCACAAATACACCGTTGACCATTCTGACTTAATGAGAAAATTAAACATGATGATAATGAATCAAGGGGTGTTTTAATCCCGTCGTGGCTGCAGGTTGTTCGACAGAGATACCGCAGCCTCGGTACAAAGGGCTAAGAAGGAACATGGGTGGTTTTTAGTCAGTAGAAGTTTGACACTTCTCACACACATGAAGGAGTCATTTGATCATTTCCCACCGACCAAAAAAAAAAAGAAAAAAAGGGTGTTTTGCATTATTTTCAATTTTATCGACTGAGATAAAATTGTATTTTCTATGTTATACCGATGTTTTAACACACACATAACAGTGTAAGCAGAGTTGAGAACAAAAACAAAAACCTATCCGTCCAGGCAACAGCTAGTAACAAATAAAATCTTAGAAATGTAATAAAGTTTTCGTGATTATGTGGCCGTGAATGTGAATTATTTTGCTTTTGCAGGTTGACGCTGGAGACGGGTCCTACCCGTCAGTGAACACGTGCGTGCATTACCTGAAGTTGCCGGAGTACTCGTGCAAAGAGGTTCTGCGAGAAAGGCTGCTCGCTGCCACCAATGAGCGTGGCTTCCATCTCAACTAGGTGCAACTATTACTTAACACTCAGACTATCGACGCCTGGGGGTTTCGGAATATGTTGAGAATAACTTTTACACTATTGTTACTCACGCACTTTCGCCTATGGACACGCGAATCTAGAAATAATTATCTATTTATTGAACATCAGTAGCCTTTACCCTTGACTGCTAAGCGAAATAAAAATCATAGTGCTTGTCAGATTTGAACTTACTAAATGACCTAACTCGAGTAAATTGCATAAGAAGTTACAGTTATTTTTAACATAAACTTGTAATGTGTAAAGTATCGCTCATAATATAAAACTGATCTCTTGGAACATATTTTTTCAAGACTATTCTATACGGAATAAATAGTATATCATTATATAGAGGTATTGATCTTATTCTCAGAAAGAGAAGTGTGTCGTTCGTCGCAATTTTTGTTATTAAAATGCAATAATATATTTTATTTTTAATATTATGTATTAATAATTGCATGGGTTTATAATATTTTATAGGATGGTGTGAATGTGTGAAAAATAAGAGGCTGCTTGCTGTAACCTAGTTTATTATTGGGAATTAATGGCAATATTCTAACGATTTTTAAATTAAAGTAATTTTTAGAGATTGACTAAATAAATACATATAATAAATATTGCAGCATTCTAAATTATATCTACAAATAAAACTATTTTTTGATATTAATATAATAATAAGATAAGCGATCTTTACTTCAATTTGACTTCGCTTCACTTCTAACATAAACATTTTAATGTTCATTTCACTAAAAGTAATAATAACAGTAGAGTTTTAAGTAACTTTTATTTGAGTGTGTTTAAAGATAAATTAATGAAATATTAAATAGGCGTCTAGCGTTTCTTACTAACTTTAGATAAATGTTTGTGTATGCTGTGGTGATAATTAGTTTTATTTTCGGGTATGTAAGTTGTTCCAAGACGTGTTTAGTTGAAATGTAATCTCTGGTACGTCAGCAATAAAAGAAGTGTTTCAAAATATTAACTATTTACTTTGTTTTTAGTTTATGCTTCCATCGCCATTCAACAGTACTCATTCTTTGAAAAGCAACAAATCGTAAAAATATTAATGTTTCAAAATTTTAATTTATTTCACTACATAATTGTATTAAACCCAAAAACAAATAAATGCAAGTTTTTCGGTAACCAACACATATTTTTATGTAACGGCTAAAACTTTTGTTGAGCATGATTCGATATAATTTCTAACACAGAAATACAGACAACTATTAAGTCTTCGAGCGTCCTTATGATCACCCGGTGGATCATAAGACATTCAAGCAATGTTAGCGGACGTTCAAGAGGTTAAAGATACTAAAATACTACAGGATATTGTCGCTTGTAGCCGTTGCATATTTTAATATGTGTTTGTCATACCATTATTAGGACTGAAATTATGATAAAGTATATCAAATTTTAACATTAGGGTGTGAAACACTGATGCGTTTCTACGAAAGATATTTAGATATTATGTTCCTTTAGTTAAATAATTTTGTCAACTGAAAGTTGGTATATATTGTGATTTATTATTATAAAGTACTTTACGAATTAAAATATATTTAGTTTAAATTTAATAGGTATTTAGATTAAAATTATTAACCATAATGGCATCATGTAGTGCTCATGTAATTGTTGTTGAGGATTGTATCAATAAATTAAGCAAAAATCATTTGCCTTTTTATAACTCGTGATAGATTCCTTTGGTTCATAATCAGTAATGAATGGAGCTTTGCGTAAGAACTTTTGCACGCTGCACACAGGCATCAGTGGGTTACGAGTGCGGTATTGCGCGTCGTGATTTCCTGCAACACTGGCAGTGCGTGCTGACGAGATATACCCCGCTTGCTTCTATACTCAGCATTTCGTACATTCAATTCGATTCTTCTCGTCTCTACTGGAAGAGCAGAGCCCGTCATTCCTTCGGTCCTCTCGTCTCCTTTTTAGTGGAAACGCACCCTTAAAATATGTATACCTATAAGCTAATTACTGCTTATAAAAGTACCTAGCAGAAAAAGAATACAAAAGTCTAGTTTCATCAATTGTAAGGTTTTTGCTGCTCGGCGGCGACCTCTCGCGTCCGGCCCTGGTGCAAGCCATGGTCCGGGGCGAGGAGGAATGGGACGCCGTCGCCTCCTTCTGCGAAGCAGTGATGCTAGCGAAGGAGGTGGCGGAACGTGAGAGGGAGAGAACCTCTCGTCCCAGCCGCCGCGGGAGGCGCTCCGGGCGTCGGGGGCCACGAGATGGCTTCCGGCCACCGTAGACGCGGGCCTGTGGACGGTGAGTGATGGGTAAGCTCGCCGTCCGTCCGTCTTATGACGACGACAGGCCGTGTCGACGGCGCGTTCGTGTTCCACGCGCGCCTCAAAGAGATGTCAGCAACATGGAAGGGGCCCGCAAGGGCCGACGCCTGTCGAGGCTGCGGGTTGTCCGCAAGGGATACCGAGACCTCGACATGAAGGGCGAAGAAGGAACATGGGTGGTTTTTTGTCAGTAGAAGTCTGACACTCCCTTTCGCTCTGCCCAAGAGCGGGAGGGGTTATTTGACGATTTCCCACCCCCAAAAAAAAAAAAAAAAAGGTTTTTGCTGCTAATTACACCATTACTACACATTAACAGTTCTGTAACGACGATACGAGTATAACTAGGTGTGAGTTTGTGACTGGGCAGGTTATAATTATTAAAAAAAAACATTGTCTGTATACCCCGAACAGACAGGGTAGGCAGAACTAGTCTAAAACTACATCTACAGACATTTAGTGAGGCGACCTTTTTTAGACTACCCGCTGCTACTAAAAATGAAAAACTCACAGAAAATAAGACACATTATAGACCTAAATACTGCACAAACCTGGAGTTAAGAAAGATTTAGGCTCACAGTAGGTAGACTGTTTCGGGGTCTGGGTGTCTGTGTATGTGAATTTAAATGTTTGTTAACGCACCCACGATACAGGAGAAATTCCTAGTGTGGGACAACATAAAAAAAAAATTACTTCTACATTCATTTTATAAAAGTTTTTTGAGCATTATACATAGCATTGTAACATTATATAAAGACGTAAGCCACATTAATGGCCTGTATAGTGTGTACGGTGTAGTGTGTCGTCACTCGGCTTGCAGCAAGGGTCTCTGCTCTCCCTGGTGGTTTTGGACGCTCTTACATCGGATATCCAGGACAGAGGCCCCCTGGTGTATGATGTTGGCCGACGATATTGTGGTTGCCGAGAGTTGTCCAGAGCTGATAAGAGGTATGTGCGCCAAGACTGGAGAGTGTTGACCTGAAATTGAGTAGAACCAGAACAGAATACTTGTTTTCAGATCATCAGGACAAGACTGGTCCTGTGCCCATAACTAGCCGGAAAGCCCATACCGATCTGTTCCGATATCCGGTACCTCGTGTTGCTTCGACGTCTCGATGTACCTTATCATACCCTTAATGTTGAGGTACACCGAGACGTAACGCACCGGATTAACTCAGGGTGGATGAAATGGCGACAGATCAATACAATAACAAAGTCCGTGATTACACCTGTTTTATGTACTGTATATGGATCAGAATGCTGGGCTGTGAAGAATATTACCTGTGAAGTACCTATTGCATGTAGCGGAGAGTTATGGGAATATTTGGGTGGTGTGGAGTGACAAGGATGGGTAAAGTAAGATATCAGTATAATAGAGGAAGTTTGAAAGTGCCGACAGTAGCAGAAAAATTGAAAGGGAATCTTCTACCTTGGTATGGACATATTGTGGTTGTAATCGCATGTGACTAAAAGAATAGATGGAGAGGAAGAGGAGTTCCAAGGAAACGTTAAATACATTTTTGTTAGAGGAATGGTGTGAAAGAAAAAGGTAGCGTGACGGTTGACAGAGAAGAATGCAAGGAATAAAACGTATTGCGCCAACCCAAGTAATATGGGACATCGGCAAAAAAAATCATTTTCAACAGTTAAAACGACTTGTGAAAAAAATTTCGCCATGGCGGGAAAAATTAAAAAGTTTTCCTGCACGCGCATCTAACAATGGTGATCGGCCATAGACTAAAAGAATGAGGTTTCTTTTTTTAGCTTTTTGAGAAATGAGGAATTCAAAGTTTTTTTTATTATAGAGAAAACAAAAGTTTTATTTATTAAAAACGTAAACAAGTTGAACTTATCTATTTCAATTAATAAGTTTTCCTGCGTGCGCATATAACAATGGCGATCGTCTATAGACAAAAAGATTAAGTTTTTTTTTTGGCTATTCGCGGATAGCGTTTCAGCCACGTACAAAAGTTTTATTTATTAAAAACGTATATACAAGTTCAAATTATGTATTTAAATTCGAAGTTGCATGAAATGAGCAAGCAATGGGTACCTACATTAATTTATATAAAATTAAAAAAAAAACCTATAACTCACTTGTGAATTATGGTAATGAAAAATTCACAGTTTGATTACAGATGTCATTATGTGCCTAATTGCGGTGAAATTAGAGCCACTTTATGAGCAAGTGTGTTGAAAAATAATCTTACATGGTTATAGGATTAGGTATCCAAAAACTAGGTAGGTGCTTATAAAATTTGCACAGTTAGAGCGGAAGCTGACCTCAACATAGTTGGGAAAAGGCTAGGCAGATGCTGAAGTACTTATAGTATTTATTAATTAATATGTGTGTGTTTAATTCTGATTCCAATTGATAACTAAAAAATCATTTTATCACAGGTCCACGACTCTACATGACTATTTTACCTTCTACGGTGGTTGCCAGTGTTATGTCAGTATATTTTCCGGCTACCCGCGTGCGTTCCACTGCTTTTCACTGGATGTCGTAAGTAATTTGTACGTAACAGCTCGTTTACACAACCATGCCGTAAAACGAAGTGTGAGTACCCAGCCTGGAAATATTATGTTTAACACCATTGAGTATAAACGGTTCTGGATGCTTTTCACACATAGGTAAATCGGGTTTTATTTCAACAAAGTCATGAATCGGAATCATCATTTTGTTGTGGCCCTTGTCAT
Organism: Diarsia brunnea; assembly: GCA_949774965.1. Classification (NCBI taxonomy): domain Eukaryota; kingdom Metazoa; phylum Arthropoda; class Insecta; order Lepidoptera; family Noctuidae; genus Diarsia; species Diarsia brunnea. The sequence goes on along the minus strand of OX458999.1, from coordinate 13,325,455 downwards.
GCAAATCCATACTTTCTGTTAGTACAGATCTGATTTTCACGTTGAGACACCCGGGTGGAACTGCGCAACCCAACCGTTCTACTGCGTCGCCATATAGCTGCAACCTTGGAGCTTTACACAATTTTCATACAATACCAACTAAACGGGCTACCAGTATAAAAACTAAGCTATCGCGAACACAGGCATCAGTCAACTGCTTAGATCACATCGGTGCACTGGAAACATGAGGGCTTCACTGGTGTGCTGCATAGCCCTTGCGGCGCTAGCGTACGTTAGCTGTAGAACCACTCGCGAGAAACGCGATGCCGACCTCGAGGTAGCGGCCACTCATAAGGGTGGCAAGTGGGATAAGGGCGGCGGCCACGAGCACCACGGACATCATCACCACGATCATGGTGAGAAGGGACACAAAGGATACAAGGGACATCATCACCACGAACACGGCAAGAAGGGCCATCACCACCACGAAGGACACAAGGGACACCACGACGAACACGGCGGACACAAGAAGCACCACCATCACGATGACGGACACCACCATGAACACCACCACGGCGACAAGGGTCACAAGGGACATGGTCATCATGAAGAAGGCCACTACCACAAAGGACACTCCACTAAGGGACATCACGGTGTACACAAACATGACGAGTTCAAGAAGGAAAAGCACTTCCACGATCACCACCACGACGGCGGCCACCACGAGCACCACGGCGGACATCACGAAGAGCACGGACACAAGAAGGGAGGAGAATTCCACAAGGGACACAAGCACCATGGACACCATGAGCACGACCATGGCAAGAAGGGCCACCATGAAGAGGGAGGACATCATCACGACCATAAGGGACATCATGAGGAAGATGGTCATCATCACCACCATCATCATCACCATGATCATGGTAAGAAGGGTGGTCATGAGCACCACAAGAGCTGGGGCCACAAGAAGGGACACAAGTAAATGTTCCTTAGACTGATGCCTACCTATGCGAGTTAAGGAAGTCTTTATTTAGTTGTATCTGATTAAGCTTTCATAATGTGTTAAGTTTTGTTGACTGTGATGTTTTGTTATTAATAAAAATAAATGTTTTTAAAACATAACAACAATTGATTTTGTGTTTACAGACCTATTCATTGACACTGTGGTAAATATGAGACTGTGAGGCATACATTTAAACCAATAAATTGTTTGTTAATAAATCAATTATGAAAAAAGAAAGAATGTTTGCAATTGGATGCAGATACAAAAACAAACTTATCAATTTCACAGCACGTTTCAACAACAAAGTTACATAAAATAGTTGGCGTTGGTCCGTTGGCAACGGCTCCCGACGAGATAAGTAACTCAGCGTTGAGAAACTAGAGCGCTGCCCGAGATTGGCCTACATTTTACTGGGCAACGAATTAGTCGTGGTTGCAATCAACCGTTTCCTATAGAAAACACTTGCAGCCACTGAAATTGATAACATTTCTCAATAGCCAGCTTGTCAATCCAGTTAGTCTTCAGTCAGACAAAAGCCCAGATAAAATAATCTTGATCATGTTTGGGACTTCTCAGTCAGCTTATTAACTACTGCGGCCGTTTTTACAAAATAATTTGGTAAAATAGTGGCCAGTTGTACGTTTTCAATGGCACGTAAGTTACTACTATTTTTCGACGCTTCACGCTTTATTGAACACCTAAAGTGGGTACAAAGCTCTATTTGTGCGGCCGATTCCGTTTGTAGAAAAAACAACCATGCATAAACACGATGTATTTTTTGTCAACATTAGGTCAATGTGATGCTTTAGTAAGCATTTTTTGTCATAAGTTTTTAACATGTAATAACGTGTTTATTTTGAGTTGGCCTATTTTTTTATGAAACTTTATACTTGGCCTAACGAAAAAAAATGAAATTATCAACATTTTCAATCTTCAAAGGACCGAACATACTTAGTAGGTAGGTATGTATTACATTTAAAAATCTACATCTACATACCAGCTAGGTACCTAACATTCGTCCTTGAACGTTCCAAGAAAAGCTAATCGCTCTGTATCTACCTTACAGATGGCGCTACTTGTTGCGATTCTGGTTCGCGGGTAGTTTTTTAAAACTTGCGTTAGCTTCTGTATTTTCTCTCTGGTACAAAAAGTGGTGTACCGAAATAGAGTCCATTTCACGAAAGAAGTCCCGCAGACGCAGCGCTGTATGTCACGCGACATAATGTTGTTTCACAACTTTTGGTATCGTAAATAAACCTTATAACGCACTAATCCAATAATAAACTCACAAAATATCTACCACAACAAACGCACCTTGATAACATCGACAAACGACAACATGGCCGATCTGTTAAATTTAGTTCCACAATTGTCCGCGGGACTTCTTTCGTGAAATGGACTTTAAGTACCTACCATTTTAGATTGATATGTGATAGTACCTACCCCTACCCAAATAATTAGGTTATGTAAATAGTAGATTTTAAGTTAAATAGGTCTAGGTCCTTTTCGGAATAGGTGAAGGTCTTTTTTCTTTTAATCCTGTTAATATATAAGTCATGACTGCCTTGATGTTGACTGGCAAAACACAGCAAATTGATTATTCAAAATATAACTGTTTGCGTCTTAAGTGTTCCAACTTTGTTTTAGTAACGTGACACAGCTCTTTTATTCTTTACTTCTTAACAAGTTTTCTGTGTTCGGCTTTCGTTATATTAGATACCTACCTATATGTAGGTGCTATGATCAGCAAAACAAGTTAACATCACCAAGACTTAACTATGCATTGATAAGCCTCGCTCATGCGAGGTTTATCAATGCACGGAGTGCATGGATGCTCTGAGACTCATGTCTCAGAGCAAAACTTGAAAAGAAGGCGAGTGCGCTTTAATAGAACAAATATGTAGGTCCCTAGAGCGCAAACAGAGATTCTTTAAATATCAATTTCCATGTAACACTTTTTAAAGTCAATAACGAGTGTTATGATAATTCTTTTCCACTTTGCACGATATTGGACGTCGTCGCTTGTAAATGACAAGAAATGCAGTTAGCTCTCTTGGCACAATGCCATTATGAGTATGGCCCTCACCGGATGAGTTTAGTTTCAGCTGTATTTTTGTTCCGAGATTAGTATGTTTCAAGTTAATAATATTTCAGTAATTATGTATATTGCGACCTTATGTGGTTAACGGTATCCCACGCAACAAGTGGATGAATCTTGAGGCCAGCGGTCTACCGCGGGATCGAATACCTAATAATAAAGGACTATAGTGTGTACATTATGGGATTACCACATTCCTCAAGTCTGTGTTTCCTTCCGTCATTTTTTGCAGATTGGCCATCTAGTAAAAGTAAAGAGTAACTTTTCACCTCCTTTTATCCATTTATAAACTCTTTGATAAGCCTGCTTCAAAAACAGGTTGCAGATACCAAATAATGATACACAACACTCTTCTTTTTGGGGCAGTCGTGTAATAAAAAACAGGAATTCTGAACGAGGTTCTGAGATAATAGGTAATGTATTTAATACGTTGTAACGTTTGTTCGCGGTGTCTGTCTATCTATCCTATCTATCTATTCTATCCTGTTTAGGTATCAAAATCACACCTACTTCCTAGAAACGGTGAATAGTTTTGAAAACTTTTAATTACAATGCTCTGTTCTCGTTATAATGATTAGCTACAGTATTATTAAAGGTCTTATTGCTATGAAGGTACGGTCAGCATCAGAAGTAGGTTAACGCTACACACAGTTTCAAAACAGGTGTTTTAATAAAATCTTTTTAGAGATTACTCGTTACTAACAAGTTATTAAAGAGTAAGGAATATTTTAAAGAATAATCTTCTGAAACATTAAAAATAATAACTTGTGAAGTAACTTGAAATGTTAAGCTACTTCTGCTGCTGACCGTACTTTATTGTATCGGAAGGGTAGATATTTTAAGGTAAGAGCAGCAGTGGCTCAGCTGTGAACGTGTCGGGCGGGACAAGAGTTTATATCGATACGCAAGTAATTTAAAGTGGTTATTTTCGAATAATACTGCACATGTCTTTGTGTACAAACAGAATTGATTTGAATACAAAGTCTTCTCCCGGCAAGCGCTTGCCGCAACTCGTGGCCGCCGAGTCTGTCGCGCGACGCGGCGATTAGCACATCTTACTCAATACCTTATATAAAACTGCTGCAGCATCATTGATGTTGTCAATAATAAGAGTAGAGCACACCGCATCAACACCGCCAAGTAAAAAAACCTAGCAATATGAGGGTGGCGTTAGTTTTAGGTTTTCTAACGTTGTTGGCGGTTGTGAATACACGCCGTTTACCCTCACGGAAACTGGACAAAAGTACAGAACTAGAGACAAAGGATCAAGCGCCTGCTGCGACGGAACACAAAAAAGAAGCCCCAAAGAACCATGAATACAAAAAAGGAGGCGGGAAAGAGCACCATGCACATCATCACCACGACCACGACGAAAAAGGTGTAAAGGGATACAAAGGTCATCATCATCATGAGAAGGGAGAAAAAGGACATCATGACAAGGAACACCACAAGGGCGAGTATGACGATCATGGTAAACACAAAAAAGAACATCACCACGATGACGGACATTATGATGAACACCACAAAGGCGAAAAGGGTGAGAAAGGGCATAAATACGAAGAGAAGGGACACTATGACAAAGGCCACTCGACGAAAGGACACCACGAAATTCATAAGCTTGATGAATTCAAGAAAGATAAACACTTCTTTGATGAGGAGGGCGATTCCGGACACGAAGAGAAGCACGGAGGATTCCACGAGGAGCATGGTCACAAGAAGGGAGGCAGCCACCACAAAGGTCACCACCATGGAGACCATCACGAGAAAGAACATGGTGAAAAAGGTTTCCATGAGAAGGGCGGCCACCACCATGAACATAAAGGACATAAAGAGTCCGGTGGACATGATGAGCATCATAAACATCACCACGATCACGGCAAGAAGGGCGACCATGAGCACCATAAGAAATATGGTTACAAGAAGGGACACTGAACACATCTCTAGGAACTGGCCGAATGAAGGACAGTCCTCGACAGACGACGCTAGTGATTTCGGATTTATTTATTTTCTCGGAACCGTAACTTATCTGATGACAGTGCACTCAATACTGCGACAACGGTTAAGTGAAGGCATAATTATGTAGGTAATTAATAGCTAAATTATTGTTTTTTATATTAAGTAACTTCTTAAGTCGTTTAATAAATAATGTCCATAATCTGAGTTATTTTTACTGATCTTTTACAAAATCCAAACTTTAATTGATTTTACTGTCGAAGTGGGGAATGAATTTAGATCGCAGCTTCCTCCCAGCACTTTAGATGGTGTGAGCGCGAAATTTCGTCGCTTATCTAAGTATGCTTTTAAACTAATTAAGGTTGGCAACCACCACTCAGGATCCTCCGACTTTTACGTCGAGATAATATGTCAATATTATGTTTACTGTGTAGTATTAAAATCGGAAAACTGGGACGCATATGGATCTGCCTGGTACATGTTTGACCATAATCGCCGTACACCTTTTTTTTTTGGATGTTGGGAAATCATCAAATGACTCCTCCCGCTGGGCAGAGCCTTAGGGAGTGTCAGACTTCTACTGACTGAAAACCACCCATGTTCTTTCTTAGCCTTTTGTGTCGAGGGTGCGGTATCTGTTTCGAACAACCCGCATGTCTGACGGGATTGCCGTACACCTGGACTTTGAGTACGGCCAGCGGCCACGTCTACGTCGCGCGTCGGCCTGAGATGATAATGCTAACCATCTCGTACATAACTAAATATCAATTTTTAATAAAGAGCATTTTAATAAAGAGTTGTAAATGGTACATTAAATGTTAGCCTCACAACATATCGACCAAAAAATAAACAATAGTGTCTGAACAGATTGAGTTCACGAAGGTCATACATTACCAAACAACCAATTAACCTCGCACTATCTCTGTCTTCAATTTCTACAGCATTGTCATTGTCACGTTGGCTCTCGGCAATGTCACCTCGCCTCGGATTTGTCATGCTTGGAATTCTGCCCACCTGTAAAGCTAAATAGCGTGATATTGGCTCGATGTCGCTAGCTGACGGATTGAACGATTATGGGTTCAAACAGTTGCACGATAGATTTCTGCTCGAACAACGTGTCGGTCAAGGATTATAAGTAAATGAGGTCCTGCAATGCAGTGCATGCGAGCGACTCAATCAAACTGTCGTTTTGTCGACAAACAGTTCGGTCCATTGTCTGCATGTTTTATTCTGCTATGTTATGGTCTAAACAGCGTTTCAGCTGTATTTTTAGACGAGTCTATTGTTTCATTGTGTTGCATACGTAAATAGCTCACGTACTAATTAAAGTACCTATTGGAACGTTGTTCGTTTAATTCGGTGGTAACAGATTGCGGTCTATCTAATTATTTGTTAATTTCACAGGCTGTGCCAACTTGATTTGTATTTTATGTTACAACATAATTCTGATTTTATACCTAGTACATTACGGCGGCTACTGACCAACTTTGTAACAACAATTTTATCGTGGTGTCAACAACATAACTGTTACTATTAAAGTTGGGTCGGTTAGTTATAAACTATTGATGGAAATAATAACAGAGACGTGCACGCTTTAAGATAAACTATAAAAAAGTTTAACTGTCGCACATTACTTTAAAGCTAAGCAGTATCTATAAGTGGTTCGTTCATCTCGTAGACTGCACGCGGCGTAGCGGCGGCAGCGTAGCGCTACGTGTGTAGCACACGCGGCTACGTGTGTCGTAGCATCCATCATTGTGCGTACCCAAATTACACATTAAAATCTTAACGGTACTCGAGCGAGTAATGTATGTATTCGTTTATGGTTCACGAACTTATTCGTTGAAATAGATCTAATTTATAGACACACGTATCCTACACACACATGACTATATCTGGTAGTATCTAATTGAGAATATATTCCGCCGTATTTCATGAGAAATAACGATTGATGGGTTGTAAAGATGTCATCAAATGTCAGTATTCCCTTTAATTGTAAATAATGTATAGCACAACGGTGGTACGTTTGTGACGTATCTGAATGATTTGAGTAAACATGTATCTCAACATTCAGTATGTGTTTGTAGTGAATCCGTAATTTTAAACAATTCTCGTAGCAGGTGTGTTTTAAAGCTTTTGTTTAAACTTTATGATAACTTTTTAGGATGATATCATATTTCACTTCGTTTCTAAAGAGAATAATTATGTGAACGAAGAACAAGGTGGCCGGGAATCTAAAAGCCTTGAATATTATGTTAAAATAAAAACATTATTTATGTTTTTGTTATCATAAACTAATTCTCAATTGTTAACCTGACGTTTTGCTATACAAATAGCAATACGTCAGTTAAACATTTGAGAATCGGTTCTTTAGAACTGACATTTCCATTCTTTGTGACTTATTTTACGGAACTTTATATGATAAGTTATTATTTATTTTTCATACAGGAAATCTGACACATTGTAATAAAAACCTGTGCAGACATGGAAAATGTTGAAAGAATATTCCAGTATAAACTTTAACAACTTCCTTGAAAAGTTTCTGCAAACTTGCATCTACGAGATGTAAGTTTTGTTTCCAGCCACTTCCAAATAAAGGAATTGGAATATTAGTATCAATCCGTCATAAAAGTTTCAGGGAATTTTGAGTTTGATTAAGGATATAGGAACATGATTGTCTTATTATTTATTTTTAAACACATTAATTACAATTTTAAATAAAATATTATTTATATATTATTAAAAATATTTCAAATAGTAGGCCACCGGTATCGAGAACAGGGTCCAAGCTATAGGCGGATTAGGCGGTTTAGACTCCAGAGAGACTCTGCTTTGTGCTTTATTTTTAACTGCCTGACAAGAGCCTCCTTAGGTATGGACCGTGCCTCGCGAGCCAATTCAAAATGCTTGATTTGCTTATCTTTCTTGGTTATCACGAGTTTCTCATCCTGCGGAGCCGTTATGTTAACAATCATTGCGCGCCGTTCTAATTGATCCACCATCCGGCTTATTGACTACAATGGTCCTTTCTGAGTTGATGAATTGGTTCCAGTACAATGTCATCTTATTATTATCGAGAGATATCTCAAGGGTGGTACCACGGTAAGGAAATCAGGTTCTGGCGATGGAATCCCAGAAATCGAGGGCAACCCCCAAATTTTATACGCGCGTATTACGTTTCGTGCTATTTCTAAAGCTTTTCAAGTATTCTCATCTAGCAGTCATCACTTCATGTTGATGAGCTGATGATGAAATGTAACGGTTAGGAGTTGGAGGATAGTTCTTTAATAAAATATTATGGGAACGTATATATGGTTGTATCAAACCTGTAGAAATAGCCTCTGCTTTTAACAGTCATTTTACAAATTATAACCCTACTCAAAATTGTTCAAACAGCTGCCTCGATGTTCCTCACACCTTTATCTGAAAATGAGGTGAGGAAACATATATTATCATTGACAAATACCAACTCTGAGGGTTATGATGAACTTAACACTAAAATTATTAAGACATGTGTTAATGAAATAAGTGGGGTGTTGACTTATCTTATTAACCTGTCCTTTTCACAAGGAGTGTTTTATAACGTTTTTAAAACATCTGTTGTCAAACCGATATTTAAAAAGGGTGAAAAATGTGACTTGAATAATTATCGCCCCATAGCATTGATACCCATCATGTCAAAAATCTATGAGAAATGCATGTATCAGAGAATAGTTAGCTACTGTGACAAATTCAATATAATAAAAAAAAGAGCAATTCGGTTTTTAGAAACATAAGTCCGCATCCTTAGCCATTTTCTCACACTTGAAAGAAGTATTGAACAATATTAACAACAAACATCTAACGACAGGGCTATTCTTTGATCTTTCAAAGGCATTTGATCTGGTTACACATGAAATTTTAATTAAAAACTTGAGGCTATCGGTATAAGAGGACTGCCACTTCAGTGGATATCGTCGTACTTAACTAACAGAGAACAGAGAGTCACTGTCACTAAACTTAATGAAAGTAGGGACATGACAGAATATTCGTCTGAATATATAAGTACGAAACGCGGCGTCCCCCAAGGTAGCATATTGGGCCCAATCTTATTTCTGCTCTACATAAAAGACTTAGTTAATGTAATCAATCACAAATGCTTCCTTTTTGCCGATGACATCTCCATGATTGTTACTAGTGATAAAAAATATAAATCAATTGCGGATCATGAAACGGACATAAATAAAACAATAGACATTCTAATTAACTGGTTAAATAATAATAATTTATCTATTAATCTTAATAAATCAGAATATATACAATTTAATCAATCTTATAATAATACTTTTAATTTTAAAATGGACATTCCGAAAATTATACAAGTGACACGAACTAAGTTTTTAGGAGTAGTAATTGACGAACATTTAGACTTTAGCACAGGTGGATACTGTATGCAATAAAATAAATAAATTTGCTTTGAGACAAATAAAAAAAGTGACTAACATTAAAACGGCTGTGATGTCATACCGCACATATGTTGAGTCCTCACTACGGTATGGACTAATGATGTGGGGAAATGGTACTTACCACAATAGAGCATTTGTCGCCCAAAATAAATGTTTACGTAATATATACGAGATTCCATCAGACGAATCATGTCAACCAATTTTTAAAGAGCTTGGTTTGCTACCCTTACCTTCGTTGTATATATTTGAAGCATGCATGTTCGTTCAAAAACACAAAGAACTATTCAAAACAGCAGAGGAAGTAAGCTCTCGAAGTCGGCGTGACCAATACAGACTTGTGCTGGATGTGCTTCCTCGATCAGCGAAATATAACAAAAACTCTAGCTATGTGTGTACGTCTCTATAATAAATTACCAAAAATGTTTAAAACATCAAATTGTAAATTATTTAAAATTCAATTATTTAAATGGCTCAATAATAATAATTTCTATAGCATTAATGTTTTTTTTTAATATGAGTTCAATGTAATACATTTCAATGTCAAAATATATTTAAGTAAGTAAGTTTGCACGCTTTAGTTTTAAGCAAAACATGTTTGATCTAATATATTTTAATAACACCTTGTATACCATGTTTTATGCAAATTAAAATATCTTATCTTACTTCCATAATCAGCTCACCTAGATAACCTAAAAGAATACAACTATATATACGTCCGCATAATATTTTAATAAAGAATTATCCTCCAACTCCAAACCGTTAAGGAGTTATGCCTTCCATCATCAGCTCATCAACATTAAGTGATGAGTGCAAGATGCGAATACTTGAATAGCTTTAGAACAAACACAAAACACGTAATAAATGTTTATAAAGTTTGAGGGTTGCCCTCGCCTTCTCTAATATGCCATCATAAGATCCAGATTTTCTTATACCCTTGGGATATCTCCTTTCCAACAAGAAAATAATTTTCCATATCGGTTTAGGCTTCTTTGAGTGATCGGTGAATATACATTAAAAAAAAGATACCGACGAATTAAGAACCTCCTTTTTTAAAGTCGGTTAATGAGATTTTCCTTCTATCATCAGGTCAACCTAATTGCCTGAAATAATACAACTATCGGTCCATAAGAACGTATAATTTTGAAGGAATTTTCTTTTGACTCCTAACCGTTGAGGAGTAGTACCTTCCATCATCAGTGCATCCACATGAGATTGTAATCATCAGACGCAAATACTTGAACAGCTTTAGAAAGTATGTGAAAAACGTAATAAGATTTGTGGGTTGGCCTCGATCCCACCATCAGATCCTGACTTGGTAACAATGGGACCACCAGTGGAGTATACTCCTTTGAATACCAAAATAATTTTGAAAATCGGTCCACAATTGACGGAGATATAGGTGGGAAAATTTTAAGTTCTCGTAAATTCTCCGTCGAAAAGAATATTGCAGAATGTTCTCGATCGGAGAACATTCTTCGTGAGAGAATATTCTCTCGGCCCATCACTAGTTGCAAGTTATCTCCGTTAGCTAGGCGAGAACACCCAGGAATAATGTGACGGATGGATTCACCCGCATATCCGACATACCTTTGTTAAACGTGCCGTCTTCCCCAATAAATGTCGGTAATTTTTCGTCAATAGTAACTTCATCAATAGCCGGTTGAGTGCTCTTGGGAACTACAGTTCCCGTAATTTTTTGTGCTTTAAATTGCTCCTGGGACCTACTTGTCGCGTAATTTTTAAATGCCATAATAAAATCCTTTTCCATTTATTCCAGATGCGCAAAGAAACACAGGTGTAGATGTTACATAGTCAGTGTCTTAAATATTCAAGTTGTACACATTTGCTTAAACCATAATAAGGCCACTCAACCGAATAGTTGCACCGACAAAACGGTGTATCTCCGAAGTTGGTATCTCCGAATAGGTCCCCGGAACTTAGCCGGGCTACGAACACAGGTTTACATCAGGCCGATGCAAGGCCCGGAAAAGGCGTCCGTGAAATTCCTTACTCTGCCATAACTCCCTGCGGTCATAAGTATCAAACACTACAGGTTTGCGTATGTTTTCTTTAGCTAACAAGAGCCGGGTGAGGTCTTATCCACTGCGACTATGTGCTATACTATAAATTACCCGTTTAAATGTTAAGATTTATTTAAAAATAAAAAGCATCCCTAAACCTATGCAGTTATTTACCTAGATCAAAAGTCAATGCTTAAATCTTGTGCGGTTACGAATGGCTGTTAATTTCGAACCCTAAAAAACCCTCAGCGGTGTTAATCTCAGAACCGCAGAGAAGATTTGTGAGCATTTATCCACATATTTTAGAATTTACGTGGTTACTGTAGACGGGTGAGGTTGTAATCCATTGATAACGCTTTTACACTAATTAGCGAGTGAGTATGGAGCTTAGTGACGTCACGTCACTAGATTTATGGGTGCAGACGCTGTCAGCCCGTAATCCTGACCAAGTGAGCAGGAGCTGACGTGCCGAGCCGTGCCGAGCCATGCCGAGCGCTGCCGAGCCGTGTCGACTGTGTCGAGCCCTTGCCACGCGTGATGCACGGCGTGTGTTAAAGTTGCCTCTACTGTTAATAGCATCATTATTAATTAGTTGTATTATACGCTTAACTATTGATTATTACCTCAAACCTATTAAAATATATAGAACCTATATGTTACACAATAATAATACCTACCTAGTAGTACCTAGTAAACCTAATCGGATCTTCGGGGATCGTAATAATTTCATTGTTACCGCAAGTGCCTGTGTATGTGTTATAGCGTACTGCGGTTAAGCCTCCCACAACGCACACACAGAGCTTGTCAGCTCGTTAATCGTCAATCGCCATCACTATGAACGCTATTTCCATTCACGTATTATTCACGCGAGACTAAAGTTGTTATTAGCGTTTAGTCGTAACAACGTTACAATACAACGTATCTAATATGACGCTAAACTGATTAACTGGTGCTGCTCAACGACACATTGAGCTGAATATAAATGATATATATCACGCCCCTTCTAAGGGATATGCAGAAAATTACAATAATTGAGTCTCTTGGCGGGGGTGCAACTTTAACAATATTCACAAGTTACTGTGCGGCGAGACAAAAACATTATTATTAATCTGGTAATGCTTGCAAAAAAAACCTAAAATATACATTATTCGGCTTCAGTGTTGATTCCGAGAACTCACGCTAAGAACCCTAGTTTCCACTCTCTAGAAGTCTATCTAAACGAGTGAAACAGAACGATACGCTATGTGGTTTAAAAATATGTTTCGACGATCAAAAAGAAAACCGTAGAATGCATTAGGTGGTTTTTCACACGTACGCCGTAAGACTTGCCCTTACCCTCCGAGAAATATATTACAGTTACTGGTATTACGTGATGGCCAAGCTACATCACTGTTTAATGTTATATTATAGTTATTTTATTCCGGAGAACTATGCGCCTTTGAAGTAAGAAAGTATTTGGTACTTGCCGTACTTGCAATTTACTATGGTTGGTAATTAGTATTTAAAGGCACAAGTATTGTGGAATATACCTACGAGTACTAGGAAATGTCAATTATTAATATAATTATATTATTTCAGACCAATTTCACAGAAGGTAAACCACATAGGCCAGTGGTACGTCAGAGTGAGAGATACTGCGGTGCAGGGTGCTAGCGAAAAGGATGTCATTATTTCAAGGACACTTCAAGGGACGACGCGGCGATGTTCTTAGCTCAGCCATCACAAGCTTTATTGGCTGAATTCTTTCTACGACTAACTAAAACAATGTTATTATTTTACCACCAAACATTTTTGCTTTTCAATTTACCCTAGAAAAATTATGTTCTTATTTATTATTCTGTCCTGTTTGTCGAGCCAACAACGACATTGTTATTTTAACTTTTTACGGGCTACGTGAACTTGCTTATAATGACTTATGGTGTCGAGAAAAAACACTTTAGAAACATTAAAAAAGTTCGGTGGGAGTCTATTATGTTTAGATATACGACTATTGTATATTTTCACTGAAATTCATGTAAGAATTTAAGTGTCAGTTTTTGTTTGTTATTAACGATCGATGGTCGTTGTTCGAAGAAATACGGGACAGCGGGTTCGAACAGTTCAGTATAACATATTGCGCCCCGCCGCCATTGTTATAGTGTACAAGACAAACAAGTGAATAATGAACGCGTAGGCAAACAATATCTTTTTGATGCGCCGATATCCATACAAGAGTCGTATCGTAAAACGCCTGTCGACTTTCAAAGGTATAATGTGCGCGCAGCTATTGTTGCGGCAACTATTTAGACGCCTGTAGTTAAGCATAATTTGGAGTTTGACGTTTAACAATTTGAACATGTTAACATAGATAACAATTAAGTTTTAGTTCAACGCGTTGTAACTAATGGTTGCTTCGCTGACAGGTACCTATGCCTTTACCCTGTACATTATTAAGAGAGTAGGCGGTGGTGTGATATTTATTAGTGGGTAACTAAGTGAATACGTTGTTATTAAGTTTACTGCACTGATTTCGGACGTTCGTAACAAGCACAACTTCATCCTTATGCATAATTAAGAATTTTCGTGGCAGACAACATTAATTAGGTACACTTAATGTTAATCCCGCAGCTTATGATCTACCGCCGCGCTATTCTATAACCTTGTTAGTTTATGAAGTATGCTGGCAGCAGAGCAGTTTTTACAGAGTTCCTCGTGAAACGGAACTTGTCTATTTGTATTAAATAAACCAGATATGACGAACGCTAAAGTTAAGTTTGCAGAAACTGTAGCCATTTCTTTAATTAATTAGTTAGTTAGATTATCCGCTTGCGTAATAAAATGTGCAGTTCTCTAGCTCTTAGCATGATTACAAAAACTTGTCTGTCGTGGTTGTTAGCACCTCGTTACCCTCCAAACCGATGTTGTTTTCACTCATTTCATGCATTTTAAGGGAGGTTAATTTAATGCATTAAGTCATTAAATGCTTTTTGTTTAAAATTGCACAAGATAATAATGATTAGCCATTGCGACTAATTTGTGGAGGATATCTATATTTATAACCCAATTCCAGCAGCTTTATTAACCTTATTTGAAAATATGTGTTTGTACAAAGATATTGTGTTTCTGATGTTGGGCAATTAAAATACGGATTAAATATTTAACCAAATATTATCATATTAAAAACGCTCGGTAATGTGTAATGAACAAGCAGGCCAACATTAAGTTACTGTAGTGTTATTACATGATAGCTCGTTATTTATTTTACACCGTTTGCAGCTTTCTTTGGTCAAAACCTATTTTGTCTCATAATGATGAAGCCTTGAATTTCAGTAAAACAACTGTCACTTTACTTCAATTAAAATGTGAGGCGGCGGAAAATGTAGCTTCATGGGTATTTCATGATGCCGTGTCGACGGCGCGTTCGTGTTCCACGCGCGCCTCAAAGAGATGTCAGCAACATGGAAGGGGCCCGCAAGGGCCGACGCCTGTCGAGGCTGCGGGTTGTCCGCAAGGGATACCGAAGCCTCGACATGAAGGGCGAAGAAGGAACATGGGTGGTTTTTAGTCAGTAGAAGTCTGACACTCCCTTTCGCTCTGCCCAAGAGCGGGAGGGGTTATTTGATGATTTCCCACCCCCCAAAAAAAAAAAAAAAAAATGGGTATTTCATGATCATACCCAGATTTACCTACACAGATACACGTTTAAGGAACATCGACACGTAACCTATTAAGTATGAGGAATTCGGCAGTTGATCCTAGAGCCCAAAGCTCAGAAACTTTTCGTCTGATATAAAAAAAAATTAAACCTAAATGTTCACAATATTAAAGGGCCAGCTGTTATTCCATCAGTTTCCGAACACTCTGTCTAATTAAATGTAAAAAGGAACAATTAAAATGTACAGCCAAATTTTTCCATGTTGTGATTTTTTAATTTTTTTATTTGTAGGTTTAAAAATCGTCAAATGACTCCTCCCGCTCGGTGCGGTAGGGAGTGTCAGACTTCTACTGATTCAAAACCACCCATATTCCTTCTTAGCCCTTTGTGTCGAGGCCGCGGTATCTCTTTCGAACAACCCGCAGCCCCACTTTTTCACAATATTCATACGAGCCACTTGAAACTTTGTGAGAAATGCATTATAGTTGTTTAAATATTAAGCTACCAAAATGAGACTGTGGAGCAATAAACCTACATAAAACATTAGGTATAAGTCGTCCGGTGCGTCTTATTTATAAATATTTTTGTTAATAAAAATTGTATCGTTATAAGAGTGTGGTAATAATGCCAGTCTAGACGAGTAACAAACTTGCTACTACTATATTTTTTTTGCATTAAACCTGGTAACTTGCAAAAACGAAATTTTGTATAAAATATGACACAAAAAGACGTACAACCTTACGTTACGACTACACTGACCGGGAAATTGTAAAAAACGTAAGAAAATTCGAATTTCGCGGGCTACCTTGTCGCCTTCACCTTAAATGGTACCAAAAAAGCTTGTGAGGCATCGCTACAGCTTGTTTCTCGACTTAATTGAAATAAACCGTCATAATAACTGTTGTTGTACAGTAAATAAGCTTTCGAATGAAATTAAATGAGTCTTTTACTACGCATTAAAAAAAAAACAAGAAAAAGCACCTTCTGAAGTCGGTGGCAAAATAAACGAAATTAAACAAACAAAATGTCACCGACTTCAGAAGCTGCTTTTCTTGTGAAGTTTATTTTTCACTTTTTTGTATTTTTCGTTTTTCACTTTCTTGTATTTTTGAAGTCGGTTTTTTTTTGCAAAAGGTTTTTTTATTTTACAATTTTTGATTGTAATATCCTATACGCACACTTATAATAATAATAATAATATAGCCTTTTATTCCGAAACCTGACACTAACAATAATGGTTAAAACAAAAGTCACAATATGTCTCGAATTTCAGTGTGCCTCGTGGCATAGGCCTCCTCTAACAATTTCCATTGATGTCTGTCGCGAGGTACTCTCCTCCAGTTTGGACCTGCTGTCAGTTTTATTTCTTCCTCTCAGCGAGTAGGCTGCCTTCCCCGATTTCTTTTGACGTCCCTTGGATACCACTCTCTACACAAATTTACTATACATTTAACATTCAACCAAGAACCCTAACCCTTAACTTTCAAGATTCCCTTATTATTGCTTTCAACTCCTAACCGTTTAGGAGTAGTACCTTCCATAATCAGCTCACCTAAATAACCTGAAAGAATAAAACCATACATACGTCCCCATAATATTTTACTAAAGAATTATGCTCCAACTCCTACCCGTTGAGGAGTTATACCTTCCATCATCAACTCATCAACATGAAGTGATGACTGCTAGATGCAAATACTTAAAAAACTTATGAAAAAGCACGAAACACGTAATACGTGCCTATACAATTTGAGGGTTGCACTCGATTTCTCTGAGATGCCATCATCAGATCCTGATATTTTTATCATGGTACCACCCTTGAGATATCTCCTTTTCAACAAAATAAGAATTTTCTAAATCGGTTCAGGCGTCTCCGAGTAATCGGTGCATACACATAAAAAAAAGATTGAGAACCTCCTTTTTTAAAGTCGGTTAATGAGGTTTACCTTCTATCATCAGGGCAACCTAATACCCTGAAGGAATACAACTATTACTTCATAAGTACGTATAGTTTTGAAAAAAAATTCTATCAACTCCTCACCGTTGAGGAGTTGTACCTTCCATCATCATCAGTGAATCCACGTGATATTATGATGACCACACGTAAATACTTGAACAGGTTTAGAAAATATATGGAAAACCTCATAGGTGCCTATAAAGTTTGAGGGTTGCCACGATTTCCTTGGGACCCCATCATCAGATCCTGACTTGGTGACAATGGGACCACCTCGGGTCAACCTGAAACCCTGAAAGAATACAATTATCGCTCCATAAGTGAGTATAAATAAGAAAGAATTTTCTTTCAACTCCTAACCGTTGAGTTGATCCTTCCATTAATATCAGCGAATTTACATGATATTATGATGGTCAGACGCAAATACTTAAAAAGCTTTAGAAAATATATGAAAAACATCATATGTGCCTACAAAATTTGAGGGTTGCCCTCGATTTCCCTGGGATCCCATCATCAGGTCCTGATTTGGTGACAATGGGACCACATCGGGAGTATACCTTTTCGAACACAAAAAGAATTTTGAAAATCGGTTCATTAATGACGGAGATATGCGATTGCAAACATACAAAAGAAAAAAAAAACATATAGACGAATTGAGAACCTCCTCCTTTTTGGGAAGTCGGTTAAAAAAAAATGAAATAAGAAAGACATACCCAATATATAATGTCAGGTTTCAAACACTTTTGCTGATTCTTTTTATAAAAAATAGTGGGTATTTTTCTGACTGATATTTAATTTTTTTCTTTCAGTATTTAAGGTACATTTAGGTATGTTTGGATGTCTGAAAATTATCCCTCTTTACTATTTTGTATAAAAAAAGCTTATGTTGAAATGTAAATACGGGATTACACGGAAAATATCCGTGAAATCGTAGCACGTAACCTTATTGTTTTTGGTTTTCTCGTGGGAGAAGAAAGGATTCGATATGATAAAATATGAGAAAGTTCATCGAAAGTTCACACAGAAAATTCATCATGGGTTTAGTTAGACCCCTTTGGACAGTCAGTCTTACCACCAAACTTGGTGACTGATTCCATAATCCTTGCTTACAGCTTTGAATCACTCTAACCTCATATTGCTCATAATGATACGACAGGAGAATTAGAATATAGGTATATAATATATGTAGGTATTTAAAACACGGAACTCGACAAATTGAAATTAATGATTAGGTATATAAACAGTCAGCGTTATTAACGTTGACTGCTTTTAATTAGTCGACCAATTAAAAGTTTTGAAAATTCTAGACTAGCTTCAATTAAAACCAACCTAGAATGTATTGCATGATGAATTAATAAAAACTGACAGTCAGCAAAAATATCCTAATTTGTTTCCCTAACATTTTGACTTTAATAAATTCAATGCGCTCTCCAATAAAATAGTGTTTATTTACATCGTGTAACAAAAATATAAAAACGTAACAATTACTATAAGTCTATATCAGGAACGTCAAATAAATTAGTGGACTAATCTTTAGTGTCCCTTCTTGTGACCCCAGTGCTTGTGGTCTTCATGACCGCCCTTCTTGCCATGTCCATGGTGGTGGTGGTGATGTTCGTGATGGCCGCCCTCGTCGTGGTGGCCCTTGTGCTCGTGGTGGTGCCCTCCCTCCTCATGGTGGCCCTTCTTGCCGTGGTGGTGCTCATGGTGGCCGTGGTGCTTGTGTCCGTGGTCGAAATGTCCACCCTTCTTGTGTCCGTGCTCGCCATGATGCCCACCGTATCCCTCTTTGAAGCCCTTCTCGCCGTGTTTATGGTGGAAGTGCTTGTCCTTCTTGAACTCGTCTAACTTGTGAACACCGTGATGTCCTTTCGTGGAGTGACCCTTGTGGTAGTGTCCCTTTTCTTCGAAACCGTGGCCTTTCTCTCCCTTTTCTCCGTGGTGATGTTCATCGTGGTGTCCATCTTCGTGGTGATGGTGCTTCTTGTGTCCTCCGTGGTGGCCATGGTGTCCTTTGTGTCCCTCGTGGTGGTGGTGACCCTTTTTGCCGTGTTCATGGTGATGGTGTCCCTTGTAGCCTTTGTGGCCTTTTCCCTCGTGGTGGTGATGGTGGTCGTGGTGATGTTCCTTGCCGCCTCCCTTCTCGTGGTGATGTCCGGTAGCGGCCGCCTCCAAGTCAGCGTCTCGTTTCTCTCGAATGTCTCGCGCCTGCGCTAGTGCGGCCAGCGCCAGCACTGCACAGCACAAAAGGAGCACCACCCTCATAGTTGTTGTCTTGGACAGGTCGAGATGAGATATGCACCTTTTATTGTCACCACAACGTTTTATAGATACTGTGGGTCTGGTTTTCTCGTACCTGCATTAGGCAATAGTTGCACTGAGTCGGGTGCTTGCACTTACTTACGAGCAAGGTCAAGCGCCCTAGTGCTAGGTGAGTTTTGATTTATTATCAACTTTGATTGGTAACGGTAACGACAGTTTTTACTTCGATTGTTTTGTAGTGATTGTAAACATTATTTTGCCTATGATCTTTGTACAGAAACATATTATACGATGTGAATACATAGCCGGCAGGATAGCGTTCTGTTTTACCCATATTCCCTTTTTATTTTGTTACCCAACATTTACCTTTATTTTGTTGAAAACATGGACGAAGACATTGTAATAAAAGAATATAGAAACATATTTAAAAAAACATAACATCACATCATAACATCACGCCTGTCCCCGAAGGGTAGTACCTTTATCAGAGTATTTACAAGTTTGTAAGCCAATACAGTAATATATTGTTAGATTGCAACATGAGAACATGAATGTAATCAACAGACAGCTGTAGGAGAACAAGGCCTCATTATCTCTCTCACATATGCCAGTGATGGCAACATGTTCAATGTACTCATATGTTCATAATACACGTTGCATATTGTTCCGGTGATAACATGCGGTAACCACTTGTTCTTTGCTCTATTTCACTCACGGTATTTGTAGACTGAAAGGTATGTTATGATTTATGAACGTATCATATACGGTCGAAAATTAATATAGTTAGTCCATACTTCACTTAACTATGTCTGTTTGTTACCTTTACACGCCTTCATGGTAGAAAGGATTGGATGTCAAACTCAAACTCAAATTCTTTATTGCATTCATGTGTTTTAAAGTTGTTACAATGAATTTGGTTCCAACATGAAACCCGGTTAGGGCACGGCAACATAAATTAGGCAATATACCAAGTCATACATTACTTATAAAATATAATTAGGTCCCTACTATGACAATCTAACTAGCATTTAGTTTATACGTTATTTTAATTAATCATTATTATCATTTACCAAAACGTTTAAAGAATTATACAACACTGTCTGACACTTAGGTGAGCCATGACATGATAGGTATAGGCTATAGGATTCTTTTTATCTTGAACTATTTATGTTCTCGTGAGATAATTTCTGACCTCCACAAGGGCAAGTTTCGGGCAAAAGTTCTTTACGATGACGAAAACGCGCCCTCACAGACATGTTATGATTCATTTCTTAATAGTCTTCACTCATAGTTGCAATCTTAATTTAAGTGCCTTTCAATTTTTCTTCGTCAATGCCTGTTTAATATAAAGTTATGCTTGCTATCCGCCAGCCAAAATCTAAGATTTTGTAAAACTAAGTGAAGTGTGGGATGGGATAAAAATAACTTCGATAATCAGCCCTTTGTTAGTTTGTTGCTGTTTGGAAATTGAAAGTGGGCCTCATTTTGAAAAATTGCCCTTCGGGCAGAGCTTCTCGCCTGCCGGAGCTACGCTATCAAGTTTTCATGCTAAATGTGTGAAATCTCTGGGTTCCCCAACCATCAGACTGCTGTTGCTAACAATTTGTCAGACTCTGGGGATCAGACGACCCCGAGCTTCCACCCTCTGGGACCCTGTAGTAGCAGTAAATCTAAAGAAAATAAATTACTCAAGGGTATCTAAAATGTTTTTTTAGGTGAGAATCTTGGTTACTTAAGCCTAAATAAAGCCCTGCAGGATGCATATTGAATGATCTCATTGAATACGCATCCTGCAGGGCTTTATTTTTAAATTCTTGCTTATTCAAAGTATTTATCCTAAATAATGTTATTACACGGGTATTGTTTATATATTTGTAATCACTTTCACGAAAACGGCTCTAACAATTTTGATCAAAGCTCCATATCGATTAGCTACGATCAAGCTTATGTCTCAAAGCCGGTAAAATTTCCTTTTTTCGATGGTATACAATGATAATATAAAATAACTTAAATCTGAGAGAAAAGAATTACTTCTAAATTCGTTAATTAGAATAAGAATTACGTAATTACTTAGATAATTTCAATTTGTGTTCGAGATCAAAATAATAATGTTGCAATCATTGACTTATATATTACTGCGTAAGGACTGGGTGGACGGCATGTTAAAATAACGCCTCGAACGTGGTCCCAATATGGTCTTTCCTACGCCGAAGTGAACTAGTCCACGATGATCGGCTCTCTTCGGGTGCGGTCGTAAATATTATTAAATGCTTTATTTATGTTCTATAAACCTCGAAAATACCACGCCGCTTATACAAGGTTACATTAACGAGCAGACTACACCGATTCTCTGTATGGCGAACGCGTCGAGCAAATGTTCGGACGACCGTATCTTTAGTTTTTATATCAATGGTTGCAATATTATTTTCTTGAATATCTTGGATTTAACTCAAAACAGTCTCAATTAGTCTCTGACCTTTTCATAATACGAATGAAATATATTTTTTCCAATAGTTATATTTTATGGTCTTCAATACTCTCACAAATTCATCTTTGGCACTGCAGCTCGAGGCACTACTACAAACTTTTTTTTTTTGTGGTTGGGAAACCACCAAATGACTTCTCCCGCTCTGGGCAGAGCGGTAGGGAGTGTCAGACTTTTACTGACTAAAAACCACCCATGTTCCTTCTAAGCCCTTTGTGTCGAGGCCGCGGTATTTCTTTCGAACAACACGCAGCCCGGACGACGGGCGTCGGCCCTAACGGGCCCCTTCCATGTTGGTGACATCTCTTTGAGGCGCACATGGAACACGGACGCGCCGTCGCGTCGACACGGCCTGTCGTCGTCATAAGACGGACGGACGGCGAGCTAGCCCATTCTCCACCACTCACCGTCAACAAGCCCGCGCCTACGGTTGCCATCACGTGGCCCCCAACGCCTGGAGCACCTCCCGCGGCGGCTGGGACGAGAGATTATCTCCCTCTTACCTTCCGCCACCTCCTTCGCTAGCATCACTGCTTCGCAGAAGGAGGCGATGGCGTCCCATTCCCTCTCACCCCGGACCATGGCTTGCACGTGAGAGGTCGCCGCTGCCGAGGTACTTCCCCTATTCTGTGAAAATGAAAAAGTCAGAAATCAATACTTAATTAGGTTTTCGGAGAATTCATTCCGGAATAATATTAGCCTGTATCCTTTAATTAGCTAAAGCTGTGTATAATCTGTGACGAATAATCAGAAACGATTTCGAAGCACAAATTCACGAAATGGGATTTTATTTGAGTTAAAATAACGTTCGTCAACAATGTAATTATTTAATTCTATTGTGTTAGGAGGTTCCTCTGGCGGGGGTCCTGACCACAGCAAGGATGGTGCTTGTTTACAATTGGGTGGGTAACAGAGTATTTTTTTTATTTTAGGCGGCAAAAAATCAAGTTCATTTTTGTAAATAACGATAAATTTTGAGAGCCCAGTGAAAGAAAGAAAGAAAGAAAATGCATTTGCAGTGAAGTATTCGTATTCTGCGTATTCTTTGTGTATTCTTTTATTAGTATCCTAAAAGGTAATTCTTGGATTTCATCAATTCTACTTGATGTCTAAACTGGATATTTTATATTTATATTTTTGGTGGTATCATACACCATCCGATACTTTGTGGCATTATGAAATAAAAGAGGTACTTAATTATTTTCTACAAAATGTAATTCTTTGTCGTATAAACATAACAAAAACACTCATTAACAACGAAATATCAACAAATATCAGTTCAGGTACATTCAGCCACGGCTTAGTGACCCTTCTTGTGTCCCCAGTGCTTGTGGTCCTCATGGCCTCCCTTATGGTCATGATCATGATGATGGTCGTGGTGCTCGTGGTGGCCGCCTTCGCCATGGTGTCCCTTGTGGTGGTGGTGGTGTCCGCCGTGCTCATGATGTCCCTTCTTCCCGTGGTGGTGTTCGTGATGGCCGCCGTGCTTGTGTCCCTTGTGGAAGTGGCCTCCCTTCTTGTGGCCTCCTTCGTGGTGGTGCCCACCGTGGTGCTCATGGAAGCCTTTCTCTCCATGATGGTCATGGAAGTGCTTGTCCTTCTTGAACTCGTCGTGTTTCTCGACGCCGTGGTGTCCCTTGGTGTCGTGTCCCTTGTGCCAGTGACCGTGCTCATCATGGCCATGACCATGGTCGCCCTTTTCACCGTGGTGTTCGTGATGGTGGTAGCCATCATCGTGGTGGTGATGCTTCTTGTGACCGCCGTGCTCTCCGTGGTGGCCCTTGTGTCCCTCGTGGTGGTGGTGTCCATGCTTGCCGTGGTGGTGCTCGTGGTGTCCCTTATGACCCTTGTGGTGCTCACCGCCGTGATCGTGGTGGTGATGCCCATGATGCTCATGACCGCCACCTTTGTCCCACTTGTGACCGGACGCGGCAGTCTCCAGGTCAGCATCCCTCTTCTCGCGGATCTCCCTGGCCGAGCTGAGGGCGGCGATGGCCAAAAGGCCAAATGCCACCAGAAGGATACTCCTCATGATTGATTAGACTAGTTGTTGCTGAATGATATCGATTCATCAGTGGCAATGATTTTATATAGTAAACGAGCGCGGCGATGAGGTAAGTTACCGCCGCTGATAGTGTCAAGGTTGTAACAAGTGCCGGAGATTTCCACTTCCTTCCAGACCGACAACATTTGTTATGAGATAACTTCCGAGTCAGTAGCGTTTAGAGAGTTTTTTTTTTACTATGGTGTTATTACTGCTTTCTTCCCAGGTAACATGGAATAATGACAGGAAGATGATGATTAGTGTTTGTAATGTACAAGCGCGGCATACCAATATTCTAGTTGCATATACTAATTGAATTTATAAGTTTACAAATAAAATAATATAAACTGATTTCCATTGGTTTGAATCTATTTTGTTTTTTCTTGTAAATACTCGTAGAATTATTTTGACTCATTACTAACGAATGTTATAAACTCTGTTGTCCTCAGTAATTGACTCGTTTGAAAAAACATGTTCAACAAATCGATTGTTTATCGTAGTATCTCGATGAAATACAAATCATTGAAATTGATTGAAATGTAGGATAAAAATTAATTTTGCTCTACACAAATTTTGCGCGCCAGTATCCATTACCAAAAAAAGAAAAGCCATAAAAAGGGTAAAAGTAGTTAGCTTCCAACAGTTCGTTTCGTGTAAAGCCTTGACCTTTAACAATTAACTTTAAGAAGTAACGAACCACTTTATGGTTTCTTTCATTACTTTAGAAGCATAGGAAAACATAAACAGAAAACGTTTTACCTACTGGGAATAGAATTTAGTACGATTTCATAGAGAAAGGAATAGAACTTTTTACTAAGAATTTTAATACGAGAAAGTTCAATAAAATTCTACATAAAATTTTACTTTTGAAAGTATAAGAAATATGATTTGTACATTAACACGATCCTTATCTCGTTTGCCAAATGACTGACGTGCCGTTAATATTCACTTTGAAAATGATAAATGAGGCAGATATAAGATATTACTGTACCTCTTACTTATTTCCCGTGTTCGCACTCGCTGCTGCTTGTGATTCATCTTTGTTTTGTGACGATATCTGATATGGCAGGGGTAGCGTACCATTAGCGGGATTTTATTACGTAGAAATGTTTTTGTCTCATAAACGTACAGAGTATTGCAATAAGGTACGTTAAAAGTGGGCTACGAAACAGAGCGAGGATATTTTGTATTGTTGAGAGAATTTGAAGTATGTTTCCAAAGTTGAGATACCGCGGCCTCGGACACAAAGAGCTAAGAAGGAACATGGGATGGTGGTTTTAGTTAGTAGAAGTCTGACACTCCCTTCCACTACGCCCAGAGCGGTAGGAGTCATTTTTCGATTTCCCACGCTCCAAAAAAAAGTATGTTTCGAAATTGCAAAATCGGAACTCTTTCTTATAGATTCGCCCTGTCTGTCTGTCTGTCTGTGCGTATGTCATAGTTATTTTACGTCGAAACTGTTAGCATTACACGGTTGTTTGGAGAGTATAGGTGTCTTCTATGAATCACTACACATAAGTGTTGAAAAATTACAAATAAATAGCGGTGGCTCTATATACAAACTTGCTTTTAGCTGGTATGGAGAGCCGGTCAAGTATCCTTACACTTAGCCGGTTTTTTATTTACCCTTTTTTTTTGGAGCGTGGGTAATCGCACCCTGGCGCGGGTGGGGAAATAGTACCCTCCAAAAAAAACAGCACTTGGAGGCAGGGGCCTGCGCCTGCCTGGGCCGGCTACACGCGCCGTCGACACGGCCTGTCTTCGTCATAAGACGGGCGGACGGTGAGCTAGCTTTGTACTTACCCTGAATAATGAAATAGTTATAAATCCCTTTCTTGGCAGTAAGTTGGACATTTGGAAGATCATGCTTGGCAGACATATCAGACATCATCTTCATAATTTTGGCGATTAGCGATTAGTCAAACCCGGTGTAGTGATTCTAAATCATATATTTGTTCCGTACCTTAGTCTATACATCAGAATGTTATCCAAAATCTCCACAATGGATGGTTGGTTTGTTGCGCAACAGGCTATAATTGTACACCCAGTTACATTCAGAATATGTAGCGCTGGCATTTACATAAGTGCAGGCAGTGTGTTATATCGAACATTTGGTTTGCATTACAATCCGCTAACTTGCGTTTTACCCAAATATAACTTGTGCTTAGCACATAAATATTTTGTTATCAACATTACGTGCTTATGAATAAACTTAATTCTAATATTTTGATTTGAAAATTGTTATCTGACAAAATGTTGAATGAAAATGTCTACGTAAATAGAATCATGAAAGGAAAAACTTTAAATCAAACCTCTTGTGTAAGTCATTCAGCGTCAGATGTTTAAAAATACCTACTGTTGTTGCCGTGGAGATGTCAGAATCACGTCTTGTATTTATTTATTACTTTACAGATCTTTATCATTTACTAAAGGATGAAGCGATGCATTTAATAAATATTGGCATGAAATGCTAGCAATGTGAGGGGTTATAGTTAGGAATGTCATTATCTTTGCGACCGGCACCGGCCCCGGAAGGGAATTCTAGCGGATCGGTATGTGCCAAATGAATCTCTAGTTTGAGATAAAAATGTTCATGTATATTGCATTGATAGGCATGTCTTTTGTAAAATGTTTATTGATTTGTTATTTAGTTTCTGTAAAAACTTTGTTATGACCCAAAGACCACATCGGCGGTGGTCGGGACGGTAGGAGCATATTCGTTCGCCGCGCGTGCTGGCATGACGAGCAAGTCGATATGAGCCGTGTTATAGACGCCAGTGTACATGTACGGATACTCGAGCTGTAGAAGTGTAGATCAGTTAATTATGGAAGTCTCATTTTAAATACAAACTGGGCAGCTCGAGTATGTGTGCATAAATAGGCGTGACGTTCGTCTGTATGAGCACACGGTGCACTAAAAATACAAGGGGATGTACCTACACTTAGATTTATATAACAAAACTATGTGTTCACTTAACTTTATGATGTAAAACTTAATGTTATTTTAACAAAGAGAACACTGCCGACAAACTGTCCCAAAGTTTGGCAGAAGGTTTTTATTATAGCCACTCATGTAAATTTGTTGAAAAAAAAGCGTGAATAATTCAAAAAGCAGAGCAACCGGACCAAAAAAACATCAAACATTAATATTATGTTGGCATAAACAATAGAACACTTGGAGAGACAAAATTAAAGGTCTAGGGCGGGTGCTGTACCTAACCAATCAGATTAACTTAGAACATCTGTTTTCGTCACGTTTAACAAACCATCACGATTCACGGTTGACCGTACCGACGTCGGTTTAACCAATGCATCGTAATGGCCAGCGATGCACAGTCCTGTTGATTCAATAATCACATCATAGTGGTGTGTGTAGACTTCCAAAAAGTAAAAGGAACTTTACGCAACCCGACATTACGATATATTCTAAACGTGATCTAAAGTAGATATTGACTAAGTCTACCGATTATAAAAGATTTGCTGTTAGTTACTTGGGCCATTTCGACTTCCATTTTTTTTGTATTTTGAATGTGTTTGGTACAATTTTATTAACCTAAGGTTTACAAAACCCTTAGCCAACTCATACATAACCTGGTGACGGTATGTCAGCTGACATTAGTTATACAAAATCCAGCTAAAACAATGTTCTTTGGTATTTGATTCCTATCGCTTGGAATTGTGTTGCCGCTATAAGGAAGGTTTCATAAAAACGAGGATTCATAGGCTATGAAAACGGCGATACAATCAACGGCATACTAAGATACTGTCGACAAAGTCGCATGTATTTTAGTATTCTGAACTACTATGCATAATATCATGTGAGTAGTGTATTTTAAGGGTTCCGTAGTAAACCTAGATTTGTTATGTCCGACCGTCGTCGCCGCGTCGGTTCCATAAACCGTGGTACATATAAATAACTTGTCAAGCATTTTATTAGAAAACAAGTCATACGGGTGCCTGATGGGAATTTCATCGGCAAAAATAATAAACGTCCTCTATTTGAACCTTTTGAGGAATTAATTTTTATAAATCCCTGCACAACAGCGGTTTAGGCTACAGGTATAGGTTGTGGAATTTCTAACTGTGAATATATGAATTGTAGATACTAATGTTTTTAAGGTTGTTATTCATTACGTTTTAATTAATCGTGATTCTTCGTTTGTCGTACGCGTGGCTTACTTTGACCTGGTTTTAAAATGTTTTTGTTAAGCTTGACACAGAATTAACGTTATTAACAAGATAATAATTTAGACATTTCCATTAAAGCGATTGCATTCAAGGATTTTAAAATAATCGCCTAACTGAACCAGCAATCGAACCCCTCAAATGTGACACATGTATTTAATGATAACGGTCGATCTTAAGGATATGTGTTTCTTACTTGTGTTTTTATCTTAAATTAAGGAATCACCATGAAATTTTACCTTTTATTTAAAATATACTGAAAATGAGTTATATACTTTCTCTGACGTTGCTGGGCTTCGAACAACTGACATTATCATATCAAGGTATTTACAAACAAATACTCACGCACACACTATGTTTTCTGGACCGTTATCACATAACAAATGTGTTTTTTTTTTTACATCTGGCGGGTTTGATTCCCGTTTCAGACAGCTGATTATAAGAAATCCTTGAATGCATAAAATTTGAACTTTTTCTTGTTTCAGTAAAACTACCTATAGGTATTCCTATATCATATTTAAGGTCGTTTCCTTCCGTGTAGCATAGCCGTGGGACGGCCTGTACATGACATTAGCCAACAATGACCCTCTGTTACGTAATGTAAGTACATAAAAGAAGCTAGTGAAAATATAGGATACTTTTTAGTAGACGGGCACTCTCTGGGACACTGGATTAGGTATTCAGTGGGGATTTCAACCGCCGACGCTTCTCGAGAGTCCCGCGTTGTTAGTTTTATAAAGCCGTGGCTAATAAACCTAATGCCAGAGTTTTCAACTATTTTTATTTTAACCACAGATTTATTCTATTTAACTTTTCTAAAACTCACAGCCATTGTACCACCTTTACTACAGTCTGGCTTTGCTATTTTTAGAAAAATAATATTGATTGTTACCTAGATACCTAGTTACCTACGAATACCTCAATTCAGTTATTCTGTGATAATAGAGTTTTTAATTCGAATCATTTTAATGTAGAGGTCTCCAGAAAACACTTATTTAATGTGACGATGTCCTTCCGAAAGAAAATCCGGTGGTCTAATATTTAAACGCCAGTAATCTCTGTTTGCTGTCAGACAGAAGAGGAGGGTTAATTAATTTAGGCAAGTACCGAAACTCCTAAAAATAAGTTTAACTCTTTACTTTTGGGGTCCCTTAAACGAATGCTTTTTTTTTAAATAAAATCCCTCAGTAGCATATTAAAATAAATATTTATTCATGTATCACAAAGTATCAACAATAACAAAAAGCATCATCTCTTAATAATCACAGCGTTAACTTATTTATGACCTTTGTCCCAGCCCCAGCCTTTGTGTTCCTCATGGCCTCCCTTGCTGCCCTGGTCAGCGTGGTGTCCCCAGTACTCGTGGCCGGCGCCCTCGTCGTGGTGACCTTTGTGGTCGTTGTGGTGACCCCCCTTTTCATAGAAGCCCTTGTTACCGTGCTCTTGTTCATGGAAGCCGCCTTCCTTGTGTCCCTTGTCGAAGTGTCCACCTTCTTTGTAGCCTCCCTCGTGGTGATGTCCGCCGTATCCTTCTTCAAAGCCAGACTCACCATGCTTGTCGTGGAAGTGCTTGTCCTTCTTAAATTCGTCTAGTTTGTGGATACCGTGATGTCCTTTCGTGGAATGCCCTTTGTGGAAGTGTCCGTGTTCTTCGAAACCGTGGCCCTTCTCGCCTTTTTCGCCGTGGTGATGTTCGTCGTAGTAGCCATCGTCGTGATGCTGGTTCTTCTTGTGTCCTCCAAGCTCATCGTAGTGACCCTTATGTCCTTCGTGGTGGGAGTGTCCCTTCTTGCCGTGCTCGTGGTCGTGGTATCCCTTGTATCCCTTTTCACCATTTCCGCCGTGCTCGTGATGGTGGTCACCATGGTGTTCGCCGCCTTCGCCCTTCTCCCAGTTGTGTGAGGCCGCAGTCTGTAGGTCGGTGTCTCTCTTGAGGCGCATGTCCCTGGCGCGCACGGCGACCACTAGTGCTAAAAAGCAAACTGCGACGGTAGCTCTCATCCTGAACTGTTGTCCTGGTTCTGTTGGGTAATGATTGCCAAATGATACCTGTTACGATTTTCTCTGAGCTTATATAGTATTGCCAATAATAGTGTAGTAGTTGCTTTTAATGTCAGGGTAATGAATGACGGTCACAGGTACGCGACTGACCTGAATTATATTTTAAATAATAGATACGTATCAACGCCAATGTTTCGGTCCTTGCAGCAAGTGCCATATTACATTACCTAACTGTGCTATACAATGAAAACTTATTTGATTATAAGAAAGGCCACACAAAAGAAACAAGTCATCGGTTGCACGAAACTGGTTTTAAAGATGTACTGGCACGTTCATTAAATTATTTAAATACATAGATAAATAAGAAAATGGCTTGGTTAAATTCACCACATATTATGATTGAAGAATGAACTGAAAACAATCACGGTTGGTAAAAGTGAACCGCTGCGAATTGTGTAAAATTATTTTAACAGAATAACAGATGATAATATAATGACGTGCAACTAATAAATTAAGCCCCATTACAATGAAGTTCCCGTTTGTAAATATAGGCGAGTTCTCACCACACGAACCATGTTTCGGGCCGGGATTATATAGTGGAACAGTAAATAGTGACATAATTTATTTATCAATGTTTGCCGTTGAACAACGTATTGTTTGTCTTGTCATTAAAAAAAACACGTTACAATTTCATTTACTTATGAAGTATATTTGGGATTGTAATTATGATCAAATGTTCGTTTGGAATAAAGTAAACATTGACTGTTCGTGCGGTCGTTACAGACTTTCTCCTAACTACATCTGTGTTAGCATTGCGAAGTTACTCAAATTAAAATTCATGAAATTTAGGCTTAAACCAAACCGACGCAAAAGTCGGATAAACTACCATCGAAGAACGGCGACGACGAGTACCAACTTTTGATACAATTTGAACTTTGCGCCAATCCGTCACGCACTCGGGCAGGGAATAAATTAATGCGCTATATGGTGGTTGTATGTGTACGTTTGCTTCCATATTTCCTTGCCGAGTTTATGAAATATGGCGAAATGGAGTGCTCTAAGTAAATAAATATGAGCGAGTGTAACGTAGGTATTGATGTTGTCTTTTGTAAGTATTTTTACAATGTGATATGTACTAATAATAAGTATAGTATTCAATAAAATACAGTCGTCTCTTAAGAACCTCGTAAGTAAATAACAAAAATCACTGAAGCTACAAATAACCATACCACAATAAAGCTTTCATATTGAATTTAATATGTTTACTTTGAATCCACACATTGCAGACGAACAAACATAATACAGAATTTCATTTCGCTAAGGTTACAGCGCTGATGAGCCGTCAGAAGTCGCGACCGTTTTCACTAGAGTCAAGGGCGTCCCAAGTCAAGGTTATGTTGCGAAGCAGTCGCCCTCATTTTTTATTATCTTTTGTCTAAATTTTCTTCTGATCGATTTCTTTCGTCACTGTTTCCGGTCGGGTGCGCAAGAGTCGCGCGGTCGCCGCTCACAAATAGTGTTGCACAGCTGAGCAATTGACACCTGTCCGCATTAAGAGAAACTTAATTTAAATTAAATTAAAACATTTTATTATATTTACAGTTCAATTTTGAGGCAACACGTGTTTGTTAATTCTGTTAGTTTATTATAATGTCGTAATTAACTTGAGACGAGTTTTAATTTTAAAATAATACAGTGTTTGTGATCCCAATAGAGGTTAGTGGAGGATTATTTCATAAATTAGAATGGAAATGAATTAATTTTTGTATCAGTTGAGAGGACTGGTGGCATTGTCCTACCCCGAGGGTAATTCAGTAGTATTTCAGTAGCCTCCCTTACCAAAACTAGAGACTGAACATCATAATAAGATACTGAAAACGTTCACCCCATTTCAGTTAAAATTAGCGTTGGTCCCTAGATTATCAAATAAAGTTAATCTCGTAACAATTCTGTTGGCCGATCCGGTCTCTATAGGAAACCAAACAAAATGGGAGAAAGAAATTTACTACACGGCCGTGTTCAGAATCCGAATCAGGGAGAGGTGTCAAGTCTGAAACAATGGCTGTATACTTATATCAACCTGTATACAGTGGTTGTATATAGGTATACGTGCCTCCTTAGAGGGTATACAAACTTTTGGGATAGAAAAATCCTTTTTGTAAAGTTTTTTGGAAACGTCTTAGGACTGGAAAATAACAGCAGAATTTAAGTTACCAATAATTATTATGGTTTTTTTGGTCAGGAGCGCGGGAAGCGGATGGAAGAGGGACGCACAGATCAGAAAGGAGTGGCAGAAAAAAGGGCAGGCCTATACCCAGCAGTGGGTGATTTCAGGCTGAAATGATGATGATGATGATTATGGGTTTTTGACTCTTTATTTCGCCTGTCAATTTTAAAGAACATTTCTGTATCAGAAAAGACACTTTCCTTATGTATTGTGATATTGTTCTTTATTGTACATAACATTAAAAGGGATAAACACAAAATAGCAATATATAGCCCAGGTACCTATAGATAACAAATATTGTTTGAATGTATAACAACACGTAACACTGAAACTAATTACGGCGTAGTCCGCGTAATCCGAGTCTGTGCTAAACCAAACCCGGCGGCGTATTAATCCTGCGTAGTGGGATACTTCCAATGTGTCGGTAGGCGGAAGGCAACAGGCGGGTGTCGGGCCCACTTTATTACGTCACATTACGTATGTATGGCAGTGAATGCGGCGCTGAAGGCTCGTGTGCAATGAGAGGCCTCTGTCCGACTATACCAAGTTGATTGACTACGTGCTTGGATATTTACAGGTGCCGTGGTTGCGAACTATGAGTGTGTTGCTTGCTATCAACACTATCATAGTTTTCAATAAATAATACAACCAGCCTCCAGTATATACTACATAGTTGTATGTATACACTATGGGGGTCAATCCTAGGTGAAGAGCTTACTATGATTTTAAATATGAGTGGTTCTTACTTGTTTCGACATCATTTATCTCAGTTTAAATTAAAATCTGTAATATTAGCCATGAAAATGGAGAAACGCGTCGGTTTAGTTGTTGAATACAAATAGGCGGTATAGTAAGCCAGTCGAGTACTCCCAGCCACCCCTTATTTAAATATCTTTAAGACTCATTTAGAAGTTCTCAGTAAATCCATTTTGTACTTAAGATCAGCGTCGTAATTAATTATTTCGGATTAAATAAACTTCCGTTCTTAATAAGCAACCTAAGCTGTGGAACTACCATTAAGATAATATAGATATGCTCTTTTAAGATGAATCACCTTACTTTGCCGCACGGGTTTTTTATCGCAGTAGGAGCTCCTCAAAAATCCCAGTGACTATATAAAAGTAGGTGTATCTTCCAACCAATAGCTCTCGATGAAGCCGCCCATTTGTCTTTTGGCCAAGCGTGAGCCGCAGGTTTGTATTCCTAGGGCAGGAGTTAATTGGCAGTGAGTGGCCTGCCTTGTACCTACAAACAACAGTAATACGCACTGTATTAATTTACCGAATACATTGTATCTACTCATATATTATTATTTGTAACGTTTTAGATGTTTTCAAGACCTTTTCAATTGGGTAACCTTGAGACGTAACCTATACATATTGAAACCCTATTATTCAAATTTTGTATCGATCTAAATAATGTGTACAATAAATACTTGGCAATACAACAAGAAACCTTTATGAACAAGACCATGAACTTAAAGCCTTTTTTAATCATAATATATCGTTTGTGAATACTTTATGAGTGCGGGAGTAAGTATACGTTCATGACATGTAATCGATGCTTTACATTATAATCGTAGTCGTCATAGTCGATAATATTGTCAAAGCCACAATCATTTCTGTCGAGTATTAAACCAAAATAAGGTGTCCGCGACCTCAGCCATTGCTCGGCAAATACACCTGCCGCTTGCAATGTTTGCACCACTAACTATGTAACTCGCAGTTAATTAACATCGGCTCTCCGCCTAGCCGGAGCCGAGACAAATATCTGAACTATGTTTTTAGCTAAAATATAGGCCAGTCTGTCTTCGTCAGAATAGTTGCGAAACTTGCAAATAATGAAATCATTCCCAAGTCTTCTCTTCCATTCTATGTTTGAGTTTCATTGGTGACATTGTGCAGACATAAAATACAAAACTTACACTTATTTAAACTTACTTTTGTAGTTTGATGAGAAAACCGAAGGTCCCAGCGTTTCCATTCAATTTTCCAGTAATGGAAAGAAGTTGGATTGTGAGTTGGCAGTAGTTTGCTCTGTGATCAGAAGACATGATATCATACTTTTTAGTACTGTTCCGATACTGTATTTGTTAAATAAATGCTGTTTTTGTCTCCCAGTTTAGTGAAATATTCTCAAATTGTCTGTTGAAATACACAACTGGGTACTTGTTTAAGGCTGAAGTTGGTTCGGTGTCCCCAAAGTTTAGGCGTACTATTAACATATCTCATATGATATCTAAATACATGAAAGCTTTACGTCCTTGCGACTGTAGTTCAACACCTGCGGTACACGTCTCCACTGGTCAAAGGTTACCCTAATGCCGCCATAAAACAGGGTCTAGGATAAGCACCGCCATACATAATCGTAACTTGCACGCTTTATTAACTTATGACTACGTGCATGAAATTGTTAAACCACACAAGAGATTTGTATTAAACAAATTGAAATATACAATGGTAGATATTATTGATTGCGACCAGCTTTCAGATTTATATATTAGCATCGAACGCCATTTGTAATAATGTGTGCTTATAACTTGCACATCAATGTCAGTGTGTTTGTGTTGGCGCGCGGTCGACTCAATAACACACGAAATAACACAACACAATACGCATTCATCGTTATATACATTGCCCGATGAAGTTTGCTTAGTGCCTAGCTAAGCACTTCAATTCATTTTGCCAGCCAAGTCATTTAATTAACGTTCAGAAACATCAAAGCTTAGTTTTAATGTGAAATAATATGGTATAAATATCATAAAGATGTTTGTGAAAATGAAATAAGAAATCGTATTTTTGGGATAATCAGAATTCTATGTGTAGATTTCGAGAGGTTCAAGTATACATAGCTTCGAAGTGGCTGACTTAGTAGAAGCCTGACTGTAAACCGTCTACGAGCAAGGTAATAAGTGATTTCCCTATAATTACCACTGAACTAGAACTAGGGCCGGCTCTCAAACTATCACAACTATTAAAAGTAACTGTACCTACGTATAATTTTGGTAAAGTTTCAAGGGGTTGTTATCGTTAACGTAGTTTTCACACACGAAGATTAAAAAGAAGTGTCAAAGGAAGTTTTTTTATGTCGCTGAATTCAGAGGCTAGAATATTTGTTTGATACTGGAAAACCTGACCAGCCACGCTACATGGAAAAGTTCCCTAAAAGTTTTTATTTTTCGTCCACGGTCCGTCCAGTCTGTAAACAATGCCAATATAATGTACGTTTATGACAAACCACGGCAGGGACCTGCCAGGAATATATTCTGTCACGCTTCTTGCGTGTGTGCTGCGCTTAGGGATGAATATCTATACTACCTTTGTGCACTGACTATGCAGATGGCGTTATGTGCCTAAAATGATATCTTTTTCAGTCTTTATTAGGTGTTAATAGAAAATTACGTTTTTAATAACATTTTCGGTTTGCTTTTTAATATAAGGAAAAACCCTAAAAAAATATTAAATAATATGAATGAAAATATAGAAATGAAAATAAAAGTAGAACCTTGAAAATGTTTTTTTTAATAAAGTTAAGGCCCACATAGTTGGAAAACTTGACAGTTTAAAGATATTGTTGCTAACGAAAAGGTAATAGCCCTATAACAATAGGTACCTTCGATGATTGATCGTTCGTCTGTCACAAGAACACCTAATAACTAGTAATTAAAGCGAATAATAAAAGTATGACGTAGTAATTCTGGCGCCATCACCACGGTGTCATTTTTAGAGCGCTAAGTTTGAGTGCCTCACGCTTGGCTGGAGAGACCTAACTTTATTAGTAAGAGGATAAAACTTCACTAGACACTTCAAACAGAAGACCTTAATTAAAATTATATTGAAACTACTTACATAATAATTAGAATGAAGTGCTACTAAGTTAAGGCGTCTGTGAATAAAATTTAATTACTTGTTTATGTTACACAGGAAGTTCTATTGTAGAGCACATCAGCGTCCCGAAACTTGGGGACTGGCTCACAACTTGTGCCAACTAGTTAGTGCGATTAGCAAAGAAGCGTTCTGCTTGTATACCTACTTATAAAATATGTCACAGCTGAATTTGATTAATTTGTTTACTTGGGAGAAATCTCAACAGCAAAATCAAAATATTTCAGATATTTATTTTATTATATTCACATATGAAATATCAGCAAAGAATGTCTTCATAAGGCTCGAATAAAAATTTATGTTGGTGCTGGAAAAATGTTGTTACAAAGGTTTCTGTTTTTTTTTGGCAACTAAAAAATACAGTTTCACTATGGAAGAACGGAGTTATGTTCAATCAAAAACGGAGTACAAAGCAAAAGGGTGCAATGCCTCCAAAACGTATGTCTATAATATTTGTGTCACTGTACATAAAAATAAACTATTGCTGACTTGTGATAAGTTCGTATAACAAGTACATAGAAAATGAAAAAGTTCTGAACTATCGTATATTTCACTAAAATTATATCGATCTCGTTATGAAACAGATTTATTATTATGAGTAGGTGTGAAGTACCTGTTATATTTTGACGAGTAGTAATAAATCGGGCGCGCGATGTTCAAGTAGTAGTGTGACATGCGCTCACGGCGCGTCGCGCCGGCTGCTAATCGTTTGTTAATTACAGCGCTCGTTATAGCTCGCTGCAGCGGCCGTAAACAAAAGAGACTTTGAGGTATTCCGAATGCCGACGCAGTGGCATCCCTACGCTGCGACGGAAGCTATTAATGAAATTGGAATTGTCGCCGGCCCCGGAGCTCCTCGTTCTCCCCAATTGATTTTCATAGACAAGAATTGTCATTCCGCTAGAGAGCCGATTCCTCGGGGTCGGCAATTGTCGTGATATGAAAAGCAGGTGGATCGACCTTTCGTGGCTCGAATACTAAACGCCTTGTTATCATCTCATTCTACACCACCAAAGGTTAAAATGTCTCCGTATCCTCTTTTGATATTCTTTTTAAATCCATTTCATTTTAGATTTTAATTTACTTTAGCATCTCTCGGGAGTTGCGCTGCTGCATAGAGCTTCTGCTTTGTCTGTATTGATTAAGTTTAACGTTTTTATTATTGTGAGAGAAAAGTACGAACGGAGAAACGTAAGTAAATTTGATTTATATTATTTTTATTTGGAAACAATGTTCTAAAGGTTGTCTTGTTGAGTTTCGTTGAATCTTGTTTATAACATTGTAACGTTAAACTTGTTAAAGTCGAAAAATCGAAAGAGGAATGAGTGGGTATGCGCATTGCAGAACATGACAGCAGTTCAGCAGTAACAGATGGTGTGTCATCGGTTAACAGCAATAAAAGATATTATCGAGGCAAAGTTAAGGCAAGTGAATATTGTAATGAATTATTAAAGGGGCATGTTATTGAGTATCGGGAGAGCGAGGCGGGTGAGGCGACACAACAGCACAGCGGACGCGCCGCTCGTCGCTGCAAGTTTCCGACCACATTTACATCACTTGACAATTTGGGCGCCGAGCTCAGAGCGCCGTTGCTCACACACAGTATTCTTCACATAGCTCGCGCGACTCGTGCCACTCGTGCCACTCGTGTCACTAAGTGACAATTCGCTCTCGTTAATCGTTCAACTGTTACCACGTTAGTCTATTAAAGCTTTCAGTTGTGTTTTGTGAACAAGTTACTTTTGAAATAAAATAAAGCTACAGTTATAGTATATTGTTCTCTAAATTGGGATCGTTTGAAGAAATATTGACAGAACTAATAATAAAAGTTTTCGAAGCATATAACTTAACATAACTGTTATTTTACAAAATGTTTTGAAGATCTAGCTACGTTGAACCAACATAAGTAAATATTAAATGGGTTAGCTAATTTTGAATCGATATTTCCCATCCTTGGAAACAAACTAAGCGGGTTTAGGCTAATTGCAACGTTCGGAATGGTAAGAAGTGTAGTTAGGAGTGATTAGAATGTGTAGGCGGCACGTTGGCGCCGGCGGGGGGGTGCGGTGCGCTCAGCCTGTGGGGCGCAGGGGGGGGGCTCGCGGGGCCCGTGCGAGCACCACCCATGCATTTCTCAGTTCGCTGACCTGGAATGTATATTTAATTGATTTCGGTATTGCGGTTGGCATGCTAACGAAGCCTGAATTTCAATGAAAAGTTTGATCTTTCGGCCAAAAACAATAGTTGGGCCAAACGTGAGGTTCGTTCAAATCGATCAGTCAATGAGGTCGCCTGATTTGCATAAATATTCCATTATAATAATACAAAATAGTTCTGTATCTGGGTGATATTCAAAATTTTTGTACAGTTACAAATATGAAACAAAACTTACTACCGTTACAAAAATGAACAACGTCACAAAAAAATAAAAAAAGGAAATATTAGGGCTATTTCACAGAAGATAATTAAAACAACAAAATTGTATTTTAATAATTTATTAATAATATTATCAGTCTGATGAAATACAGTCATAGAATCTGTCTCTGGTGTGTTTATAATGATTATTAAAAGTATTATTAATTAAATCAGTAACACATTTTCTCGAGCGTCAAAAATTTACAAAAATGTATACTTTATAACTATACTTTTCAGGATTGTTTTACTTGAGTATTTCTCTGTACTTTTGTTGTCTTTCTGCGGGAGTCATCGGTATTCCTGTATAAAATAGCACAAAATATCGTTAATTAAATATTCATATTCATGACAAAATTACTAATTTAATGCTTGTTCCTATTCGTTATTTAATTTAGTATTGAGTTACTGGTAAAAATACTTGTATTTAAATAAAATTAATATTATATTAATAATAATCAATATAACGGAGAGGTAACAGGAATGTTATTTTTGGGTAAACCTTCCTCCTCATACATCTTCAGAAAACAAGAAATAATACCACGAACAAATAGCGTAGACCTTCTTTAATCATTTCACAACCTTTTTAGAATCACAATAATCAATAATCACGATAGAAATGGATGGAGGTTGTAAGGTCGTCCGCTCAGGCGCACGTTCTCAGGTAGACTGTCCGCACCGTTGTCGCCCACCCCACTTTTACTTGCCAACAATGACATCTCTACCGCCATCTTGTAACAAATGTTAGATGTTTCTTAAATCTACGACTTCCGCTGCGACAAATATTATAATTCGTCACATTTTATGAACATAATAGATATGTATGAAATAGGCTTTACTTCATTTTTGTTACACCATTTTTGTTACGCAACAAAAAAACGTAACAAATCGTTAGAAAAAAGAAATCAACCATTGAGTTGAATTACAATCTCAAACATTTGGAGATTAAGAAGAGTATTAGTGGATATATCTAGCTTCTTTTAAGTACATGGTCAACATTATTCCTTAAATTTACGCAAAAATAATAGGAGATAACCTTACCGTTGTTTTTATAGCTGAACAACAGAAACGAAAGTATTATTGTTGAAAAAACACTGCACAGGAACAAACACACTTTTTTTGGTGGTGGCACCCGTTGTCGCAATGGTGGACAGACGTTCTGTTGTCATCTGATTGGACGGTTTTAAATGGAGAGTGTTCCCAGATTGCCCGTCGGGGCTGCGGGTTGTTCGCAAGAGATACCGCGGCTTCGACATGAAGGGCTAAGAAGGAACATGGGTGGTTTTTAGTCAGTAGAAGTCTGACACTCCCTTTCGCTCTGCCCAAGAGCGGGAGGGGTTATTTGAAATGATGAAACCCCAAATAACTACTTATATTGTTGTTACAAAAAAGAATAACAAAAATGAACGTAATGTAAGACACGTATTGAAACAATGTTATTATTATCATGCATTAGGTTATATTTATATAATTTACATCATAATTAGTGTCATTAAGATATTGTACAACTAGAATATTGAATTATGAGAGCAGTTTCTTCTTTATGTTAGTTTTTGTAACGCGCTTCGGGTACGTATTTGAATATCGAAGATTAAAATACCTACGCTTAAAATATCGATGTTCAAAACATCGAAAATGGAAATATCGAACGACCATAAAACCGAAACATAAAATATCGAAAGTTTATATTATCGAATAGTTAAATAACCTACGTCCAATACATCTAAAATCTAAATATCTACAAAAGTTACATCGAAATACAGATTATCGAATGTCCTAAATATCGAAGTACAAACTATCGAACGTCCTAAATATCGATGGGTACATATATTATTTGAACATCGAAAATTAATTTTTGATGTAATTAGTATGAGAGGAAAAAGGTTGCTTCTGCAACGTCTCCGGCGCTACGGGAAGTGCAACCCCTTCGCCCTTGCGTAACAAAGGATAGGCACCCATGTTCACCTCCGCAGCTTCGGCTTGCTGGTCGCCTCCGGCGACCAGCCTCAGCCGCTACGGCTCCCACGGGTGCCTATGCTTTGTTACAGCGAGCGGGGGTTGCCCTCCCTTCGCGCCTCCGGATTTTTATATACACTCTAGGGGTAACAGCCAAAAGACTACGTAAATTCGGGGTACCCTAATTCGGTTTTGGAACAATTTCGACCTATTTTATTCATGAAAGTCAGTGTCCAGTGTACAAGCATAGGTCAATCGCGAAGGTATTATTTAGGTCTTTAAATTAAAATATATTTTTGAAAGTCAATATGTTATGCTACTAAAGTTAGTGACAGAAACGTATCGCTGCAAAATCGACTCCACGTGGTCTTGTTTGCCCTACCCCTAGAGTGTAATTTAGAATCGCGTAGGCGCGGAGGGGCGCGGCAGCCCGCAAGCTGAGGAGCAGGTGGTGTTAACGCCCACCGCCGCAGCTGAGGCTGGCCGGCGAAGCCGGCCAACAAGCCGAAGCTGCGGTGGACGGTGGTGAGCGTTTAGATCATCTGCGACGTTAAGCTCGCGTGGGACTGCCGGAGCCCTGCAGCGCCGGAGCCGTGACAGAAACCATGCTTGCATGTTGCATGTATGCTGCAAGCTTGTTTGCTAGATGGTAATCAGTTACTAGGTGGGTTACAAAAAAAAACAAGGAAAACCTCATGTAGGTACTTTAATTATTTTTACATAATAAAAACCCAAAATAAAACACATTTGTACGCAAATGTACAATATAACACCTGCGATCATTTTTTTGTTCTAGACCATACCTGGGAACCCCCTAGTTAAGGAGATATTGGGGGTCAAAGTTACAAATTTTTCCCTAAAAAAAAAACGTTTCCTAGCAAAAATTTTTGCGTAGGGGTACTTAGTTTGATGTACAGAATGCTTGGTTAACGGCTGTGTGATGGGTTGATTTACACCCTGTATAATTTTTTTTCGGTATTTTAACTAGTAGGTATTTTGAACGTAGATATTATGAACTTAGGCATAATGTCATTCGATATTTTGAATCATTCGAAATTTTAATCATTCGGAAATTAATTTTCGATGTTTTAAGCGTAGGTATAACAATTTTCGACATTTTGATACAATCGATATTTAAATTTTCGATGTTTTGAACATCGATATTTTAAGCGTAGGTATTTTAATTTTCGATATTCAAATACGTACCCCGCGCTTCTGCTTAGAGACACGAGGTATATATGAAAATATTATGAGGCTGAAGAAGTAAAAGTCTTTTTTATTATATTTACTTATTACTATGATCTGAAATGTTGAAACCCATCTAGAAAAAAGGTTGGAAGGTTCAAGGATAATAAAACTAGTTTGATCACTTTAATGCTATTTTTTTTGGATAATATTCACGTGGACGTTTTCACATAACGAAATGTACAAACATTTTGAATATGACCCATCTATGGGAATTTGTTTCAGCCTCATTTATTTAGCAAAAACCGTAAGAATACGATATCTATCAAGGCTTACATACCCGAGTTTGGTATTTTGTTACACTGTATAACAACACAATAACATGTTAGTTGATTCAGCAGGTTTTGATTCAGCAGTGGTTGTGGGAATGTAATATACGCTTGTACTTACAGAACAAGGTACTCGAAGCACAAGTTGAAGTGCTACGCCGACGCGTAGGTAATCAGATCCGCGTAGCGCTCGTAGCACGTCTCAAAACCGCGTAGACACTTATAAGACATTTACGCAAACTCATCTTGTTACAATAATACCTACGCTAATTTATTTTTAAGTTGTATATTTTGACCGAAGTTTCATATTTTACTTTTAATGAAATATATATTATATGACATATATTTTTATTCTTAAGTTTTTTTTTTTGTATATTTTAGATAATATGCAACGCTAGTCGGCGATTTCCTCGTTAATGTAGTGGTTGCAAGCGCGACTACTGGGCATGAGGTTCTCGGTTTGATTCCCAGGTCGGACAAAGTGCTATTGGGTGTTTCCATCAGGAAGTTCACTCCCTATTACATATAACTTAAACATAACTAGCGAAATGTGGGTGTACCGTACTATTAGGTACACTTGTGCCTAACCCTTCGAGTATAACGGACGTGATGTTATGTTATGTAACGATCGCTATATATTTTAAGTCTTTATCCAGGTAGTAACTAGAGCAGTTATATACGAGCAGCCAAAAACAACCGAATCCTAGTAGGTACAGCTGAATATCAGAATTCCACTGCAAGCGACTGCCTATTGAGACAATAACTGGGGGCACAAATATTCCTTAGTAAGGCCGCCTGTCCGGCTTTGGACTGACTGTGACGACTAGCACAGGTATTCGTAGGACCGGTATGTGTAGTCGACGTTAACTGCGCTTCAGGAAATTCGTTTAACGTTCTCCGATTCAATACTCGACAAAGGTCGTGTTGTTTTGTCAGGTTTTGGTTAAATCAGATCTAATTCAGTAACATAATTTAAAATGTATAATGTTATTGTGTGGTAGTCTTCTGTCCTGACATTTTTATGCCATAGGTTTACAAGTTCTTATGTGTCTATTTTTCCCCTCTATCAGTAAATCGAAAATCCACTTCAAAACTTACAGCAATGGAAAAAAAAGTTATCTCAGCGGAGCCTACTCTTATCCTTGATGTTCATTAGCGTAATGTCGGCCAAGGGTAAAAAGCTAAGGGGGTTGCCTTCCAGCAGAATAAGGGTGCGGGACGTGTCGAGCGATGTGACGAATAATAAAATTGACAAACAAGATCACAACTCGAGACGTTGAACCGCGCTGAACGTTGGATGACGTCACTGTTGATGGGAACGACGAGATTTTCGTGGAATTCATTAGTGTTCCGAGAGTAGTAAACTATAAATTATTACTTATACATTAACTATAAGTATTTGCATTCATTTATTCAGGTTTTAAAAGAAAAATATTGAATAAACAGGAAATATTTTCCAGTCCCAAGAACACTAGTATCAACGAGCTAGTTAGTAAGAGGCGCTTCTATACTTTTTGCGATAGGTAGGTCGATACTCAATATTTCATA
This sequence comes from Diarsia brunnea, assembly GCA_949774965.1. NCBI lineage: Eukaryota > Metazoa > Arthropoda > Insecta > Lepidoptera > Noctuidae > Diarsia > Diarsia brunnea. Next base: position 13,281,853 of record OX458999.1, on the reverse strand, counting down.
AAGTGTAAAGAGAGTCACGGCCACCGGGTAGGTATTAATGGACGCTTAAATGGAGGTGAAACTTTAGCCAAGTCCCGTTACCGCGGCAATTTGTCAAACAAAAAATATGAGTGAACTTTCAGGCCAGAAGCGTTGTCTGACATGACTTATATAAATAACCTGTGCCCGGCGACCGACCGACGGTTAGTTTTAGCTTTATTTTATGGGACTTTTTTATTCGACAGAACTTAGTGTTGCCCAAGTCAGGGGTCTCGATGACCCTTGTGAGTAAATTGTTATACGGACATATGAAGTAAGTAGATGTAACAGGTTGAAACGACAACCCATTAGTTTTTATCTTACTTGCAACTGCTGAAACGTTATAGTTGAAACTGGTGAAAAACAGTGTGGTACTCGTATTTTTGGAAAATGGACCGTTTCAATTGTAAAAGAGAAATTGATATTTTTGTTACATTTATGATTAAGAACCGTGGTAAATTTCTATAATTTTGCTTTGAAAGATACATGTATCTAGAGTAGTCTCCTTTTTGGCTTCCGTAGCCGAATAACTAAAAAGGAACCCTTGTAAATTCACCTTGTCCGTCTGTCCGTTCGTATGTCACAGCTATTTTCCTTCGAGACTGATTCCATTACTTTGACGAACCGCGTAAATTATGAAAATAATTGGGGTTGCCCTCAACAACCACCATCTTTTTAACAAATATTTCAACGTATAAAACTGTGTGGGGTGTCTATCGGCAGCTCTTAATAAATGATATCGATGTATCTAAAACACTTTTTTATTTAGTTAATTTTAATGAAATATTTGCTTTCAAGGTCGTAATAATATTCCAAAATATTTCTCTAAAAACTGGAGAGTTCTATTTTTTTAAAAAGAGGAGACTGAAATTATGTACTCATTTAGGTCTGCAGAACATAAAAAATACTTTCAACGAAAATTGATATGAATAAGATTTGACATTTAGATTTAATATTTAGTTTTACACTAACATAATTATATGCTATGAAAAATAAAGTTAGCTTTGCTGCTGAGTGTAAAGTTATATCTGAATGAGCGTTTACAATCTTGTTACTATGTTGTTTGGTGTTGGAATGGAATGGAAACTAAAAATGGAACCCTGTGTGTGCGAGTCCGATTGGCCGATTTTCTTTTATTAGCTTTCAATGTCTTAATTTTCTAGCGATAGTTTGATATACGTAGTTAAATCTAGTAATTATTCGCAGTGCACAAACGGATAGCTAATGTGACGAATCGTAAATCACCCGATTTTACTACGGCAAACGTGTATCGCACGTTTTTAAACCCGTTGCTTCTTTTGTAGTATAAAATATATATAGGGTGTAAAAGTACCCTTAACGCAAACGAAGGGCACTTGTTCTCCCCATCACTGCCATATTTTTTTGTTCTAGACCATACCTGGGAACCTCCTAGTTACGGAGATATTGGGGGTCAAAGTTCCAAATTTTTCACAGCTGTTTTTGTAAATACTAGTTTTTTAGGTTATTACTTTACTTAAATTACCTCCATGATCCGTTTACTTTTCAAAGCATCCACAAGCACAATGTTTTAACGGTGCTACATTGAGTTTTACCGTAAAATGTGATTTTTGACCCCCAAAAAAAAAAGTCGTTTCCCAGCAAAAACTTTTGCGTAGGGGTATTTAGTTTGATGTACAGAATGCTTGGTTGACGGCTGTGTGATGGGTTGATTTACACCCTGTATATATATGTATATTTTTAAATAGGTTAGGTACTGTAAGTGATTAATACTTCATAGCTAGAGCCATGAAGATGATGATAAAATCTATACTTTTATACTAATATTATAAAGCTGAAGAGTTTGTTTGTTTGAACGGGGTAAACTCAGGGACTACTGGTTGGAATTGAAAAAATCTTTTAGTGTGGGATAGTCCATTTATCGAGGAAGGCTTAAGGCTATATAACATTACGCTACAATCAATAGGAGCGGAGCATAAATGAAAAATGTTGCAAAAACGGGAAAAGATATTCCTTTTTGAGAGCTTCCGTTGCGTGCGCTGCGAAAACGGTTTAAGTTACGTAAATATCATGTAGGAAGGAATTGTTCCTCTTTAAAAGTTCAAAAAAAAAGTCCGCGACAGCATATGTTTATCTTTTACGAATGACTCACTGTAACCATTTTTTTATATTAAAATGTTAGGTTGAAAAGAATTATATTTTGCGAAGCTTATTTAACCCATATGGTATTAATCTATATCTAAATAAATGTGTTTGCTAGCACGGAAATTTAATATAGAATATTTGTGCCCTTTACTCTATACAGTTTAAACAAATATGTAAGAAGATATCGCAATGTAAAAATATACGGTCGACAAAATAATTACCGCGTGGCAGTCATTCGGTGATTCTGGCCTCTGGGGGCTCCGGAGAAATTCAAATTCAAAATATTTACTGCACCATAATGTTTACAAGTACAAGGTGTTACTGTATAATAAACAGTAAGAGATACCTATAGTAATTGTTACTTTAATAATATAATCGAAGTCAATCTAAACTAATAGGTATTTTATAGAGGAAAGGTAAGATTTTTTGTTTGTTACCAGTACGATATAGCTCAATTTAATAAGTTGGATAGTCGATTTATCTAGAAAGGATCCCCAAATAAAGTATATTGATTGATTGATTGATTGATTGATTGATTGAAAGGTTATAAGCTATATTATTATGTGTTGCAGACGAAGTTGCGTGGGTCAGCTAGTGGAGTATAAATGAAGAGTTCGTGGCTAAATAATAACAGACGCTCGAGTTAAACTTCAGGTTTATCCGTGCTTAGTAGACACTGAGTCTTCTCCGAGCTACGCTAAAATACGTACAAACAGAGACAATAATGTTTAATTAAATTGACAGATTCATGAATTTTTAGTGTTATAGCCATTTCGTACAAGTCTCTCAAAATGTGTATTTGTGATTTATGCTTACGTTATTTAAGTTGGTAGTCAATTTGGTAAACAATAAATTTTCCTGACTTTGCAAATAAAGTTTTGTAAAGTTTTGAGCTCAAAGAGACGTTATTAGGCTGATCATGATGATCAATGCTTAGAGTAGCAAACAGTAAACACGCCTGGAACTTTCTCCCAATCTGCATACTATTCATAAATATGTAGGGAAACTTTGTAACGTTCTTGTATAACAATGTAAATGATAGGTAAACTTGCGAGCACGTTCACGTGAATCATTGATACTGTGAAGACGCGCCGCGCTGTAATCAAAGCATGAAACAGCCACTCGGGGAGAGCTTCCAAACTAGTATCTATCGCACAAACATTTAACGAATTACCCGAGGATTACTAACTTATTTCATTACGAACTTTGCGCAGGCGAAATGTTATTTTGGATAAATCCCTCAAGTGTTATCTAGATGATTGCAGCCGGAATCTCGCTCTTTCAACCACGGCGCGACATTGTTTTTGTTGACTGTACGTGACTATCTAAACGGCTTTCTTTGTAACTGAATACATGGGGCGGTGCTATTGTTGTCTTAGAATAGTTTTACGAATTGTATTTGTTTATTTATGACTAGCTGACCCACGCAACTTCGTCTGCAACACATAATATAGCTTATAACCTTTCTAGATAAATCGACTATCCAACTTATGAAATTGAGCTATATCGGACTCGTAACAAACAAAAAATCTTACTTTTCCTCTATAAAATACCTATTAGTTTAGATTGACTTCGATTTATATTATTAAAGTAACAATTACTATAGGTATCTCTTACTGTTTAATATACAGTAACACCTTGTACTTGTAAACATTATGGTGTAGTAAATATTTTGAATTTGATTTTTTCTGGAGCCCCCAGAGGCCAGAATCCCCACGTATCTACCGCACCGGACCGAATGACTGCCACGCGCTAATTATTTTGTCGCCCGTATATTTTTACATTGCGATATCTTCTAAGATATTTGTTTAAACTGTATAGAGTAAAGGGCACAAATATTCTATATTAAATTTCCGTGCTAGCAAACATATTTATTTAGATATAGATTAATACCATATGGGTTAAATAAGCTTCGCAAAATATAATTCTTTTTAACCTAACATTTTAATATAAAAAAATGGTTACAGTGAGTCAATCGTAAAAGATAAACATATGCTGTCGCGGACTTTTTTTTAGAACTTTTAAAGAGGAACAATTCCTTCCTACATAATATTTACGTAACTTAAACCGTTTTCGCAGCGCACGCAACGGAAGCTCTCAAAAAAGAATATCATTTCCCGTTTTTGCAACATGGACTATCCAACACTAAAAGAATTTTTCAATTCCAACCAGTAGTCCCTGAGTTTACCCCGTTCAAACAAACAAACAAACAAACAAACTCTTCAGCTTTATAATATTAGTATAGATAATTATCGTAATATAATTAACGCCTGATTAAAAATCGTGTAAAATATCCTTACTATCATCATTTTGGTAACAATGTGCCATGTTGACCAAATTGAATACTAGCATCATCACAGAACAGATAAAAGAGATTAGAAAGGAAATAGTTTCTGATTTGTATTAGAACGCCTGTCGCCGCTTGTCTCCCACTCTCTATATCCACTACAAGCAAGAGGCTAATACGTACGCGCATAACGCACACAAATAAACCGCACTCACTTAGATCGCGAGCTTGCTACTGGTTGTCACACTAGCGCAAACACTGCGTATGACGTACACTCACACACGCTTTAATTTCTCATACATGTTACGGCGACCAAAAGGTCGATAATTTATGTCGATAAAATTACTTTAGTTTTGTAACTTTAAGTTTTGCAATATTTTGCTTTAATTTCGGAACGGGATAGAAAGAATGAAAAGGTATTTATTTGTCTCACACAGATACAAAATTAAAGATTAAAAAAGTAAAATCAAAAGTAAACATACGAGAAACACTTAAAAATAAGACATACATACATTCAATTTATTACTACATTTAGTTAGTAGGTATCTATTCAATTCTACCGGTTGCCTCTAGCCATAGTGTTCTTGTATCTGGATCTGTTGGAAACCTAAAAACAAAACTTTGTTGTGTTATGTTTCCATTATAAATGACTAACCTCAAAACAAATTTTAGACGAAAACCAAAATTAATAACCCACAATAAACAATAATTGACAGTAATAAACGAAGTTATTTAATCATATTCATAATAATATCATTTGAATACATTCACACATACTAAATATCGACATTGTTTACAACTTGGTACAACACAATCGAAACGCATAGATTTTGCAGAACTCAAGCTTTGGCTCGTCGTACGCGACGTTCGCAGTGAACGAAATACATCGCGCAATCGCCCACGCAGTACAAGATGGTACCCACGTATTGCAAGCAATGTACATAATTTTTTAACTGCTTGCGACAGTATCATTTTTTCTACCAACTACATAATACTATTGTAATAATTACAAATATTACTTGTATTTTAAGGTATTTGGACTTACCGGTGATAAGAAATCCCTTCTCGAGGCACACTACACACCCTGGCTTCTTTTCCGACACATTATAATAGCGCAAGATGGCATAATTCTTTTTTTTCGCGGAGCTTCGTACGCTGTCACAATATGAGCGCGATTGTTGGCCGCCTTGGCCGGTAAATCAAATTTTGTCGACATTTGAGCGTTTGCGACATATGAGCGGCGCGCCTGCCCCGCCCACAAGGCCCTTCTAACCTCTTTTATCTGTTCTGTGAGCATCATAATCGTAATATCTACAATGTTTAGATAGAAGTCCTGCCATTCTTGAGAAAACTAAGCGGCATGAACTCCTTATTATTGGGTCAACATACCTCATTCCTCTCAAAACAACCGTTCCTATTGATATATGGCATGTCGTTTGTTCCTTGTAGTGCATAGCATGTAGGCAAAGCAAATACCAGTCGAGCAATCTCAATTTGCATAATAAAACAACTGCCGCGCGATTATAAGATAAATGGAATATTTCAAAAGCAAGGATTAAACGTCTACACTGTTGGAGATCCTTTTATGAGAAACCTGATTAGGATTTGTGAAGTAACTGCGTTTTGCAAAGTGGGATTTGACGCTTAGTCTAGAGGGTAGTTTCGCGGGAATATCCAGCTAGAGGAGTTCAAAGTCTTTGTTATTGTTTTGTTTTCTTAAAATAAGTTTATTGTCCTCCATTTCAGTTGAGTGACATTGTAATTCCAGGGTATAAATAGTAGACATCAGCCGTGATTGCTTCTTGTAAAAGTTAGGATGGAAACGAAGGAAAAGAGTGCTTTAGTGTGACCAACAATATAAGTGTCTAATACACACATCAAAAGTGTCTAGGGATCAACATATATTTTGCAATAACTTTTCTCCTGATTGATATTAATTAAAATTTTCTTTAAGGATTCATCAAATAAAGTGTTTTCGTTTGTCACAGTAACGATAAACCAAGTCACCTTTGCATTAATAAAGAAATTTGCCATTTTCCTAATGAAGGGATTTTTGACATTTGAACCACTAACATTAAAGTTCGAAAAAAAGACTGAAATAACAGTTTTCTTTAAATTTTTATTGAGTAACTTAAACAATTAATAATCCGTGTTTCTACCGCGAACACTAACAACACAAGAACATCGGTTTGGCATACTCAAAATGAGTTCATCCAAATCACGCTGTGGAATGGCCGCCCATGTTCGTTGCAACAACAAAAAAAGGTCTTCTTGCGACTGGATACCCTCCATATTCGGCAGAGCTCTTCTCTGTAGCTTATCCCATGCATGCTCAATCGGGTTCAAGTCTGGCGACTGAGCAGGCCAGGGCAGGACATTGATGTTAGCTGCGGCGAGAGTCTGTCTTACAACTCTTGCGGTGTGCGGTCGTGCATTATCATGCATTAACTGAAATAAGGGACCGATTTGCACTTGTAGAGGAACGATGACGTCTGATACAATCGTCTCAGCATAAATTTGAGCGTTGAGGTTGCCTCTGATCCAAATCAACTCAGTTCTTCCGCCGATCCAAATACCCGCCCATACCATGATGGTTCCACCACTATAAGGATGGACTTCCTGGCAGGATTTTAATCGCTGTTGGCGTCCAGGGGTTCTCCAGTGTCGTATACGTCTTGTATCCGGTCTCATACCAAAACGAGACTCATCAGAAAAGCACACGAAACGCCATTGTTCTTCTGCCCAATTTCTGTGTTCAAGAGCCCATTGATATCGAATCCTACGATTGTGCATTGCTATAGGTGGTACCCGTAGCGGTCTTCGGGAATGAAGGTTCACTTCATGCAAGCGGTTTCTGACTGTTTGGTCGCTAATTAAGTTCCCTGAAGAGTGATGAAGCCTCACGGCTAACATCATGGCGGTTATTGTTGGAGCTCTTCGAGTTAAGATTTGAATGTATCGGTCTTGTCTCCGTGTGGTGCAGCGATACCGTCCTCCATGGCGCTCAGCCACGGTACCAGTGCTTCGGTAACGTGTCCAAAGTCGACTGATAACACTCTGACTTGTATTCAGAGCTAAAGCCACAGTACGTTGCCGGGAACCAGCTTCTATCATTCCCACGGCTCTGAGCATTTCTTCCCTGCTTAAATGACGTCGCCGCTCCATAATAACGTTGGTTTTAATCAGTAGTAGGGAAACAGTAGCACTAATAATGTCTTCAATGCGTTGTATGTTTTTATAGGGAAAATATTGACAGCTGATTTTCATCTTTTACTCGAATTTGATTCACAGTTCCTGATTCAAATTATGAAATGCACCAAAAAGGATCCATATAAATTTATAAAATCATAAATTTATTACAAAGCCACATCTCAATCTCAAGAAATCCGCATAAAAATGCTTGATCCCTAGACACTTTTGATGTGTGTAGTTCATAATATATATTCTGTAGACCACGGTTAATTTAATTATGTCTGACCCTTTATTTAACCCTTTTTTTTTTTGGCGGGTGGAAAATCATCGAATAACCCCTCCCGCTATTGGGCAGAGCGGAAGGGAGTGTCAGACTTCTACTGACTAAAAACCACCCATGTTCCTTCTTAGCCCTTGCGCCGAGGCCACGGTATCTCTTTCGAACAACCCGCAGCCCCGACGGGCCCTTTATTTACCCTTAAATTACAAGTAGAGTCCATTATAGCCATATCAGATGAAGAAGATTATATAGAGGAGCGGTGCCATTGAAACAATGAGTTAATGTGCATTCGGGCTGTCAGTTTACCTCCAACAGGTCACCAAATAAATACGTTCAGTTCAGGCATTAGGGCCGTCCTCTTCGGCAATAATTCTTCCGCATATCAGCCCTTGCTCTACGATGTCCCTTTGTCCCTTGTCTTTGATCGAAAGCCTCTTCGATTGATGACATCTATTTGCGCCGAGTTCGAGTTCGTTGAATGACTTTCAAGTTTGTCTTTAGCCTTTGAGATGTTCGAAAAATATATCACTGGAATAATATTTGTTCATGAATCATGTGCGTTTATGATCAGTCAACATAAGATCATAGGTAAGTATAATTTTGTGTATAATAAAAACGTTTAAGAGAACATTCAAGTGCAGAGTCTTGACTAGTGTGGTAGTGTCCGATCGGAAGGTCGATTTTTGACCGAAACCGAAGCAGAAGGTTTAATAACTCCAAGAAGTTAAGATCAAAATTGGCTAATAAAACTAGTAACCCGCCCGGCTTCAAACGGTTGTATGAAAGAATTTTTGTTTTCTTTCATACAAGTCTTGTTTCTTATAATTACGAGGCCGTCCTTTTTTTTTTTTTTTTGGGGGGTGGGAAATCATCAAATAACCCCTCCCGCTCTTGGGCAGAGCGAAAGGGAGTGTCAGACTTCTACTGACTAAAAACCACCCATGTTCCTTCTTCGCCCTTCATGTCGAGGCCTCGGTATCCCTTGCGGACATCCCGCAGCCTCGACAGGGACGAGGCCGTCCTCGAGTAATGTTTGCAGGGTGACTGGATCTGGACCCAACATAGCAAATTCACATATAGAGGAGGTAATTTTATAATTACGGAACCTTACTTTCCCTAGTAATTTTTATACTTTAATGAGATTTTTCCAAAATTTGAGTTTGGAGTATTCATAACGTTTTTTTTTTGCATTATTTTGGTAGTTTTTAGGGTTCCGTAGTCAACATGGAACCCTTATAGTTTCACTATGTCCGTCTGTCTGTCTGTCCGTCCGCCCGCACTACATCTCAAAGACTCTAAGTAATAGAAAGCTGAAATTTGGCATAAATATACAAATGAGTTACGCCGGTGAAGTGGTAAAATAAAATTTTGTATATTTTTTTTAGGGTATAGTCTTCATTAGCTTCAGCAATATTACATTAAAGTGGGGATGATTTTTTTTTCACGCGAAGTCTATCGTGTGGGATGTAGTTGGTAATAGGTCTTTAAATTATATTGCGAGTTTGCTGAAACACTTTTTCGATTAAGGGATTCGTTTGTGAAATATTAAGCTTTAAAGTGCAAAGGAGTAGGGAATGACTCCATACATTCCTGGGCCCAGGTGTTAACTGAATCAAACTAGCTTTATTTGTTAGAGGGTATAATAACAAGGCCTCACTAAAAATTTGGTTAAATTTGGCTATCCAGGAATCAAGTTATGTGAAGTTTAGTAAAAGTGAGGTTAATTTTAACATTGTAGTTTTTTTTATGTTTTTCACGACATACTCTTGAATGTCTTCGGTTGTGTTATGGTTTTATGCATGGAGCGTGTTTGTATCAAGATCCATCAAAAGTCCTATGCACAGCCGAGGTCGTGGGGTTAAACAATAGAACAAGGAAAAAAATACTTGCGCACTCAAAACGAGAAAGACAACGAACGAGTGCCATCTCACATCTGTCAGTTGGCGTCTGACTGATGTCAGGCAGAAGTATTGCCAGAAAAAAAATAAAAGGAATTCTATTCGCTATGAATCGATTCCACGAAAAAACACTTGTCACTCGATTTTCATACATATTCTGAGATTTTAGCGATTTATTCATAATCGATAACCAGCAATTCAGGCATTACTTAATCGATTATTTAGTTTCATAACTTATTTAAAGTTTTCTCGCTTCCTAGATAGAAACATGGTACCATATTTTGTGATTTCCTTTAGAAAAATAAAACGGTTTTTTTAATACATATTTCAACTAGTTAACTGCTGGGCCCAGAAGTCCCCTTCTCCTTTTTAGTAGGTATTAAAACTGCAAATGTAAGTGTTGTTTTATTTTTACAATCAAAATCATTGTTCGGAGGCAGGGTGGTTACTGAGTTTAGTTCATGTATTTTGAGGGGCAACTACAGGAACCCTACATTGTGCGTGGTCCGACATGCACTTGGCTGGCTTTTTTATTATTTTTTAGTGGTCATAAACATTGGTAATTAAAATAACTTCCCTTAGACTAGGGTAAAACAAAGCAAAAAATGAAAAAGAAAAATTAATTCTAATTTGATGATGATGCCATCTAGCCGAATTCGGCCACAGTGACTGCATTCAATGGTTTTCTATGGATTGTGAAGAGCTTTTTTGTGCTGCTCTTTCGTGTGCTCATAAGAGGCTAGCATATCCAACTTTGGACGATAAACTACGAGCACAAAGCGGACATGTCAGAACACCATTGATGACATTATAGGGTATAGCTGCAGGCGGTCTAGCTTTAAGGTCATCGCGCTTTTGATCTAACTGCGACCTTCTTCTTTCTTCAAAATTGTTGCCTGCAGATGCACACGAACTCTCCACTCGGGCCGTTTTGTGCCTGCTTTTCCCACAGTAAGGGGTCAATGCCACATCTTTTGTAGTGTAATTTAAGTAAGTTCTCTAGTCCGTCACCTTTCCATCGGCACTTAATTTGTTTAAAAATGCTCGTTTAAAAAAACATTATTATTTGTAATTGTCTTACTGGTAGAAAAAGTCGTGCTAGTAAAAATAAAAACTGACATTTCTCCTAAACTATAAAACTTTAGCTAGGGAAAGAAAGGTATAATAATTAGCAAATGATCTGCTCTTTATGCGAATTTTGCTATGACAGGTCCAGATCCAGTTACCCTGTATATGGTTTCGTCATATATGTGGCAATTACTTTTTATTTATATAGATTTATATTCTAATAAATAAGCAACATAACGAGATAATCTTCCTTCGCGCTCCGTGAGAGCGCCTTCGTAGCAGTTTGTTCAATTTAGCTAGTAAACATTCGGCGTAGGCTAATACTTCGGCTCATTTTGACCGAAGCCGAAGATGAAACTTCGTCGGATACTTATGATACTCACTAGCATGTAGCGTTTAGGTCCCGCCAGCATCGTGAATATTTAAGTGAAGTAAATAGTTTAACAAATCAAGTAAAATATAGAAAGTAGACAATCAATGTTGCCGAACTCAATATTTCATTAAAATCAACTTCACAAAGAGAAACCGTAAAATAGCATTTGAATTTAAGTCGCATTAAAAGTTTGCGTGAGCTGAGTTCGTAGTACAATGGGGCCGTTGGAAAAATTCTAATTACTTTACAGAGTTGGAATTTAAAAAAGTTACGCTCACTGGTCGGCCGTCTGGCTTGATGCACAAACTTATTTTTAACATTGAAACATCACTAATGAATGGACACACTATTCACAAAATACGCACTCATATATAGAGGATATGAGCACTTAAAATTCATGCTATCCATCTTGAGGTATGCGAGTCTCTATTATTATTCGAAAATCTGATTGGCTTTCATTATCCCTCTGCACGAAAATGCTCTGGCGAAAGGTATTCAGCATAATTTTATTTTTGCGAATATTTTTCAGTAACAATGCAACTTAATGACAAATGAATTTCCCTTTTACATTTATCGTCAGCGTTTTCGTACTTGCGATGCGGAAAATGGAGGTACGGTATCGTCATTTAACTGGCGCATACACTGATGGTGCTATCATATAACAGTTTACGCGATCCCGGATCGATGCAATGTAACAAATAATGAAGTGGAGTGAACTCCAGTAAACGCCCACGGCTCAGAAGTGTTGGCAATTTAGAACAGCCGGCGCCGCTTGTTGCCGTCGTTTTTCTTGCCGCTTTGTTCAATAAATGTACGCCTGGAGTGCCTTTCTTACGATGTTAGGTTCATATTACAATAATAATTACGTAATAATGCTTAAATGATGTATTTACAAATATAGATGCGTGACTTAACTTTACATCTTGTGAAACATTATACTCGTTGAACGTCTTTCTATAATTTAAATTGCCTTTTGTTTTATTCTGGTCTTTTATCTTCATTACCACTTAGAAGTTTAAACAGAATCAGAACATTGTGTCTCACCAAATTAATATAAGTATCCATTAAAGGAAGCTAAAGTTTGATCACGGGTTCCTGATTATTTTATAGACTTGAGTTTCTAGAATTGATTGTATTTAGCTTTGGTTGAAGTTTTCTCGTATTAATTAAGGTGGCATCGCTTTGCTAACGTATTGTTCGCTTAAAGGCAGTGATATTAGCATTTTCAGTGCATGCAACTCACCGCTTAAATTGAATATTAAAAAAAAACTGGAAAAGTATTTTTCTTAACAAGAAAACATTGAACTGAAATGTAACCGCATAATAAAGTTACCTCAAAACAAGGGACCGTAGCATTTATCAGCGTGTGGTAAAAATATCACCCGCAAGGTAAGAATAAGAGGTGGTTTTAGTTTATTTAGACATTTTAACCAAAATGAGTTAATTATGACAAATCGTATTTAAACCTTGTCTACCTTATAGAAAAATAAACATACCGTTTTTTTTAGTATTTCAAATAATACGAAATGTCAGAAGAAAACGAGCTTATGAAAACTAACTAACGGTAATTGAGTAATTTATGTAAACTAACGTTTTTGTCAGTGACTTGGAGTTTCCTGCTCATTAAAGTCACTTAGTTACTTTTCACATTCAATATAATTCGAGACGCTCCACTTAATGGCTCTTAGTTATTTCTTGCAGATGGAAATCTTTGAATGAAATGCAATTCTGTTGCCCTGTAAAGTCACCAACAGATCTTAAGTAATTTATAAATTAAGGTAATCGCGTGTGTTGAGTATGCTAGAATTAATTTTCTTAATTTTTATTTTACTTCTCAGTAAAAGTAAAGACATTTTACTTAATTTACTGAATAATAGAGTGCAGGGTAAAAATATTAATATTATGTTAATACAAAGTATTTTTGTAACTTTAAACGTTAATAAGTTACACCGAAGTTTTTTGTTCTTATAATTAGTACAAAAAAAAATTAAAACGCGGTTATCTCAAAACTAGCTTTTTGACACTTAGTGATTTCTACTCGACCATATGGACATTGTTGTAAATATAGAAAGATAAAAATATATGTATGATATGTAAGTACGCTGCCCCTTAATTTGAACAATAACTCCGAGAATTATTTGTAGGTTTTTGAGTGTAGAATATGTTACTAATATTTAACCTCTCCAAATGCCTATGTCTGTCAGCTAACAAATGGCACAGTACGTACAAGGTAACCCTCTAACGAGCCAGTCAGTAACCTATAGGTACTAGGGACGGTCAGCAGCCTCACTCGTAAATGTACTCGAATAAATAAATTTCTTTTTAACAGCCGTTCTCGAGCTTTATCGATACGACTTCATTACTCAGGTAAATAAAAAAGTGTGGGACCTATTAAGTCTGCTCCAATATGAATGCTCACAATATTTAGGGTGGTTTGAGTTCGTTACATATGGCTGAATATTTTCGTGTATTTTAAAGCAGGCCTGAAGCACTTGTCTCATAGCCGTAGTAGGTGGGGTAGGTCGTATCGGAAAAGTAACGAACACAGCAAAATCGAGATAGAACGTAGCCAGTAACGGAGTGAAAGCAAGCTGTACGAGTTCGTTTAACAAAGCCGTTCCGTGCCCCATGCGAATTAAAGCCCTAACAATACCTTCGGGCAGGTGTTTTACGTGTGTTGTGTTTTATACCTATTATCCTGTAACATCCGTCCGGACCTACTTTCAAACCGTTTCATCTTACGCCCAAACGGGTCAGCGTAATTTATTACCTATTGTGCGAATATTTCATTTATCACGGTGAATTCAATTTACAGAACAATTAATCATTCCACAATACTTACTTGCCGACAGCGGACTGGTTGCCCGCCGCGCCGCGCAGCTACCGGCCTGCCGCCGGAGACGGAGCCACTGCGATGAAAAAACTTTTCGTGCTCGAAATACAATAAAAATATCGTTTTCACACATCCTTTACACATGTATACGTAACAGTTTCTATTTACCGACACATATTCGTCGTTAGTATCGTGACTTTCATTTGGACGTTTCGTCGCCCACCTCGAGGGGGAGCCACCGAGAAAATATTCTTAAAAGCTTGTGACTCAGCGTAATTAAAGAGCGGTTTGAATTATCCATTAATGAGCCAGTGAGGACACTTGATTAAAGTGAGATCAAGACTGTTATAATAAATTGTATTACTCACGAAAAATCCCTTAAAAAGGTGAGCGAGAAAATCAGAGGATCCGAAAAATAATTCTCAAAGAAAAAGAAATTAAGTTTGAGGGAAACTTTTAAGAAAATTAAAACCTAAATCCTTAAACCGCTTAGAATTATAATAATCTGGGGATGGTTACATCACAACCGGTAGAAACAGCGCGCTTTATATTCGGCGCGTATTATTAGTGAATAGAGTATGTTCTCGCATGTGTTATTTCAGTATACGTGTTCATTTTAAGCCGGTCGTTAGCATTCAGTTCGCTGCTGCGGAATTGAATTAGTCGTCGCCGTCTACCCGTAACCTTACGTACGCCGACGAGCCGACGAGCCGACGCTCTACGTTTGACATGACATGTCTGCCGTGATTGCGATCCCGCACCAATTAGAACATACGCCTTTTCAACATGTAAACATCTAAACTTTTCATGCCTTTCACCGAAAAACATACATAAGTCAATAGCATACGCAAATATCATAATTAGGTCAGTAGGTCTATCCTACCCACGTTTTTTGATTGATTAATTTACGGCTTGTTGTTCCTCGTTTATGTTTTATGGCCAAACACGTTGTTATTTTTATAAAAAATAAAAGATTTTTTAAATAAAACTTTTCATGTTCATTTTTAATTGCAATGCAAGAAGGTACCTAATATAAGCTAACAATTCTACTCTATATAACATAAATAAAGTATTTATGGACAAATAAGATAGATAAGCGCTGCCGCGCTGGAAATGAAGCATTATTTAACTTAGCTAATTGAATCATGGCTAATCCGTTCATCTGGTTTCCATAATAAGATAGCAGAAGTATCACGCCAACGGAGAACTTATTTTATTAGAGTTAATTCAATTCGTCGTATATTTTATTAATTATAGTTATTCCGTAATGGTAGCTGTTTAATTTGTCAGCGTAGCAACCGCGTAGACGTGGCGTAGCAAATGCCTAGCAAATACCTGGACGTCGCGTTGCGTAGCCGCGTAGACGCTGAATGCCTACGATGCCAACGCCCAAAAAATGTCAAATACGATAACACCTTAATTGATTGCAACACAATAGACAAAATAAGGAAGCCTATTCAACTCTCCGTGTAAAGTTTGAATACGACAGATGTCGTATCTCTTGTCTTGCAATCTCTTCGTCTTAATTTACTTGTGGAAGGATCGTTGAACACGTGATTCGTTTTATTAGATTGGAAAGTTCAGCAACTCTATCAAGCGACTGCTTGGGACTAAAACGAAAGATGCCTTTCCCGAAATCCGTTGTTGTTATGAGCAGAGTATTTTTGACAATGCGTACTTCAATAACAATAAGAGGAATTCAAAGGCTTTTGTTTTAAATAAAAATAAACAAAACAAATGCCAGGCACATTTATGCGAATAACGTATATTTGGAGAGCAGATATACGTTTATTTCATTTGACAAAGCTATTGAAATACAAACGGCGGCAGTAAGGAGTGGCTGCCTACGTCAACCAGAAGTGTCGTTAAGTGCTGGGGCCGCGCCGCCTCTGACAATTACCGCTACGAGCCTGTAATGACCCAGAGAGACCCTTATTAAAACTTGCTTCACCCCACTTCCACTAAGTAAAGTTTAAAGTAACGATGCATATTAATTGAAATATCAATACCCTAGTTTGTGGGCACTTCACATCAAACAGCCTGTGACTGATGACCTGATGTGACAAACAACTAGGTATCTATCTGTTTAAATGACATTTTATGTGAAGATATCATGCAGTGATAGAGGAGTATCGGGATACAATGGGCATTACTAGGATTCCTTGTCCACTTATAATTGACGATTGAAAGCTACCACTTAACTGAAAAGAAACGTGTCTTGAAAATCTCAAAGAACTAACATGCGTATTAGAGAAGTAGGAACGAATTAATGTACGTGCCGAGCTTAAATGTCAATAAAAAAGATTCATTTAATACAACGTATGAATACAAACATTGTTTTATTACGTGTGCTGTAAAATAAAAACTTCTTAAGCGTATAAATTGGGGGCGTGGTATAAACAGAGCGGATGGGTGATGCTGCCCGGTTTTATAGGTGTCATCGAATGGTGTGATCGTAAGCGCCGTGTTTTATTGCATCCACTGCTTATTATTATTCAGTTTTACTGCCGCGTGAATCCTATATAACTTCGGCCAATATGGCCAGGATAAAGTATGATCGAGCTCAGTGGCCGCAAACGTTTCGCTCGGAATCAATGGAGAACAATACTACAACTATGGAAAACCTGTGTAAGGGCTAACCTTTAGAATTAGGAGTAGCGGTTGTAACAGAGTTTTGCTAGTCGGGAATTCGGGTTAAAACGAACATTCGTGTATAGGATTACTATCAGCGTCGTTACGTACATAAAAGTAATATTTGATCATTTATGATAGTCCCAAAAACAAACCGATGTTGTATTCATATGTGTCGATTAATATTTCATGCACATGATTCAGAAAGTAGATACCTAGAGCAAATGTTATAAGAGCTTTTGAGCTGGAATCTGTCAATATCTCAAACGCTCGTTCTTCCTTGTTATTAAAGATACTACTGATGTCTTTTGTGCGAATTCTTGGTAATCGTACGTAAACTTCTCATGATAATTATGTCGATACAGAATCAAAGGGTGCACTTACCACAATAAGTATCAACTACGCCTGCAACTTAATGTTTCGTGAAGAAAAAATCTTAATGGTATTCAAGTTTCCCTTCTGTCAAAATCAACAGCATCTGTTTGGTAGTTAAGCCGTAAAAAAGTTGTAAACAAACTTATTTGCATTATAACTTGTCTCTTGACTAGAAGTTAATGAAACAGTAAGTTAACTCGCACTTAATTAGAGGGCAAGTAATTAGGTGTATCCGCGCAGAGTGCACAGAGAGGGGACGCGAGTGCGACTCGTATTTTGCATTATTATGCGAGATTACCGAAAAGCTGCACTCCGCTCCAGTGCGAACCCCGGTGAAACAAAACGTAACGTCGGAAAGTTAACGCTACGCCAGATAGTTAGCGCTACCAATTAACTGTACCTGTGATCATTTGACTTCGTTCTGACTACGGAAAAACTTACCTTTTTAGATGATTTGTTGGTTTGAGATAGGTCTTGTTTGTGTTGATATTGTAAGTTAGATCCCTGAAGTTCTATTTCATGTGTTCATTTAAACGGGTTTATTTTGTTTTGTATAGTGAACAGGCACTAATCTGTGCCAGTTGCGCCTACTGTTAATAAATTAGTTAAACTTCCTGAAGCTGTTTTTTCAGATCATTCTTGACGTTTTGAATTTGATTGAATAGTGGAATGCAGTTGAACCCTACCAATTAAAACTGCAGAGAGCATGGAATATGCAAAGTAGAGCAGATGATTTTCAAACGATAAGTAGGAAATCAAAAAGTGGGAAAAAAATATAGGCAACGGTGACAGTACTACGGTGCTAATGGGTGCGACGTTTCATAAAGGCTAATGCGCTAGCCGTTTGCAGCCGAGCTTTAGGCTACTAAGAGATTTCAATTCCATGGCAAAATTATTCTCTGTCTAACGCTGCTGGCTGCTTTTAGCTAGTCTATGTAGCTAAAATGGCTTTATGTTGGAGTTTTTATTAAGTTATCTGCTCGCAAAATTTATTCTTACACGAGAGATGCGACATTGTTAGCTATCTACATATTCAAAATGAGAAATCGTAACAAAGTAGTTCAGTTTTCAAAGGATGTCGGAATTCCGGAACCAGCTAGTCTTAAGGCATGTGATCAGCCGAGTACATTCAATAATAATGATATCAAACGGCTAAGGCTTTTTAAAGCTATTTGGCATGTGACTCTCAGATTTTGAATATTTATACCAATTCTGAAATACTGTTTTTGTTCAATAGACATGGAAAATACTGTGGGCGGAGTTTTTTACAAGTACTAGGTATTCAATATGCGTAATGAATATTCTAACTGAACATGGCCCGAATACATTAATTTACGAACTCCTTGAATGGAATTAATGGGCAAAGTCCTTTGTCTATTAATGAAACAGATCCAAACCAGGCCATATCAATGAAGGATAACTTTCTTTTATAACTAAGAAAGCAAGCAGCCGTATTGCTAAGCAGCTATTATTTAGGTGTCGCAGTTATTCAGAAAACGGGTTTTATTTCGATTTTAGTACATAAATCTGAAGTGAAAAACAGTTAAATTTAGTTGTGTTATTATTCCTAATTATATCTTACCTCTGTATAGATTCTTTTTTCCGATTATTTTGTGAATGTGTGAACATTGCAGGCTTTGTAGATTCTTTGACGCTTGTTAACTTGTATCTTGTTTCACTTACTTTTGCACTTACACAGCTACTTATTTTTGTGTAGTGTCTTAAGGCTTATTGTCGGACCTACGTTGTCCCCCCATATTTTTCAAAGTACTAATGCAGTAACATAAAAATATTGGTAAATCAAACGATTTTAAAAGCGTAACCATGGAAATTCTTGCCGGTTCTTCGCCATAGGAAACGACCAGCCCGAACTGTGCACCTTTTTCTGGACTTTTTATAAGTGCCATGGATGTGAAATTAAATATTTTGATTATGAGTTCAGCATATTAACAAAAAAACTGGCCAAGTGCAAGTCGGGCTTGCACATGCAGGGTTCCGTATCATCGTAGTAGGGAAGCCTCCTTTAATTTGTATTATTTCTTGTTAAAGCGGCAACATAAAAACATATTTTGTGATTAGTTGGTTTTTCATAGTGTTTGTATGAACGACAAAGTTATATTTGCGGTGTCATATCTCTAAAACTGTTCATTTAGTAGCGTTCAAACTAATTTTAATTGAAAAAGTTTTATTCACGGTCTACAACATATATTTTTCTTAGATTTTTCACTCTCTTAGTTTAAAAGTTAGAGGGGGAGGGACAAACATTTAAGCACTTTGGAAGTGTCTATCTTTCAAACGATTGACTTTGACAAAAAGTGGTTTTAAAATCCTCAATGTCATTTTTAAAGACCGATCTATAGACATCCCACACGAACAGGTTTGATGAAAAAAGTTTATTTTAGTTTCAGTTCCTTGTATGGGGAGATCACCTGATAATCTGCCATTTTTTTATGTTTACATAAAAATTGTAAAGCCGTTTGCAGAATACATCTACTTACCAAGTTTTAACTGTGTAGTATTAATAGTTTTTTAATAAAGTGGTTGTGATATACGGGCGGACAGACGGTCAGACAGACATGATGAATCTATAAGGGTTCTGTTTTTTGCCATTCGGCTACGGAATCCTAAAAACAACATAATCCTGAGTGACGTGAAATTAATTTGTTTAGTATCCTTAAAGTTGTCCAAAAATATGTAAGATCTTGGAGGCCGTATTATTTATATTCTAAACAATGTTATTTTAAGCGTTGGCGTTTCCCAATAAGGCGTGGGACTGTGTGATCGTTGGGGACAAGCAAACGTCCATATTTATAATTTTCAAGCGAGTACTTCGTCTATCTTTTCGTCCAGCCATCGCCCACTGACCACGGCTATTGTTCAGTGATTAATTGCTGGGAAAATTGAATCACCGTGATAAATGAAATATCAACACAATATGTAACAAATCGCTATAGTCCCGTCCTTCGACCACCGGCTAGCCGCGATTGTTTGATTACGAACGAGTGAACGACACAGAAAGGAGCAAATTAACGAGCGGGCGGGCGGCGGCTCTTTGCGGTTTTTGTACACATGCTAAATCACAAAAAATCTCTGCCTAGTTTACTTACAGCTTACACGGACGATTTATTAATTCCTACATTTAATTCGCAACACTTGTTACATCGAAATTCAAAGGGTTATGTAGAGTTTTGCAAGTATTTTTGTTGCTTATTTTCCCGACTTCGGGAAAATATATTGTAACTTTTAGTACAAATCGATGCGCAACATCTTGCTCTAATATAAAGGTTAACAGATTGAGTTTGTAGTCGTCTAACGGAACATTTTCGTCGACAGAACGATCAATCAATTTGATATGCTTTCGCTTTCCTTACAACAACATGGTAACACTCCTACACAATATCAGATCATAAACAGAATATAAAATAATATTTGTTGGACTGGAAAACGAATTGGGTTTTAAGCAACGTGTAGGGATAGGTGTAAAATATACAGTATTTAATTTCAAATTTAAGGAAATGAGTCAGTTTGAAATCCTACACGTATGTGTGTGTTTTTTTTTATTCCTTAAATCGTACTCTGTTGTGAGAGTGTTTAAAGTTATATTATACATTATTATTATATACTTATAAATCGGTTCCACGAATGAAGATGTTATACTTACTACGATCAAATATCCTCTTAGTACCTACAGTAAACTTTAGGATTTGGATTAGTATTTCGCCTACTTTGTAATTGAACACAAACAAGCCACTACGATGTGATTGAATGCCGTATTCTAAACTATAGCAGTAAAAAGCCCAGTTATTTCCGGAAAGGCAATTTACCTCGACCGACATACAAGATAAACCCAATAAAAAGCTAAAGCCCGATTAAGATATCTTTTTTATTATTTTGGGTTCTGAATCACACGCATACAATCATCTCGTTAAAACTTGCTTGGATTCAAATACACAACCCGTATAAACAGATTTTTTACAGCAGAGAATAAAAAAAAAATATATATAAGTTTATATTGCAGTGTTTGTTCAACACAGTAGGTCTGTAAGTGTATTCCAGCCCGATAACCAACTCCGTGGTATTTCTTCATTCCCAGTACAGAAATTATTGTGTATTTCGGTATTATTTCCACGTAGAAACTTTTTCCGAGGTAGAGGGAGGGTCGTTGTACGCGAAGACTCGTATTTTAATAATGAATGGGTCGTGCATTATAGCCGTGACATTTAAGTTGGTTGGTAGCGGGTTGCCCCGGCCGCCGGCCCCAGCGCGCGTCTCTCGCGACCCCGGACACCTTGATTATAACATAATTGAGTGCTTCCGGTGAACCGAGGAGCCTCCGTTACATTTATAGAAAAAAATTGAAACATTGTCCGCTATCGTGTCCGTACTGAATGTCCGGTCGGAAAGATAGTCTTGCCAGAATAAATGAAGTTGTAGCTCTACTCAAAGTATGTTATGATGTTATTCCAAATTTCTCGGATGCGGACTGTAAATAAACTCCAGACAACGAATCCATTCTAGGTACCGCTAAATCGACTCGATATTTTGTAATTTATAAACAAATATTTTGTAAGACTTAATTTGAAATTGCTTGACTAGAAATCTAATTGCCGGTTTTATCTAAAAGGAATTTGATTGAACCGTTACTTTCCTTCTTCGAATAGTTTCATTTCACACAAAAGAAAACTTGATTATAACAGTTTTAGATGTTTTCAAAAAGAACATCAGTATGTCACTATAAAAATCCGTAGGAGTTTTTAAAATATTCTAGGATGATAGTTTATTCGCAGAAAGTTTTCCGCTTTTTATATTTCTGCGTGGAAATGAAAAAGTTTAGCGAGTAGCGGCATCGCACCGCCCCGAGCCACATCCGTTCTCGAATTCTTTGACTCAGGCTGGATCATATTTTTGGCTGGCTAAATTTGCGGCAATGAATCTTTTCAAAGTTTTGATTGTACACATTCGTTACCTCCTACCATTCGTCAACGCTAAAGAGTTCCAATCCATATAACTTTGCGGTCCAAAGAGTTAAGCTTCCAAGTACTTGGAAATTGAAATTTGTTACGGAATTAATGTGTTCTTACAAGTTTAAAAATATGGGTATGGAATGAGTTTCAGACGTATTCTCATTAATTGAAGCTTTGTGAATGTGTTGGTGGGAGGTTTTCTCAATATTTGTATTAATGGTATCAACGCCCACCCTAAAATAAATATCTTAACTTTTTGACAATGCATATTTTATCGTAGAGAGATTTCACAGACCTTCGCAAATGGGTGGGGTAAAATATAATCATCCTCGTCGCCTGTGAAGCTAATGAATACTTTTCTGATTAGCGAAATAAGCACAGTCATTAAATAGCCACTCAAGTAGATGAGCCTAAATGTTGTACAACTTTGCGAAAGTTAAATTCGCTCTACAATCATGATTTATATTTCTTTAAAGAGGTACCTATTAAAACTTTTTTCAGATTGCAACTCCTTTAACACTTTCAATTCCAAGTGCAATAAATCAGAGCAAACCGCGGCAGCTTTCACGTTATGACTTCCTCGTAAAATTTACATTTAAAAGTTAATTTTCTCGCTTTCCAGCTTAGGGCAATTGTTAATCTTGAATTCGTTCGTATTGCCCTCGGTGTAAAAATTAAGAACATTAGTGTGAGTTGCAGCGGGTGGGGTATCCAGAGAGCCAGGGAGCCAGGGCGCCAGGCAGCTCGACCGCTTCCGCCTCTGCTACACTCATACCCTGGCACGATTATTACCCCGGCGCGGCGCGGTGGTGCGGAACCTATGTTTATCTTGTTTGTTTATTTTTGAAACTGTTTCCTCATAAAGTGAACATTAAACGGGTTCATGAACGTAGCTATACGACTATTGTCTAACTTTATAATTAAATTCAAGATATCTTTCGCTGCCAGCCATGTTATTTGGAACTAACAAAAGCTTATAACTTTATCTACGCAGAGTTTGGATTTCTAGTGAAGGAGCAGCGACATCCTCGTGTGCTCTAACATCAACTAAACTCCTGCTTCTGGCGATGCCATTTCATTTGTCAATTTGGTGGACAATGGCTGCATGGGCCCTAGCAATATTATGTTGATGAGAAGATTACCGTACAACATTTGGAAGTCTATAACCATGCATGATCTAAAGGACACCTCTTCAAAGTTTTAAGACTTTTACAGCAAATATGTGTGTTATATAAGGTCCCATTAAATAGATGGACAAATTTTAACACAGCATTCAGTACGTCAAACCAAAGATTTCCAAGCAAAAAAATACAATGATCTTTTATTTTGACTTAAAATGTTGGGTAGCAAACATTTTCAGTGTATTTTCGTTAGCCGTTTTTTTTCTTGTAAATCTCTAATGCGTTTTTTTGTATTTTTAACCCCCGACGTAAAAACGACGGGGTGTTATTATAAGTTTGACGTGTCTGTGTGTGTGTGTCTGTCTCTGGCATCGTAGCTCCCGAACGCATGAACCGATCTTGATTTTGTTTGTTTTTGTTTGAAAGGTGAATTAGTCGAGAGTGTTCTTAGCTATGTTTGATGAAAATCGGTCCAAGATGGCCGCCGCCACAAAATGGCGGATTAGATATTTTTTCACAACTTTATCACAATAATATTATGGGTACCAAATGAAAGGGCTTGATTAGTAGAATACTAAACACTATGACAAATTTCAAATCCAAGATGGCCGCTGCCAGAAAATGGTGGATTACATATTTTTTTACAACTTTATCAATATGGGTATCAATGGAGGAGCTCGTGGCTTAATAAGAACTACCACTCGGGTCGATCTTTAGGTAAAGCTGTGCTTGCCTAGGTCGGTTTGTGGATGGGTGACCACCCGACATACCGAGTTTCCTCCGTGCCTCGGAAAGCACGTTAAGCTGTTGGTCCCGGCTGCCATATATAGAGCTTTGGCAGTCGTTACAGGTAGTCAGTGACCTGAAATTCTGACATCCAGTCTTACCAAAGAGTATCGTATTACCTAGTATTAACTGGGTTGTGGAGGTCAGATAGGCAGTCGCTCCATGTAAAATACTGGTACTCAGCTGCATCCGGTTAGACTGGAAGCCGACCCCAACCTAGTTGGGAAAAGGCTAGGCAGATGATGATCAATATGGGTATCAAATGAAAGGGCTTGCTTGATTAGTAGAATACACACACACACAAATTACACACACAAAAAACACACTATGACAAATTTCAAATGCAAGATGGCTGCCAGCACAAAATGGGGTTTTTTTTAAAACTCCTTCAATATGGGTAGCAAGAAATGAAAGGGATTGTAAAATGATGTACACGATATTGAAAGGGAATGAGGAATATAAATTAACGAAATTAAAACTAAAAGCTTGCATTTAGGCATTTTTTAAGCATTTTTTGGTGACCAAAAAATGCTTAAAAAATGCCAAATGCAATAAATGCAAATAAATGCCAATGCAAATCAACTTGATTTAAAGGGAGTAAAAGTGTAGAACCAATGTTTAATATTTAATGCTTCTCAGCGAATGACTGCCGTGCGCGTAATTATTAGGTTGCGCGTATATTTTGACATTGCGGTGTCTTCTAAGATATTTGTTTAAACTATATAGAGTAAAGAGAACAAATATTCTATATTGAATTTCCGTTCTAACAATCATATTTATTTACAATTCTAGATTAATACCATATGGGTTAAATAAGCTTCGCAAAAATAATTGAGTCGGGGGTTTTTTAAATTTTTAATTTATACTTGTTTACCACCATCTTTATTTAGTGGTCTGATTTATTTCTAAAAGTTTGTTCATCTATTTGAAATGGACCTTATATACCATGCTTAAAAAAGCTCATTTAATAAACCAATGTGGGTACTTGTAAAAATTGTCAGCACTGAAAACAAAATGTGTAACGAGCAGAGAAATGTTATCACCACATCACATTCAGCGAAGGCTTAAGAGATAGTTACAGACACGAAAAATTGTGTGACCAAACTGCATAAATATGCAGAATCTAGGTCGTTAACCGAGAAATCCGGTTACACAAAAGACTTGGTCGGGTGCAGAGTATTTCGTAGTCCGCAAACGAATTGCAAATGCGGCTAGAGCGCGAGTTTGCTCACCGAGTCGCCAAACACGACACGCGCCCGCCCCTGCCGCGGGCCCACGACACGACCGATAAATACACAAATATTGTTCCGCACATTACTACCTAATGCGAATATTACCTAATCATATTCGCACCGCACTATTTTCATCAGTGTTTTAATATTCCATCCGTATATCAAGTTTTCACGCAACACCGGCAAAGTTGATTGACTTGGGTCTCCATTATAATAACGAGGTTAAAATTAAGCTTAATTTTAAAATTCGCTTAACGAATAGGACGATGAGGTATAACATTTTTCGATGGTCTCTTTTGATAAAAGTCGACCAATATTGGTTAGCCGCATTACCAGATCAAAGCGGTGCGCATTCTAAACAGCTTTGAAAATATAACTTTAGGGGAGTAAACTCTTGTTGGTTAGTTAGATAATACAGGTTCTGCGGTGTCAAGAATTCTTGGATTTACAATAATTCAGTTCTCCTATGATACTATTACGGCGATATTTAGAAATAACAAATATTTTATTTAGGGAGAGTTATTACAGGATTTGTTGGTTAAAATTAGTGGTGGTTAATATAACGAATAACACCAAAAAATAACAAGTCTTTTGTTCATAACGAATAACATTTGTTATACCGACGCTGCCCACGTGTTATCATTATAATGTCTAACTCAACAACATGCTCAACGGCTAACAGCGGGGCCAGAACGGGATAGTAAGTATAACAAAATAACAACGTAGCGAGCGGCGCGCGGCGTTGCGGATCGCCGTCGAGTTAAGTAAGGACTTAGCGCAGCCATTTTGGTTCTGAGAAGCATGGTTCTACGATGCACCGTTTCCGAGTTAAGGGCGTTAAAAATTAAAACATTAATAAATTGAAATATCTCAAAAACGGAGCGTCCTAGGCAAAAAATGACCAAAATTTCACCCCCCCTGTATAACCCACGTGATGTTTAAGTGACATTCACGACACAAAAAAACTGAACCTACGTTACTAATTACATTTATAAAATCAATTGAGTTGAGGAAAGTTCATTGATCATTAAAAACTATTAATATATTCGTTCTTAATATAATAATACGATATTATTATATTCGTTCGTAATTTCGTAGACAGTCCATTACAAGATAACATTCACTGCGTATCATTGCGCACGTTTAGCGTGTTGCCGAATAAAATGATAACTTCGCCGCGTTCAGATTGCTGTAGTTTTGTTACAACATGTTATAATGATAACGTATAAAATAACATGTTATAAAAATATATTCAATAGTCTATAACATGTTAATTATTTATAGCAGAATTGCACATCACTAGTTATAATTGGTATTTGTGAAACCTGAATTCACATTCTGTCTTTCTATTTGTGATTTGTTTTTCAATACCATGTGATTTTGGAGTAGTAACTTGAAGTTTTTATACTGAGAATACGAGGAGTTTTAGACATAATTACCTACTCTTCGTAATGTATATGTTTTTATATAAAGACAGTTACGTACCTAAACAAGTACAGATTTGTTAATAGGTACTTTGTGAACGTATGTCTAGTAATATTTTTAAGTCAAACGGTTACCTCCCACTATTTATTATTTGAATACGTTTTAATTATAAGTCATTGGGGTTGTAAAAAGTTTCATAAGGAAGTAGTTCTCGGTACAGAAGGTTTTGGTTTCGGAAACTCTAAGAAAATATAACAAAACATAAAATTCTCTGAATTCAGCATCAGAGCAGATGTTAATAAAAAGGCTCAAAATTGTTAGAGAGAAAGAGGATCTAAATATGGTAAACGTGATTTCACAACGAAACGCAAGTCCTGCCCGTAATACGTAGATCCTCGTCATGACTGCCTCGACAAATTATAAAGCAATGTTACCTCATAGTTTATGTTTAATCCATTTTGTTACGTGTCGCGCGGCAATAAAAAGTGCCTGATTTATTTTTAAGAGACGGTATGCAATTTGCGATTGGTGTCTTTTTTGTTATTTAGGAACTTTGTAATGCAGTAACTGATGATAAAGTGAAAATAGTCAGTAAATAATAATATTATATTATGGACCTGAACACGTAACGCAATCCTACTTTCTACCAGTTTATTAGATGATTCTTCCTAAAGTGGGCTACGTAATCTAATAGTCCCCTGTAAGATAAAATACGGAGTACAATCTTTCTACCATCTTTTTTCAACCAGGACGTTTCTAGCTAAGAGTTAGCGAAGTAAAATTTAAAATCAATAAAACTATACCAGGAATATGGCAAATTTGGTAAAATCTCCAGAAAAATTGTCTTACATATTGGTTTTTCCTGTAACACGTTTGAAATATAAAGTCAGAAAGAGCGTATTACGAGTAGTTAAGCTTTATCCTTTAACCGTGTTTTCGCCAATAGGTTTGAAACACGCTATGAAAAAACGAAAGTAAACTCATGTCAGTTCAACTACAAGAAATACTAATGTTCATTTGGCACCGTCCACTCTACTATTAGCAGGGAGTGCCAGACCAGAGACAATAAGGGGACGTAGATAGTAACTTGAGATGACTAGGTTAAGTCCAGGACCTTTGTTTCCGGTAGACTATTCCAGCTACACCCTAGATATCCGGAGCATCCCAATGTCTTCCAAGTAGTTGTTAACAGAACACAGAACAGAGACAGCTAAAATAATCAAATTCTATAAATGCAATAGATTGATAGATATGTGATGCGCCAAAACCATTCCTCATTTCAGATCAAAATTCACACACACACATTAATTTGTTGAGAGGTGTTGAAAGTCGACGAAATAAAAAATGGTGACAATTGGCTCTTAGCGCTGTTGTCCAACTCATTTTGCCGTTGCCTGTGTAACTAGGCAAATGCATCGTGGACAAATAGAAGCTTTAGAATTTCACAAATAGTTGGATAAACGCCATGGTTAGGCGGAATGTTTGTTCAGCTGCACATCTGCACCTAGTGTTACGATTTTATAGATATGTTGGTGCGACATACTATACTGCAACTATCTTCTAAATCCAGTGCGTATCCAATGTTACATATTGAATTTAACGTGTACTGCTAGTACATTTAGTATACCTACACTGACTATTTCGGGAGAGTTTTTACCCAAAACATTATGATCCTTTAACAGATTTTTTTAATTCAGGACAAAAGCATTTTTCGTTACTAACTCCCTGTAAACGGATTTCCCTTTATCCGTATTTTATTATTAATATTGGCCTCAATTAGAGGCAAGGCGACACGAGGCGTGCGCCAGTGGCTGTCACCATAACCGAGCCGAGTTAACCGCCTCTCCGAGAGTAATTACACTGAACTTCATTTAACTTCCGCAGCTCAGTCCAAATACCAGTACCACTAAGCACTGTACTTACTTTACTTAGCCCGTAACAAAACGATGCAATTTTAAGTAACGGTCCGGCGGGATAAGTCGAAAGCGTATATAGCTTAATGTACTTATGGAAGTGAACTTTTGTATGGAAGTGTAGCGTTCTTGCTAAATAGTTTTCTGAGTTAGGTCGCCTGCTAGTGCGCTACTGCTAGTTGTTCAAGTTATGTCTCGACCTTATCTGTTCAATACATAGTTCAAGGCAGACGACCCAGTTACACGTCATTATTACGTTTATGACTGTATGACGAATGTTTTGTGCTGAGAACATTGATTTTCGTTTAGTTTAAGTAGGTTTATTTAGGTACGTAATGTATGTTTTGTTCTTCTTTATTTTTATCGTAATGTGATAAGTTGCTAAGCTTTATCTACTTACTTTGCCATTTTAGTAAGTTTCGTATAAATATAACTACCTACTGTTTACGGCGAACTATTTGTACGTTCTAATATAAAACAACTATTTCATGTTTTCCTTTGATCGTAGAACATAAATAGCCGTGTACCTATAAATTTTACTTTCTGTGATGTCGGCAACCGTTAACGACGAATTTTTCAGAAATAAATTGAGCGGGAAGATGCGAAATATGTTTTCACCGGGAATATTAGAGAGCGATCGGGTACCAGCTCTAAAATATTTAAAATGGAGTAGGTGTTTGCGTTCCGGGGGGAGTTACTTAACGATTTTGATATATAATACACGCTCTATAACGTCTTCCACAAACACCCCCAGTGCTCCGTTCGTATTAACTCCATAATCTGGAGTCATGCCTTGAGGCTTTATTAGCCTTATAGCGTGACGTAATTCATCACTGTTACGGCGACTGAATTTAACTTGTTAATATTACATAGAACGTTTTTAGGGTTCCGCACCCAAAGGGTAAAAACGGGATCCCATTACTAAGACTTTGTTGTCCGTCCGTTTGACCGTCCGTCCGTCTGTCTATCACCAGCCTGTATCTCAAGAACCGCGATAGCCAGACAGTTGAAATTTTCACAAAATAAAAACAAAATAAAATAAATATTTAAGGGGGGCTCCCATACAAGAAACGCGATTTTTTTGGCAATTTTTGCTCGATATCAATAACGGCAACAGGTAGGCACTTAAAATAGTAATAAAATACTCAGTTGTGTTTTTACTTTAATAATAAAATTAAAATAAAATAAATATGTAAGAGGGGCATACAACAGACATGATTTTTTTGCCGTTTTTATATATAATTGTACGGAACCCTTTATGAGCGAGTCCGACTCGCACTTGGCCGATTTTTTGTACTAGCTACTACATAATTAAGCGTTCATTTTAGTATGAGCTGTTTGAAATGTTCAAAAATGTTAAGAGCTCACTACTTTAATTAACCTTTAACTACTGACGTGGAGGCCTCTCAGGCCTTCAGAAAGTAAAATTCTTGAATTACTCTCTTCCCTCGTGCACTACACACGCGTTCTTTCTAGTACCTTCGAGTTTAGTTACGTGGATGTTGCCAACGGCTGTGCACGTGTTTGCAGGCTCAATATCGGTAAGTAAATTCATTTTGAAATTTCTCGTGGACCTCTCAGACCCCACCTCAGTATTTATGTAACTTTTTTTTGACTGAGTTATCGTCTTTTTTTTTTGTTGTACTTTCAAAACTTTTATGGTATGGAGCCTAGTACGTCGTCCGTGACAAAATGGTCTCTCGGTACTAAAAAAAACCAACATAAAGCGAGAGAAGAACCGTAGTGCCAGGGAACCGCTGTTCCCTGGCGCTATGGTTCTCGACCTCTCGAAGATACCCCGAAACTAACGCTGCAGTGTGGGGCCGCGCATTGTCCTGCATTCATTAAAAAATATCTCTGATGTATGGGGCGGAGGGCATGACAATCGGTTCTAAGATGTCATCTTAGATTATAATATACATGTCTAGATAGAGTGTTACGCTACAAGCGCAACAAAAACAACAGGGCCTCTAGACAAAATCCCTTTTCATTAAGCGTTAACTCCAACGGAAAGATCTAATTGTATTGAGTTGACAGATGACATCACGTGACATCTCTAAAGCTAATGTCAACTCCATACAATTTGATCTTTCCGTTGGCGTTAACGCTTACAGAAAAGGGATTTTGTCTAGGGGGCCTGGTCAGATTTAAAGCACTTGTGTGCCTGCGCACACAAGTAAGCGTATCCTTACAAGCGCGCGGCTGCGCGCGCATTACTTGGGAGCGTACCGAGTGATACCAGCCCTTGAATAATTCCCATAAAAGGTGGGAAAAAAATATTATATTTTGATTTTGAGATCAAAATCAAAAAAATCAAAATTAATCAAAATCAAAACTCATTTATTCAAACTAGGCTGATAATCAGCACTTTTCGAACGTCAAAATTTACTTTACTTTACTTTACTTTACTTTACTTTACTTTGCTTTGCTTTACTTTACTTTGCTTTGCTTTGCTTTGCTTTGCTTTGCTTTGCTTTGCTTTGCTTTGCTTTGCTTTACTTTACTTTACTTTACTTTACTTTACTTTACTTTACTTTACTTTACTTTACTTTACTTTACTTTACTTTACTTTACTTTACTTTACTTTACTTTACTTTACTTTACTTTACTTTACTTTACTTTACTTTACTTTACTTTACTTTACTTTACTTTACTTTACTTTACTTTACTTTACTTTACTTTACTTTACTTTACTTTACTTTACTTTACTTTACTTTACTTTACTTTACTTTACTTTACTTTACTTTACTTTACTTTACTTTACTTTACTTTACTTTACTTTACTTTACTTATTTACAAGTGACAGTCCCCCAAAACGCCCACCCTTCGACACTTCCTAGTGTTTTTGCTGGAAAGAAGAAGTGGCGGAACAAACTCTCCAGCAACACATCTGTCTGTTTGGTTAGAAGAACCAGACTCGATACAATACTATGGTGTAAGTTAATATTACGATTGACTACAATCAAGATGATTAAGTAATAAGTAATTTGTTTTAAATTTAAATTCGTTCAATAGGGTAGTTAACAAAACAAATCTAATTAGACCGTCAGATAGATTTCCAAAAATATTGGACACTTATTTTTTCTTTTTTCACGTAAACAAACAATGAAGACGATACAGTGCTTTGAAAACTCGTGTGACGTCATATTCTAAGACATTAGTATGACATTTTTTACCGGCGAGTGACGTCACAACCACTCACTCAAATCTTTGACGCGTTTTATCTTCGTCAATTATTGATTTGATAGAACAAAAAATACGTATCCAATATTTTTCGATAATCTAACAGACTAATTAGAATCATGTTTTTTTAGTCAGTAAACATCCCTATTATGTTTTATTCACATATTAGGAGTTCGTGCATATGAATTACTAGGTAAAATAATTTTAATGAAACAGATATTGCTATTCTTAATATTCTACATCGGAATTATGTATTTAACAACAACAATATTTTTTTGTCAAATATACTTATTAATGACAGTGTCGCCACTAAGCGGGCGGGACGAGCTAAGGGGCCAAGAGTTGGCCACCATTTTTCTTGGCGTTTAGCGGTGGAACTCTCTATCTAGACATGTATATAATCTACGGATGTCATTTACTTACCGAGCCGCAGTCAGGGATGCATTTTCTACGATGTGTAACTCCGTTCGTGCCCCTATGCAAATGCCGCTCCATACCATCACTGACCCTCCACCATATGACTCTCTTCCGACAATGTTACACTGAGCGTATCTTTCTCCGGGTCGTCTCCAAACTTTGATCCTTCTATCATCTGGCTTAAGACAAAACCTAGACTCGTCAGTGAACAATATTTTCCCCCAGTCATCATCATTCCAATTTTGGTATGAACGAGCAAAGTTAGCCCGAGCTACTCGATGATCTGTGGTGAGTAAGGGTCCGCTAGCTGGCAAGTACGGGTTTATTCCAGATTCTTTAAGTCTTCTTTTTACGGTTTTAGTGCTAATTGTCACCTGTCGAACAACCTGGAGCGTAGATCTGACTTCAGAAGAAGTCAAAGTGCGATTTCTCAGAAGAGTGCTCGCCTTAAATCGATCGTCTCTAGCTGATGTGACGCTCTTGCCACTTGTAACAATTCGAAAGATGACGGATTTGGAAACTCGCAATGTTTGAGCCACTTCTTTATAACTGCTACCATTTTCAATTAAAGTAACAGCTTTGGAAACCTGAGCTACGCTAAAATCCGGCATTGTGCCTTCAGGTATTCATTGATGTTTAAGGACCACTAATGCGATACGTTTTTTTTTTTAAAACTTAAAAAATGACAGATTTCATGAAATGAATACGCCTTCGTCAGCAAAATTATTCCAATAGACTAGTAAAAATAACAATAAACGAAAAAAACAAAAGAAACCCAGAAACAAAAGACTATTGAAGTAATTATTTTATCAAACTAAATATTAATGTATATGTGGCCAGTTTGTCTTAAGAATTTTTTGTACACATATTAGTATTTTTCTTTGATTGATGAAGCGTTCCTCTAAATAAGTCCATGAGTGTATAAACTATAAATTCTCTAACAACATTTTTGTACAATCTAATTAAGTTGAGTCCCGAAGCAGAAACAAAAAAAATAGTCTCACGTCATGTTGTGTTGTAGGTTTAGTTCTGAAAGTGGTTTGCTACGTAGTTACATCACTACATTAGCAGATTCTGATGTAGCACGCTTTCATCGCGATAGGAAATGGACTGGCAACCTGTGACTGCTTCATGCACTTTTATGATAAACGAATATTGAGAGAATCCCGGTACATCGTAGAGGAATATAAATCGAAGTTACGGACAGTTCTGTACCACGGTACGTTACTTTTTTTCAAAAAAGGAATGTCGCAGAAAGAAAGCGATGTTTTCTTCTTTGCTGAGAAAATTCAACTTCTGAAAGTTAAATAAAATAATGAAGGACCCGCGTCATTATGTAGTTAGTGTTTTATGGAGTGATTGGAATATGGGAAATTACTGGTACCATAGAGAAACATTAGTCGCAGTATTATCTCTACTATGCGTTATTTTTGCTCCAAAATACATAAAATAAGCCTGAATAAATCTATTTAGTGGTTTATGCAGTGTAAGCTGACATGAAACGCAGTGCAAACAAACGTAAGAAGTATGGTATCGATATAATTTGCGTTGTCATGCCTCTATTCCACAGGAATGGAATAAGGCTCTTGGAGCTCTCAGAGA
Organism: Diarsia brunnea; assembly: GCA_949774965.1. NCBI lineage: Eukaryota > Metazoa > Arthropoda > Insecta > Lepidoptera > Noctuidae > Diarsia > Diarsia brunnea. Next base: position 13,248,131 of record OX458999.1, on the reverse strand, counting down.
TCTGATGAATTGCCTCATAAATTGTAGCTTACGCTATCCTTCGTGCGAGTCGCAAGCGGCCAACTCCGCTCATGTCTCAGAACATTCGGTGCCACTCCGGAAATAAGTTTCTTTTTAGAAGAATTTTAAATATGAAACGTTCACTTAGTCATGTCTGAGGGTTGACTAGGATTTTTTTTTTCAAATCTTATTATGACAGGTGCGTAGTACTGGGAACCGGCGTGCGTGTATGACCAGATGCATGAATGTGGACATGGGCAAAAAGAGTATGTATAAGGATCGTAGCAGTTAGCATTCTGTGGTTTCTGCCTACCCCCATTAAAAAAGGGCGTGAGTTTATGTGTACCTACATATTATTAGAAATTTTACAACAAATATACCAATAATGAATAGAACACAAATAGCTACATAAACTTTGTTTACGATATTCTCCGAAGTGATTAGCGTCATAAGGCTTAAGTCTTGTGACATTGACAGTCCGTCGAAAAAATCGCATAGGTTTTTGACTAAAGTTGTTAATGAATTGCAATTATTTTTAGTGCAACATAATATTGGTTATATGCTTTATAACTACATACTCGTATTTGTTTAAAGTTTATAAAACTCGCTCTTGTTGCGTTAATCAGGCGTTGAAAAGAGGTCTCTCGCGCACAACGCAAGTCCGAGTCCACTTTCAGCAATCGTTGCGAGGCAACAGAGGCAAAATCGCAAAATCTAGTGCGATGAAAAAATCCGTTATATCCTTGTCTTCAATTTCATCTCATTACTTTTTTTTTATATCTTTTATTTTCTTAATCTGATGAAGTTCATATCGTCAAATTTCTCGGTGTTTGCTCTAAAAAAATACATAGTTTCTGTTGATAGAAATGTGTTATTATTCGATTTTATTGAAGAGTCAATGTTGAAAACAACACGACAAAACAAAAAAAAATATTAGTAGTAGAAGTCTGACACTCCCTTCCGCTCCACCCAAGAGCGGGAGGGGTTATTTGATGATTTTCCACCCACCAAAAAAAAAAAAAAAGGGGAGCTCTCTCTGACACACGATGTGTTCTTGTTTTTTCATTGAATTTCTGAGTTTTGCACGGGCCGACCGTGTCCTTAGGACAAATGTACAAGATTCTCAGAACATGATTCTATAATTACTCTCACTTTTGTATAGGCCCATCTGTCTCTTGTATTGGTAATCTCAGTTCAGACGTGAATCGTTTCCCGTATGTAACTGAAGCTACTAAGGATAACCTTCTCCTCACTGAGGATCAAAGTTATTGCAAAGGTCAATTTGCCTGGATTATCATTAAATCCAAGCAGAAACACACCATGTATAGGAAAATAGCACGGATAACGAAGGCAGGAAAATAGATGTCTACGAGAATTTCGTGTACCTATGGGATTTTTATACTAGTGTATGTCGCAAAATAATTGAAAAAATGTTTTTTTTTTTAATGAATTCTAGGTTTTTAACTCTGACTGTCTGTTATACGTGCGTAAAGCATTGACAATAGCGCTCATTATTTTTAAACCTTACCCCATAGGTACATAATCCGAGCTTTGTTTTGTCAAATCACAATAAAATTATTTGCATGACTCTTAGATAAGCCAATTAGCAATCAAGTTTTCAATCATCCTGAACAGAGCGGGTTCTTTTTTAAAAACAATCGCAACAATACCGTTAATCAGTAAAAACTAAGTACTTTTGACCGGTTTAAACTATTAAAATGATAACTCATAGAATACTTAAAGTCTTATTAGGTGGTGTTTCTTTTATTTGTCTACTTATTTCGTACATCGTAAAGGTCATTGGAAAACTTATAAGGTTGTTAGGTTTTTTGTGACCCTTTAGATATCCTTGTGGTGTAACCAAAATATTTTTTAAAAGAAGAACGCGTTTTAACTTATTAAGGGTTTTGACTGACACCAGTCAAAAGCAGTTTTGGCTGTAAAATTTACATATTTTAGAGACATTATGACGTGTGGTTTTGGAGAAACTTATGTAAATACACAAATGATATACTTTGTATGAATGACGACTCAATTGGCGATGGTACTGAAAGTCGGGTTCAGTGCTGCGGGTGGCGGCTGCGCCTCCTGCGAAGGAGAAATATCTGCATCGGTCGGTCCACATAAAGTTGTCTAGATTTTATCAGGCGTTTGTACAAGTATGATTCTGAGAATTAAGTCCGCTATTCGCATCTATGATAGAGGTAGTACCTAGACATGGCTTTACATTAAATGAAAATATTACAAATCATCAGGACTCCAGCAAACAAAGGCGAATAAAAAACAAGGTCGGAACTCGGGACGTTATTTTCCTATCAATTTATCAAGGATGCTGCATTTACGTTGTTTTGTATGTGCGGATGTTATTCTATCAACGTTTGCGTTTTCATTAGGATTCGTAATTTCCAGGTTGGGAAATTGCGGATCCGGCGAAGTCGACGGCGCTGCACTGAGTCGCGTCAGTGACGTCACAAGCACGAGGCGGAAGGAAGAGGGGGCACGCAGGGAGGGGGAGGGGTGTTACCTGACTACTGCATGACGTACTGCTTGTTCATTAACTGCACTTGACTTCTGCGCTACATCATCTTATTACCTCGTATTAGTACTCGTATATGTATCACAGTGGTACGATTCATTTTAGACTATATCTCTGTTTTACTAACGCTTTACCGACCTCGCCGTAGTAAATTATAAGTATGATTCGTAATGTAAAGGGTTTTTTGATAACTCAAAAGTGTTTATTAATCAGTAGGTAGGTACAGGCTATAGAAATAAATACCAACAATCTAACAATGTTTAATTATCCGCGTATTAAAAATACACACATCAAAAGTGTCTAGGGATCAAGCATTTTTATGCGGATTTCTTGAGATTGAGATGTGGCTTTGTAATAAATTTATGATTTTATAAATTTATATGGATCCTTTTTGGTGAATTTCATAATTTGAATCAGGAACTGTGAATCAAATTCGAGTAAAAGATGAAAATCAGCTGTCAATATTTTCCCTATAAAAACATACAACGCATTGAAGACATTATTAGTGCTACTGTTTCCCTACTACTGATTAAAACCAACGTTAATATGGAGCGGCGACGTCATTTAAGCAGGGAAGAAATGCTCAGAGCCGTGGGAATGATAGAAGCTGGTTCCCGGCAACGTACTGTGGCTTTAGCTCTGAATACAAGTCAGAGTGTTATCAGTCGACTTTGGACACGTTACCGAAGCACTGGTACCGTGGCTGAGCGCCATGGAGGACGGTATCGCTGCACCACACGGAGACAAGACCGATACATTCAAATCTTAACTCGAAGAGCTCCAACAATAACCGCCATGATGTTAGCCGTGAGGCTTCATCACTCTTCAGGGAACTTAATTAGCGACCAAACAGTCAGAAACCGCTTGCATGAAGTGAACCTTCATTCCCGAAGACCGCTACGGGTACCACCTATAGCAATGCACAATCGTAGGATTCGATATCAATGGGCTCTTGAACACAGAAATTGGGCAGAAGAACAATGGCGTTTCGTGTGCTTTTCTGATGAGTCTCGTTTTGGTATGAGACCGGATACAAGACGTATACGACACTGGAGAACCCCTGGACGCCAACAGCGATTAAAATCCTGCCAGGAAGTCCATCCTTATAGTGGTGGAACCATCATGGTATGGGCGGGTATTTGGATCGGCGGAAGAACTGAGTTGATTTGGATCAGAGGCAACCTCAACGCTTAAATTTATGCTGAGACGATTGTATCAGACGTCATCGTTCCTCTACAAGTGCAAATCGGTCCCTTATTTCAGTTAATGCATGATAATGCACGACCGCACACCGCAAGAGTTGTAAGACAGACTCTCGCCGCAGCTAACATCAATGTTCTGCCCTGGCCTGCTCAGTCGCCAGACTTGAACCCGATTGAGCATGCATGGGATATGCTACAGAGAAGAGCTCTGCCGAATATGGAGGGTATCCAGTCGCAAGAAGACCTTTTTTTGTTGTTGCAACGAACATGGGCGGCCATTCCACAGCGTGATTTGGATGAACTCATTTTGAGTATGCCAAACCGATGTTCTTGTGTTGTTAGTGTTCGCGGTAGAAACACGGATTATTAATTGTTTAAGTTACCCAATAAAATTTTAAAGAAAACTGTTATTTCAGTCTTTTTTTCGAACTTTAATGTTAGTGGTTCAAATGTCAAAAATCCCTTTATTAGGAAAATGGCAAATTTCTTTATTAATGCAAAGGTGACTTGGTTTATCGTTACTGTGACAAACGAAAACACTTTATTTGATGAATCCTTAAAGAAAATTTTAATTAATATCAATCAGGAGAAAAGTTATTGCAAAAATATATGTTGATCCCTAGACACTTTTGATGTGTGTATATACCAGGATATCAAAGGTCATAAATGTTTTCATAATGATGTGAAATTATGAAAACACTTCTGACCACTCAATTATTGCAAAATACTTAATTAATTGAGTTGAAACTACGTGCAAAAGGTCAAGAATCTAAGCAATTTTTTTTTATCAAATATTGCATTTATCCTTATTCGGAATATCACTGTAGATTCATTCTCCAAATTAATTAAGAATATTCACTGAACTAACATTTATCTTAGCACTCATCCAATTTGTACTGAATTTTATTAAGCCTTAGGCTGTTATAAAACAAAGGTTCGTTACAGAGAGACTTGCAGTATCCCAATCGATTTCGGAGGGATCTTAAAATTGTTGAGTTGTTATAAAAATAAACTTAACCTTAAACTTCAAATTAATCAAAAGTTAGATGTTGGTGAGATGTTGGTTAGAGGTTGTTGTTGGTGTACTTGTGTTGATACTCAGATTCTCATTAATTTGTCGAAACATAAAATCGGACTGCTGAAAATTCTAATTACCTATGTATACTGTACATCTGTTCAAATGAGTTTTATTGTTAAAACAGTCTCTATTTTCGTTCACGCTGTCAAAGCGTTCGGGGTGACATTTTCTAATTAACGCAAAATTGATCTGTTATAAATCTGTGGAGCGGACGGCATATTTATGAAATCATTTTAGCTGACGGAAGGCTAAGCATGTTTTCACAAATTATGCCCAACTTTATGCATAGCACTCAAAGCTTGAGCTTTTTTAATGGGCTGTCGCTTTTAATTTATTTTTATTGTAATCTCTAAAGACTTGGTTTTTGTGTGATGTAGTCTAGAGATTATGGGTTGTGTCCAGCGTGAGAACGTAGAGAAGTCATATTTAACGTGAAATTTTCACACGATATTCGTATAGAGCTCCCAGGTCTCATCCGTATTTGATATTTTCATAAGGCGTTCCGTTTAACGATTTGCTCGTCGCTTTATAACTTATGAGTCTAGATTCAGCAGCACTTTTCTGCTCCATTTGCCACAGTGCCTCCTGCATACACGGCAAGCCTGCCTTGCGTGCCCCCGAGGGCAAATCCTAATTGACAAATCGTAAAGAAAGAGTCACGAGCTCTATTGATTTTACCTTTACAACCCAGACTACATGCTATACCGTGTAGCTATGTCATGAACATAATCCGAAATTCTCACACATACGTTAGAGAACATATTTCGTAATGTAGGTGTCTAATTATCTGTAGGCGGGTGGTGTTAAAGATATTTTGGTAATAAATTAGCGGAGACCCTTTGTATAGGACGGGCAAGCTCGGGTCTTTGGTCGAGGGGCGATAATAGGATCCCTGTCATCATACGTGTGCCGTTTATGCGTTATTACCTGTTGAACATTAGCCGTATAAAATAATATCCGAGGACAGCAAAAGATTACGGTGACGCTGAGACAGTATTTGTACATAAGGTATCCCTCTTACATTGAGTATATTTCAAACATACCTAATTATTTAGTGAGAACTAAGTAAAGGTCGAGTCTTAGATCTATTGATAAATCACTTTTATGATGAGCTCCTTTTACTTTAAAATGCTTTCTAGCTCTTAGAATGCTGATTTGAAAAAGAAAAATCCTTTTATGCTGTTGACATAATTTGAAATTCAGATAACACATGTTTACATACCATTGAGGGTTCTTTTGAGATTCTGTCCTATTGAGAGTGTATATAAGAGCTGGGTTTACAATGACAAAAGTTTTAGGCAGGGTTCGAAATTTTTACTTTTGAATTAGTTGGTTGATACACTTGATGGGTACATAGAAATGAAATGTAGTCTTATAAGAACATTCGCCAGAGGTACATACGCAGATTAGATCCTATAATGGACACTATCATCATTTCAGAATGTTTCGAACCGTTCACAGCTAGACGGCTCAGGATGTTACGCGAGCGCGCATCTAATGCGTCTTCCTGTTTAATATAATAAACTACAAAACAATGGTATCGGTCACAGGTTGACTCACACTTCTATAGAGCCTAGATTTATATCCTACAACCACTACAATGGCGCGGCCATATCACAGAACAAAGTCACTACATGGCCTTGGAATGAGTTTGTTGTTGTGTACATATTCTACATGACTCAAATTGGGTTATGGAATATACAATTACAAGTACAATAAAGGTTTCCAAAACATTGTTAAGATATTTAGAAGTTTTTTTAATATTTTACATCAGTTGAGTACCTACACACATACATTTGAATTCATAATTTCCACGGTCTCAAAGAATTTGAGTGAAGATGCTTGTATAATATGAGTGCTGTGACAGGTTAAAAGAAAGAAAATCAGATTTGTAAGGAATCCTAAAGACTAAAATGATGAAACATTAATCTTGTTATGGAGTCAGAAAGTTGGCGCTTAGTGCAGGCAAAGTGTCTGTCTAGTCGTAATCGAGCCGGGCGTGGAAGCTACGTTAAAGTACTTAAGAACTATCTACTAGCAAGTCTACTTAGGCACGTGACTCCCACTGCAGCATCACATGTTACACATTTGATGCTATCAGATGGTATTCAGAGCACCCGATGTGGTCAAACAAAGGTCAAATCATAATTTACGCGTCAAGATAACATTATTTAGGAACATAGCTGCTATAAATTAATGCTATTATCACATTATTCAAAAGACAGATAAAACAATTTATTTAATTGTGTAAATAATCTCATTACAGATCTTTTAATGTTCTGGAAAGAATGAAGCGAAAAGAAAAGTCGTTTGTCTTCACCTAATTAGCACCAGGTAGGACTAGTCGGTGGATAAAGCAGCGTGAGTTAAAGTTTTTCTAGCCTAGACAAAACTGAAGTCATGATATATCGCGTAGCTTAAAATATTCTCCACAAATGTAGGTAGTTTGTAAATACGGTCGGCTGGTCGGCAATTGTCGACCATCATTCGGCAATCAACATCGCTAAATGAAGATTTCCTGTTGTTGTGAGCTCTCTTGTTGGTCGCAGAGCGTGACATCATTCAACTGCTTGCTATATTTTCCTCTTAACGTTTTCCTTAGACGGACATAATAACCTTAATGCATTGTTAAAGTCTGGTGTTCTGTATGAATAGGTAGTTTCAGTAAAATAGATTAATTACTAAGTTGAGCATTGCAATTCATGGAATTAAACATAATCACAGTCATCATCATCATTCTAATATTTTAAAGGCGAAAGTTCGTGAGTGTGTATGTTTGTTACTCTTTCACGCAAAAACTTCTGAACGGATTTGGATAAAATTTGGTACACAGATAGTTTATAACCTGGATTTACGCATAGAATAGTTTTTATACCGATTTTATCTTCCCGTGGGATAATTTTCGAGTTGTAGCGGCGACAGGTAGTATAACATAATACGTTGTTCAATGAAATGAATACGTCTTCAATCATCATTGTTTTAATCAAAGGTTGAATTCCGGTCAAATTGTTGTTTATATACAAATTTTAATTACAACAAAAATTAAAATAAACCTAATTCTAACAACCCAATCCTTGAGCGTATTATGAAATTATTAGCTTTATGAAATTAACATGTAACATAATAATTTTACGAGGATAGTGGTCAGCTTTCATTTGTTATGATTATTATTTTACTAGTTAGAATTGTTTGCGGTGAATTATACCTATTGTGTGACCGAGTGACAATTACTTTATGTGCATAAATTCACGACAGTAAAGAATTTAGTATTACGTGTGAGTGTTATTTTAATTTTAATGAGTCACCTAATAAAAGTGATTGAACTAAAACAAAAAGTTAGTGAGTTTTTCTTTATTATAATTATTTAAAATTAATGAGTGAACTAACAAATGTGCGATCTTTAAATAATCCTACATAGCTTTGGAGGTATTTATTTGACCCGTGTGTGCTATATTGAATTAGACGTAAATTTCGATTTGGTAGTTGAGCCCTGATCCCCGGTCGCTCTTGAGCCTGATGTTGGAGTATGAGAAGCCAACTCCTCCGGCCGTGATGCTGGCGATGGCATCGGTGTGGTCCAGGTCCCGCAAAATTATACCCTGGAAAAAGAAAAGTTAAACGTTTCATAACATATACAGAAAAACTCGTACATACTTTCGGGCAGTCGTGTGAAACAAATAAATAAGTACATTTTATTCAGGAAGAGGAGAGGAGGAGGAGGATGTTTTTTTTCTGTTAGAAAAATTTGGCTTAAATCTATGTCAAGTTACCAAAACCAAAACCTGGTTGCTAATAGCATTATTTCTGTTTTTTTATTTCTTATTTTCATAATGTTATTCTTATTATTACGTCTTGCTTTGCTGTGTCACACTGAGCATTCAACTATTCAGTATCTATATTGAGCCACTAAATACAAACTGTGTCTAATTTTGGGCCTACAGCTATTCTATTTTTGAATTATTTTAACTTTTTTCCTCATTGTATTTTGTTTTTGTATCTTGTTTGTTACTTAACTTGAGTGAGTCAAAATAAAATTTTATATTATACTAGATTAATATCAAAACATTGACCATAATATTATATTTTCCAAATTATTCGTAGAAACGAAGTTGTCATCAATTTACATAGGTCAACTAGTGACCTTGCCGCGTGTCGTGTTCAGCTGATAATTACAAATTCTGGAAACAAGTTTATAATAACCCTACAAGTAGGTAAATTCGATACCAAATAATTTTGTTTAAACAAAATCGTAACATTCCGCGAATCCCCGAATGGTTAGGCAGACGTATACATTTCGCCAGTTATGTTTATGACCCATATAATAGGGAGTGAGTTTAATGCCGCTACTGAAAAATTCTGATAGAAAAACCCAATAACACTTTACCTGGAAATCTAGCATCTCATGCACAGCAGTCGCACTAGACCAACGAGGCCTTCAGTCAGTAATTTTGTTTATTATCCTAAAATGTGCAAACAAAGTCAAAACGTGCGTGTGTTTACGTCCGTAGAGGTTTTGTAGATTCCTAGGTTCTTGATTCTTTCTATCTTGTTTTACGTTTTTATGAAGGAAACAACGACTTATTCTCGGGCCTATGCCCATACTTAAGTACTAAACTACTAATAGTATATTTTGATACAAGTGTAAACCATAGGATTGCATTCGAGGCGGATTGAACACCCGAGCCGTACGGCGAGGGTGTTCATGGGGGTCGAGAAATGCAATAACAAATTCCCACGTGTATCAAACGTCGTTTTTCCATACACTTTCGAAGAAATTAACTAATAAAACGATAAATATTTTTGTCATCAATTTTTAGGAGACTATGATTGAATTTGCTTTTTTTCCGCAGTTTCATTTCGCCAGGTTGAAGAAGAAGTAAAGGTAATGAAGCCGCTAAACAGCCTCACAGGAAAATATAAAATTCAAATATTTTTTAATTAAGAACACAAAGAAATGTTTGATTGTTCATAAAACTAAATAATTGTTTAAAATAATCATGTTTATTTATAGTATTCTTTTTACAAACACAATTTATTATTCAAAAATTATGTATGCTGTAAAGACGCAAATCAAAATGACGAAATTAGAAAAAAAACACCGCCGACTCTATAGTCGGTGGTGATTTTTTTTTAATTTCCTATGTTTTAATCTATTTGGACTTAGTGTAATACATAGTTATCTGTGGTAATTTAATTTCCCGCCCTTGGTTGCGGAAAGATAAGAAAAACGCACCCGTGCGAAATACGTTGCATGTCGAACCTAATCGTAGTGCAATAAGAGCCAGTTTTCAGTTTTCAAGTGTATTGAAAAATATGTTTAAAGAGTAACTAGGAAGTTTCTTGGCATATTTAACGACTAATCCGAACCGTGCACCACATCTTTCGACATTTTACTAGTATGTAGGCCTATGTGAAATAAAATATTTTGATTTTGAAATTTGACGAGGCAAAACGAATGTTTAAGGATCGCAGCAGGTGGTGTTCTGTAGTTTTTACCAATTCTCCGTACCTACAGGGAAAACATGTAAAGTTAATAAAAAGTCAACTTAACATTTTATTTCGATACTTAAAATATACTTTTAAATAAATGACGTATCATTTTAGTGATGTAATTTTTAAAAGGTTGTCTGCCCACGATGCTGCCCACCTGCTGAAAAGTGGTTTCAGCCGCTATAATAGTCAGACACCTACAATACCAAAAGGGGTTCCGACTCGGTGCCGACTTTAATTTGGCGGGATTTCAGCTTTTTCAGTGTAAATAGTACTGAATGATGTTTTGTGCTAGTGAATTAATGTTAAAATTCGAGTTTTAATGACGGAAAACGCTTTTAGCGTGCGAAGTAAGTCGTGAAAATAGTTGCGAATAATCTACGTTACGTAGAGTATATGTATGTTACGTACGTACCCAGTTATAATAGTAGTATAACATATAATATTATGGCATCGATCCTCAGGACATGAGGTAGGTATTACGCATCTTCTTACAATTGCTTATATATTATCTTATTATTATTGATTGTATAATATAACGTGTCTAGCATCGCGATGAGTCGATTATCTTTAGCTTTTGTGTCTGCGCTAGCTGTTATGTTATCACGCAGTTAATGATCGGCTTAGGTTCTCAGAAATGATATGTATGGTAGAGATGGGTTGCAATGCAGTACATCAGGAATAACTATTGAAAAGGCATTGTTTCGTTTTTAAATTCAAAATAGTTTTGCAGTTTGTAACACACGAGCTTCTCGCCAAAATATGAAAAGTTGCAACAACAGAGACCTCGACGGTTTATAAACACAGGCGTAAAATGTGATAATAATGACGTAATATGTTTTTAATCCGGTTCAGAAAAAGGCTTTCGTAATTCAACAATATTTTTTCGCAGCACCTACTAGACGGTTGACATATTATCTTCATAGGTACATACAATCTCATACATATTAATTATTATGCCAAGGTAGGCCACTTGGAATCTAGTTTTATAATAACTCCAACGACTTTATGAGTATGAGTCATTGCATTCGACTGGGCCCGGGGGGAATCCGGACAATTCCCTTGTGATGTCTGAAGTCTGAGCTAGTCTTATCATAAAGATTATATTATGAAAGTTGTATTAATTCTGCAGCTATACAGCCACGGTCTTTCATTGTACTCAAGTGAAAAAAAAACTAAATTAAAAATATATTTATTTATAAATTACATTTTTTATTTGTTTCTTAACTTTCTTCTCTCATTTTGTGTTTTGATAATTTTAGAATAGGGAAAAATTCGTTCAGAAAGGCGATACAAGGGAGATTCCGTCCTCAAAAGGAAAAGCGTGTATTTTGTCAACGATTGAACTGCGAAGGTCTGAGTTGTCATTTATAAAATGACTTTTAAAACATTTTGTTGAACGCAAATACTGATTATTTGTATTTTTGACCAATTAGTCAGAAGTCTCGTAGATATTCATCATTATTTATTACATTAAAACAAAAGTTCATTCTAATATTTATCGTTCATAGTACCTATTCTGTTTGAGTAAGTTAACGGTTTACAAACCGCAAAGCCATTTACAGAACAATCTTAGTACAAATGACAAATATTATCGTTTTGTGAGCACCCTTAATTAAGACCCAGACAAAGACCCAAAAATACCTAAAAGTCAATTTCATTTCGAACGAGCTACAAATATACATACCAGAAACTTGATTTTGCTTTTACCAAAAGCAATAAACGTTAACTTACTGACAAAAACATTAACAAAAAACCCAATCGGTCTTTTGCACGGTGCCAAACAAAGCTTTATATGACACGCAATTGCTGAGCGTAAAATCACAGCGAAAAAGCTTTTTATTTGCTACAACAGTAAAAAACCTTTGCGGTTGAGTATCAATTAAATGAGAAAGATCAGAGTGATTGTACATACTTATGCATGTTTACCTTTTACGTAGAGTTTCGCAATAAAAGAAATCCTTTTCCCCAAAACGATCCTTACTCACAGTATTATGATATGTATGTGGTTTCAAAAACATTCAATAGTGCTCGCTTACTCGTAAGTCAGGAGTAAGGCTATTCAAATACGGTATAGAAGTCACTTTAATTTTGCTAGGTACCTGGCTGTGGTTGAATTATTTGCAAGAAGGTTTTATGTAGCTAAAGCCTTGTTTACACTACTAAGGTAATTACTTCTTGTCGCTGGAATAACCCGCTTTTTTTCCACATTGCATTTTTATTTTCTTTTATTAAAACGAACAATATGGTATGGTAACTTTTGCCTATAATAAAGTATTATGGCGCAAGCGTATCTACACCTGAACTTCTACTTACGGTAGCCTGACCCTTATGAGTTCTTAGATTCATTGCTTCCTGCCCTACTAGGTAATTCGTTCTCTATTATACTAGGTGCGTAGACATAATGTATGCTGGAAATTACAAAATGTTCCACAAATAGTATGTGAACGAAGGTTACTATACGACTACAAACTCGGTAATAAATAAACCAAAATGATTCGTGCTTTAGTCCTGCATTGCGGCCCGGAACAATACGCGCATTCCTGCACAGACACACGGTACTACCTACTCGTATTTCTACAAAAATGTGAGGAATGTTTGCTTACAATTAGCTGTGTACAAGGCCTATGGTATAAAACGTGAAAGCTACATGAGTTATGTACGAACTTGTATAAAATATTACGCATTGCTTGTACCAGATTTCAACTGGTTATAACTGGTATTAAAACAATGGAGTATTTCGGTCTTACCTAGCTCGCACGTTATTAAGTAAAGACGAAACATTTCTGATAAATTTTAATTACTTAAACACTTAGGAAATTAGTCTTAATCTTTGGATATCATGCATGTTATAATATATATTATACAGATGGAGTTTGCTATCAACGCGTAGCCACAGTATAAATATGGACAGTAGCGAAACTATGCCTAGTTGATGCGATAACTACCTACGCTCCATTGAAGCCATAGGGTTGTCCCTTTTATGCACGGTTGCTGAAGTCCCTAGATAACTTCTCAACATAACATTTTTATTCTGTTGTGATCAATCAATCGAATTAAAAAAAGCTAGCTTACAAATACAATCTAAATAGAATACTTAAATAGCATTAGAAAAAATACGAAACACGTAATACGTGCCTATAAAATTTGAGGGTTGCCCTCGATTTCGTTAAGATTCCATCATCAGATCCAGACATGGTAACAGTGGGACCATCTCGGGAGTATACTTTTTCGATTAAAATTTTTTTTTTTCAATTCGGTTCATAAATGAGGGAGTTATGCGGAAACAAATATGATACAAAAACAAAACCAAACCGACGAATTCAGAACCTCCCTCTTTTTGGAAGTCGATTAAAAATACTTTCTTCTGCTGATGAAGCCGAGTTGACACAGCCGTATACCGCGCAATACGTTCGTTGCATTTAAAAAAATATCGGGAGATATGAACTTATACGTGACCAACTGACCACTCGTCTCGGCGCGGCACGCACAACTGAGCGCACTGCGAAGACTTGCCAAGTGCCCCGTCGATGCGCATGTTTGTGTGAGTGTGCGGTTTCGAGCGTTTGTAGGTAGTTTCCGTACTGTCCATATTTATATTGTGGCGTAGCCGAGTGCTTGGCGTGACCCTAATTTCTAACATAAAACGAAAGCCAAAATCTTTATTGACATCGTTGTTCTTGACGACTCACTTGCCTAGGCTTTGGGACGTAGGTATCTAAATACCGTTTGCTTTCCCAAACAAAATAGACATAAAGGGAAGAGTAAAACTGTTTATTCCGTCGAGGCTGCGGTTCTGTAGTTTATAATCTGTTGGCCCAACAAACGCAGGCGAAAACATAAATAAACAAGTTGCGTTGTATATTTGAAAAAAATCAAGTAATTCGAAGTATCAGCTGACAACGTAATTAAAATTTGAAAAGTACTGTTGTCGCAATTAGATCACCTATAACTTTGTCTATGAAACTCTTTGTGCCAGTTACCATTAAGAACTTCTACGAAACTCAATCAAGTCAACTTTATGAAGTATAATTAAATATCTTTCATTAGAAATTTAATTAAGAAAAAAAAAACCTACTGAAAAGCGTACGAAGAAAAGTTAAAACAATTCTAATAATTAAAAAAATAAATACAGCACAAAGTTGTTTACCTTAATAATTTGCTGTCCTGGATCAGAAAAGAAGTGTTCTTTAACTCGCTTCTTGAGTGGGATGGCATTGTACTCGGCTTTCTCCTGATGTATCAATCGGTTGTTGAAACTGGTGCCCACAATCAGATCCTTACAATGGACGACACAAATGATCGACAAAAGAACGACGAATAATACAGGCGCGGTCTTCATTTTGCTGGTAATGTGTGTAACGTATTAGGTAATGCGACCCGGTCAGTGGATGTCGATCGACTGGTTCACTCGCCTTCGCGTCGTATACAAAAACTCGTTTACCTCACAACTCACGGCGTGAGTAAGCGGAAAAAAGTGTTTAGGTGTTAAACAAGGGCTCTCGTGACTGCGTACATACAATATTTATACCTATTTATACATAGTTACTTACACTATTGATTTCTCCCAACTTACATTTAATTACTTGTCGTGTATTACGTTTGACAAAACAAAGCCATGGTGAATTGTGAATCGTTTACTAAGCTGGGTAACTACCTGGCACCTTTGTCTTGCGACTCCTTGACAATGAAGTTCATGATATATTCATCGTAATAGTTAGTAAGGGAGGGTATCAAATGGCCCAAAATGTTAATTGTCATAATGTTGTAATTGTACTGACGCTTATAGCACGAGCTGTTCTTAATTTGGTAACTGGCCAATTAGGGTTGTTATTGTAAACACAGTGTGAGGGTCGGCAACTCGGCAGCCACAAGGACAGCGGAGCTCTGAGACATCACCCACATTCGAATAAGTTTGAGCGAAATACGCATTATACCAAGGTCTCGGGTAGACCATGGAGGTCAAATTCAAATTCGTGAACTTATAAAGTTTACCAGTTTGACTTTGGTGTTGTTTAAGCCATAATACATTTTATTATGTGGGTACAAGTTTAGAGTAGAATGTAAGGGGTTAGCATTCAGGAGAAATGAAAAATGCTCGACTAAAATGATTAATGTTGGATAGACTAGCTTCCGTACACCCAGTGAAAAGATGATAATGCTACATACTAACCTTATAACTGAGGAATGATAAATAATTAAAGTGCTTCAAGATGAAGTTTGAGCATGAGTTACAACATGTGGGTTGCTAAATTACAGTTTCGATATCAAAACCAACACAGAAACAACCTGGGCCAAATTGAGCAAAATGTAGGTAATACGTTTTTAGTCTGACCTTTAAGAAAGTTCTCAGGTAAGTAGTTAGGCATTCATAAGACAGCCTGGGTTGGCTGTATATTATTATTTTGTATTTTAAGTACCTAATAGGTATGTATCTGAGGACCTTTAGATTGGTCCGTGGATGGATGACCACAAATTATAAACCGAGTTTCCTTCGTGCCCCGGAAAGCATATAAAGCTCAACGGCAACAGCTACGGCTGTCTTTTATATGTTTTTGACAGTCGTTACAGGTACCTACTCAGTGGCCAGAAAATCTGAGAATCAGTCTTACCAAGGGCTACTGTATTACCCAGTACTCACTGGATTGGGCAGGTCTGATAGAGAGTCGCTCCAAAGTCGGTAAGGCTAGAAGTCGACCCCAATATATAGCTAGCGGTAGATGATGTTTCTATAAAATACATCCTTAGATCTACCACATCTATAATTTAGCATAACCATTGATCTATGTAGAAACCATTAAGTCAGTGTTTCACTTCTTTTCTTATTTCACAAAGCAAATGGCCGGTCAGTTCTCAGGGATTTAAGATATTTCGTTTTGAATATTTCCTGTAGCTTATCAGAATTCTTTGCGTAAAATTCCCGATAACCTCGACAGAGTGTATCGGTTATTTACATTTTGCTAACAAAGTGTTCTCGCTTCTTTTATCGTGTTCAAGGAAATTTCATATTCTATTAGGAATTTTAATTCTGGATGGCAGAATGGATAACTGAATTTGTACTTTTACTACCAATGGGGAGATTTTACGAAAGATTTTTACGGCGTGTTGAGTTTTTAAAAGGCAGTTTTGTACGTTCAGGTTTTGATGTATCTTTATCTCTTCGTCAGCAAGGCGATTGTATGTGTAGAGTTCTAGACCAAGTATTATAGGATTCCTAATAACTAAACTGAGTTCTGTGGCATCAAACAATATAATATCAATCATTTAACACCACTCATTCATACTTATGTCAAACATGATTGGGGGACATAATTTTACGCCTTTAGAGGAGAATGTCTTATTAATCATTTACCTAAAAAAATTTTTTTTTCTTTTTTTTTTTCCTTTTTTTAAAAAAACGTTGCCCCACACTAGGAATTTCTCCTGTATCGTGGGTGCGTTTACAAACATTTAAACTCACATACACAAACACACCCAGACCCGAAACAACTATCTGTAGGTCATACAAATATTTGTTCCGTGCGGGAATCGAACCCGCGACACGCAGCGCAGCAGTCCAATCTCTCAGCCACTGCACCAACCGTGCCGTCCTATCATATATTTGAGGAACTTCGATATAATTTTTCAAGATATATCGATAGACATACCACACAGTCTGTTATATACTCGTCCGTAGATTTTTTTTCAATCCTCAGTTCCGTGTATGGAGGTTCACCCCGTAGTATTTTTATTTAGCTAATAGAAAACACCTACTCTCTAAATGCCAACAGTCTTGGAGTAAAATGGCTGTAACATACGGACTGATAGTAATTTTTTACATTTCGTAAAGAAACCCTAACAGAAAATTTTGTAATCCCAAAAAAAGGTGAATAAACGCCTGATCAATAGACTTGAGCAACGTAAAGCTAAAGTTAAAATCGTTGTGACTCCATATGCTGGTGTTTACGTTTTATGGCTAACCGGCGGCAAACACGAGACTTTCCAAACACCGAATTCCGATCGAGTACGCAAGCCTGGTTTAGGGGAAAAACTATTCATCCAGTCAATCTATCTCAGCTGATAGCCGAATAAACATCGGTTCAGATAACGCAGAGTGGTTCAGACGTGCGCTTTACAAATGTGTTTATCTTTACACGCGAAAATAAAGCGAACAGGAAAACAAAATCTCCTTACTGACTTACCGTTATCACCCGTCTTACATGTCAACACTTATTCAGCGCGTTTAAACTACTAAAATAGCGGGGTAGCTTATCTGTTTGCGAAATTCGTGTAGCAAAGCCATCGCGGAGGTAGCGCTCTAAGCATAGGTAATTTATTTCCTGCAAAGAAGCAAAGTATGCCGAGCCGGAGCGTTTGTACACATTAACGTGGCACACCTCATGAAAAATCGCTTAGGAGACGGAGTTCGTGATACGTTATATTACAATGAATGTACTCTATCCCTTTTCTTTTGGCCCGTTTAAAGTACGCTTCGTTACTCGACACCACTTGTCACGGGTATAATTGCTCGCCCAAGTTTTTCTTTGTTTTGGGAAAAGATGCGAATTCTTTCGAATCAATTAAATATTCTTACCTATTTATATATACTCGTAGTTCTCCTGACCGTTTTCGGCCATGGCAGCCAATCTTAGCGGAGAATAGCCATCTGCGCAGGAGTAATTATAGTGCACAAGTGCGTGCGCACAAGTGTATTCTCTGAGAAAGAGAACTGGTTGGAAAGCATGCTTTCCGAAGTATGGAAAGCATGCTTTCCATACTTCGTTTTTAATTAAATCATTTTTTAATTTTTTTAATGTTATTGATAAAATTAATGGACTGATAAAGTGATAACTGATGACTTATGCAGGTATGATTTATAATATAATTTTGTAGTGTTTTAATTATTTTCATAATTTTCTGGTAAAAATCTTTCTGTGACTTATACTTTTCAAAACATGCGTGTCTACGTCCCTAAGTCGCAATACTCCAGACTTATGTTGTCACATTGAGAAAACGCAAAATTTCACGAAAGAAGTCGCATTTCTGAACTTTTCTATTGTACCTGCTTGAATCATAATAGCTACAACAATTAATAAAAACTGATAATTAAACAACTTCTAGTCGTTGATTACACTTTGCAAACCTAATTTATAAACAAATTAAGCACCTTTAAAAAGCTAATTTATTTACCAATAAAATAGTGAGCTACGAAGAACCGAGTGTTTCTTGAAGTAAATGGATCTAATGTTTAATTATTACAATATTTTTTCTCTTTAATGAAGAACCTGGATACAAACTAAAAGATAAAACTTAAATTACAGTAAAATAAAAATGTATTGTGTTTGCTAAGTAAAAGCTAATTTATATTTGCTTCTAGGAATAGTATTTCATTATAAACCCACGCACTCGTCTATACCTACTAAGTATTATAATTGTAAGTAGCTATTCTATATTATAAGATATTATATTTATATTCTGTATTACAAGACGTGTGTATTCCATCCTAGTACCAACTTTCGTAAATTATTTGTTTGTTTAAGTACGTGAAGTTTTTGTAAAGAGCTTTAATTATAAGTATTCTAAACGATATCATCCTCTTCTTCTCACATTTTAGTTAAAAGAAGATTGTGACTAAGTCTGGATTCCGTACATATGTTCAAATTATATTTGATTCATTGCATTTAATTTCAGAAACAGTTTCCTTTCGGATGTTTTAACATAATATCATTACGGCTGCGTAAACGGACAGAATACACAATTAAAGAAATGCATTTTGCAATTGCTCCTGGGTAATATGTACATTTGTAACCCAGATTTAACCAAAATTTGCATAATGCTTTAACTTGTCACATAACAGCGCAGGAACAGTGGCTATACTGAGTTTAAATTGCATTTTGGTAGTTTGGGAATGTTGCGGCTGCATGTGCGTGGCCGCATTTTAGCACTAAAATATAACCGGCGATAATTGGTTGTATCTACATAAACTGGCAATATCACGGATTACTACTGCCAAATTAGTAAACGGATTAACAGCTTAATACTTACATGGTTAGCTAATGGAATTTATTTCATTAAACATTTATGCTGTGAAACTTTTATCCTCGCTCTCATCGTTAGTGACGGCCCGCAGAGCGAGTGTGGATTTCAAAACCTCCTTAGATTTTATAGGAGACATTCCAGACCGCTCACTTTTCCCAATGTCCAGTTTCTTTTGTGTTGATACGCGTGATGTTCAATAAAATGGCTTTGACTCTTATACCTAAGGGTTCTTTCATTAAAATGTTGAAGTTCGGGCAGGGGTACCGACCTACCAAATAATATTTTCTTTCGTCGTTAGTGCTACTCGGTAGAATGTACAATAGAGCGAGGAATGATTCCTAGTTGATTCTGTAACCCTGATAGTTACAATGATTAGTTTAAGTGGAAGAGCACGATTAATATTCGGTCGGTGGCGCGCCGCGCGCCGTCACTCACTGAATAATCAGATTTTCCGCGCGGGTCGAGGTGACTCCTTCGAGATGTTATTAGGATGAGAAGTGGCGCTCACTTACATTAGTATTATATGATTATGTTAAAGGTAACACGATAAAAGACTAGACTGTAATTATATTGGCCCGAATTATGGAACGAAATCGAGTGCCTCCTCTGATTTAGTTACGAACATGATCGTGAAGTGAATCGGGAACCCAATTATTATACATAATTACATTCTTAGATAATGATATTAGCTATTCATATTTTAATAATGTAATAGGATTAGTTTTTCTTTGCACGATGTGGCCCTAAAGATTGTGTTGCTTGTTTTTATTATTGCGCGTGATAACAAAGAATTAATATAAATCTCATAATTTATTCGTAAATACTTTTGACCTTGAAATTGATGTAGAGTCTAAAGGAGGGGAATGCCAACGCACGACGGCTGGGCGGTGGAATCTCTGCGAAGCCGCTGGGATTAGCGTCAAACGAAGAAAAAGAGAGGCGGGAAATAAGCCGTAATCCATGAGACGTGACCTAAATTCTTCCTTAAACATCGACGATTTGATATCCTCGTGAAAACAATTTGATTTCTCCCTTTCTTTTCTAACCGTGCCCTTTGACAGTAAATTGGATTGATCCGTGTTTTACGCATGATCATTTGCATAATTTGTCTACATATTCAGTAGACGAATTTTATATTTATTTACACTTCAATGTAATTTCTGTTTTGACTTGGTAATGATGTCGGACTCAGGTTTATATTTTGAGGTATTTACGTTTCGAATGCGTAGACAAGCTCACCGATCTCGCCAGGGTCACTACCAAGTAGTGGGAGTTTGAATCCTCCCGTTAGTCTGATCATGG
This sequence comes from Diarsia brunnea, assembly GCA_949774965.1. NCBI lineage: Eukaryota > Metazoa > Arthropoda > Insecta > Lepidoptera > Noctuidae > Diarsia > Diarsia brunnea. The sequence goes on along the minus strand of OX458999.1, from coordinate 13,227,505 downwards.
TGACGGTACATATTTTAAAGTAATTATAAAAAATAGTGTTACTATGTAAATTTCTTCATATTTAACATTAACAATAAAATGTACATGTAATGTAATCAAATAATACAATTAAGTTAACACTGTATTTTCAATTTACATAAGGAATATTGAACAGGCAAAGTGAGACAAAGCGAAACACGGGAACTGTGAATAGCTTATTATTCAGCGCAAGTAGACCTGCTTGAAGGTGCTCATACATCTTGACAGCCTTTACTTATACATACACTTTTTGATGTTTAACGGTCTTTACGTTATCGGCTTTTGTGAACCTTTACTGAACGACTAACGCCCCTTTGAAAAACTCCGAATGAAAAACAAGGAAAATTTGATATGTACTTACTTTCCTTCCTGGGTTAGTCAACTAATAAAAATCAGTTGTTAGAAACGGGTGTCTGGGAGAGTCATAAAAATCAATTGTTAGAGACGGGCGTAGGGCCGAACATGTATCCGAGTGTTTGGTATTGCTACCCGATGGTCTGCGGCACTCGTCCCGCGTCTTGTAACAGAAACATAATGCGACGGATACCACCAATGATTACGTGTTATGAACATTCTGAAAGAGAAAAGGAATGCATTTTTATTTTTCTGTTAGCTTATCAGCATAAAAATACAATTATTTTATGAAAAAATACACAGGAACCATAGTTGTTAGCGCGCGTCGAAAGAAATGGCCTTGCTTTTTATAATTTCGCAAAACAAAACACGGGGCACGATGAGTCGCTAGATGTAATCGAGCTAAATGTTAAAGAGCAACCGTTTACATTAACCGCTTTTGTGAAACAAATGAAAACTACGCTCAGGGGCAGCGTTTATAAGTAAAAATATTCTTTACTTTTTGTATCAGCATTCTAATTTTGTTTTGTGAACACTCAATACTGAAATTATATGAGTTATCTCTAGATACGCGATCGTATTAAATGAATCATTAATTTACTAAGTACGTACCGATTAATTTTTAGATGTGTTTATGTTCATATACAGACAGATACGGTAACATTAATGAAAACTACGTTTTGCTCTAAAACTGTTTTTTATAAGTACAAACATGAGTTTGGTCATAAATATTCATTCATATTTACATAGATTCAAAAGATTATGTTTAAATGGTAAAATAAAAACAAAACCAATTATAAAATGTTCAGAACAACAAAATGTTGGTAAGCCAGCATTTATCTGACATGATAGGGAGCAGAGAGCTGTCCGAAAACTATTAGTGTTCTATTCATGTTATATTTTGCTATACTGGGCACGATTCCAAACTCTGGATTCACTAAATATTAGAGCTCTTAAGGTAACGAAAATCCCGAACGGAATCGACTTTATCAAGCATCAATTCGATGTCAAAGAGCAGTGGGAAGTGGCGAGTTAAGCAGTCACTAACAGATGTGAGAAAATAAATTTCAATTGCATAGAAAATGACGTGGGGTGGCTACCACGACTTCTAATAGAAATAACTTTTGGAGCTTCCCACAATTATTGGCAAGGGCCGGGAGATTAGAAGGATTACGTATATGTGAACAAGCCGATATATTCGTCCACACTTTGCGCAATGTTTCAATAACCCATATCACGGATTAAAGGGTTTTGGTTTGCGCATAATCCTTTCTTATTCCTTCGTAAATGGATATTGAAAAAATTTGATGGGCCCCTTTTTATCGGAAACTCTTTTTCAGAAGTGCTCTATTTTGCCTCTCGGAATGACGTCGATTTAAGGTGAATGAACGAGCGAAATCCCTCTACATGGAAGAGGCGTTCCTGAGGAGGTGATGAGTTTATACAGTACCATTTAGTCGACGGCGCACCTTTGAACCAATAAATTGGCGTCAAGAATAAGCGTACTTACTTTTCAGCAATCTTTTACGTTCACTTCTTGTGCGAAAAGGGGTGTCGCTTTCTTTCAGTTATGGAACAAATCTTCGGTATAAGTGGATCGACATTCAATTCCTTCCATCTTGCTTCAATACGGTCTTGATCGCGATACTTTCTTTACGAAAGTATACGTCGCAGAATTCTACTTTGTTATTCGTTGGTTCCTCCTTTCAAATGTTTATTTCTTTTCTTCCGTCTGGGAAAACAGAATGTAATCAGTCTTAATAGGTTAATTATTCACGCTGCACATAACTATAGTTTAAATGATTCGATTAGAGACTTCGTCCGTGATATTGGCGACGAATAAATTCGTTATTATGGGTTAAATTTGCAAATCCGCATGTTATTATGGTGGAGGGCAGCAGCCACTGTGTCTAGAATTTCATTTAACGATCCCAGCTCGACAATAACCGTCCGTGGAATTTAATGGTTCGTAAAGCGGTCTCGATTAAAACTGCCGTCTGTATGGATAAGGTCAGTCGTTTTAGTATATGGAGGCAACTTTTAATGAGTTTATGAGCGCTCCTGGCGTGGCTCGGTGTAGGTAACCCGTCTGTAACTTATTCCCGTATGTCACATTGACATAATTAGTTCGTCCATGTGACATGTTGAATGACAAGTGTAATGTGATTTTGTTTGAAATAATAAACGCGTGGGAAAGGGAGGTGTTATGGGATACAAGTGTTTGCGTTACCATTTCTGTGTTGATTTAGGATAAAGATAACAGGAAATTGGCATAGAGATGTGTTTTTAGCATTTCAGTAGAATCTTCAAAATATTATCAAAAAATGCGCGCCAGTGAGATGTGATTTAAATAATTGTATTTTCGGCCTCAAAAGCTCTGCTAAAAAGCTGTAAGAAAAGTGCGAAGGCAATAAAACGATTAAGTTAATGATGCTTAAACACACATGTATGTGAGTGAGTACCATTGGCTGCCGCCAGAGTTTCTCCTTCCGTTGCTCTATATATTTAAGACGTCATGTACAAATGTTGCACGAACAAGGTGCAGAAAGTTGGACAGCAAAAGGGACATAAATCAGGGCGTGGAGTGCGCCAGCTGGCAGCTCGTGAATAGTTCTGTCGGGTAGCGACCGCGTATGACATTCGATTACCCTTGTGCCAGGAGAACGTCTGGCGAACACCCCTACAGCCGTACGTACGCCGTATGCCGTACGCCGAACATGACGCGATACATATCGGAAAATTAAACTGAAAACGGACGGTTCGAGAAGTTATTTCTTTGTCATAATTAAACACTACAGTCACTCGTCGTTGGCCTCTTTCAGATTTATTTTATTTTCGCTTGCTCTTAATTTGAGTTTGCAAAGAACCGCCGTGGAAAAATATTTGTTGAACGTTAAATGAATACTGGACGTCACTTAACCGAAGTAAGTAAAGCTTTTGCATTTCTTATGCATTAAATAGAGCGCCGCGCTGGTTCAAACAATCTAAATAGCAGTAAAAGTCCCTACTCTGCAATTTACAATAGTATTTAAGAACACGGTAGAACTTGGAACTTGGAGCCTTAATAATATTCATGGGAACTTGTGGGTACTTATAAGATAAAATATCGCAGTCTATACCTACGTATTATTTGTTTAGAAATATTACGATCGGTGTTTTAAATTAGCAGTGGTTTAATGATGACCGTGGTTTTGTTCTCTTAGGAATACCTAACACATATTATATCATAATAGTTCACTTCATACCGAAGTAAAATATTACGCTATCGGGAAAATCTTTTGCCCAAAGTAACTACATTTATGTATCGTCGCTCGAGGAAGACATTTTATCTAGGTAAACTGTCGACAGTTTTTGATCGCTGCCTTACTTACAACACTGTTGCCTTCGCCTGCCCTACTACGCATCAATTCATTACAAAAATGTGACGTATAATAACGTCCTTAAAGTTGAATTAATCAAATATTGATGAGTTGTTGAGTCCTGTTGCGTGGGAGACAAGATGATTTGTTAACACATCATGAATGTATAACGAAGTACGAACAACGAGGTGGCCTCGATCGTATCATTCCTTCCTACATTGGTGCGGTATAACCATTAAGGAAGGAAAATCTTCGGGAAAAACAATCAGTTGTGGCAAGACTCAATTTGAACCACATGACTGCTCGTAAACATCCTTATTCCGTTTGCCTGTTACCACCGCACGCTCATAAACTATAACGTTCTTAATAAACTGTGACGAAATTGCTACTATACCAATAATAAAAACAAACAAAGGCTTCGAACTACATTTTATACTTTTTAACTGGAAAAATATTTTATGGTACGGGAGAGCTGAGAATCGGTTTTAGAAGACAAAGTTAAAAAAAATGGAATTATTATAAAATTAATGATTAAATTACTGTTAATAATTTTAAAATGCACTATATGGACAAATGTGTGCAAGGAAACACCCGCAGAGAAATTCATTACCCGTTTAAATAGTCCACAATTCCGCTAAAATGACCACTTACTGTGAAGTGTTTCTGTGAAGGTTAATACCGCTAAGGTCAAATTTTAAAAAAGACCCTTGGGCACTTCTTACGAATTCCGGGAAAAGCAGTAAGTACCCATTATTTCCAAGAAATCACACGGTAAAAACATTATCCTGTCTTTACCACACCGCGGTCGGGTAAGTCATCTAGGGAAAAAAGCTTTTAAAAGTCTTTTACCCCGTACCAATAAAATCTATAAATCAGTGATTTTGAAGATGAAATCAATAGAAAGTAATACTGAGGAGAAAAAATGTAAATGGAGAGGTAGACATTTAAATAAGGGGGACTATGAAGAAGAATTTAGAAGTATAATTTACGTAAAAACGTGCGCTGTGATCATGGGCTCTCATATTAACTACCTAATTAGCTCCATTCTAAGATGGTACCTACAATGGTAACGAAACGTTACAACGTTGTGTTTGACACAAACTTTAGCATTAAGCTGCATCCGTTTTTACTAACGAAGCTTTTTTATGAGGGAATTAAAAGTCACAATAATGTCGGCATTTAAAGCACCTACGCATAACAAACGGTTGTATTGTAAAAGTTGTTGGTATTCTATTTTGGAAATTGTACAACCGAAATCATTCCGACAGTGTTTGCATAAAATGTAATGGCAGATTGCGGCCGTGCCGGGAAGTACTACCAGCGATTCGCATTGTGCCATCTGCTCACATTTAGATCCCTTATAAAATGTTACTGCGCATTATCACACGTGGATATGGCCCCGGGCCTCGCGGTTATTTCGAAACGTTACCTTTTTATGACACTAATGGAAAATACTGTTTAGCTTCACACTCATATTTATTTAACGCACTCCACATGAGATACTCGGATTTCCCTGAATGGACATTTTTATTACTGTTTTGTAAAACAATCAATCACACCAGCACGCGATACATCCAATGCACGGCTGTCGGTCGCTTTGCCACCCCTATTTACATTTTTCTTATTCACATTATTATAGAAAATGTTTCTATATTTTCGGTCACGTTTCGCAGTGCCTACCTATCGTAATTAGGTGTAATATAAATTCGTGTAGATAACGTTTCACTGATAGCACTTGATATTTGGGTATTTACCCTTTTACCATGTAAGCTAAATGTGAAATCAAATGTGTGAATTTCGTTACGACACGTAAGGTTGTGCAAATGACCATAATATATAAATCATACTGACTGACGTAAAATTGACATATCGAAGTCATAAATCAAACGGGAATACCATAAGAGAACAAGTTTTGACAAGGCACTTAACTCCGCAAGGGACAAAGTGGTTTTTGGTAAAATTTACCTACCTACTCATATGATGTTATACACATGTGCCGACGTATGTACATCATTATATGTATACTTACAATGTTTTCTACGTTAAGTTGTAGGCCCACATAAGAAATAAACATATCGTTGACGGTATTGGTATGATACGAATGTATTGGTGTAGTAATCTGAAATATTTAAACAAGATAAAAGAGGCAAGTTATCATGCGCAAAACATGAATTTCGGGTAATGGGATAGCCAATGTCCATCTGCCCTAATGAAGCTTCATATCTTTGACCGAGTCAACCCAAGTAATTAGCCACCTTTCCTAAAAAGTGCTTTGTTTCTTTGATGACTAATTTCATAAAATAAATAATAGGGATTCTCACTGAACTTTTATAAATAATGAGAGAGCAAGAAAGGGATTTTTACTCCGGACTGACTTTTTATGACGGCTGAAGCTTTTACGTAATTTTCAGAATTATAAAAGTTGAGAAAACTGTTCTAACTCTTAGGATATGAATATGGAATCATTTAGTTGTAAGATTTTTATGTCTCTCTCAAACGAATTGCTTCAAGCAAAAAGAAATAAAAAAGATTTGTGTTCCACTTCGAATGCGAATAATGTCTAGCTTGAATAATATAGGTATATCGTTAACTTTTTTGATATCTCATTGCGTTCTATAAAAACTGAATAAGTACGATGAATATGAAGAATGTCTTTGACAATAAAGTAAGTAAAAAGTTTCTTACAGTAACTTAGGACTTCTTAGGTCTACGGCACTTCTATAGCTGAAATGATTTTTGTTATATTCTGGATTCTAGTAATCAAGAATATTTTGAAAAAGGGCCTTCATAATTGAGTCAGAATCCCTCTGAAAGATGAACAAAACAAAGACATTGTTTTTATAACTTAAGAAACTAAAGTTCTGACGGAACTAAAGAAAGATTTTGCCGATACGCTTCTCAAACAAACGTTATAATATGTATACCTAGCTTGGTACGAACATTTTCAATTAAAAATGTATAACTTCCGCCACCGAGACTGGAAAATTATTTTACGTCAAAACTTTATAGTCAACTCACTCATTATTCATACACTACACTTTTTGTTTAAGTAATCTTTAGGTGGGGAGGCATTTAATACTGGCCAGCCTTCTTATTTATTTTTTATCTTGAGCCGTCAGATTTTCATAATTAAATACACATTCTTACCTCCGAAACGCCAAGGTAGCACCGGTCACAGACTTCCTGAGTTTTGACTAGCTGCAACTATTATCATTATTGTCATGTTTGATTACCGGAACGAAATCGTTTACGTGCTCACCGAGGTAGTTTACGTCCCCTCCGCGACTCTCTAATTTGATATTTAATCACGAATTTATTTAGGTGACGCCTAGCAACCACATGTCTATATATTTTATACATTTCGATATGTTAGTGTGGCTACTTCCCTCCCTCCCCGGCGTGCATACATGTCTTACACACTTGTGACTAATGTTCGCAACCCGCGTCAATGCTTGACGAAGGTGAAGGCACAGGTGCACCCCACTGGAGCCAGTATTGACGCTCCAGTTACGAATTCTATGCCAATAAATTCCAAATCAACGTTGTGATAATATCGGTCGCACCCGTCGTTTCTCATTTTCGTAACATCGTACGAAATAAATTGACGATCGAGTGACAATTTACTTTTTTACGGTGTTTTGAAAATGTTATCCAAATGTCATCTCACATGACTTATCATATCTATAAGATGCGAACGTAAACGTTGCGCTAAATCGATGAAAACGATCACTTTCCATTTTCAATCAACCTGTTTTATTTTGAACTTCTATTTCTCAATCAAAACGTTAATTTGGTCACAACTAAGTAAAGCCTACCCTTGACAAAGACAACTAATTCCTGTTCTTAGGTTTTAATGTGCTTCCTAAAGGGGTAATTTACTTTTTAAAACGGAAATTCTTGTTTTAAGGGGAAAAGAAACCCTAACGACGCGGTCCCTTAGAATTTAGGACACGAGACGTCTTAAACGAGCAAGAAGTCTGTACAAACGATCCAGAGATGTCGCAATTTAGACATCTCGTCCGCGGCCCTCTCGCGTTGAGAATTAATTTAAATGAAATCATCACAGTTTATTCTACTGTAATGGTGAAACGGGCGTTCAACTGACAAGAAAGCGCCGCAAGACTCATTTACAATTCCAATTAAGGGCAATTCTCATTTACTTTTGTCCTGCAGAAGTAACGAATCTAGCCGGCCGCCTCGTGCAGCGCGACCTCTGAAGGCTCCAAGCATTTACGGCATAGTTCCCGCGGTCAGTTCGCGGCTCGCTCCATAATTTACAGTCTCTATGTTCGTTTTCGTATCATGCTGCGTATTGCGTGCGGGCGAGCCGCCGAGCATCAGCCTCTTATTGTATTTTATTTCCCAATAATAACCACAATATACCCTAAGAAGTAATTAAATTATATTCTATCGAAAAAAATCTGTTTTCTGCATCGCTTTTAATTCATTAACTAGCCTACACAACGGTGGCGGCTTAATAGTATTGTTATCTTCTGCACTTCGAAGAGTTATAAATCTATTTTAAAAATATCCTCTCAGTGACTCAGGGACTTAGCTGGAATCACAGCAGACGAGTGAAGCTGCCGGATTTTCTTAAGGCTTGTATTCACGCCAATGACCTTGTGCATACAAACTACCTCTCTCGGTCGTAGATACGGACTCTAAACGGACGCGTTTTTCATTTATTATAATTAAAATAATACATTTTTTTAAAAAGTAATAAAACCAAATTATTTTCCTTTGTATTTCAAAGCAGTAGATATTTTTTTTATATTATTTTGTTAAAAAATGAAGGAGTAAAATGGTTCCATTCAACGATTTGGAGGTGATTTTGTGGATTTTTTTTCTTATTATGTGATACCGATACAAAAATTATGGCTAAACCAAATTACGTGTCATATCATGTAGATTACTAAAAAAATTTCTCAGATGTAATTTCTCTGTAAGTGCCGGTGAAAAACCGCTTCATCTGCACGCTGTTTTTAAGCTTTTTCGAGAGAGGACCCTTAAAGACTCCGGTCGCCTCCAATAGATACTGGTATTTGCTGAAACCTCGATTGCAAGCTTAGACATTCAATTTAACTTACTGTACGCTAACGGAGATTTGTGATAGCGTCGTGCACAGACTTGGTGAAAAGTAATTTATTATTTTCTTGATTAAATCATGCGTGCACACTAGATTTCGATTTATGAAGAAGCATAATCTTTGACAAATACGTTCATTTCAGACGTCAAACTGTGTGTCAATATTTTATCATATTTCTATGAGAACAATATAACGTTGTAGCACCGAAGTCGCGACCTCTCGTACAAATTATAACGTTCGTGTACACATGCATGTCAAACATCAGTTACAAGTGGTGTACATTTGCGTTTTAATAACATTGTGACCGTTGGCGCTCGGAGAGTTTTCAAACAAAATGCTGCAAGCTAATAAATTGATTTCAGCGATGATAAAATCGTTCATCCTATTTGTTTGACACATTTTTAAATTAAACTGGTCACGTTCTATTGATATATGCGCAAAATAGTGAGGAATTATATTTAATTCTGGCAAACTAACGGCTTCCCAAATGATGGCGCAGCGCGTTTGCGGTCGTCCGCCCTTCAAAGGGTCTTAATCGGCACATAAATTTTCTTTTAGGTTCACGTTAGGTAGGTACATGAGCCGACGGATGGATTGAACTATATATGTATGTGGTTTTTAACTTTTGTTACGAATAGTCGGAATATTTTGTAAGCATAATTAAGTGGGTTTAAGAATATTAAATATTTTTTTTTCTTTCAACAAACACATGATATACAATAGCAAGAACCCACAGATGAGAGAGAAATAAATACCAAGTAAAGGTTCAATTGATTCATAAACTTTTTTTTACATTCCAAATATTTATCGTTTACCTATTATGAAGGTAGGTTATTCTAAAACAAAATGAATACGAGAAGTTTACGACAATTATTAAAAACATAATTTGTTTTAAATTTTAATCAAAAAACTTACCAAGACAAAGTTACACCTTTGTTTGTTTAAAATTTGAGCCCACCATGATGAAAGTGACCACTAAAAATATTCTAAAAAAATACCTACAGAGAAATTAAGTTTCTAGATTTATACTCAGCTCATCGTGTCTCTTGGGTATACCTAAATTAATTCTGAATACTTTATAAGTGTATGTATATTTCTATGAAATTGGATGTTAAAAGTTGGTCGCGACCGCAGGTGCGGGTGTCACATCGACCCGTATGAAACATTTCTCACTTGCAACTTAAATTCATATTTTCTAGAAACAAATTGCTGTATTTACGACACTTTCAAGTTTCAAATTGGAAACTCATTAATATTGTTCAAGAAAAAATGTGTGAACAGTGTGTAAATAACAGGGCGCTTAATTTGATCAATTTGTTAATTAAAACAAGGTACAAGCATACGTTTATAGTAACTTTGGTCCGTTTCCGGAAGCGTGGTAGGAAAAGAGCTTATTGGAAGCTTATCGTTTTGTTAATATTTTAATAGCGGTTGTAACATTATTTTATTTTAACAGTCTATGTTAATATCAATGCAAAATCAGAAAGTATAATCTTATTGTTTAGATTCAAATTACCTTATTCGACTTGTGTATGACTTAGTAACTTAACACTACAAGGATGACCTCTGAGTTTGTTTCGGCTGTTTCTTCTCAAAGTAGTCAAGAACGAAATACCGCCCCCATCTTGTTTTTAAAAAATACTTGTAAAAGTATGTGTAAGAAAGAACCTATTTGCAAAATAAACATCATTTATCACTGTCATCATCCTCTGTCACATGCTACAATGTTATCATTGAAATTGACTTGTTTTAGCCCGGTCAATTTAGACATCCGAGGTTACATTAATTCCCACCCAGCTGAAAATTGGTAGGCCTATTCAAAACACCATTATAAATGAAACGTGAAAAGTCCTCATCGATCGATCGACACCTGGAAAAAAATTACTCGGGGTCAAAGGTCACAAATATCTTTTTTTTGCAAATAATAATATCTCGTTTCCTATGGGTTTCTCGCTATTAGTATTTTTAATCAATATTGTTGAGAATTAAATACCCTACAACGTATGTATCAATTTTTTTTTTTACGTTGTATCAATTTTGAGATACAGGGCGGAGAGCGTGCGCTTAGAGCATCATTGAAGATCAACCGGTAGGGAGATGGGATGGCGCAACGGTCGACCAAGTTGTGTCCCACACCAAAGGCCTATCCAACTTCCATGGCTACTTATAATTTAAAAAAAGAGAAGTTTTTTTTTATTTTTATTTATTTAATAACAATGCATACTTTTACATAAAAACATATCTGCCAAAGTCCTAGCTTACTTACTGACTGATTGACTAACTAACTGACTGACTCATCAACGCCCAGCCCAAACCCTTGGACCTGGAAAGCTGAATTTTTCTACAGAGTTTCCCTTTATAATATAGACAAGGAATAAGAAAGGATTTCTTGATATTCAGGTTCAAGGTAGTTAAATAGGGGAAACTTTGTATTTGAAATCGAAATTTTTTGTGGTTTAAACCATGTTTGGTATTTATTATTTCCGACATATACGTGGGCGAAGCCGCGGGCAAATTATAGTAATTTTAATTATCGTCCTCTTCCGACTCAGTGGCGGTACTCCCATAGAAGCTGAAAAGCACAGCTTGCCTTAATAAAACAACAAATAAAAAAAAAAACAGTCAATGCAAAAACAAAATATTATAATTTATCTTCAAACTGCATGCCACGCGTTAAACGAAACGTATTGATGCAACGTCAGGTCTTACGTACTCAATAACTGTCATTCTCTCGTCGTTGCCTAACTTCATAATTATGTCTCCCGAGCGAGCTCCCGACCCCGGCCGATCGGTCAAACAGGTCGATCGGGCATAGTCGGGTTAGGCTAGCCCTTTCTCTGTCACACCCACTACAATAGCAGCGGTAGAGCCGCTGCTTTTCCGACGTCTCTATTTTACCTACATTTCTAGGTGTTTTTGTTTCGAACTTTTTGCCGGTTTTACGACAGAATGTATAGGATTTTAAGCATAGCTTCTGGTTGAATGAATGAAGATTGCGAGAAAATGTGAATATGTGAGTGAATGCAGGCTCGCGACGCGATTGAATGGGATTTCGATTTAGTTCAAATTTGTCTTGATCGTTGAGCATTTTTTATTGTGATTTGATATTTTCCATTTCTTGTTAGTAATTTAAAGTTTTGTGAATAGTTTTTGCTGTAATGAGCTTTGTTTTGAAGTGATTAATTAATTTAAAGTTTTTTGATTCGTTTTTGCTGTACCTAATTAGTTTTGTTTTGAAGTGATTAAAGTTTCTTAATATCTACTAAAATGAATTCGAAAACGCATACAATTGTTCCTTGTGATGGATTAAAGTGTGTGAAAGCGTTACTGTGCAAGATAAATACTTTGAATTTTACTGATAAATATAACCTCGTTACTTCACCTAAACCTACTCCAGATTTATTTTGATTTTTACGTCAACCAAATTAAAGTTTTTGAGTCATGGTTGCGCAATGAATTCCTTGCGCAATTCAATGCAATATACGAAAATGCCTTGCTGAATAATTCTGCTTCTCGTTTAAGACGTACAGAGTATAAACGAATCTTTGTTCAAGTAATTGATAACCTATCGTCTGAAATTAAAGACAGATATTCAGAAATGTTTAAATTAGAGTTTTTCCAATTGCTTAATAATAAACAATATAATATTTATAATCAAAATTTTCCGACAGCGGCATTACATTCGTTACTTAGCATTTATGCAAACTATTTTGATAGGGAAACTTTAAATAAATTAAAGCCTTTTTTATTATACAATACAATCGTTACAATAAAAGTATGCTCCAAAATCATTTACTCAAACAAATTGACAACAAACGGATTTTATCAAAGCCACTGGAGGTATGTCATTGCTGATATGTATCTGTAAATCTATTCATTAATATTATGCCTTCAGTGTGTTTTGTTGTTTGTCATCTGTCCATGGTAAAGAAGCGAAGAATGAAGAGTTATAGCTGTTTAAAAGTTATAGCTGTATACATTGTGAGTAATTACATTTTTTTTCAATTAAGTGTAGTTAGAAACTAATTTATTATTTTATGCGCCATCTAGCGGTAAATATTATAATAGTTGTAAATTTTGTGACAGGATGTAAAATACGAAAACTGTTAGTCATATATAAATAATAGAAAATAAAACCAGTGTTATTAAAAACCAGTGTCAGAACTCGGAACAAAAAGTGCAACTTTTTTTTTTTTGTAAATTGGGCTTTACCCCCATATCATTGCTGGCACGCCACTGTTCCGACTGCTATAGTATTTCAAAGTCCTCTTCTTTATCGCCGTGAAGAAAATTTTTGAATCAGAAATTGTAGGGAATTTAATTCTCTACAATATTGATCATACATACATACAGATAGCGAGAAAAAAAAATGTAATCTCACCCCTGTTTTTTGGTCTAATTTGACCGGACTATGTTTAAAAATGAAATGAATGTATTAACATCAAAAGCGTAAAGCCGTCACGGTAGTTAAGTACTAACGTTATGTTATTATGAAAATATTTAAATGACACCATCGAACTATTTCTAAAACAACATTAAAGTTCACAATAGGCACAAAATATCCACGATTTGACACCTCTATCATCATAATTATTTATAACTGGGCAAAAACTTTAGTAATTTTGTACTAAATTAAAACGGCCAGCCAGACTGAATAATCGACGAATAATGGAAAAACCTCTCTGTTTTCCGCCGATATGTTAATAAAACGTGTGAAAACCTTTGTTAATCGTGATATGCACAGTCGAAACATATATTGATACGGACAGTTGAACCATCCGCCTGCATTCGTTGGTGATCAATCGGATTTAAATATCGAATGTTTTATTTATGTTTCTATAAGTCGGTCATATTATACCATTGGTAGTGTTTCCTACGTTACGCTGCAGGACTAAATAAACAAAATAGGCTGCCTGTCACCACGGACACCATTTTCTAAATGATTTGGTGTATTTGAGTAACGTCTGGGCCCTAGGCAAATGAATGTATAATGTAGTAACCAATGTATATGTATGATAATAATTGTTGACATATGTAACATATTTACCTGGTTTATGATGTTGTAGTAAATGTACCAATTTGTTTGCATAATGTTCTGAGGACCACGATAATAATGTTGATTCTCTTGCCATAAAGGATATTTTATGGCCACTCCATTCCGAGTCAGATGTGAGCCGAAATATTTTATGCTAATAATTTCATCTGGAATGTTGTTCAAATATACACTTCATTTTCTTAAGTAATAAAATTGGATCCGTGTTCAACAGGTAATAAGATACGATGACAAGGATCGCATTATCGCGCACAAGGCAAAATCCCGAAAGTGGGTTGATTTATTGCCCGAAATATTCTTGACGTAGCTCCCAGAGAATTATGTTTTACCAAAGTACAAGCCCTTCTTTAAATATAAATCCCACTTTTCCACAGGAATCTAGTTTTATAAGACTTTTGGCTAGGGCAACTCCTCAATGTAATTTATTAGTAGATACTAGAACAACCTGAATACGTCTCCCTGAAAACCGCCGACATTCAATCTAAATCAAAGATATTTTTTTAAGATATCCAATTTATTAAAACGAGAAATCTTATTCATTCTTGCGTTTTGCCGGCCTACCACAAAGCCTTACCTCTTGTAAATTAATTAAGATCAGTATTTTTTATCCACAATTTGGAGGGATTTTGTTCTAGCGACAGTTTTTTTTTTACATTCAATTTGCATAATTTGGCAACGTTTCATTTTTTTTTTCAATACTTTACTATCTTAATAAATTCAACAAAGAATACTTAATTGAAATAGCGGGAATGCTGAGCTAATATACGAGTTTATAAAATATATTTCACAACAAGAAAACTAATTAATTGTCGATGTCGAACCACGTACTTATGGTTTCAAGTTATATTAATGTTAAATTATATTGTTTCTTTCGTTTGGCCTCTAGACCTTGCTCAGGTCTCTTGTTTATTCTCTTAGCGTTTTCTTTCACAAATCACTTTAACATCAGCTGTTCCAGCCCGCCTTCATTATAACCTCAACGCGAAAAAGGAGGGCCGTTATGAGTTGGAGGCCTATGTTCGTAGCTAACTTTTATAGCCAAATATGATTTCGTGGCTGTGTGTGTGCGCCATTTATTGGTGAGGCTCTAGCTCCACAGCTGCACAAATAGTAAATGTGTTTTAAAAAAAAATCAATTTGTAGAATGTGTTATGTGATTGCATGTTTACTAGCTAATTATTGTTGTAGTTCGAATTTCCTCCCGATTAAACTTGTCATCCACTGAATCCTATCTAAGTAATTCGCTGAAAGGGTATCTGGATGAATAGCCTTCACTCAGAGAAGGGCCGTCGAGCTTAATTTTAGACTTCACGTGACAAATGACAAGTGTATTTTGGCACGAAATGACAAACGTTTAGTGTGATACATTTGCACTATGAAACTCATTAACTAACATGTTAGAATTAGTGAAATAATGGAATAGATAGAGTACATTCAGTCATCATCATCATTTCAGCCAAAAGACGTCCACTGCTGGACATAGGCCTCCCCCAGGTGTCGCCACATTGACCAGTCTCTTGCGTCTCGCATTCAGCAGGTCCCCGCAACCTTCACCAGGTCATCGGTCCACCTAGTGGGAGACCTTCCAACGCAACGTTTTCCGGTTCGCGGTCGCCACTCCAGAACTTTCCAGCCCCATCGGCGATCCGTTCTGCGAGCAATGTGCCCTGCCCATTGCCACTTAAGTCTGGCGATTCTTCGGGCGACGTCGGTAACTTTGGTTTTCATGCGGATGTCCTCATTTCTGATTCGATCACGCAAGGAAACTCGGATCATAGCCCTCTCCATTGCAATTTGGGTGACTTTGAGCTTTCTGATGAGGTCCATTGTGAGCGACCACGTTTTAATCCCGTATGTACTGGTAACACACACTGGTCATAGACTTTCATCTTGAGATACTGTGGTAAGTTAAACGAGAAGATACCGCTCAACTTCCCGAACGCTGCCCAGCCGCATCGGATTCGACGATTGACCTCTTTCTCGAAGTTAGACCTACCCAACTGGACCGTTTGTCCCAGGTAGACATAATCGTTCACTACTTCGAGTGTAGAGTCTTCGATCTTGATAGGAGTGGGAGTTACATGAACATTTAACATAACCTTGGTTTTGTACATGTTCATTTTAAGACCCACTCTTTCGGAAGCTCTACTGAGGTCATCGAGCATTGTACTGAGGTCTTCCATGGTCTCGAAGCTCAGTGGACGATTACAACGACGGGTTTGTGGAAACTGTCCATACGACTGGGTCTTATTTTTTTTTTAAGATACGTCGTGCAAATAAGATAAAAAAAACTCACAGATCACACTCTCAAGCTCACGAAGGAGCGGCGTGAGATATCCTGCTGTCTCCAGACGAGGCGTGGAAATATATATAATAGCTCAATAGATAGATCTCTAAATCCTTGAAGAGCGACCTCCGCCGCTTTAATACCGAGCGTATTAAAGACCAAGCGGCATTGGGCAGGGACATTGATCGCAGAACGAATGGCCGATGGGGCCGGAAAGTTCTGGAGTGGCGACTGCGAAACGGAAGACGTTGCGTTGGAAGGAAAATCTAGCGAAAGACCCCAGAGCTAGACTGATCCGGCACTATACCGAAGACATCCCGGATGTCAGCCTGTATGAGATTAGGATGGCTCTGAAACAGCTTAAAAACAACAAGGCACCGGGTGATGACGGAATTACGGCCGAACTTTTGAAGGCGGGTGGCAAACCGGTCCTTAAGGCCTTTCCGAAGTTGTTTAATTCCGTCATACTCGAGGGGAAAATGCCACAGACTTGGTGCAGGGGTGTGGTGGTGCACTTCTTCAAAAAGGGTGACAATGCCCGGTTAAAGAACTATAGGTACATTCAGTGGTAGGTTGAAATTACTGGGGTGCATATTGAAAAAGTGAGTGAAAGAGAAAAAGCACAAGGTAAACATGTAATACGACGTAGGTTTAATTTTAGACATGTTGTTTACCTATTCCGAAAATAAACCACACAAAGTATTCCTATTTCGGGTTCTACATGTCGGTTCAAACCTTTCCTCGTCATCAAACAAAAAGTAAGTACCTACGTGAGTATGATATTGAGCGTAATAAAAGTTCAGTAAAGCAATACTATCTTTTAATTCAATTACTGAGATATAAGTGTCATTAGTAAACGGAAATAAATATGTCCAAGTTTCACTAAACCTTGGCCTCGTCTGCAGGAAGAAGTCATGACATACGAGCGCTAAGGGCTTATTCTATCTTATCGCGGGCCCAGTAAACTTGCTTTGAAAACTCCACAGGGGATACACTTGCGCACAAGACAAATGGAATCGTCCCCGACACTCGAAAGTGATAACTGCGAAAAAATATGTTTCTGCTCGAGATAATTCTAATTTCTTTTTAATTTATTGTTGGTATCATTTTAAAAATACTTTTGTACTTTTCAAACTTTACTTTTAGCTTGACAGTTTCCAGTGTTGTTAAACAAATAAATTACTGCTTGGACATGTCTACGTCTTAGCGGCTTATCTTTATTTGAAACTACGGAGATTAATGGTATTTACTTGGTTAAATAAGAAAATATTTCTTAATTTGATACCTTCAGAAACAATAGGCATTAAACAGTAACCACACTCATCTGCCTAGCCTTTTTCCCAACTATGTATGTTAGGGTCGGCTTCCAGTATAATCGGATGCAGCTGAATACCAGTCTTTTACATGGAGCGACTGCCTATGTGACCTCCACAACCAAGTTAATACTAGGTAATACGATACTCTTTGGTAAGACTGGATGTCAGAATTTCAGATCACTGACTACCTGTAACGACTGCCAAAGATCTATATATATGGCAGCCGGGACACGCTTTCCGAGGCACGGAGGAAACTCGGTATGTCGGGCGGTCACCCATCCCTAGACCGATTTAGGCAAGCACAGCTATACCTAAAGAGCGACCCGAGTGGCAGTTCTTATTAAGCCACGAGCTCCTCCACAACTCCTCCTAACAGTAACCACACTCTTTGATAAAATACACTTCAAATAAATACTGTTAACTGATGGAAATTGAAACGTTAATACAGACGAACAATATCAGTAATGGTTGCTATTTAGAATAATTTAATTGCAGTAAAGCAATTAGGTCGTGTATAATGAATTAATGGCCATATTTTATACTGAGGCTGTAGAATCGGCAACTATTTATTTAAATAGGTTCACTCGTACAGCTATCAAAGGCCCAAACGACGAAGTGAGTCCCGTTTGGAGTTCTGAATAAAGTGAGTCGTCAGTGAAAAAAAATTATATTATAACTGAAATTGCTGTTACTGATTATTATTTTCTTTGCAGTTGTTAAGCACAGCTTTTAAACCAGTACTACCATAATGTGGGTACCGTACACGCAAGCTAAAAGTAGCTCTAAGTAATTAAAAGTGCCTTACTCCACGTAGGTATATTAGCATACAGTCATACAATCAAACGTTTGTCCAAGTAATGAGTTACTTGCGACAACGTGCCGATTAAAAAAAAAGAGGTTATATTAT
Source organism: Diarsia brunnea (assembly GCA_949774965.1). Lineage (NCBI taxonomy): Eukaryota > Metazoa > Arthropoda > Insecta > Lepidoptera > Noctuidae > Diarsia > Diarsia brunnea. The sequence goes on along the minus strand of OX458999.1, from coordinate 13,209,125 downwards.
GATAATATTATGCTAAATGTTATCAAGCATAATTTGTACCCGTTTAAAGGCCTCTCATAACTAAAGAGCAGGTAAAAAGTTAGTGACGAGCCGACCTTGTAAAATGTGCTTCGGTTAATCGCCCTCGCGTCCCAGCCATTTGTAATCGTCTGCTGATGGTCTGGCCATTTTCTTAATATTATGTCCTCACAGACGTGACGCCTCGTTGGCGCTGTTGACAGTACTTACAGCTGGCAACTTGCAAATGAAAATTTGAGACCAGAAATTTATATTGAAACTATGTAGCATTTAGAACATGACTTGTCGTTTCATATTTTAGGTCACATTGTATTTTTGACACAGAAAGTGAGTAGAGCTGCGTTGTACGTATTTTGCGGTTCGTTGCAATTTTATTGTGAGCAATACCACTTGCGACGAGACGATTCTTTGTGTGAGCAAAACATGAAAAGGTCTTTTAACGTGCATAATGTGAATTCATTGCGTTATTGCTATCCAACATCTGGCTATGCCCTAATTTTCTATTAAACTTTCACCGGCAGAATAAAGTTGAATGAAACGTATAAAAGCGGAATTATTTTATCAGTAACTAGCTGCCCCACGCAACTTCGTCCGCGTCACATAAACCTTTCTCGATAAATCGACTATCCAACATATTAAATTGAGTTAAATCGTACTCGTAACAAACAAAAATCTTACCTTTCCTCTTTATAATACCTATTGGTTTAGATTGGCTTCGATTATATTATTAAAGTAACAATTACTATAGGTATCTCTTACTGTTTAATATACAGTAACACCTTGTACATTATGGTGCAGTAAATATTTTGAATTTGAATTTCTCCGGAGCCCCCAGAGGCCAGAATCCCCACGTACCTACCGCACCGGACTGAATGACCGCCACGCGCTTAATTATTTTGTCGCCCGTATATTTTTACATTGCGATATCTTCTAAGATATTTGTTTAAACTGTATAGAGTAAAAGGCACAAATATTTTATATTAAATTTCCGTGCTAACTAACACATTTATATAGATATAGATTAATACCATATGGGTTAAATAAGCTTCGCAACATGTCAGTATTTTTAACGTAACATTTAATTATTAAAAATGGTTACAGTGAGTCAATCTTAAAAGATAAACATTAGCTATCGCGGATTTTTTTTTTAGAACTTTTAAAGGGGAACAATTTCTTCATACATAGTATTTACGTAACTTAAACCGTTTTCGCAGCGCACGCAACGGAAGCTCTCAAAAAGGAATATCTTTTCCCGTTTTTGCAACATTTTTCATTTATGCTCCGCTCCTATTGATCGTAGCGTGATGTTATATAGCCTAAAGCCTTCCTCGATAAATGGACTATCCAACACTAAAATAATTTTTAAATTCCAACCCGTAGTTCCAGAGTTTACCCCGTTCAAACAAACAAACTCTTCAGCTTTATAATATTAGTATAGATTATAATATTAGTATAGATTCCAACAATTATGCGCCTTTTTCCGAATAGTAAAATAAATAAAATCTAGTAGGTCGCGAATTGATTCGATTCAACCATCCTAACCGTGTTCAATGAGAGCTCTCGAGCCGGCCGGGTGACGGCACGGTTCGCGCTCATGTCGGAATTTAATTGAAACGGACGCAATGCGATCCGGCTCGACATATGACACGCACCATACGACGCACTAATTACAGACATCATAGCCGCCACGAATAGAGTGACGTCTAGTGGTCATACCAAATTCACAAGTGCCTACGCTACGGGACGGTATTGATTGATCCTTACAGCTTTCACGAACGTGCGTACGTTCTATGAGTATTCGGATTAAATTCTTAAAACGGCATGATGTTTATTAAGTCGGCTCTGTTTAGCAAAGGGATGACCACTCCAAACGTCGGACCTTATCATTTCATTCCTATTTGAGAACGGTTGAGTTTCGTGAAATACAAAGATAAAGGATGGCTATATTTATTTAGCGAGTATTTAATTTGGTTTTGGTTTAGAGTTTTAGACGGTTGTATCAATTAAAAAAAAACTGAATATTTTATTATTTCAATTAATCTCCTCTACCGTAGTCGATACAAATAAAGTAATCAGGTGCAGGCAGATCAAACCAAGATTCGTGTGACAAATTAATGACAACTATCTAACGTAAACTCGATACATAAATGTTACAGATTAAATAAATAAAATAAATACTTTTAAAAATCGTTTGGGTTACTGGAACCACACTTATTTATTTTTAATTATAACTGGTGTCTTATTTAAATTCTAGAACGACACTTCTAAAAGTAGATCTATGTTTAATTTATACATACATAGGTATGTATGTATCCCAGTACTAAAAAAGGAATTTACCTACTTGTACAGTCACGAGCAAAAATACATCTAATAAGAAGCAAGAAAAAAAAGGTTTATAATTTGAGTTTTTCCTAAAACTATGGCTTCCAAAATGCTACGTTCGTGAAAACGTAAAACGTTAATTAACACAGTAACAGAAAATCATTTTAAAAAGTTGCTTTGTGTATACCAGAGTTGCTTTGTGTAACGGAGGTAGTTTTATCGGAACCGAAGGCGGAGTCGGAGTTTTTAAATTTGCTTTATCGGAGTCGGAATCGGAGTCGGAGGCAGGGTCAGAAGTGGTGGTGGTGCGTAACAAATTAACAACAAGTGAAAAAATAATTGACGATAGAGTGCACGTAGTGGGTGTCGGGGGGATTCCCCGCACGACATGTTTGAACCTGTTCATAACAGTCGACACAGGCCGCCGCCACCGCTATGTTATGCTTCGACCTCCGATTAAAACCTTCTATTTAAAAGTGTCGGAGCCAAAGTCGGAACCGAAGGTGTAATAATAATCGGAAGTTCCGACTTAACGGAACCGGAGTCGAAGCTCCGTAAAATCCCTGGTGTATACATATCGGGGCTCGTGACTGTACAAGCTGGGTAAGCATGTTTCAATGTGGCATTTACCATTACAAGCTTCAATTCACTCGATTGATAGCAATTGAAAGTAAATTGCATTTCACAGTCTATAAAGTACCTATCTGTTTGTCCCGGAAAAGTTTGATAAATTCAATTTTCAACTGGGTAACTTCCGTGTCTGGGCGGTTCACGCTTGATACTTTTTGAATAAATTGGCCCCGCGCCGAATCGATAGTAGTATAGAAAACTCGGAAGTTATCGAAAGGCAACATAACTTTTCGTAGAATATTGAATCAGTAATATCCGTATTTCTGAGCTTGTTTGTGGTCGATGGTCGGACGCCGTCACATCTATCAAGAAAAATATTATTTTTGGAAGTAGGCGTGATATTTGCCGGAAATTCGACTTCCTGTGTTTTGTTACCGTGCGTGGATGGATACATCGAACTGAAATATATTCATCGGCATACCTACACTCTATTAGAGTAGGTACCAGCATAAAAAGTAGACACACTGTTGTATAAATTATTAAAAAAGCAGTGCATGTTTGTCCTGAAATATTGAAATAAAGTTGATTGATTTAATTAATTTTAGTTTTGTTTAAGCAACTGACGACCTGGACGCGTATGCGAGCGCTGATTCAAGGAAGCACGGGCAAAGAGCACATTGAAAGATTGGGGAATGCCTTTGCCCAACAGTGGGACAGCACAGGTTAGTTATAGAACAAAGTTGTTCATATTCATTTTGCATGTCTTAAAGGTATAGTGTACAAGGACTCTCTAAGCATATACACCTGATTTGTAATATCAACATTATTTTCAAAAAGTTTTACTCTATTCAATTCCATTATAATTTCAAAACAATAATATCTCATTATTCAATTAACTAAGCAAGTCTCGTAAACAGAAACAATGCAGTACGTTTATTTCCCGTGGGTTTATTCGAACGTTTTCAGCTGCAATATAAAATTATTTAGAACTTAATTTTGCAAATACAAAGTACATAATGTGTTACTAAAGAGCTTATAGTTGTCGGTTAACAGTAAAGTCACAAAGCTCCTGAAAGTAAAAGTTAATTGTTTCAATCAATTTGTTTTTAAATGCGACGTTCGAATAATCCGGCGAACAGCCGCAGGGTTAGGCCCAAAAATAATTCAAATAAGGTAGTCCTCAATGAAGGATTAGTTTATGCGGTGAACCCATACCCTTTAAATCTGATGCAGGGTGGAGACCAGGACTAATCAGCGCGGATTGTTGCCCTTCCGCCACTCTACGCCCTGATTCAAGTAAATGAGAAAACTTTCTAATTGGAATTTCAAATAGGCCTCCGTTTATCCAGACGAGAGCTGTTCGCGGTTCGACGCCAACATGCTGGGCCGCATTATAATTCTCTTCGGTCTGAGTAATTGATATGGGTTTTAGTAATTTAACATCCAGCACCTACCATTGTCAACAGACCATTTGTTACATTAATAAATGCAGTTGCGTGATAACTTTGAGGGCGCCATTACACTGTGGGGACGTTTCGGTGTCAGATATGAGTCCTTGTTGCGGAGCAGTTTTGCCGTTTATACTAATTGAGGTGATATCATATTTAATGGTGTTGTAGTACTAGTTAATTGCGGCAAAGTTTATGACTGGCCTTTGCTAAAGATTTATTTCATGATTAAGTTTTGTAGCAGAAATATGTAGTTGGAAACGTGTCACGCTCTTTATTTCCTTTGATGGTATAAGCAAAGTTTTAAATAAACGTTCAGGCGCTAAAAGTTACAGTTTTGAGGTTCGTCAGGTCGATTCAAAGCAAGTGCCGATATACATTTAAATATTTCTCTACGAATCATGTTCTTCTTCTTCTTTGCGTGTCGATGGACTCAAATTACCTACATCCGACCAGTAAGAATCATGTTCAAACTCAACGGTTGAGGAAAATGCTTTGAGGGAATTTCCTTCTCATGTGAAATGCTCTGAGAACGGAGTTAGGTTGAGCCACCTGTCACGTTTGCCATGCTCATTAGGCAATTTACCACACTGACGTGATTTCGTTAAGTATCCTTTTATGTCGTGAAGAAAGAAAACAGGCAAGAAAATACCCACTTTTTCTTACAAACTTTTCTTATTAACCTAATTTTTCAACGGTTATCGTTATATTGTTATTAACCACTACCTCGTTGGTCGAGTGATCTCAAGCGAGTGCTGAGCATAAGGTCCTGGATTCGATTCTGAGCTTGGGCAAAATGTTATTGGGATCTTCCTTTAGGAATTTGTCGGTAGCAGCCGCGTTGTCTTGTGCCCTGTTTTTGGTAACAGGCCCCGCCCCATATTACATGGGACTTAAACATAACTGGTGTTCTTAAGTACAGATTTGCTTAACTCCTCGGGGATTACAGGCGTTATGTTATAAACACTTATATACACTTAGTATATTATAAACACTTTCTATACTCAGTGTACCCGAGTTGCCCTTTGGCTCTATCCATTGTTGTTTAATCCAGATGTGGGGTTATCTAAGCCATTTTATATAGGTTCGAATAGGTAAAAGTTTCACGTACAAACGGAGTAGATATCGATTTCCAATCTAATTATTGTATAACCTTACTAATTCTCTCTAAAGGCTTCGTTTGTATGGGATTAGATTCCACGATAACGATTTTTTCAGCTTTGTTTATCACAATTATTTAGGTATTAAGTACTGGGAAATTTTATTATGCTTTACTAGCTTTGATATATTTTGTTTAAAAGGAGGTTTGGAACTTTCTTTAGTGCTGTCAGTATAAGCACCACATCTAGATAAAATTAATATAACTGAAAATCAAAACCGTCAATAATTTTTATTATAAAAACTCACATTATTTAAAGTATATAGTCGCATATATCATAATAAAATATGACATCTGAAATCCTCTAAGAGAGGTTATACCTACCGTAATGTGGGTATACTATTACACCGACATTTAAACAGTTATATTTAAGTTCCATTTAATAGGGGGCTATTGTGGCATTGTAAATTGCCATCAACCTAGCGCAAATCCAAACTCTGTGGCTGTTATATTTTATGGAAAACCCCACTAACACTGCGTGACCTGGGAATCGGACCCAGGACCTCAAGTTCAGAAATAGCGTTTTGCGACCACTAGACCAACAAGGCACATGAAGTTTATAATTATGAGTGCTACGTATCGTAGCAGATCCTACTACGACTGCGTACCGGATCGGTAGCCTGCTACAACTGCGTAGCGGATCGATAGCCTGCTACGACTGCGTAGCGGATCGGTAGCCTGCTACGAGTGCGTAGCGGATCGGTAGCCTGCTACGAGTGCGTAGCGGATCGGTAGCCTGCTACGAGTGCGTAGCGGATCGGTAGCCTGCTACGAGTGCGTAGCGGTTTGTTGTCTGACAGATATTCGCGTGATACTTCCTTCCTTATTCGTATGTGCAATTATAAATGTAATGCATTTTTGGTAATTTTATAATAAATTATTACTGGCTAGGCCATTGCTGGCATTATTCTGTTATGTTTAAATGTTTGCAAACGCACTCACGATAATTAGAAAGGAATTCGTAGAATGGGGTAAAGTTTTTTTTTTAAAGAGAAAATAAGCGAAAATAATAATAATTTAAAGAAGCCATTCTATATAAAGGTATATTCTACTCAATTATAAATCCGTTTATAGTGACGCATCTGGGAACGTTATGAGACTGATAATGCAAGAAGTTTATAAGATCTTCATTGGCAGTGGAATGGTTAGTAATAAACTCACGTCAGGGTCAGCTAAACTTTTCTAAGATTAAATTGGGAAAATGAAGTGCTGAATCAGCAGGATCAGTGCGCATGTATTAGAGAGTTTCGTCAGAGCATTCGCGTTACATCAGAGACGTTGTAAAACTTGTCCGGCCGATGGTCGAGTAAGCTCGGAACGAAATTGCCAATCCTCTTTCACAATGGACCGTAAAATGGTTTTCCGTTTTTGCCCGACCGAGCGGAGCGCTTCTCGTTGATTCACCGGACACGTCGCTCGGTGGGCTATCACTAGTGAGGGGAATTTGTTGAAATAACTACCTGCAAGCCGCGCCGCGGGAAAACTACACCAAGCGTTTACACACTCTTTAGTACCCACCTCCTTGTAATTACCGCGAAATTAATCTAAACCGTAAGAATCCTTTCTAGTGCCATTTTATATAGTGTTGTGTTACCGCTAACTGGTTTGACATTTTACAGAACCCATTTTATACCCTCAATAGTGAATACAGTGAACCAAAAATGTACATTGAAAAGCTTTTATTACGCTTAAACTTTTACGAAGGCACGAGCTCACGTATTATTTTTGACGTATCTTTCATAACATTACCTGAATTTATAATTGAATACTGAATACTGAATTTTTATATGTGGGTATTCAGATGAAAACATATGCGTTTGATAATGACGATAACAATGGTTTCAAATCTCTTTTTTAACGATTACGACGATTATTTTTCGTTTAAATTTAAATTATAAACGTATAAGACTTATTAGGCTATGCATTTTCATTTTATTTCCAAAGGATAAGCAGAAATTCACATGTGGTTTTATATAAGATGTATTTTTAACATTTCCTTTTCCTCCCGTTCTCAGGATTCAATAATGAGTATTCATGTCTCGATATACTTAGGTAACCCACAACTGCTAAAGTATTACACTGCAAATGTTCTAATGTTTGTGACATTAACAACATTCACAGAAATATAATTTCTTTTACAAAAGTTTGTTTTTATTCCAATCTGAAACGGCAAGTTAGAGCTGAAAAATGTATTCTTGAGTGCCTAAGTTTTCTGACAACTAGCAATTAAATTAAAATATCACATAGACTTTGTAATGTTTCTGACGCTTGTGTACCATCTTTTCAATAATTAATGTTTGTTTCACTGGTATAAATTTGGATACCTAAATAGAAAAGTCAAAATTATTTCACCTTATGTTTTTTTTTAATTTAAAATCTATTATTTCGTCGGTTTTGTATGAAGACGTCCTACAAACTAGAATATCCTTAAACTGAAAATGCTAAACTAGATGCTAAACTTTTCTTGTATCTCTAGTATATATAATTGAAAAGTGTTGGATAAATGCAATGTTCATTTCAAAGCTTTATTGTACAATTGCTAACTAGAATTACGTTACCGGGAGTGTTATGTCTACGAACACTCTTACCTTACTTTGGTCTGCTCATAATATTCAACAATTTGTTAAATGCCGTTTCTGTTACACATGCACGTCTAATAGGGCGGACAATGAGTATACTCTCTACTTAATGCATCCTACTTTGTTTAAGGTTTGAATCTGTGTTTTCTTAACTTACGGGTAAGCTTTAAAATCGAATGGTATTACATTGAGTCACAACTAGTTTACCAAATAAGTAGGTAAAAAGCGTTATATCTAAACAGAGATGCAGAGAACAAATAAACAAAGAAAATTACATCGAATCCCAAACAAGCATTATTTCGAAATAAAAACGTCCATTATGCAATGTTCGTAAACCGAATCACCGCAAGTAACATTACGTCCACTACATATTAATAAACATGAAGACAAAAAACGGTCGGGTAAATAAAAAAGAATAATACAGCGTAGAAACACATTCCGTGCTCGGTCCGGGAGTACAATGCGGCGAAACGACACAAGTACATAAGCCAGTTGAAACTACTGGCGGTGACAGCTACAGGCAATATCTTTGCTACACCAGACCAATATCTGTAGAGCTGCAAAAATAATGATACTTGAGAAAAAGTTGCACTACGGAATAATCTACTCTCTTCTCTACATATGAAGTTGTTCCTTTCTTACTTTCAAGCGAGTCAATTATTATTTCTGTTTTGAGAAAAGTTGCAATTTCTTTCCTTTTCCTCATTAAGCCGGGATCTTTGCACTGTTGCTGTTATGCCCGTCTCTAGAGCATTGAGAGTAATTGAATAATTTATTTTAGCACAAAGACTTACAATCTCCAATTATAACGAATACAAATTGCTTCTACATTTTGTAGATTTCAAGTACAGATTTCAATGTAGTAACAACATTTTATTTACTACACGATAAGTTTAAATAAAAATAAATACGTTACTTAGAACATCAAATGGTAATACGAATTTCTCGTGTGCCTACATAATTCAATGATACTTCAAAGAACCAATAATCACAATGTCCTTATGTAATTCCAAGGAAAATATCAGGTCAAGGAGAAGGATATGGCCGGTTTGTCTCGGAACATCGAGTAATACTCCCGGGATGGTATTTAATTCAACGCGGACGAATAAAGGCATATTTTCATGTAAAAATGCACATGAATTGTATCGGCGATGAGCGTCTGTGTCCGAGTAAAATGGAAAATGAGCGCCGACGCCAATTATTTCAGCATTTATTCGATAACTTTCGTTAAAGTGAGACTTGTTAGCAATCGCATGTTTTATTCCATTGCTTTCTGTTTAAAATGTAAAAAAATATAACGAGGGACTCGTATTTATAATATAAAATTATCTTAGCGAGATAAGCGGTTCGCTATAGGATTTAATGAACCCCTATATAACAGGTATGTATGAATCGGTGTAATATATTTCAGCTAAAACTGAACGAATTATCTAATTGGAAAATATTTATTATATCTTTAGTAATATTTGCAAAAGTAAGTAAAAAAATGATATTGTAGTAATATCGAACAATTTATATGGCAGTAACATTATTATATATTATTATATTACGAGCTGTAATTTAAAGTAATATTATTATTACATATTGTTACTATTATTTAATTATAATACAATACTCGATCTTTTTGTGTGGGCTGTGGTGGGCCATAATTATGTGTGCAGAAATAGTCAATAAAGCGTACCAACTTTATGGATTTGTTATGCGCTCGACATTAGATTTTAAGAAACCCTCTTCATTTATTCATCTATATAAATCTCTCGTACGCTCCCAACTGGAGTATGCCGTGTCCGTCTGGAGTCCATATTATAAAAAATACATTGAGGCGATTGAGAGTGTTCAACAAAAATTCCTACGTGCTATGCATTTTAGATGCTTCGGATACTACTTGCCATATCAGGATCTACTTAATAAATATAAACTCACAACACTTGAAAATAGACGTAAGTACTTGGAAGCCATGAATCTTTACGGTATTGTCAGCAATAGATTTAACTGTATTGAATTAACCAATATGTTATGCTATGTTGTCCCTAGGACAGTGTACAAGCGAAAGGTGCGCGCTGGCAGACTATTTTCTACGCGTACTTGCCATTCTAACACTGGTTTGCGCTCACCTGTTCGCAGAATGATAGATACCTACAATGAGACCTTTGAACATATCGATATTTTTGCATGTTCTCCTAGTAAGTTCAAAGATCTTGTACTCAAGGAGCTCTTTTGATTTATGTACAATATGTAAAATTATAGATTATAAGCATGATAGTCAAGTAGGTTTTGTTTTCAATTTTGTAATGTATTAGTTATTGTTTTTATCCTAGCGTTTAATTATTATTTGTAAGTTTATATTCCACAGTTAATCTGTGAACAGCGTCGTGGGCTACGGTATTGTTCATGTTTCGTGTATCTCTTTTTTTATACTTATATACTGTAGCTGTTTGCTGTTCCACTTGAATAAAATAAAATAAAATAAAATAAAAATGATGTGATTGTTCCATTTATTAAATATATTATTTGCAAGCAGACCTTTCATTAATTAAATTACCGTCGAAAATATTTATTAAATGCTTTCTATTTCTGCCAGCATTTTACCGGACATTGACCCGTTCGCTTTAATTAAAGAACTGAGTGTTTATACCCGGTTAGTTCCTTCATTTATTATTTCGCGACTTTGGACTCTGTGAAGCGTTTTCTGACTTCTGAGGAGAAATTATTTTTACTTATTAGTGGGCGTTTTACTGGGTTGTGGAGGTCAGATAGGCAGTCGCTCCATGTAAAAGACTGGTACTCAGCTGCATCAGGTTAGACTGGAAGCCGACCCCAACACACACAGTTGGGAAAAGGCTGGACAGATGATGAGTACACCAAAACCTTAAACATAACATCACGCATGTAATCCTTAAAGGGTTAGGTAGCGAAGCAGGTAACTAGGTACCCATTACACCAGTTATGTTTAAGTGTCATGTTATAGGGGGCAAGCCTATTGCCATTAAAACCTAATGACACTTTGACCAACCCGGGAATTGAAGCCAGGACCTCATGTTTAGGAGTCGCTTGTGACTGACCAACTAGGCAGCCAATCCTTACAATATTTAAAAAGTTAACATAGCGAGCTAGATGGCTTGACTCTAAATATAAATATCAATCCACTTAAAGCATAGATACAGATTCTTATTAAAAGTCGACCACATCTCATACAAAACCCATAAAGTCGCCCTTTACCAGATAAAAAGGGTTACATTATACCACAGAATATTAATACAAGATCTTCTATTGAACGCACTTGATTTAAGAGCTATAATAAAAGTGTCCCTTACAAGTGAGCCGGAGGATTCGTTCTCGTATTGCGTGACCTTTCCCATAAGCGGATTATTATGAACCGGGTCCGGCAAGGCTGTTGACATTTATGGCATCATTAATGCTGTTAATGATGTCTGATCTGTCAATAACACCGTGACAGGTGAAATTGTGCCCCGATAGACATTGGTCTAAAATTGTTTTGAACCACTTGGGAATGCGGCTTGTAGAAAATGGAACAGTTCACTTCAAATTATAGGCGTTCATTTGTTTCTTGACCTATTTTTGAATCAGGTATTCAAAAACAGATCAAGATAATCCTATTCTTGGATACAATTTAAGTTAGGTACACCATGTGCCGTATTCCAAGTTTTCACATTGTTTTGAAAAAACTTGGATATTATATAACTAAAATTATTCCTATTTTATGCCTAAGTATGGTCATTATATTATTTATCAATACACTTCCTCGAAAACTAGCTCTTATTGCGCTACGATTAGGTTCGAAATGCAACATATTTCGCACGTGTGCGGTAATCTTATTTTTCCGCAACCAAGGGCGGGAAAAAAAATTACCACAGCTAACTATACCTTATATTATGTCCAAATCGATTAAAACAGGAAATTAAAAAAAAATCACCACCGATAAATATTGCTGTACAGCATAAATATTTTTTGAATATTAAATTGTGTTTGTAAAAAGAATACTATAAATAAACATGATTATTTTAAACAATTATTTACTTTTATGTCCAAATACACATTTATTTGTGTTCTTAATTAAAAAATATTTGAATTTTATAACTTTTTCTATGAGGCTGTTTAGCAGCTTCATACCTTTGCTTCTTCTTCAATCTAGCGAAATCAAACCGCGGAAAAAAAGCAAATGAAATCATAGTCTACTAAAAATTGATGACAAAAATACTTAAGTATCGATATTAGTTAATTTCTTCGAAAGTGTATTGAAAAACGTCGTTTGATACACGTGGGAATTTGTTATTGCATTTCCCTACCCCATGAAATTGAACACCCTCGCCTTACGGGTGTTCAATCCGTCTCGAATGCAATAACAAACTTTCCGCACTTGTATCAAAATATACTAATATCATACAACATTTCTACCTTTATCAGTTTTGGTATTTACCAGCTCTCAATGTGATTTCTTGATGATACTAAATACGTAGTGCAACACATTGTATGTCTGATCAAAGCTGTATCTTAGACGTTAGCTGTTTACATTTACGAGAACATAGTTGAAACGGGAACTTTAGTGTTCCGTTCAATGGCTGAACATGCATTAAACTCGACGAATCGTTGCGATGCACGCTGCCTGAAAAAGTCTTGCACACTTCACTCCTATATGGATTTGGCATAAGTTTTCGAGAACCTATATACATCTTGTAAAATACAAAGAGTTCTGTTTTGGAGTACAGGATGGCTTTTTTCAATAAGTGTCTGTTTTTGTGACAAGTTTTGTTTTCTAGAATATTTATTTATTTGCTCAGAATGTAAGTATTTACAATAACGTTTAACCACCTTATGGGTGGTTTCTTATTGTAGTAGAGATCAAAAGGAATTTACGATAAGAAATAATTAAAATAAAATTATAATTAGAAAATGCCCAAGGCATTAAGTCCGCCTCTGTACGATTTTTGTGCATAAAGTTTTAATAAATAAATAAATAATTTCACAAGTTCACAACCCTAACTTTCATAGCCTTAGCGGAAATGTTTTGAAAGATAACATTCAAAATATTTCTGTAATCAATTTTACAGATATCAATCACATGACGTCGGGTTAATTAGCTAATCACCTTGACCCTCCGCTATGTGCCGCGGTGGCTAGGGAACTGTTGGAAGCGATATCGAGGGCCCGCTAAAACGAATTCCGTGTTTCTTAATGTAGCGACGAAATAATGACGCTGTAGTATTAAAATTATACGATCACAGTAACGAATGAACATTCTAATTAGACGGTTACATTACCTACTTGAAAGCAAAACGTTTGATGTGGTCAAGCAAATACTACTTATATCAAGTAAAACTAAAAACATAACGTCCCGTGAAAAGTACACATATTTTTATGCGGTTTCCATTTCAATATCATACATATTAGCTGGATAAGTATTAAAATAATATCTCACGACGAAAATAACGTCAAAGACTCTTAAAAATAAAGTAGATCCTGTTAGATTGTAGTCGTATATAAATACATCTAAACGACGAAGTTAAGGTGATCGTATAGCTATTTACGTGTTTAGTACGCATTCAGTAAAGGAAAAGATCGCGTATCGTAACGGAAACATTTGTGAAGTATCCCTGAACATCGGGGCGTGGGCATTCGGGTCACGTCGGCGTAACAACGCGCGCGCCGAGCACCTCGGGTTTGTTGTGATATCGCCCCTGGTTTTTTCACAATACCTGACCCCACTACGAGAGATTCCCTAACGTTAGTTTGTTGAGATAGCTGTACCAACTTTATGTTCTTTTTAATGTTTTAGTGGCCAAAGCTCTACGTGCCGTTCACAATGTTCGGATATCTGTCGCGAACCCTTTTTATCTCTGTGAAATGTTAATTGGAAGGGGATTTCTGAATAAATTTATTATATCATTATAAAGAACTTGGCGGTGTATATCGTCGAAATTGTGGCAGTTAAAACGGATTTTGTTCAAAAAGATTTAACTATGTAAACCTAAAGAATGTATAATCCTCGTACACTTCTGCCAAGTTATTTTACACTCACTAAAGCCTTTAAGAAGTCTTGAAGGGTTACTCAGGGTCAAGACGCATTGGCGTTTCTCGAATCTAATCTGCTCCTACACAAAGCTACTTATTTAAGCGGAACCCGAAATAAAACCTCCGCACTGATACGTTTGTTGAGGTTATAAAAATGTCTTGCAAAGTTTTGCTACAGTGTGTTGGTACGAAATCAGATATCATCTCACTCACCTTTCCCACCCCAATCGCCTCATTCAAACTCAGTTCTAACAAAAAATACAGATATTTTCCGTAGATACCTATCTGTTCGTATGACTGTTACGTTTAAACATCTACATGATGTTTTGTTACCGAACGTAATAAAAACACCCTATCAAGGACACCAGTTTCATAAGACCGCTTAGAAGTTTATTTTATAAAAGAGTATTATATTTATTTACTTCTCTTTACAACTTAATGTTTGTTTATGACTCCTTATTATTCCTTAGTGTTCCAGAAACTTCTGTGGAATGGGCTCAACAGTCTTAAGACTTCTTTACAAAAACAAGAAAATATTACGTTTCGTCTTAAACTTTTGGTACCACGTACTTGTTGGAAACTTTACCAGTGTCCTTTGCAATGCTCTCTAAAACGTGATTAAAAAAATATTCTCTCACTCTGAACGTAGGTATTTAAAAGTAGCAGCTGTGGCTGTTTAACGTCTTCTTTATCAGCTAAGTCTTTGTCTGGTCTGTGGAGGTTCTAATTCTAAACTAACCAGATGTGACTGAATATAAGCAGAGTTGGTAGCGTCATGTTGGACTGGAGTTATAGTTTTGTATATTGGTTTTTACATAATTTGTAATGGTTAACTGTTTAAATTGTTTTACATAGATATAAGTTGTATATCTGTCACTAAGGCTAACACCATGTTATTTTGAGATAGGCTCGCATTACACCAAAATAAGATTTTAAGAATCTGCTTAATTTTTGTATGGCACTAATAAGCTAATCTTATCTCTTCGAAAAATAAGATTGTACAAACAGTTACAAGGTATAAAATAAGTGGGTATAAAACAGTATAAAATGTACTTATTTATGAACGATCAACTACACAAAGAGATGTTCAAAGTAAAATTGTGTGCGACTGCTTTCGCGAACACCAGCCGATCCGAAGGTACGGCCTGACTTTAGAGTTCCGTAATCACTGGCAATATGTTGTGACCTTTAATATTCTTGCTATTCGTGTAAAACATTACCTATTACAAAAAAAGTATGTTTTTCTAGCCTTATGTCAGAAGGTTGTTGTGTATGTTAACCATGGAAAATACACAAGAAATGAATACACGAAAGAAAAATCGAGCAATGTAAAAGTATGTGTCATATTATTTCTGTTTTTTTTTTTTTTTAGATTATTGTGTTTATATAAGAATGTTGAAGCTTGTATTTCCTATTACTTCCGATTAAAAACTCTAAAACATACCTAAAGAAAGGAAAGAAAGACAGTACTGTTTAATGACATTATAAAAACCAGAAACACCTATAAGTTAATAAACAAAAATAAATTGATTGCTAAAATGACCTTAGCTTAGCATAAATGCCAGACAATAATATGTAAAAGACACTTATCAAGGTTTAAAAGTATTTTTCTCCAACTACTGTTGCGATTAAAATTTAATTTAGTTACGAATTATATATTATTATATGAACTCATATTTTTATAAAAAAGATCCCATATTTAAGGTCCCATTAAAATAGATGTACAAATTTTAACACAGTGTTCAGTACGTCTAACCAAAGATATCCAAGCAAAAAAATCACTGATTAAAGTTATTTTATTTTGACCTAAAATGTTGGCTAACCAACATTTTTAGTGTCAAGGATACACTAAAAATGTTGGTTACCCAACATTTTAGGTCAAAATAAAATCACTTTAACTGATTTTTTTTCTTGTAAGTATCTAATACGTTTTTCTTATTTTATTACCATTGTCCTCATTTTGGTGGCCTGAATGATGACTAAAAGTTTGTCCATGTATTTTAATGGGACCTTATATATCTGCCGTGCGATGCCGTGGGATGCTGTGGGATGCTGTAGGATGCTACGGGATGAGGGTCTTAAGGAGCCCCGACGTGGTCCTTATGACCCTTTTTTTTTTTGGGGGTGATGGGAAATCATCAGATAACCCCTCCCGCTTTTGGGCAGAGCGGAAGGGAGTGCAAGACTTCTACTGACTAAAAACCACCCATGTTTCTTCTTAGCCCTGCATGTCGAGGCCGCGGTATCTCTTGCCAACAACCCGCACCCCCGACGGGGGGGGGGGGGTCGTCCTTATGACCCTCATTCCACGTTCAGAGAATACAGTTTTCTCAACATAGGAGTCTTCATTTTCTAGGTAAGAATCCAACACTTAATACTAAGAAAGTGCTAATCTATCCACTGTCCAGTACCGACACGGCAACAGCGCCGTTTCAAACACCCCTGTAAATAATTTAACGAAATCATACTTAAGCTTCTTTCAAGCGGAACTAACTTCAATTTTACCAACCCTTATTAATATTCGCTACAATTTGAAAGTAGGTAGAAAGGGCGTTACTGTATAATGTAACATTAATTTAATATACAAAATTTAGCTCGTGACTGGGTACTGAATGCTGCTCGGATCAATCTTCAGGGTAATGGTTTGCCCGTCGGGGCTGCGGGTTGTTCGCAAGAGATACCGCGGCCTCGACATGAAGGGCTAAGAAGGAACATGGGTGGTTTTTAGTCAGTAGAAGTCTGACACTCCCTTCCGCTCTGCCCAAGAGATTTGATGATTTTCCACCCACCATAAAAAAAAGGATAATGGTTTGGTTTCGTGACCTAGACTGTCCGTCACAATATTTGCGCAGGCTCACAATGTTTTTTAGACTAAAGTTGTTAATGAATTGCAATTCTTTTTAGTGGGAATAACTGCGTACTTTTAAAAGTCCATAAAACTCTTTGTTGCGTAAATCTGGCGTTGAGAGGTCAGAGAAGTCTTGTGGTCTCTCTCACTTTCAGCAAGGCTTCTAAAGCAACAGAGGCTAAATCATAAAATGATTGAATGAATGGGTGAACGACCAATCCTTACCGAGTTTCGTCCGTGCCTCGGAAAGCACGTTAAGTCGTTGGTCCCGACTGTCACTTGTAGATCTTCGACTACAGTCAGTGGCACAAAAGTCTGTCAACCAGTCTTACCAAGGGGTATCATGTTACCCAGTTCTAACTGGGTTGGGAGGTCAGATTGGCAGTTACTCCATGTAAAATACTTGTATTCAGCTGTACCCAGTAAGACTGCAAGCCGCCCCAACATAGTTGGGAAAAGGCTGGGAAAATTATGAAATCATCATCTGCCTTAGCCATTTCCCAATAATTCGATATCTCTAATGCAGTTTACTTTTGGATTTCATGAAAAATTTATATTCATCTAGTATTAAATGAAGTTTGGCATTAGTTAGGCAATCGCTTCATGTAAAATACTTGTATTCAGCTGCACCTGCATCTTCTTAAACGGGACTTTTTTTTTTGGAGGTTTGGAAATTATCAAATGACTCGTCCCGCTCTGGGCAGAGCGTGTCAAACTTCTACTGACTAAAACCAAACATGTTCCTTTTTAGCCCTTCGTTTCGAATCCGCGGTATATCCTTCGAACAACCCGGGATTCGCAGCCCCGACGGGATTAAACGGGAACCTGACCCCATAATAGTAAAAGGCTAGGTGGATGATGATGACTATGGATTTTTAAGTCAAAAGAATACACAACCAGTATTTTAAATACAATACTAGGAACGACTTTTTTTTCAAGGATCCGAATGATTGACATTCGACTTAATGTTTATTCTTTGTATAAAGTACATTGAGACGTAAAAAATTAAATGAAGAATATTCAATGTTTACTCTCATTTTTCAGTACAACAAAATTGATCATACCTACGCTCTCTACGCAGTTATGGATTTGCTTAGCTATATCTTCTGAAGTTTATCATCATAACTGTCTAACTTATAATTAAGGTAATAATGCAAACATTCAAGCATATTAAACCATTGAAACTCGGTTTATTTTTAAAATGGGTTTTTAAGGTAGGGTTTATTCTCCAGTATCTTGCTTGGCTATGCGCAACTATGGTTACAAACCGCACAAAATACGGTTTTCTTTTTATTGTTCTCTAACAAATAATATAATTCGAGAAGACACCGTGAGCTCTAACATAAATCCTAGAAAATCAACCAAAAATCTAAAACGAAACATTGAAAAAGTCAAACCGCAAAACCACAACCGCATGCGGGCGTGGAAAATTATCCACCGTGAGTTTATTCCTTAATCGGTATCAATGGTAACCGTCAACCGGCCTTCTTGAAAGGGTGCCTGAATATTTAATATCAGTTTCAGCATGTTTACGTCGTTTATACGGAACATTCGATAAATAAGTGGGTTCAGCCTTGGCATTTTTTACAGAGGGGAAAGGAACTCATATGAGAAATATTAAGGCTTAGCGATCGCCAACAGCTGACGCGGGCCACGCGTGACTCACACCGAAATGTACCCTATGACCTTCTTCACCTTGGAGAATGACATTTATCCATACATTATAATAAAGGAAAAGGTGAACTTTTATATAAGGGGCATGGTATAGTGCTAAGTACTGGACTGGAATTGATGTCAAGTGGTGCTGTAGTGGAATCACTACACGTGCCGTATTACATTTGGTAAAACATTTTTAATTAAAAAAATTCAAGTGTTTTTATTATTTTAAATTGGTTTAAACTGGTTTGGTTGAATCCTGTTATCGTAAAGAGTTTATAGCAAATTAATAACATGAATGGCATGTTATTGTACTTGTACAAATAATTTTTGAAATAAACATTATTTATATTATCTTATACTAATATTATAAAGCTGAAGAGTTTGTTTGTTTGTTTGAACGCGATAAACTCAGGAACTACTGGTTGGAATTGAAAAAATATTTTTGTGTTGGATAGTTTATTTATCGATGAAAGTTTTAGGCTATATAACATCACGCTACAACAAATAGGAGCGGAGCATAAATGAAAAATGTTGCAAAACGGGAAAAGATATTCCTTTTTGAGAGCTTCCGTTGCGTGCGCTGCGAAAACGGTTCAAGATACGCAAATATCGTGTATAAAGGAATTGTTCCTCTCTAAAATTTCTAAACAAAAGTCTACAACAGCATATCTTTTAAGATTGACTCACTGTAACCATTTTTTACTATTAAAATGTAAGGTTAAAAAGAATGATATTTTGCGATGCTTATTTAACCCATATGGTATTAATCTAAATAAATATGTTTGTTAGCACGGAAATTTAATATAGAATATTTGTGCCCTTTGCTCTATCCGGCTCTATCCAGTTTAAACAAATATCTTAGAAGATATCACAATATAAAAATATCCGCGCGACAAAATAATTACGCGTGCGGCAGTCATTCGGTCCGGTGCGGTAGGTAAGTGGGGATTCTGGCCTCCGGGGTCTCCGGAGAAATTCAAATTCAAAATATTTACTGCACCATAATGTTTACAAGTACAAGGTGTTACTGTATAATTATTTAACAGTAAGATATACCTATAGTAATTGTCACTTTAATAATATAATCGATGCCAATCTAAACTAATAGGTATTATAAAGAGGAAAGGTGAGATTTTGACGTGACAACGTCTTATAAATTGGTTTGCCGGGTGACACTTCAAGAAACTGCGTTACGCTCCGCTCACGTTATGCGCTCACAATGAGAGCGAGTGAGAGGCACGCGTCCAGAGCGAGAGAGAGAGAGTGAGAGAGATAGGCATACACACCGGTTCATGTCTTGCGCTTCTATTTTCGTTGTCACGTAAAACTTTCGCCCGTATACCGACTTTACAGGCAACCAATTTTTTTTTGTTTGATACGAGTACGATTTAACTCAATTTAATATGTTGAATAGTCGATTTATCAAGGCTAAAAGCTATATTATGTGACGCAGACGAAGTCGCGTGGGTCAGTTAGTAGGTATTTAAAAGAGGAATGGTAAGATTTTTTGTTTGTTACGAGTACGATTTAACTCCATTTAATATGTTGGATAGTCGATTTATCGAGAACGGTGAAGCAGACGAAGTTGCGTGGGTCAGCTAGTTATTTATAATTTTTAAAAGATTAAATATGAATTAAGATGACGACAGTGCAATAGAAAACCTATAAACTTTTATCGTCGGTTCGTATAACGTATTTTTGAAGCAAGTTAAATGCATTTTTAACTGTTTTCAGCATCTAGTGATAGTGCCATTACCAAATGATTTTAAAACGATCAACGTCGAACACAAGTCGTAATAGATGCAGTTAACCGATATTATTAAGTACTCTGTTTCTGTCTCAATTTTATTTCGTTTCATTTTAGTGAGTAGCTTGTGCTTTTGAACAAAAAATACTTTGCTAGTTTTGGCGATAGTTCGACGATCGCCGATCGATCGACTCGGTTATCTCGGTGACAGCTTGCGTTAACAATCCTCATCATATTATTATCATTATTGTGTATCCGAATTATATTATTAGAGCTTGGAAAGCTTTACTGTTTTCGCACTGTGGTCTTGTAAAACAAACACGCATGATACTTGAGAAGTAAATACCTCTATAAACGGATAGTTAATCTTAAGGCGATGAGCTCATTGTGATTGCTTCATATCTTCAGAGTATTCAGTCTGTTGTGAACCATAAATCTATTGTCTTCAAGTTATTATCATCTTCAGAATGAAAGCAGTAAATAATTAAATTATCTAATCATAGCTAGACGTCGTAATTATTTTTATGGCGGCCATTCCACCACCATCAAAAGGCTCGTAACTTAGAATTGTAAGCTTTTTAGTATAATCGGTCAGAAATAAAACCAGAACACAATTAAGACATTTACTTTATTTAGGTTAAGCTTCTTTTATTGGAGTTGTGTTTTATTTCCCCTATTCGTTGTATTTTTAATTTCGACACTTAAACAACCATGGGTGTGTATTGTGTGTAGTAGAGATGTTTCAGACACACTCGCATTTTGCCTAAAAAGATTCTGGTGTCGCGAGTGAGCTCGTTTGTCAGGGAGGGCGCGGCCGGTGCCTCCAGCAATCTGTTTGTCCAGCTGCCACCTTCCTTCTTTTAACAAGAGCTTTGCTTGATATCCGGAAATTTATTTTTCTCACAATTTGTCGCGACGTACCATTGCTCGCGGCCGCGCCGACGATTTATGACAACATGCCGAGTACATCACGAACGTTATTCGTAGAAGCACGTTGATTAAAGTGCCTATCATTCACGAGACATGTATGCCGCAATCTAAACTAAAACATGTCAAGCGTTTCTATACATTTTGGATTTTATTTACGTCTACATTCCCTAGACGACATAAAACTTGAAAAGTAATAAAAATCTTAAAATTTTCACTTGGAAAGTCTACACAACACAGTTTTACAGTCTTATTGAAGTTTACATAGTGTTATTGAAGTTACAAAAGTAGCGTAATGGTTTTGAGTCTAACGAATTTCAAAATACAGGTAATTAATTTGAGGAACTGAAACACCTTTATGTTGTCACCATTTATAGAATGACATTAATCAACTTAAATAGCGTAACGAGTTTTTGAAGACGGAAGCAGTTCGCAAAATAAATTGTGTACGTAGGTATTACAAAGCGTTACGCGAAGTCAATATTCAAATTAACTAGAAACATTTTCATCGTCTCAATATAATGTGAGGTAGTATTTTAGTGGGCACGTCGGAGTACGTGCACACAGAGATTGGGCCCTCATCAAACCCTCGGATCCGCGTCTGAAGGAAGTTTGACAACTCTATAGTTACAAGTGCACACTTTACGAGCTCACGAATCATTATCTCATTGTTCCGGTGGAACTCAAAACACGTCGTTCACGGCAACGCTTTGTTCCCCAAAATTATGATCGTCCCCTCGGTTATCCCGTACCATTAGCAACATTATGTCCTCGGGTATTAGCTTACTTATTCGCTTGCTATCTCGCCTATGAATTAGACGTCAATATTATGTACTGTTTATTTGTAAGTATCTTTCTTTGTTGGCATGTAGATATCAAGAGGTCTTCACGACAATGGGATAGATTTATCCATCGAATATCTATTTATATAGGCACGTGTTAGGTAACATGATCAATTAAATCATATATTTGCTTAACCGTTATTTATATAAGTACCTCGTAGTGCTTAGTATTTCAGTTTTTGTGATATTTTGATAGGTACCTGAAAAAGGTTGCCTTTGTTAAAGTAAATATAGCATTGTTATCATGAATCGAACAACTCAGTTCAGGTGTACAAAATTAAAACGGATAAGCATAAATGGGCAGACATTTATTTAATTAAATATGACTACCATTTCCAGCTAGTTTTCGGCCGCCCTAACTAATCTTCCCCGGCGTGAAAATATTGCTAGTACTCATTATTCGATTTCTGTGTCTTTACTATATTCTTAGAATCCTATCTTAAATAAAAATATATGATATACAGCTGACATTTAGATCCAACGTTATTTATATCTTTGAAAATACTAAATGCAAACCTAATAACACGACCTTTAAGAGACATTTTCAAGAGTTGAGCTCGTTTAAATGCACTTTATTTATAGAAACTCCACGTTTAAGCGTTAACCCGTTTACGGTTGACCTTCACTAAAAATCCGAAATGCGCAATAGAAAATCAGTCGCCATTAGCCCTTTACAGGAGTTAGAATATGTGCTTCTTTTTATAGTTCACTTACATGCTGACCTTCAGTTAACTCTTGCAAGAAAAAACTCTTGGTTCTCTGATTTATACAAAGAAGATATAATTTTATAATTTTAATTCAAGAAATCCAAAGCAAGACAGCGTTCACAACGTTATTTACAACCGAGAACTCTGCGATCTTGGTTGTAATGTTATGAATGAGATTTGATTGTAGTTTTATTTGTTACTTGATCCGGTCCCGAAGGACCAATGGTAGGCGATGAAACTTTGCAGGGAAAGTTGCCTTCGCGCAGAGGGACATAGGCTACTTGTTTACCCGATTGGATCGGCAGTTCCTCAGAGATCAACAGTGAAATATGATTTCTTTTAGATATTAAGTTAAGATTTCTTTACCCTAAAGTTTTTCTGGATTATTGCCGAAGTGTGTCTTGTTATATGGACCGTTTTAGAAATAAAATAAAGGTAATAAAATATTATATTGTCAGTAACAAGAAGTGATATTTTTGTGCAGGTATTATTATTCAGGAAATTGTTCTGATTATCAAGAAGCTTTTATTCCTTGCAATTAAACAGCCAGTCATTACTGTTACTAAGTAACTAACTGGTAGGCGAGTTCATAGAAGTAAACGAGAACCTTCGATCGTCATGAGATCTTGCCTCAGTTGTGTCCACCGCTGACGACCTAATAGCTCGAATATATCCAGATGTCCAAAACCTACATAGCAGATTCATGGGGTGGCTGTGCGAAACGAACGTGCGATTCTGGTACCTATGAACGGTAAGGTTTTTTTTTTGGTAGGTCTCAATCATTAACTCCTCCCGCTCCGGGTGGAGCGGAAAGGAGTATCAGACTTCTACTGACTAAAAACCACCCATGTTTCTTCGTAAATTGTAATTTGAATTATTTAGGTAATAATTTATCTGAACTCAAACTTAAAAAAACTGGGATTTTAATTTCTGTTTAACAGTTGCCTTCAAAGGCATTCAAGTAGGAGTTATGTGTTGCGTTACCATTGTTAGAGTTAAGGATTTGTTATCCTCCAGCAATCATATATCAATCCGCGCGCTGCATCTCGGATACTATAAAAGGGTACTTTTAGTAGGATATTTTCCGACACCACGCGGGCGAACCCGCGGGCAAAAGCTAGTAATAGATTTAATAACTGAGTTCCAGATGCTCATAAAAGTTAATTTTATCATAATTTTATAAACAAAACACGTATCTCTCAGTTTACCGCATAACGACCACCAAACATAAACATCTTAAATCAGTATGTAAAGAAAAAGAACGTGACGAAACATACATTGGATCAAGCACCGAAAACGGGTACAAACTACTAAAACGTGGCAGTAAAACGACATCATTTATATACGCTCCATTTCGCGTCTTGCATCATTTGTTAGTTGTGGCAGTATTAAGCAAATGTTTGTTTACATAATATAACACGGCAGTACTAGGTACTAGTGCTGGTGGTCAGCCGGTCATCTGATCGCCACACAGCGCTCCGTAATCCTGCAGTGCATCCATCATTCGGTAAGCCCGGCTCTAGCTCACAACCGCTCAAAACGGCTATAAAGGGGCTTTAAACGATTACGTGCGTAAACGCTCCTTATATCGTTCAGTGTTCATTAAAGTGATAATTAAAAGAATGGTGCTGTAGTGATGAAGGTAAGGGATTTGTTATGCATGGAAAATGTGGCCGTTTATGGTGTTTAAGGAACGTGTCGAAATTTAAATTTATTTATTTATTTATTTAAATTTAAATCGTTGTTACAGTACAGTAAATCCTTAATCTAACTTAACGTTAATAAAAAAAATGTAACAAATTATATTTTAACATGCTTATAGAATAGAGGTCCCCAAACTAGGCTGTGCCTGTATCTTGGGGGCCGGAGTTACGTTAACTTTAAAATAATAAGTACTTATTATCTGCGAACAAAACAAAATTGGTAATTAAAAGTAAGTAAAATTTAAAGTAAGAAAGTAAAGTAAAAAGTTTATTGATGATATAAAGTGATATAAAGTGAGTATTCTAGCTTGTTGTATGTTAGTGTGTATGAGTATGACTGGGTGTGTGAGTATGTGTGTGTGTATGTGTATGTGTGTGTGTGTATGTGTATGTGTGTGTGTGTATAGAGGAATGTGAGTGTGTGTGTGTGTATTTTATTTTTGGTATAATTTAGTTAACTTGAAATTTCTTCCGTCTCTTCATACGATAGGTTGGCTAACCATTTGACCAAAGTTTTTTTGCATGAAAAGTTGTTCAAGTCTTGAATGTTGCAGCTTTTACTAATTCTATTGTAAATATGGATATGTGAGTAGAATGGGCATCGTCTGGCTAACAGGCTATTTGCTTCTGGTGGGGGAATGTAGAGGACGCGTTTCGAGATAATTTTTTCGTAGTCGGATCTTTTTTTTAGGGTTTTGTGAACATGTAGGGTTGCTTTTAAAATAAATAATTGCCGCACCCTTAAGACATCAAACTCCTTATAAATAAAATCTGTTGGGTAGCGAAAAGGTTTTCTTAAAGCTACTTTTATCACTGCTCTTTGAGCTCTTTCTACCTCTATAACAGTGCTTTTCCCGGCTGCACCCCAAACAGAAATCTCGTATTGAAGTACTGACTGACACAAACCGAGGTAAATTGTACGTAGAATTTTAAATGGTGTACAGTTACGTAGTTTTTTCATAACGTGTATCAGCTTCCTAACGCGACCAGAGAGCAAGTGTATGTGAGATTTGAATGAGATGTTGTCATCTAGTGTGATGCCAAGGTATTTAATTGAGGCAGTGTGATCTATGACTAGGCAAGAACAGTGTGTTAGCGGTGAAGTCTGGTAACTGCAGCATGTGTGGTATTTAAGTACAAGATGACGTGAAGGTCGAGAGGCTATTGTTTTGGAGAATGTTATGAATTTGGTTTTTTTTATATTTAGAGTCAGGAGATTTGCATCCAGAGCCTTAGAGACAGTTACTAGTCCGATCTCGGCAAGGTGGTACACTTGTTCCCAAGTTTTTCCGTGAAAAATTATCACTGTGTCGTCAGCATACGATATTATTTCAGCGTCGTTCAATTGTGAGTTTAAAATATCATTCATATAGAAGCTGAAGAGAGTCGGGCCGAGTGTGCTGCCCTGTGGAATTCCAAAAGCGATGGGAAGTACGTCACTTGATTGTTCATTTACTTTGACCAGCTGTTTGCGATCAGATAGGTAACTCGTAAACCATTCAAGTGCAGCCCCTCGTATACCTGCACATTCAAGTTTTCTAAGAAGAAGTTGAATTGATATTGTATCGAAGGCCTTTGCCAGATCTAAAAAAACTCCAATAGTGTGTTCTCCTTTTTGGGTGAAAGTAGCCACTAAGTTGGTCAGTAATGAGGCAGCGTCTTCAGTTGACTTTCCTCGCCTGAATCCGAACTGCCTGTCTGATATCAATTTGTATTTTTCAAAAAAGTTCACTAGCCTGCTGTTAACTAGTTTCTCCAGTACTTTGGACAGAATTGACAGAAGTGCGATTGGGCGATAATTTTCAGGTAAGTCTGTAGGGCCGCTTTTGTGTATTGGTCTAACGGATGCAACCTTCCAGCACTCCGGAAAGGTACCAGATTCTAAGCTTAAATTAAAAATGTGGGTAAGTGGTTTAAGGATTGCATTTCTATTTTTTATTATAAATCTTGTAGTAATACCATCAAGTCCTGGTGCGCTGTCAGTTTTAAGTTGATGAATATATTTAGTTATTTTTCTGCTTCGTCTGTCGGGTGAAGAAAGAATGAGTGTGGGAAATTTTCACGAGGTTTGTAGGTTTTAGCTACGGATTCTTGGGTCTCAGAAATTCGTGATAGTATTAGATCAGATAAGTTTTTTCCAATCGAGGTGAAGTAAGCATTACAGTTGTTAAGTGAGTTAATTGGATCCGCCGAATTGTAAATTAGTTGAGATGAGTCATTTCTTTGGCTATTTGGGCGATATATTGATTTGAGGGTGTTCCATAGCTTTTTTGGGTTCTTTTGGTTTTCAGTTATTAGCTGGCTATTGTGTTCTGTTTTTAGTTTGTGTAGAAGGTTATTACAAAAATTCCTGTACCTATTGTAAATTAGTTTTTTCATCTCATCGTCTGGGTCGGAGTTAGACGCTTGATGCAGCTTGTCTCGGTGCTTTATGCACCTCATAAGACCTGGAGTGATCCAGGGCTTTAAAATGAGTCTATTTCTGCTTATTTTAACTTTCTGTATATGTTTAATTATTAGATTGGTGATAATAGTTGTAAGTGTGTTTACAGAAGAGTTGGCACAGTTTGAATTAAGGATATCAGACCAGTCGATGTTCAGTAGCTCCTTCGCGATTGCGTCATCGTCAGTTCTATTCTTCCATCGGGATCTTGGATGAGCTTTAATGTCAATGTTTTTTAGAGAAATTTCAGCCAGAACCATATCGTGGTCTGTTATCGAGCATTTGGCGATTATTCCTTTAGATCTATAGTTTGATTTAATAAAGATGTGATCAAGACAAGTACGCCCCCTGGTTGGTTCAGTAATTGCAGGAAGAAAACCGTGTGAGGCCATCAGACTCAAGTATTCAGCATGATTTGAGATATTAGTGTTAATTATGTCAATGTTTAGGTCTCCGGCTACTACAATCGTTGGGTAATTTTTTATTTGAGATAAAACAGTGTCTAGGGATGCAATAAAGTAATTTAGATTTAAAAAGGAAGGTGACCTATAAATTCCTATAATAGCTACTTCGTTGTCTAAAACAAGTATGACATTGTCAGCTTCAGAAATGGATGACTCTATCACTTTTACATTTCTACTCATTTTAGTGTAAATTATGACGCCGCCATTTTTGTTAGATTGTGAGCGAGAGCGATAAACTGAATAACCTGGTAGAGGCTCCAATATTGTCCCTTCACTTAGCCAACATTCTGTCAAAACAATGGCATCGAAGTCAATTGCTAGTCGTTTAAAAGCTATGCAAAAATCATCGAAGTTGCGCTGATAACTTCTTATATTAAACGTGAGTATTTTACAACTATTATTTTTCGCTATGATATTCCTACAGTCTTCTAATTGATCGCATGTGTGACAAACTATATTTACGTTTTCGTCTATATCTTGTATCACATCAAGTAACGCCATGGGTATAAATTGGGATGTTATTTTTATTTTCGTTTTTTGTTTTTGTCACTGTTATTGTTTTTTGTAGCTGTAGGGAAACTCGAGTGGAAATACGTTTGTTTAGATAACGATCTTTGGTTGTTTTAGTGAATGGGAATTGATTATTTGCGTATTTATCGTTGACAGATTTGTAAAGTGTTGAAGAGTTCTTGAGATTGATCGTGTGTGGTAATGTTGTTGTTGATATCCGTAAGTTTAGTGTCAGTATTTTAATTTTATGAGTATTAAGCATAGATATAATAAATAAGGTGTTAAGTGTCAGTTTCCTACTTACTCCTGACCGATCACTTGCGTAGCATTTTAAAATAACATTTTCGTTAATATCCTGTATAGTGTTAGGTAAGTTCATACAATATGTAGATGGTGAAAATGTTATTAATGTCTCTTTATCTACAATTATTACTATTATTAAAATTCCATGTGAATTAACATGTAGGCAGACTTTCTTGCTAGCATTTGTGTGTGTGTAAGTTATGGTGGAAACTTGATTATATCGTGGGTTTAGTTGTGTTTTGTTGGAGATATGAGTGCGAATGTGTGAGTGTAAATGTAAATGTGTTTTGATTGTGTTTGCGAATGAGATTTGATCACGGGTGTTGTTTATGTTGAAAGGAATAGCTTGATTTGTGTAAAAAGTTGTTTGGGTACATTGCGAAGATATAATTATTGTAAATTGTAGTGGGTGTGTCAATTCTAATTCTTGTACAGTTTTTGAAGTGTGACACAGTGTGTTTATTAATTGTAAAAATACAGTAAAAAAGTGAATTCTAAAAATAATATAAAACTTAAAAATAGAGTAAAATCTTAAATTATAATGAGATCTAGAATTATTATGACAACTAAAATTATAATGAAATCTTAATATATAAAAAGTAAGAAATGTAGGGATAATAAAAAAAATGTACTTGTTGTTGTTAGCCTTCCAAGATTGTTGACATCGACACCGGACTTCACACAGGGGTCGTTGAACCCAGGTGCCTTTCCAGGTATTCTGTGTTGCGTATGTGGATGGAAGGGTTACCCTCTTGCTTGCGTATGAGAATAGCGCCATTCTTAATCCAACAGAACTTGTATCCATGTTCCTTCGCCGACAGTTTGGTTGCACGAAATAACTGCCTGTTTTCGTAGGTCAGACGCTCATTTACGTAGATGTTCCTCATTGTACCAGTTACCTCGATGTCAGTTGAAGTGAGCGTCCTCCGGATTTTAGCGGCCTTCAAGAATTCGTCCCGCTTGTAGCGCCGCACAAACCGAACAGCAAGTGTGCGTGGTGGAATATCAGCTGGTTGTTGTCGGCGTGGTCCCGCTCTAGTCACATAGTCTATGTCTTGTTCTTCAATAGAGACACCTATTTTGTGAGCCAATACGCACACGATATGCAATGGGTTCTCGTTTTTGAACTCGTTGATGCCGGATATTTCTAGCTCATTCTTCAGAGACGATTGCGCTTGAGTGTTTAGCTGTTCGCGGAGATTTAATACGGTGTTGTTGAGGACAATTATTTCTTCTTCACGTTTCTCCAGTGACTTGATTCTCGTATCATATTCCTCGAGACGTGTGTAACATTGAGTGAGGTGTTCGGTCAGCGATGTGATATGAGACTTTATATCTACCACGTCACCTCGAAGTAGTCTTATTTCAGAGCTGAGAGTGCGTAAAATCTCGGAGTCGGTTAGTGTGGTGGTGGATGAGTCAAGTGATGAAGCAGAGTGGTAGCAATCCTTTGAGTTAGGCGTCGGTGTAGTCTTCACTTCAGGTACCGGGGTGCTCATGGGGGTGGTGACTCTCTTTGTTGCCTTGCTTTGGCAGGATGGGCAAACCCAGTTCGATTTTGCTTCTCCTGTTAGCTTGGTCTGATTCCCAGCATTAGCACATAAGACGTGGAACAGCAAATCACATTTGGAGCATTTTATGTTGGATATAGATGATCTCAGTGCTTTATTACAGCACGCGCAATTGTTAACCATTATTATTGTTAGGTATTTACGAATTACGTATAAAATCGCCACACAAATTTCTAGTAATCTGAGCTAGGCGCGCACCTGCGTCGACCTGTGACGTAATATTCACGGAATTGAGGCACACCTGCGTCGATGCGTGTATTTTGAATTATTATTTTATTAATATGCACTGAACTTTGACACAAATTTTTACTGAGATAGGGTTCAATATTGTGTAGAGTTATTATTTATTTTATTTGAATTATTGTTATTTTATTTCTGCACTATATTTTGACACTTATTTAGTTCACATATGGTTCAATATCATTTAAGATTATTATTTTTAGTTGTGGACAAAATAATATTTTTAGTAAAAACACGTCCGCACATCACCGGATTACGACGCAACCTCGTAAATCCGTAAATAAGCTGCTACTTGTTGTCCGTCGCCCCTAAGTTGTGGTCGATTCATTGTGTGGGTTACAAGAGGTGGCTATAAGGAAATGTTACTCGGCCCACGCTTTTTGCGAAAACATTTGACAAAAAACTCGCAGCTATTAATGGTTTATTAGCACAATTTGATTGTTCCGATCAAGTTCCTTCTCGTTTGGAGTACCTTCTTTTCATCAATTGGACAAGAATAAATCAGTAAAAAATAAAGTAATTGGACTTGTACGAATTCTTGACCGAAATTCTGAATTTACTGAAGAAAAGTAAAGCTACTAGTGACCTTCGATGAACCTATCTATTTACATTATGATTATTTATGATAGACGGAATATTTTTATGACATTCATAAGAGAACTCAAATCAGAAAGGTCAAAGCATAAATAAAAATAAATATTGTCTGAATTGTTGAACTCACGCTTATTTTCATAATGTTTGAATTATTACATTACTTAGTACTTAAACGTAATGTAAGTATACTTTGTGACTTAGGAAAGCATTTTTTTAATGGCTTGCTTCGTTACTATTTTATTATAAATAGAAGTAGGTATGTTAACAGATTTATGTTTACCTATGTGTGGATAGGAGTGTATAAAGGATCGTAGCAGGTGGCGTTCTGTGGTTTCTGCCAAACTCCTTGGGAAAAGGTCGTGAGTTTATGTTATACTAGCTGACCCATGCAACTTCGTCTGCGTCACATAATATAGCTTATAACAAATCATGTCAACTTATATTGAGTTAAATCGTAACAAACAAAAAATCTAATCTTTCCTCTTTAAAATATTAGTTTAGATTATATTAAAGTGTGAGTTACTATAGGTATCTCTTACTGTGAAATATACAGTAACATCTTGTACCTTGTTAACATTATGGTGCAGTAAATTTATTATTTTGAATTTCTCCGGAGCCCCCGGAGGCCAGAATCACCACTAACCTACCGCACCGGACTGAATAACTGCCGCGCGCGTAATTATTTTGTTGCGCGGATATTTTTACATTGCGATATCTTCTAAGATATTTGTTTAAACTTTATAGAGTAAAGGGCACAAATATTCTATATTAAATGTCTGTGCTAACAAACACATTTATTTAGATATAGATTAATACCATATGGGTGAAATAAGCTTCGCAAAATATAATTCTTTTTAACCTAACATTTTAAAATAAAAAAATGGTTACAGTGAGTCAATCGTAAAAGATAAACATATGCTGTCGCGGAGTTTTTTTTAGAACTTTTAAAGAGGAACAATTCCTTCATACATGATATTTACGTACCTTAAACCGTTTTCACAGCGCACGCAACGGAAGCTATCAAAAAGGAATATCTTTTCCCGTTTTTGCAATATTTTTCATTTATGCTCCGCCCCTATTGATTGTGGCGTGATGTTATATAGCCTAAAGCCTTTCTCGATAAATGGACTATCCAACACTATAAGATTTTTTCAATTCCAACCAGTAGTCCCTGAGTTTACCCCGTTCAAACAAACAAACTCTTCAGCTTTATAATATTACTAGCTGACCCACACAACTTCGTCTGCGTCACATAATATAGCTTATAACCTTTCTCGATAAATCGACTATCTAACATATTAAATTGAGTTAAATCGTACTCGTAACAAATAAAAAATCTTACCTTTCCTCTTTATAATACCTATTAGTTTAGATTGGCTTCGATTATATTATTAAAGTAACAATTACTATAGGTATCTCTTACTGTTTAATATACAGTAACACCTTGTACTTGTAAACATTATGGTGCAGTAAATATTTTGAATTTGAATTTCTCCGGAGCCCCCAGAGGCCAGAATCCCCACGTACCTACCGCACCGGACCGAATGACTGCCACGCGCTTAATTATTTTGTCGCCCGTATATTTTTACATTGCGATATCTTCTAAGATATTCGTTTAAACTGTATAGAGTAAAGGGCACAAATATTCTATATTAAATTTCCGTGCTAACAAACACATTTATTTAGATATAGATTAATACCATATGGGTTAAATAAGCTTAGCAAAATATCATTCTTTTAAACCTAACATTTTAAGATAAAAAAATGGTTACAGTGAGTCAATCTTAAAAGATAAACATATGCTATCGCGGACTTTTTTTTAGAACTTTTAAAGAGGAACAATTCCGTCATACGTGATATTTACGTAACTTAAACCGTTTTCGCAGCGCACGCAACGGAAGCTCTCAAAAAGGAATATCTTTTCCCGATTTTGCAACATTTTTCATTTATGCTCCGCTCCTATTGAACGTAGCGTGATGTTATGTAGCCTAAAGCCTTCCTCGATAAATGGAATATATAGCACTAAATGATTTTTTCAATTCCAACCCGTAGTCCCTGAGTTTACTGCGTTCAAACAAACAATCAAACAAACAAACAAACAAACAAACAAACAAACTCTTCAGCTTTATAATATTAGTATAGAAGTATAGATATAGATTTATGTTAAATATGGATAGGTGCCTTATCTCATTGATTGTTCTAAAACAATGACTCTCCATTCACTGGTTTCAGATTAGTTCTCGGTACAAGACCTAGTGAACTAAGTATACACACAATAAAGCCTTTATTCCAATAAGGAGTAAAAGTAGAATCGCTCTGTTGCTCCCATGAACATCTAATCGTATTAATAGGTGGTTAGCTGGAGGAGCTTGTTACTAAATAATAACACCCGCTCCAGTCCATGTCAAAGTCAAAGTCAAAGCATTTATTTCAATTAAACCATTACTAGGTACTTTTGAATGTCAGAAGAACAATTCATAAAACTAAACTACGAGTGCAATACGTCATCCCGAAAGCCACCACGCCGAATCACACGCCGCCGAATGCCCGCAACAACGAACACTGCGAGCACGAAAGCACGCAGTGACGCACACCGCAACAACGAATGTACGAGACTCCAAATCACGGAACAACGAATGCACGCCGCAACGCACAACCACCGCCCCGCGACCCGGAGCCCCGCGCACCCACTGCCACGGCACGCGCCGCCGCGCGCCCTCGCACCCACAGCACTCGCCGCCGCAGACTTCCGCGCAACTCGACGCAGCAACCCCCGGGACGACGTATTGCACTCCTAAGCTACAGTCACAGTCACAAGGCATAATAACTTGTGAAAGTACTGTAGTTGCCCATTCCCTAGCGTAGATCTCTATGGAGAAGAACGGGCAAGAAACTCCATGGACACTCTTTTAAATCAGAATATTGTTACAAAATCTTGGTACATTATATCATTCATGTTGAGATGGTATATTATGTGAGAACGATGTAGCAAGATGTGCACGATAAGTGTCCACAGTAAAGTCAAAAAACGACGATTCAAAGATAAAATAATAATTCAAACAAGCCGTGGCAGCTAAAAGGTGACCAGTCACAACTGACAGCACCCGTTCACGAGCATGACGCATGGATCAGCACCATTCCACTCCAATCAACATTTTGCCAAAACCATTTTGAAGGGAACGAAATGATCCGACACACCCGCCACCATCAGCGAGACATTTAAGTGAGCATGACACACTCAATCGCCAGGGCATATCCAAGTCAAATAATTAATAAGTAGGTTTCCAGAGAATGATAGCTTTCTAGTAGATAGTACTCACACAATATGTGCTATGCGACTATACCATGTTCAGGTTAAGCCGCGTTTATTAAGGTTGGTCAGTGGATAGGTGACCACCCATTACATACCAAGTTTCCTCCGTATCTCGGCAACCATGTTAAGCAGCTGGTGCCGGTTGTGATTTATAGAGCTTTGAAAGTGGTTACAGGCAGTCAGAGCTCGAAAGTCTGTCAATCAGTCTTAACAAGGGGTCTCGGGTTATCGTATTACAACTGGGTTGTGGAGGTCAGACTGGCAGTCGCTCCATGTAAAATACTTCCAACATAGCTGGGAAAATGCTAGGCAGACGATAAGATAGCACTTAATCCAAGTTCGATATTTCGTGAGACTGGTTTCTCCAAATACCTGCTGATTATTTATGAAATCGGAATTCTACTTAATATATAAATAACTTCAACAAATGCCGTGATGAATACCGTTTGAACATACGCTTTTGCTTTAATATATCATTTTGTCGTGGATTACATCGTTAGTGGGATATTCTAAGATAACATCACGTCTGTAATTTCCGAAGGATTAGGCAGAGGTGTACCTAATAATACACCCACAATTCACCAGTTATGTTTAATTCCCATGGAAGCAAGTCTCATTTCCATGAACCGGACTCAAATCTAGACTACGTGGCGGCTGTCCACTGAGTCCACAATATTATATATCGAACCGAGGACCTCATGCTTAGTATTCACGTTTGCGATCACTCGACTAACGAAGCATTTACGTAACGTAGAAATATCGAACATAAAACAAAATTGAAATCCCTATTCCCTATATTCATTACACACCTATGCATTCAATTTTCAATAACTGTTTTAATTTCATATTCTAAACCATTTTGTGAAAGAATATTCGGAATACCGGATGCAGTATTCAATCGGTATGAAATAATGACTAACGGAAATAGGAGTCAGAATATTCTTTTTTTATTAATAAACCTACCGTTTTAAACTGGAATACCTAAATGTTTTAAAATAGAAAAGCTGAAAAGCACGTAGAGCACGTGTACCGGTATCTGTATAATAGCAACCTGACCTCCTGATTCTTGACAGCATAACTTGCAACAACTTTCAAAAGATGATTTTTACAACATTGGTTCCTTGAATCGCTCATTAGTTCTCTTTAATCTTTTTTCTTCCTGTTGTTAACCTTCACCTAAAAATCGCGGGGGTACGAGCGCTACACGAGCAGGTAACGTAGGTGAAAGTATAGGTTTGGTAGAAATTAGAATAAAACTAAATAATATGGGCGCTTACTGACTTCTGATCTTGGCATAAATTCTCATCATCATCCTACAGCAGTCCACTGCTGGACATAGGCCTCCTCAATAGCACGCCACTCAACTTGATTCCGAGCAACTCTCATCGAAGAAGATCGAAGGTCGTCGCTTCATCGAGCCTGAGGGTGTCCTCCCTTACATTTGTACATTCACGACCTCCACTCAAGAACACGTCTACCCCAGCGGTCATCGGTTCGACGGCTAATATGGCCGGCCCATTGCCCCTTTAGCTTACTTATTCTGTGAGCTCTATGTCAACAAGTGTAGTTCTCGTAGTCGGATCACCTCGTTTCGGGTGCGATCTCCCAGGGAGGCTCCAGGCATAGGTCGCGCCATGGCTCGCTGAGTGAATTGATTTTATGGACCAGCCGTACCGTAAGCCGTAAAGTGTGCATTACTTCCAGTATGGTACTGAAAGTATCTGGAACTTTACTTAAGGCACAAGGTTGATCCCGTCGGGGCTGCGGGTTGTTCGCAAGAGATACCAAGAGATACCGCGGCCTCGACATAAAGGGCTAAGAAGGAACATGGGTGGTTTTTAGTCAGTAGAAGTCTGACACTCCCTTTCGCTCTGCCCAAGAGCGGGAGGGGTTATTTGATGATTTTCCACCCGCCAAAAAAGGCACAAGGTTGATGTCGTGTGTGCAGTGTACCTTTATGGATATAAAACGTAAAATATTAAAACTTACGCATATCGCAGCTCTGCGCATGCAATGAAAGCTAGTTATTTCGACTAATATCTACGAATAATCCAAATATCAGAAACTTAGAACTCAGGACAAACTGACATCGATTAAAATCAGTAAATTTAGCAAAGACTTGCCTTGTTCTATAGTCTATTCCTGAATAGCTGATACTAAAATAAGCACCATTATAATAATGTTAAAGTTGCGTGGGATGGAAGCCTGAATACACCAAGTAAGGGCTGCTCAGTTATTCTTCCTAGCCAATAAACACAATTTTGTGAATAGCTCATTTACTAGGAAATTAATTTACTCGCCTAAGAAATTAATACTGAATGAAATGATGCTGGTGTTGTGGGGTAAATTATAAATGTGTTCGGATATGAGCAACCATATTTTAATGTTTTTAGCTGTATTTCACAAACTTCTGTGTCCTACAACAATAGAGACATCCTCCAGTGTACATCTCCATACCATTAATAAACTGTTTCAACTCGTATCATTATTCTCTGGCCCTTATCCCAATTCATTTGGGGACGGCGCGGCATGTCTTCACCTTCAATACTTCTCTATTACTCGTCATCTCATTAGACACCTCTCTTACTGTATCAACTAAATCTAGAATGTATTTCTTTAGTAGATTAATTAAATTAGTCTAATATAGAAACAACCATATTTCCTCTGTTACGTGTAATATATTTAAATTCTAAGTGTATTAACAGCTTTATATTCGAATCAACTTAGGGTAATCTGATCATTTATTTCTATTATCCTTATAAATTATTCAAGTGAATCTGAACAACTTTACGTCTATATTCGTTTTAACTCAAAAAGTACGCTGGAAGGAGAATCACTGAACGTAATCTGCTCATCAGACATTCTGCGTTATCTTTACAAATCGTCTCTGGGCATGCAATAACGCGAATGTGCTTTTTTGAATGAAGCTTCCTCTGCGACTGCGACGGTTCATGTTTCTTATTCAACTGAAGTTGGATCACGCTTTAAGTCACCGAAAGTGTTGAAGGAAAGAAAGAAAGAAAAAGTATTTATTTGACTCGCACAGGCCAAAACAAAATGAATTGAAAGAAAACAAGAAAATTAAATTAAAGTGAAAGACATACAATGTACTAAACTAGTACAGTTACTGTACGAGGTCAAAAACGACCTCATTAAGCTACTTTGAGAAGCGTTATTTATCAACAAAAAATAAATTTCGTAGACATCAATACCAAATGAATGGCGAGCGACGAAATTATACACAAGTACCAGCCAATAAATTGACAAATTTCACTCGTATAAACCTCTTTTAGGCTTGGTGAAATCACAAATGAATATTCAAATTTTACATTGACTAGCTTACGAGCTTTAATTTATAATTGAAAGTGTTTCCTTTCCTGACGTTTTCACAATTCGGATGCGGCTAATTGCGATTCTGAATGGAACTTGAAGTTGGGACTTAAACTGGTTATAATGTCCGCCGTACTCAGGTCACGTAACGTTTTAAGCCCTAGGGTTGCGCCTTCCACTTCGCACATCTATTTGTTGTTCACTGTTTTTGACATTTCACGCCTTTAGAACTGGGTTATAATGCGCTAATTTAATATTTAGGTCACGTACTGCAGGTACAGAATGTATAAATTGCATTAATTAAACGCTTTAGCTAGATTAATTTACAAAGAATGTTGAATGTATTGTGCACATTTAACTAAGCGATTTATTTATGCTAAAAGAAATAAAGTAAACAAACTAATTCACTTCATGCGCCACGCGTAGTGTATATTTTAACTGCTTCTGTTTACAGAAATACTATTGCAAATTCATAAACTGGAGCTAATTTAATTTTGGATGTTATCAAATTTAAATAGGGATTAAATCTGAATCTGGATTTAAATTCTCGAAACTAATTTCTGATTACAGTTCATTTTAATGACTTCAGTCATTTTCAAGTTTAGAAAGCAATGAGGGCAGCTGTAGTTGTTAATGAAAGTAATTATAGCCCTAGTGTTGGAACTGTGTTGAGTGTTGCTACGTTTCCGACTTAGAGTTATGGTTCTACAAAGAAACAAAGAAGATTCGAAAAAGTTCACACACGATATGAATTCCCGGGAGAGGAGACGAGACGTGGTCGGAGAGAGTGGGCCGACGCGCCGCGTCTTGCTTGCCGCTCCGTCCCGCCCCGCCCGGCGCGGCGTGGCGCTCGCGCGCTCGCCCTGTATTACAAACGTGCCCGTTTCTAACGTCTAACAAGAATTGTGTATTTCTAAAATAAAACTTAACGTAACGCTCCGGACCCTCGACTTAAAGCGCTGGAAATCTAGGGTTGGTTCCGATTTAAGTAGAAACATCATTTATAGTAATCAAGACTTTTATATCTTGCAACTGAACATTCTGGAACTAGTAAGGAACCTTTGTTCAGTGGTATTTGTACATAGGTACACAAACCATACTTTTTATTAACACTGTCTATCAACTACCGTGAATAAATTAATTATTCACATAGTACCGGTCATGCCTGGGCAATCTGGGCATACAGACAGAAAATCAAACGTGATTTTTCAGGTATTTTGAAAGCGTGACTTAGCGTAGAGGAAATCAGCGAGTCCAAAAATAATCAGAAAGAAAATTTTATCCTTATACCTAATATTACTAGACAAATGAAAAAAAAAATCTCAAGTAAATCGAAAAGTATTAATGTTTAGACAACATTTAATTAATGACGGTAAAATTTGACCACCTGTTCTTGGATTAATTTAAAAAAAAGATTAAAGTTGCTCATCCCAGGCAAAATTATATAGATAATTTCGGTCAGTACTTTGATTAGCTGAAATAAAAAATATACCAAAATTTTTATACTTTTAAATTATCATACAAATCTTCAATTTCATATCATTATCATTTCTTTCATATTTCAATTTCAAAAGTTAAAAATGAAGATAATTGTCAAAAATGACATTAAATTACAGTTGATCTAATTTTTTTGTTCCTTGATTGTTAATAATAAATAAATACACCAATGTGATTGGTAATTTCAAATAAGAAATAAGACTCTTTAACTAAGACTGATGTCAAAAGTGAATAAGTTTGTACTTCTGTGATTTTTTAATTATGAAAGCTTATAGCTAAGTCAATAAGTAATGAATAAGATTAACAATAAAAATTAACAGAAAGTATACAACGAGAATAGAGACCAGAGAATAATATCATGTAGCAATTATTATAACATTCTAGTACCTTACAGATTTAGTGTATTACAAATATTAGCAATAGTTATTTCTGTTCTGCACTCGCTTTTAAAAATATTTTTTACCAAAATGATTGTTGAATTCATCATATTTTTATCCGTGATCATTCATAATAATTGTTTTCATAAAAAAAGACTATTTTTGTTGTTAAAATATGATTCTTTTCTTAATACAGAGCCTATCTACACAATATTTTTCATATTTATTTGTATGCGACGTTTTACAAGTACCCATGTAGTCCTATGTGAAATAAAATATTTTAATTTTGATTTTGTTATTCATCTGGGCACAAAATATTTGAACGTCGATATCTTGTGAGCTGAAAGTGAAATTAAATGATGGCCATGTGAATCAGGCAAAAAATTTAATTTCGAAGACCTTCCACATATGTGGTCAAAATGACGGCCATTAGAACCTAATTCAAGATAATTTCATTAATGTATTTTCAACAAAATGTACGAAATTAGTCATATTTGCAAAAT
This sequence comes from Diarsia brunnea, assembly GCA_949774965.1. NCBI lineage: Eukaryota > Metazoa > Arthropoda > Insecta > Lepidoptera > Noctuidae > Diarsia > Diarsia brunnea. The sequence continues at coordinate 13,169,421 of OX458999.1, read as the reverse complement.
ATGTAAGCGCGGGTTTTATTCCCGATCGTGAATTCGTTTTTATTGTCATTAAAACAAGCTTGTGACGAATGTATTTTTAGATGTTTTATCACTTTTGATATCTAAATTACTATCCTAGTCATTACCAATATATTATATAATCCCGATTTTTTTTTAATGTTTTTTATTTGTTGTTTTTTACTCAAGGAAGGTACAATCGACAAAATGTTGTAAGATAATCCATATATTAGTGATATTAAATAAAAGTACAACACTATTCGACATTAATTTGAAACTTCATAAAAAATCATAGAATTTGCACGAAAAAAGAAAACACTCAACTATGCCTCCTGGCATCACTCAACTTTCTGACAAGTCTTTGGCGGAAACTCCCCAATACTTTCAATTCAATCAACTGTTTTTAACAGTTGATTGCGAAAGAGTGATAAGTTTCACCAATGATCCAGAAAGGCATGAAATAGTAAAAGTAAGTCTTATTAGTCTACTACAACGCATGGGCAGTATTTCTGCAGCCAAAAGTTGCTGAATTTGTTGCTATTTATTTATTTACGGTACACTCCTTGACGACAGGTAACAAGCCAGCCAGTAAATAAGGAGTTTCAAGCTCAAAGGTATCCCTCCGTCTCATACCGTCATGATCTTACAGCCCTTAGGGAAACTAGATGCGCAATATTAAGTTACCTGTACCCATAACGAATTATATGTTGTTTCGCTAGAAAATCATGAAAATTGTAACGGCGTCAAATACCGCGTTGGTAAGTCTGCGCAAGAGCGACTGTTGAGCACGGGGTCCTCTGGGTTGAATACCTAGATCAGACATTGTGTTACCTTTTGGGTTTTCCCTAAATTAAACTCACACTTTTGACAATCACTTACGTGCCTTTTATGACGTCCTTAGAAAGAAGAGAAAATGATCTACTCTTCGCAAGAAACGCTTTTACTTTATAGAATTCCACAAACTAACAAAGTAATATCATCTTTTATAAAATGTTATAACTGGAGCGTAATATGAGTGCCAAAGTTATTGGATATGTGGTGTACGCCGCAAGTTAGTACAGAATTCTATTGTGATTCCAACATAAAGTAGAAAATATTGGATGTAGTAATATCGTCGATGGTCTCAATATGTTGTACTTCAAGTATATTTAAAGCATTATTTGTTACACTCACCCACAATCTTATAAATAGATATTTTTGGAATACTCTGTACATTCTTCAAACGGCAGCGGCGTTCATATTCTGCTTGTCTGTTCAAGGGCAGAAACGTTTTCATGAAAAGATGGCTACCACGCTGTACGGTTGAAAACGTAAAAGTTCAATTTAATTATCTACATATTAAGACTAGTTATAGCTGTTGTTATTAGCTCGTAATTATTTCAGTGTAGGTACTTGCTTAAAGTAAACACACATTACAAGCCTCATTTACCTAAAAAATATAAACCATCATTAAAATAAATGATGTTCGGTAATGGCTGATTTATGACATCTACCCAAGCAGAAGCAGCCAAGCACAGACCCCCCCCCCCACGCCCCTTTCCCTTCCATTCTAATAAAATCACTAGTCATCATTTTGCCACTTCTAAAAATTAATGGATGCCTTACGCAACTCGTAACTCATCGAAATTAGAAATATTGAACATTATAGATAGTGCCCATTTGTAAAATGGTCTGTTAACTTGATTAATATTCCAACTATTATTGAAATATATTTTGATTTGAAGACGACTTTCTGAACATTATTCAAGAAATAAAATACAATTTTCAGGTGACCAAAATGACGTAGGAATCTGGTAACAAAAACATTGTGGTGTGTTGGACTCAACATACAATCGTGTAAAACAGGCAAATGGAACATAGCAACAACCATGAATGGGTTATTATATCTCTGGAATAAAGACCAAAAGAAAATGAGAATATTATTGAGTCGATAAAGATTTTGTACCTATCTACATCCGAATAATTTAATAGATCGATAGGTATGTAAGAAAAATCAACGTTTGATTCGGCGTCCAGATACCGTTACTAATATAAAAATACCTATAATATTTCCATGTTACGCTTGATTAGCTTAAGGCAAATAACATGTAAGGAAAGTGTATGAACGTGTAAAATGTGCGCAAAGATTTCCCTCAGCTAGTGAAAGTGAGGTGGAACCTCGAACCATCGTCAACGTCACCTCCCTGCGATTTTTCAAACGGTAATACCACTTGATGTATCTGTTCGTCGAACTTGATCGGAGATTTATACATACCTACATATTTTACGTAAATACTGTAATAACCTTTCAGGTAGATTTTATAGGCATTTTACACTCAATTTTATAATTTTACTAGAGTGTTCGGTTTTTGCTTCGGTGTGTCGTTGGGCGGTTCTAGCACCGAAGTATACTACGTTTGACATAGTTATAGTGTGGGCGATAAGTATCCCAAGTAGCAAGAGCTTCTATAACCAAGGCGTTTTTCACTTGTACTATGATAGTACATTATGGTATAAGTGTGTAACGTTGGTGATTACCGCTGAGGCGCCATTGAGACCCGAGCCGTTAGGTGAGGGTCTTAAGAGAGCCGAGGACGGTTATCATCAATACACACGTGTATCATACGACGTTTTTCAACACACTTGTGAAGAAAATAACACAAAGAAATCATTTTCAACAGTTAAAATGAGTTGTGAAAAAATTTCCCCATGGCGGGAAAAATTAATCAGTTTTCCTGCGCGCGCATCTAACAATGGCGATCGGCCATAGACTAAAAGAATGAGGTTTCTTTTTTTTGCTTGTTGCGGAGAGCGTTGCAGCCACGTACAAAATGGGGAATTCAAAGTTTTTTTTATTACAGAGAAAACAAAAGTTTTATTTATTAATAACGTATCTGTGTACAAGTTGAAATTATCTATTTAAATTCGAAGTTACATGAAATGAGCAAGGAATAGGTACATTCATTTATTTGTAGTATTGAACACAATCTTTTTAGTATCGAATCTTTTTTAAGAACAAAGCAACTCAACTAATAAAATTAAAAAAAAAAACAACAACTCACTTGTAAATAATGGCAATGAAAAATTCACAGTTTGATTACAGGTGTCATTATATGCCTAATTGCGGTGAAATTAGAGCCACTTTATGAGCAAGTGTGTTGAAAAGGTTTTTAACAGTGAATTTTGGTTCTAAAAGATGAAAGAGCATTTAAGTTATATAATTTAGCTCTTGGAACGCTTGCAGGATCATACAAAATAATCTTTATAGTGTTGCACAGTAATTTAAACGAAAAAAGATATAATTTTACTATTTAGTACAAAAGACGACCTTATGTACTTTTATGTATCTACTGGCTATTGCGAGCGGTTTCGCCCGCGTGGGTGTCGAATAATATCCCAACAAACTTGCATCCCCTATTTAACCCCCAAAGGGGTTGAATTTACCCTGTCGAGGCTGCGGGTTGTTTGCAAGGGATACTGCGGCCTCGACATGAAGGGCTAAGAAGGAACATGGGTGGTTTTTAGTCAGTAGAAGTCTGACACTCCCTTTCGCTCTGCCCAAGAGCGGGAGGGGTTATTTGACGATTTCCCACCCCCCCAAAAAAAAAAAAAAAGGGGTTGAATTTATAAAAAAATATATAACCTACCTCGAGAACCACTCTATCCATTGGTGAAAACAGCATGAAAATCGATGCAGTGGTTTTTGAGATTATCGCGAACAGACAGACAGACGCAGCGCAAGACTTATTGCTTCTGTTATGATAATTTGTAATGTAATATTGTAGAATTTGAACTCAACGTAAATAGTTTGAAGACTGAATAAATAATAAATAGTGTACCCGTGACAACATAGCAGGGCAGCCATTACGAAGTGGCACCGTAGCCTTTGAGTCGTTGTAGCGTAGCTGATACGTCGTAGCAACGCTGCTACGGCTACACTGCTACATCGTAACGGCTACGCACTACGCAGCCGTCACGATGTAGCAGTGTTGCCGTTACGATGTAGCAGTGTAGCCGATACGATGTAGCAGTGTAGCCGTTATAACGTAGCAGCGTAGCCGTTATCGTAGCAATGTAGCCGTTATCATAGCAACATATCCGTTACTTCGTAGCAGCGTTGCCGTTACATCGTAACAGCGTAGCCGTTACGTCGTAGTTGTCGATTTAGCAGGTAGCAGCGTACCCGTTACAACATAGCAGCGTACATGTCAGTAGTGTTTAAATTTGATTATTGTTATGAATCGAAATCAAATTATTTCGCAAAATTCGAACATGGATGTTTGGATTTTTTTTTAATCATCAACTGCCTAACCTTTTCCCACCCTGTTGGGGTTGGCTTCCAGTCTCACCGGATGCATCTGAATACCAGTATTTTACATGGAGCGACTGCCTATCTGACCTCCACAACCCAGTTAGTACTGGGTAATACGATACCCTTTCGTAAGACTGGTTGAGGCTTTCAGGTCACTGACTACCTGTAACGACTGCCAAAGATCTATATATGGCAGACGGGACCAACAGCTTAACGTGCTTTCCGAGACACCCATCGACAGACCATAAGAAGCAGGCAACCCCCGGCTTAACCTAAAGTTCGACCCGAGTGGCAGTTATTATAAAGTAACGTTTGAATAAATAAATAAATAATTTACCGGTTTCAACATAGCAGCGTAGACGTCGTGTCGTAGCAGAGTAGCCGATACATCGCGGCCGCGTAACCATTATCCATCAGCGTAGCCATTATCGTAGCGGTTATTTTAGCAGCGTAGCCGTTATGGTAGCAGCGTAGCCGTTAGCGTAGCAAAGTAGCTGTTATCGTAGCAGCGTAGCCGTTATGGTAGCAGCGTAGCCGTTATCGTAGCGACGTAGCCGTTATCGTAGTGGCGTAGCCATTATCGTAGCGGCGTAGCCATTATCGTAGCGGCGTAGCCGTTGTCGCAGTGACGTAGCCGTTATTGTAGTCACATAGCCGTTATCGTAGCAGCGTAGCCGTTATCCAATTTTATTTTTAACGACACATAATAACGACAATATATAGGTATAACATACCTATTTATTTCGTTTTTCGCATCAGGTTAGTCGCGGATGCTTAGCTGGTAGTGCGGCGTGTTCTTGTTTTGAAATAGATTTCGTGTTGCATAATTTTAAATAGTGTTACATACAGCCGTATGTTGGCTGTAATGGGCCTACCACACGCTCTAGCTTCACCACACTTTTGCCTGCGCGATTACACAGTGCACACACTACATCGCGCGTGTAGTTGGTAATGTTAATGCAGTTTTACCAAACACACGCGCGATGTACCGTGTGCACCGTGTAATCGCGCAGGCAAGACTGTGGTGAAGCCTGTGCGCGTGGTAGGCCCATAACACTCATAGATAATAAACGACGGAGACGACACAGCAGGCCTCACCCCTCTGCCAAAGTACATTGGCCATTTGACCACACACGTTATATAAAACTACATTACAAGCTTTCCCTTCACTGTCGGGTATTATTTACAAGTTTTTGCCCGCGGCTTCGCCCGCATGAGAATGTTGATTCTCCATACAAACTTTGCCCCCCGTTTTCATCCCCTATGGGGTTGAATTTTGAAAAATCTTTCCTCAGTGAATGCCTACGTCATAAGAGGAATACGTGTGCGAAATTTTATGTTTCTAGCTCTAAGTGTTTGGCCTGTGCGTTGATCCTCAGTCAGTTAGCTTTGCCTTTTATAAGTATATATATATTATATTATAGAAGTATTAAGCACTAATAATGCGTTAAAATTACTTTTACAGTATAAGTATTGTTACAGTATCGAAAACACTATTACAGGATCAGTCTGTACTGTAAAAGTACCTTGCACAACCATTACGTAACCTTTTAGATTTTTAAAAGCTCCCTCAACGTCACTACTATGGGGCTAGTTCTGTCAACGTCATAACAGCTCTTCTATAGTACTAAATATTACCATAGCGACTACTGGTGCAGTTGCTACATAACTTAAATTCTTAATAGCTCTATAAGTGAGTTTGTGTTACTGCTACGAGACTAAAAGGTGACATTAAAGCACTAAAATTAATGGACTCATTAGACCTAATTTGATTTCGCTGAAATAATACTGCTGTTTTTTGCCGTGATAGCACATTAGCAGCACGGCAGGAGCCAATGTGTAGTATAGCAGCCATAGTCGGGACAAGTCCTTATTTTATTAATTTAAATTTAATTAAAACGTGTCAATTAAGAAGGCGCATTGTCATATTTGTAATCGGCATAATGATTTTATCGATACAATTTCTTCCGCAAGTGCAAGTTATGGCGGAGTTACGGTCCATGCATGTTTTGTGGTATATCCTTTCCATTAAAAATGCTACCCTATGTAACAATAGCAAATGACATAAGCATAAGTTACCGATATTTTGTTTTCTTGGAGAACACTCACAACAAGTGTGATAAAAAAACATCACTGGAATCGTTTTCGGTGCAAAATGGCACTATTAACATGTTTTGGTTACTTTTATAGTGCAGTCACCTCCAGAGCCTTTGTGTAATGTTAATAGAACAAATCAGTGACAAAACAAGGGCCTTTCTGGGGTTCTGTAAACGATTACAACACCATTATAGTACTAATCATGAACACTAATGAGTACGTTCTAATACGATCTCAGGACTTTTTCGTGATACTTTCTGGCCGCGCCACAGTCGCATTTTGAATCGGTGTTAATGCGAATAAATGTTCGTAATATGTTCTTATTGTTCATAATATTAAAAAAAGTACTCTATAGGTTCTCGAGATATTTAACAAAATCGGTGGCGCGACCAGAAAGCATGTTTCCTAGCCGCGTCACCGCGTACCTACACAGCAATAAATAGGATATTAATAAATTATGGCTCGAAGTAAATGGATTCTGTGATTGAATGTATATGGCTGATTTATGCAGTATTTCTCATCATAAATAGAATAAACAACAGACGTACAATTATTTTTACCAATAAGTTTGTATTTAAATATTATGTTTATTGCAGTGTTGAGAAAGCATGCTTCCTAGCAGCGCCACCGATTTTGTTAAATATCTGGAGAACCTTTATAGTACTTTTTTTTTAAATATTATAAACAATAATGAACATATTACGAACATTTATTCGCATTAACCCCGATTCAAAATGTGACTGTGGCGCGGCCAGAAAGTATCACGTGTTATTTGGGATAGTTTTACAGTATGTTAGGTTAAACGAGGGAAGGTATTCAGTATTCGATTCTCGTCCCAAATATGTAAAAAAACTTACCTTCATTTGTGAAGTAATTGTGCTATGGCCCGCACGCTCTCCAGATCTCACTTCATTAGATATTTCTTGATCGCCATTGTCCTACGCCAGTTTTAAAATATGAAAGGAAAATTGATTGTACCTAAAATTCATTGAAACGCGCACATGTTCTGCGACAAGCGCAAAAGTTGCGAGGTTTTTGCGTAATATTTGGTATGGTTCTGTCTGTTATTTAATTGTGTTTTTTGTTCACATGTATTTTTATTAGTACCATGGTAAACATGGAGCTATTAAAAATACATATGTGTTAAAAACACACAATATGTACCTCGTTAAAACTTACATACTGTGTAGTAAAAGATCATTTACTAATGGTTATGACAAATGTTATAATGTATTCTAAAGTTCAACAGTAAGACCGTACGTAATCGAGTCGTTTCCTTTTGGAACCTTTCTGAACCAGAGAGCGATCCAACTAATATTATTTCAAAAACATTTGCACAATATTCTTCCGATTCTCACACATCATTTGTCAACAAGCTTCAGGACAGAAAATGTAGTGAGAAAAGCCACGTTTCTGCAATATTCTAAGGAGTGTAATACCCTACGGACGGCGATAGGGGCACCTGTCATGATAGGTACGATATACCTGCGCGACCAGTATAATACTCACATATATTATTATGTCGCAGGGTTAACATAAAATCCAGGTTAAGATGGAATCCCTAGAAGTTTTCTCTTTCAGGCAATTACTATGGGTAATACCGAACCAGTATCTAAGTGGAAAAAATCTTATAAACCAAACCTAAAAGGTACTTAACAAGGTATCGCCCTCCTTTTTACAAAAGGCAATGCTACAATATTATTATTTCAGACGTTTTTGTTTCTAATCTGTTTTATATGTACAGATGTTATCTTAACATTCGAAGCCGTTCCTATTACATAAAACAAAATTGTTCGCAAACGGAAGACCATATTTCCTAATCGGCTTAAATTAAATTCGGCATATGGGTAGGTACTTTGGGGTCGGTTAAATTCGCGAATGAACCAAATCGACTCATTAGAATTAAAATGGTGCGGTTTGAAATTGCCATAAACATTACACGCCACCCCACATACGCATACAAGAAAGAATTGGCTAAAAAGCTTAGAATTCGTATGTCATTCTAATGTAGACCTTATGCGTTTGTCATAAAGTGCACGGTTGTTTGAGTCAAAACATGAGCAAAATTTAGCGACGATGTGACCTCGGGTCCCGTCTTTGCTATATCCTGATCCCGAATTGTATCATATTAGATCTGACAAAAATATATCTTATGTTATACGTTGAAGATACTGTTCTTATTAGAACTAAGACTTTCGACGTCACCTCTACTGATGAAAATATAATCTTATTGAACAATGTCCATTAGCAAAGTGCAAATGTTCCGAGTAGTGCAATACAACTAGCAAATCCTAAACTAGGAACATCGCCAGCTACCCAATTAAGTAAACTGCGTGCAAACTCTGATATAGCAATTTACAACGCTGAACTAAATGCGCCTTTTACAATAAATCTATTTTGGAAGACTAACGCGGTCATTAGTATGGGCAACAATTTGGATGCGGGCGTAGTGGTACTGTGGTAGGTACATCATTAAGGTTAAGACTAAATGGGACAGTATTATAGAAACGGTTGTGCAATCCATCACGCGTAAGCGAGGCCCGACAGACCACTTAGCCACTGTCCACCAGCATCGGACGTACCCCTCCGCACAACATCCGCCAGGGCCGGGCACCGGGCACGCCGGCCGACACGCGGTCGGCTGCCACATTCACATGCCACGCCACGCGAGTCGTGCGTAGTTCGCGAGTACGTGTGCGACCACGAAACGAACAAATGGAATGCTTCAATCTTATGCGACTGCCCGAAAAACTCTCGCTCGATTCGGTCGGCTTTATTTTTAACGGTTAAAAACTCGTCCATTTTCAGTGAATTCTTTGAATACTTTAACTTTTACGTACACGAAAAATAAAGAATATTTGTTCAGAACGTAGTTCTCTAATTATTTTACTTATTTATAAACACAATATAAGTTAATGTGCCTGAACAATACTGCTTATGTTATTCAAATAGATTATAGGGATAACCCAAGGTGTGTTAGCTCTTGGAACCCTAACAAACACAATTTTGTAAGTTATAATATTTCGTTGAGAAACAATCACAGAAAACATGACTCCGATGAAGGAATTGAGTTTTCTCAATATATTAACTTGTATTATTATCTTGGAATGTAAATTATTTATTGCTTCTTATGTAACCAATAGGTACCCACCGCGTACCCACGTATTATCTAGCAAATGTAATCAAATACCATAGCTCGTTCGACACAATATTTTGTTTTTCTTGTAAGTGTTGCTTAGCAACCAGGCTTGGCCTAGATGTTTGTGTATACTTTTGTGTGTAACTATTATTTTCTGAATATGTTTTGGCTGATCTATTATAGTTCCTTCATTAGGAACTTGAGGTACTTACTGCTGTTATTGTTTGAGGAATAAAACAAAGCTCTTGAGTAATTTATAGCGCGTATTGTAAGAAAAAGTACTTGTGCCTATTGGTTATTATGATTTATAACACTTAGCTTATGGTACTTGTTAATAAATATTAAATATCTGTTGGACCTAGAAGTAAACTTCAACACATACACATAGGTATTACTTTTTTGTTATAACCAAACATGGTTACAGCATAATAGATTACAGTAGATACCTAAAAGTGAAATATGTAGCGATAACAAAAGTGAACTTATACAAACCATAACCCCATGGCTTGTGTGGGAATCAACCCCCGTTTTATTTTATTTCATTGGTGTTATACCTGTAAATACAAAATGCCAACATTATAAATATATTTTTAAACAGTTCATGCCAGTTCAGTCAAGTTTTGTAACGTATCGCGTTCGTCTGCTGAAAGTTTACAATTTTTCAAAACTGTCTCGGAAGAAGTGACAAAGTGAAAATAAATTCATGTCGTCACAGAAAATGTTTACGGGGGTCGTATCGATATACATGGTTTTAAATAATAGGATTTTCAATAATACTTTACCTGACTTTTTCTTATTTTTTGGAGGGTGGGAAATCATCAAATGACTCCTCCTGTTCTGGGCATAGCGGTAGGGAGTGTCAGACTTCTACTGACTAAAAACTATCCATGTTCCTTCTTAGCCCGTTGTGTTGAAACCGCGGTATCTCTTTCGAACAACCCGCAGCCCCGACGGGTGTCGGCAAAATGTTATGTAATGTGTTGTGTTGATGTTTTGCCTAGCCTTTTCTCAACTATGTTGGCGTCGGCGCCCTATCTAACTGGATGTAGCTAAAGACCAGTATTTTACATCCTATTGTTGATGTTTAGCCTATCTGACCTCCACAACCTAGTTAGTACCGGGTAATACGACAAACCTTAGTAAGACTTTTCCCTTAGCAATACACCTACTTGGGTAAGACCTAAATGAAGACTGAAAATAAGTGGCAATGTGCTAGGCTCAAAATTATAGATAAGGTCTAGGTTGACGACAATACTTTATGTAAAGCAGTGGTTATATCTTACTTCTGTCCTTCTCTAAGCCGGGGGATGGTTTACTCTTGTGGGGAAAATGTTCAATATTAACAGATTAACTCGGTCGGGGATCTCGCTTCATAAAAATAAATTCCAATATTCCCCTCGTTGCTCTCATAACTCGTAAGAAACGACTCTCGCTGGAAAGTTTAAGGCAGACGATTGGAGAATAAAAATTGCATTTTTACTATGTTAAATTAAGTTTTTATTGTGAAATTTACGGGGTGTAGTAAAAAGAATGTTACGTTATAGCAATTAGATATTTTTTACGGGTTCTACGACGATATAAATGTTACTGTGAATTACAAGGCCTTAACACTTTGCAGTCTCAGTTATGATTTGTTTATTTTTCTTTTCAGGAGAAATATTAGTAGATAGCGTCATAGAATACTCCTCTTCAGGAGGGACCACATTGTGGTCTAAGAAGATTCATTTTATTTTTCTTAGAGCACAATGCTTTTGTTGTTATTGTGTAGTATGTTACATACATACATAAACTCACTTCCTTTTCCCACGGGGGTAGGCGGAAACCACAGAATGCCACCTGCTACAATCCTTACATACTCCTTTTGCCTCGTCCACCTGTCCTTTCTGAAGAATGTCACCAATAATATCAGTGTAGGTGAGTGTAGTATGTTATTTGTAAAAATACCGGAAAATATTACCTTTGTTTTACTAATCACGCATTTGGCAAAAACTGTGACCCACTAATTTAAAAATAAACATATAAACCTATAATTATTTGGGTAGGTACATACAAATCGGCAAGCTTTTAATACTCATCAAAATAATGCATCACTTAACATAAAACAGTTTAATCATTTCCAAAAATGTTACTGCTTAGGCAGCTGCTCATGAGCACACACGAAGAGGATAATTACACCAATGTTTTAATAATTCACTCACCTCATTTTACCCCTATCACATAAGTGTGTTTTTGAATATAGTTAAAGTAAAAATAGCAATCGTATTTATTATATTTGTCGGGTTCGCTGGCGCAAATATTATCCAAGGGAGTGAAAAAAAAAAAAAAAGGGAGTGTAGACATTTTGCTAGTTAGAGAATAACTGGCATAACCTTGCTGTGACAATGACTGTCTGGAGTCTCGAAGGAGACAAACATATTATAATTAGCTATAAACCTTTGTGATAATGTTGTCTGTATTATAAATGTGGGAATATTAAACTTTGTGCTGTGGTTATATTTCAAAATTTCCAAGGAATAATGAGACGGCACTTCGAAAACCCTTTTTAGAAATAAATTGAAAGGGTTACCTCTATATTTTTTTGTATTTTTTATGAAATATGAGAGACTGATGGTTAAAGGTCTATGCACTACGTTTAAAAAGGCATGTTATAATAAGTCTTTATAGCCAATACCATTATAATTAAGCCCCGACGCAAAAACGATAGGGTGTTATAAGTTTGACGTGTCTGTGTGTGTGTGTCTGTCTCTGGCATCGTAGCTCCCGAACGCATGAACCGATCTTGATTCTGTTTTTTTTTGTTTGAAAGGTGAATTAGTCGAGAGTGTTCTTAGTTATGTTTGATAAAATTCGGTCTAAGATGGCCGCCGCCACAAAATGGCGGATTACATATTTTTTCATAACTTTTATCAATGTGGGTATCAAATGAAGGGGCTTGATTAGTGGAATACTATTATTTTATATTTATTTATTTATAAAGCCTTTTATTTCGGACAAATACAATTATGTTTCTTATACTACTACACTTATAATATTTTTACTTAATTAAAATTGTTCGCGTATCTGGTTCTTCTTTACTTTCTGTAAGTCCGTTTGCCAGTTGGCAAAGGCCTCCTCCAACCTACTCCATTCTATTCTCTCTCTGGCTACTCTACTCCATGTTATGCCTGCAACCTGCCTAATATCATCGTCCCATCTTTTTTGTTGTCTGCCTCTTTTCCTTTTTCCTTCCCTTGGGTACCATTGTGTGACTATTTTGCTCCACTTGTCCTTTCCTCTGATCATGTGCCCAGACCACTTCCATTTCAGTCTTTTTATTTTTAGGGTTACATCTTGTACTTTTGTCTTTTTTCTAATGTTGATGTTCCTTAATCTATCCCCCCTCTTTATTGCCAACATGCTTCTTTCCATTGCTCGTTGGCAGGTGGCAATTTTATTGGTTGTGTTCCTTCTTATGGCCCATGTTTGGCTTCCATACATTAAGATTGGTAGAATGCAGACATTGAATAATTTGCTCTTTGTTTTCATGTGTAGGTTTTTGTCCTTCATTACTTCCCTTAGGCCCCAATACCTTTTCCAGCTGTTTGCTACTCTTCTATCGATTTCTTTGTTAATGTTATCTTTAGGTGATATCAGTTGTCCGAGGTATACATATTCTTCAACATAGCTAATTTGTGACTCGCCTACTTTTATGTTACTTTTATTTCCATTGGTCATCACTTTTGTTTTTTCGGGATTCAATTTTAGTCCTACCTTTCCACTCTCAGATGCTAGTTGGTTTAACATTATATTTAGGTCTCCTGGTGTTTTTGCGAAGAGCACAATATCATCAGCAAATCTCAAGTGTGTTAGTATGCGGCCGTCGATATTTAAGCCTAGGTTATCCCATTCAAAGCTTCTGAAGATCATTTCCAAAACAGCGGAGAATAGTTTTGGAGAGAGGGGATCTCCTTGTCTTACTCCTCTTTGTATCTTAAATGAATCTCCTTTCTTTTCTAGCTGAATGCACGCCGAGCTGTTTTTGTATACATTTCTAATCAATCTTATATATTTTTGTTCTATACCTTGTTCTCTTAACGCCTCCCAAATGTTTGTGTGTATTAACGAGTCGAATGCCTTGCTATAATCTACGAATGCTAGATAGTAAATAAGTTGATATTCTTCATACTTCTCGATGAGTTGCCTAACAGTATGGATATGATCAAGAACTGAGTAGTCTTTTCTAAAACCTGCCTGTTCTATTGGCTGATGTTCATCAAGTTTTCCTTCTATTCGTTTGAGTATGATCTTAGCAAATATTTTATACAGGTTGGACATCAAACTTATTGGCCGGTAGTTTCCGATATCGTACTGATCACCTTTTTTGTATAGAAGGATTATATTGGATTTAGTCCATTGCTGTGGTATCGTTTCTGTGTTGATAATGTCATTGAAGATTTCTTTGAGAATAGGAGTTATTGTCTGTTTGGCTTGTTTAAGTACTTCATTGCTTATTCCGTCAGGTCCTGGAGCTTTATCATCTCTTTGGGTTTCTATAGCAAATTCTACTTCTTTCTGCATAATGCTGGGTACCGATGAGATTTCTGGCAATTCTATTTCTTTTCTCGCTATGTTATTTTCGTATAGTTTCTTGTAATATGTAGTAGCAATTCGTAATATTCCTTGCCTCCGATTTTCCTTCAATCTCTTACTATCTTGCATCTGTACGATCCAGTCCTTTTTGTTAGTTAACTCCTTATATGCCTTTTTTATTCCTCCTGTCTGTAGAATATGTCTCTCTATTGTTTCCACTCTTCTTTGAGTTCTATCTTTTCTAATACTTTCTTTTATTTCTTTGCTCAATTTAGTTATTTGCTTTCGACTGTCTTTAGTACTATTTAAATTAATTAGGTCGGCTCTTTGTTTAAGAAAGTTAATAGTTTTGGCAGTCATCCACTTGTTAGATAGCTCTTTGCTATTAGTCCCTTGCTGAGTGGATGTTTTAATTGTTTCTTCTAACCAGTTGTATTTTTCTTGCACTTCCATGGTTGTTGTCTTTTTATTATAGTCTATAAGTTTTGTCGTTATGGAATTAGCTATTTCAGTTGTTTGAAATTTGGTAGGTTTTATGTTCATATTATTTCTTGGTCTTGGGTTTTTTGGCGGGGTTGTCACCAGTTCTGCTCGTATCATTCGATGGTTGGTATTGAAGTTAAAATTACTTATGACTTTCATGTTCGAGAAGTATCTGCTTTTACTAGTCATTATGAAATCTATTTCGTTTTTAACTTTCCCGTCTGGTGATATCCAGGTCCACATCTTACTTTCTTTCTTCTTAAACATTGTGTTTAGGACTCGCAAGCCATTTTCCTGTGCGAAGTGGATAAACTTCTCTCCGTTTCTGCTTCTGGTCTTTTTCCTATACACAAATGGTCCCAGGACTGTATCTTCTTCTGCTTGTCGTTCTCCAATTTGGCCATTGAAGTCTCCCATCACAACTAGGTTTTTGTGAGCATGGTCTTGGATTGTTTTGTTTAACTCCAGGTAGAATGAATCTATTGATCCTAAATCAGATTGTTCAGTAGGCGAGTATACTTGTATGATGGACCATGGATCGATGTACCCCGGTAGCTTAATATTCATCACTGCTATGCGCTCTGATACTCCTATAAAACTCTCCACATAATTTGTAAGGTGTTTTTTGATAATAAAACCAACTCCATACTGACCTGGAGTCGTTCCAATATGGTATAGAAGGAAGTCTGGATGAGCAATAATTCTTTCTCCCATTCGCCTTACTTCACCCAGCCCAACGATGTCCCACTTAATCTGTTTTAAGGCATATGTTAATTCTGTAAGGTTTTCGTCGTTTTTCAGTGTAAGTGCATTGAGGGCTGCAACGTAGATTTTTGATTTTCTGTGGCTGTGACTTTTTTCATAATTTATTTCTTGTGTTGTTGGAGGTGGAGTGGAATACTATACACTATGATAAATTTCAAATCCAAGATGGCCGCCGCCACAAATTGGTATTGTTTTAGAACTGACTGCCTCGTTGGTCTAGTGGTCGCAAGCGCGACTGCTGAGCATGAGGTCCTGGGTTCGATTCCCGGGTCGGGCAAACTGATATTGGCTTTTTCCATCAGGAATTTATCAGTAACAGCCACGGAGTCTGGATTTGTGCCCGGTTGATGGCAATAGGCTCGCCTCCTATTACATGGGACTTAAACATAACTGGCGAAATGTGGGTGTACTATTAGGTACACCTCTGCCTAACCCTTCGGGGATTATAGGCGTGATGTTATGTTATGTTATGTGTTTGTTTTAGAATGTTTAGTTGAGTTACCTTACCTACGTATTTTTATGAATTCAAATATTGACCACGTCAACATTTTTTTTGTTACTAAATACATTACAAATAAACGTAAGAAAATAATTTCGCGGGGTACCTTAAACCTAGTCGTCAGTAAAACCCTGTAGATCTAACAAATGTGCTTATAAAACAGGTCAGATTTAGAGAGAATTATTCTATAAAATATCTATTTGTTTTAGAGTATTATATTTGCATTTTCCTAAAAAATGGGAATAATTATAAAGCACGTACTTGAATACATGCTTTGTAATTACGAGTATTTTCGGACTGGATTTAATGCAAAATAAGAACTTTGTAACTTCATCAAAGTATATGAATCGATAATCACTTTGGCTGTTCATGATAAAGTTAGCTTGCCTTACTAATCTAAAGGTGATTGCAGTGACTTCGGAAGTTCAAGTTTTGTATGCTTAAATTTTAAGTAAACGAATGTAGGGGAAGTTTCGTGCTCCTGCTCTTGCTCTTTCGTTGGTTGTTCTTACCCTCTTCTATCTAAGTACGTAAGTAAGTGATTGAACAGGATAACTTCATTGTAAATCATCTGATTTGTCACTAATTTATTTTTTGGCCTTTGAAGGATATCTATAGATGCATTGGTCTGAGAAATCAGCCTTAACTTATTAAAAATATTTAATTTGAGTTTAAATATTAACAGAATGACTTTCAATACAACAAATTACCATCACTTATTTGGATTTAATAAACTTTCAGCGAGAAATACGAATTTATCAGTTGAATTCTTATTCGCCGGGAGGGGACGCCCTAGAAAGACATGCACTGATCTTATTGGTGCCGTTCTTTAGAAAGGACAGGTGCGTAGTACTCGCAACCGGCGTGCGTGTATGACCAGATGTATGAATGTGGACGAGGCAAAAGGAGTTTGTAAGGATCGTAGCAAATGGCGTTCTGTGGTTTCTGCCTACTCCATGGGAAAAGGGCGTGAGTTTATGTATTTTTTATGTAATTCTAATAAATAAAATGGTTACCTAGCTAATTAGTATTGAGACGGGGATGGTAAATACTAGACAACATTTTCGCTGCTCTTAACATATTTCTTTAGCACCAAAATCAAGCTAATATCACTATCAGCGGATGGGACCTCGAGTAGACAGCAAGCGATTCTGAGAGAATAATGAGATAATCATCGCGTTTGGCAGCTGGATTGATCACGACATAAGTCGGTAGCTCCCACCCGTTCCCATGACTAAATCCCTCAATCGCCGCTTACAAAATTCACGGCAAAAATACCGAGGTAGTGCATTTGTCCCGTATCGGATTTTTGTTTTAAAATCCTACCTATGTAACAGTGTAAATTTTCACATGTTATCTTAAAGTAGTATCTAGGTACATAATGTAGGCCTAAAGATAGACTGCAAATATTTTCTTTTTGACTAAACCGGTTATTGATTAATTATTGATGAAACAAGTTATTGACGTACGTTGTCGGTACTTGATATTATTATAAACTTACTCAACTATCACGATAAGGGGGTCTGATAGCCACATAAACCGACTACCTACACCCACGTAGGTTCTGAAACTATTTTCAATGTTATTTAGGTACTCGTAGGTAATTAGAGGTCCTTGTGAAACTGCATAGTTTGGCTTTGGAAGTAGGTGAATAACAAAACGTAAATAACTTTTAATATATTACCTTGAATAACAGTCCAGAACGAGTTGCTTTTGAAAAATAAAATCTGAAACTCGTTAACATGTTACAATGATCAACATAGCTGAGCCGTCCACCAACAAAATTAAACAATAGGCGTAAATTTTAAATTGTTAATCTTTATTCTCAAACAAAAAACAATTTTGTTTAGCTACCTACCCTTAAAAGTAAATATTATTTATAATATCGCTTTTGTGTACCTTTTTACCTGAGCTTACGGCTACATATTGAAAATGTCGTCTAAGTTAGTAATAAACGCCGCCATTGACGTGTTATACTTTTATATCTTCTGTGTTGATATTTATATTAGAAGTGCTGGCGTTTTGCTTTATAATAATGCAGATAACCCGCAAAGAATGGGAGGGTCAGGGTGTGGGGTGCCCCCTTTACTGTTCAGGCCTAATGGCCCTGTCGCAAGTCAACAAGCCGACCGACGTGCTCAGCGTCCCCAATTAACACGTACCACCTACTGAAAATAAACATGACGAACGATTGACTTTTCCATATTATTCAATTTTTAATTTTGTTGTTTGTGGATTTGCAGACACGGCAATAGTAGCCGTGCAGGAAAAAACAATAACTTTATGTTAAACCTCACAAAATGTATTTTGTTATTTTTTTTATCTTGTTGAATAAAATCTTTGTACTACGTACCCAAACTGACAAGTTTAAAAGATTACTTATTCAATACCAACTGATTCTATTATAAGAGAGATTATTACATACACATATATATTAACTTACGCAGAAATGACAGCTACACACCTGCTACAATCTTTACGTAGGTACTCCTTTCGTGTCGTTCCCTTTCATACATCTGGTAATACACACATTACGAGTTGCGAGTACTACGACAGATTATTATAATAGTTAAGGAGCCATCATGCGGGTGTTCTGTAACGCCTATACGAAGACTTAATGCCTTTATGATAGATGTGTTTGACAGCCGGTTCAGCGATCGCAATAATAATTACATGTCATTGAGTTCTGTTTGTACAACAGTCCATCAAGACCAATAAATATATTCACTTTGGTAAACTATATTGTATGTTTACAATTTGTAGTTCAATTTTTATTAACAACCAGTATGCGCCGCAAATCGATGGCAAAACGTTAGCACTGGGTGTTCGAAGTCGATTGAGATAGAGCAGGCACAAGTGTCCGCATCCATCACATGCCGGTCACACGCTCCGACACTCCATTTAAATGTCCGTTTGCACGTGTTTAGCTAACTCGTTAAATATTAGTGTACAGATAAAGTTCGTACTCTGTAAACGACCTAAAATTTCGCTCTATACTTATCTCAGGAGAGTTACGAGTTTCATAAATACCTGCTTAAGAAATAATAAAAAAATAAATTAAAAAAACTTTATTCGGATAAACAACATCCATAATATGGGTTAGTAAAAACAAAAAGATAACTTATATCTATGTGTGTGTGTGTATGTGTGTGTTTGTATGTGTCTGTGTGTGTGTGTGTATAATACCATTGTGTGTCGAAAGTTATTTAATAAAATTTTTGGTACTGACAATATATCTTAAGCTTATAAAATATAACAATACCTTTAACATGTCATTTATAGACCAATAAAGAACTTTAGTAAGAAACTAAAATTTGCCTCAAGCCCGCGCGCCTACTTAGACTTGAGGCAAATTCCATGAAAGTTGCTGTAAGTTTCCAAGAAAATTTTAGAACACAAAATAAACATTTAAATCAAGCACTTACTCTTATAAAAATTTCATCAACTTTAGATACCTATAGAAGTTTAATTTCATGGATCTTCTCTTTCTCCTTAAAGATCAAGTATTTATTTTTAAAAATATTTTAATATTATTCTGAAAACGATTTATCGCGGTCAATTCCAAAAAGATTGGAAATCGAATCGATTAGTCAGAATTCACATTCAGCTGCATATTTATTTGATTGACATCGATTTACTGACAGATTATCCGAATAGTGTAGCGTATCAATGAAGCGGCAAATGCATTATGCCGATCCATTAACACTTGGATTTAGTATTCGGCGCACCAATAAAACAACAGTCGCGTCACTATCACCTCCATTCCTACGAGGATTACATTAAAACTCAGGCACTAGATACGTACGTACATAAATTAAATCACTTGGGTATACTAACGGTACTTAAGTTTTGATTACTTTTCCAAGAAAATTGCTTACAGGTTGAAGGGTTCTATTTAATCTACTCAGTAAGTAAGTAGTAGTTCAAACCTGTGCTCATTGTTCACAATCAAATAATTGCGTCATTTTTAACAGTAAGCGTGTCAAGGTCGTTCCGAGCATGCATTATTGAGTGGTTTTGCAGCTGTTACAGTATCCTCACAGCATTCTTCCCGTATATTGCAGGAGCTGCAAAATTTATAAAGGTTCCC
This sequence comes from Diarsia brunnea, assembly GCA_949774965.1. Taxonomy (NCBI): domain Eukaryota; kingdom Metazoa; phylum Arthropoda; class Insecta; order Lepidoptera; family Noctuidae; genus Diarsia; species Diarsia brunnea. The sequence goes on along the minus strand of OX458999.1, from coordinate 13,149,491 downwards.
GCTTCGCACGGTCCAGTTGTGTCCTAAAGTCTTGTTTAAACAACAAACATGGCACTATTGACTGCGGAACTCGGGAATATCTCACAACAATACCTTACAATTGGGAATCAAACGAGCTTACCTGTTAAGCGAAGTCTTGATTCTAATTTTATGAGTGGTGATCTGAAAAATAATTATTATTGACATAGGTAGTAATTCCCTTACGACGTATTAACACCGCGATTTTAGATAAAAGAAAATTAATATTTTTTAAAGATTGCAACATTTGCATCGTCCTTTCCCGTTTTGACATAATTATGAAACGTCACTTATTTTAGAGATCATAACATTAGGAACAAACTCTGTTTCCTATACAGAGTAGTTCCAAATGCCTACATTCATTTTGATTTCCTGAAAGGTTAACATTGAATTAGGTAGATTAATTATTGCAGCTTTGGGGTTGTTAGCTAGTGGTGGGTGGGTAATAATTATTTTTCAGATCACCACTCATAAAATTAGAATCAAGACTTCGCTTAACAGGTAAGCTCGTTTGATTCCCAATTTTATTTCGTGGTGATCTTCAAATAATTATTATTGACATAGGTAGATGTTTAGAGTTTGCTGCAATAATTCAATAAGTAATTAAAACACAAATAATTCTGGATGTCAATTTGTGAACATTACCCAAGTAACGAAATTTGGTACTATAAAAGTCCTGATAATGTATTAGAGTGTACTAACTACTACTATGAAAAAAACGTTTACAAAACCCTAAATAAACATTACATAAAGGGTCTCATGGTGACAAATTTGCACTATAAAAGCAACCAAAACATGTTTGTATTTTGCACTGTAAACAATTCCAGTGATGTGTTTTATCACACTTGTCGTGAGTGTTCCCCAAGAAAACAAATAATATCGGTAACATATGCTTTAGTCATTTTCCATTGCTGCTAAACGTAACATTTGTATTGAAAAACCCTTCCCTTGCAGTCGGGTAAAAGGATAAAACACAAAACATTCATGGACCGTTACTCTGCCGTAACTTGCACTTGCGAAAAAAAATTGTATCAATTAAATCATTACGCTGATTTCAAATTTGACAATGCGCCTTCATATTTTTTTATGTTTTAATTAAATTTAAATTAATACAATAAGTACTTGTCCCGACTATGCAGGCTGCTATTACACATTGGCTCCTGCCGTGTTGTCAATGTGCTATCATGGCAGAAAATGGCAGCCATATTTTCACCAAAAACGAATTAGATCATCTCTTGTCTCGTAGCAGTAACACAAACTCACGTATAGAGCTATTAAGTTATGTAGCAGCTGCACCAGGGGTCCTATTTAGTACTCTAGAAGAGTTGTTATGACTTTTACAGAACTAGCCCCATAGCGACGTTGAGAGAACTTTTAAGAAGTTAAAAGGTTACGTAGTGGTTGTGTAAGGTACAGTGCAGATTGATCCTTGAATAGTATTTTCGATAATGTTACAGTACTTGAACTGTAAAACTTATTTTTACGCATTATTAGTGCATAATAGATAAATAAAAGTGTTTGTTAGGTCTTTAGTACTAAGTAGCACCAAATGACCATTTTTTTTTTTTTTTTTTTTTTTTTTACTATGCAACACTTTAACGATTCGTATGGTCCTGTAAGCGTTCTAAGAGGTAAACTATAAAAATTAAATTCTATTTAATCTTATAGAACCAAAATGCTCTGTTAAAAACCTTTATAGTACAAGCAGTAACAATGGTTACCATTATAGGCCTACTATATCACTCTTTGGTGATAAAACGCCTAGGTACTTATGACTTCCTTACTTTAGGTACAATAGAGCTTTAGTATTATAACCTTAAGGATATAGTGCATGTTGAATTGATAACTATAATAAAATAATAATTATAGATTTTTATATGTCTGATGTCAGCTCTGATTTGATCTGCTGTTTGTGTTGTACTGTATGAAGTTAGATATGGAGTTCAAAAAACCAGTTTCACTTGAAATATAAGAAACTTTAAAATATTTGTGGTTGATATTCCTAACAACTGTTTTGTTACTCCAATGGGTAAAAATTAGAGCTTGCAGAATAACAAATATCTTTGTTTTAAAATTTGCTCTATATTATCACCCTGAATCTATCGGAATTCAAATTCATTAATTTTGTGATCATAAGTAAATAGTAGGTGGTATAATATATAAAATATATTCCATCGGAATTCAAATTCATTAATTTTGTGATCATAAGTAAATAATATCTATGTTATTGGGCACACATAAAGTTTCTCCAATTAGGTACATAAAATTAAATTGCTTCAAAAAAGTAAAATAAAAACATTACAATAGAATCTGGTTCACTAAAAATTAAAATTACATGCATCAAATGTCAAAGTTTTGACGATGTAAGTAAAAATGTTAATGTAAATAGACACATAAGTATACATAACATCACATTCATCATCATCATGTTTAAGTCCCATGTAACAGGGGCGAGCCTATTGTCATTAACTGAGCACAAATCCATACTCTGTGGCTGCTACTGAGAAATTCCTGATGGAATAACACTTTGCATGATCCACGAATAGAACCCAGAACCTCATTCTCAGCGGTGCTTGCAAACCATAGCTCAACGAGGCAGATGACCAACAACTTGGCAAATTAAATGTCAATACTGTAACAGTTTTCACTTTGTCTATCAATAATGTTAAGAATCTGTTTTTTAAATTCATTGAGGCTTTTACTGTCTTTAATTTGCGTATATATTTTAGTGTACAATCTGCACCCAGATTGTCATCATTGCAAAAATATACACTTTTGTGATGCATGCAGCAATGTGTGAAGTTTATCTGAGCAACATAGGCTTTCGACAGATTTATATAAATGCATATTGTTTTTAGCAAAAATACATGATTCATAAATATACAGTGTCTACTGTCGGTATTTTAAAAATTCTGCTTGCATGATTTTGTGAATTTTATTTTGAATGAGCTCCAATCAGGCTCATGATTTACTTATCTTAATAATACTTATAAAAGTATTACCCCAAAATATAAGTCTATACTGCAGAGTAAAGACAACCAAACCGTGGTAAGCTACCAGCAGTGCGGTTTTATTTATAATCTTAATCAGCATAATATTATAAAGAATATAGGAAAACTTACTAAGTTTCCCCCACACATTGTCTATTAGAGTTCTCTGACATAATATCCTTATCAATAAAAGCTCCAGCAATTTTGTTACGTAAAACATATGGCACCTGATGTCTTGATGTTCTAACCACAATCCCTCCATGTTAGCACTCCCATGCACCCTCCCCCCCTTGTTTTCAATTATATCACTTTAGTACTTACTTGTACTATCAAGTGTGTACATTTTGTGCCCAGATAACAAATTAACATTCTTCTTTACTATGCTGTAATTTAGGTCTGCCCATCTCCTCAGGAATTAAATATTATTTAATGCAGGTTACATGCTTACTGCATACAATACTTGAGTGTTATCTATGAATATCTAGCGTATCTATGATAAATTCATCAGACATAACAAGTTATCTGTTATTATTAAGTATGGTTTAAGTGATTTTCTCTGAAAATACTCTTAGGCAGAAATAAATTACAACATGATTAATTTAATATTGAAGCCATAGATTGCTAGGTATAGCAACGAGTTACTATTAGGGTTGTTATTTTACATTGGGCCTTACAATATAATGGTACTATTATCTTTTCCTAAGAGGGGGTCGGGTCTCGGAGTGGAAATAATTTGATTTGCAACTAAAAAGGGTTTGGTTGATAAGGTCATCTGTACATTGACAGGCTGTTAAGACCTCGAAATTTTGTCAGTCTATAAACCTTTTCCCTCTCAATACTAATAGTTTTTATGTATTGGGACATTACAGTGCATTTACCACCATGTTTTATTTAATTTATTCAGAAAATAAACAGTTATACAAACATTGTTTGCATAACATAACATTACGCCTGTAATCCTCGAACAGTTAGGCAGAGGTGTCAGACACCCACATTTCGCCAGTTTTGCATTTGGTTGGTTACATGCATAATTATGTAACTTTGATTTATAACCAATGATGCTTCCATAATATCATACTCGATGAAGAAGCTATGAAAAGATTTCACTTAATGTGGCCATAACATGCAGAGAATATCTCATACTAAAGCATGTGCAATCATGACAAATGTGTGTCAGCCAGTAGAATACAAATAAGGCAGCCAAGTAACCGCCCCTAAGACGACCCACTGACCTAACTTTTACTTGCTGATAGGAAACCAGGTGGCAAAGTATGGTCCCCATTCACTGCAAGAGTATATGCATTAGCAAGACTATATTGCACATTGGATAAGCAAGGTTGTCTCGCAACCATCATGCTCATAGGTTAAAAAGCATATTTATAAATTTAGCTGACCGAAGTTCATAGTAGAATAGGGTTCCCCTGTGATGTCTATTCTAGGTATTAAGTGTTAGCATTGTCCAATGACTTTGCTAAGGACATCTTGTGTCACGCACTGATAGTTTGCTATGTGGTTAGTAACGTTGGATATATGTTTTCATGCAAAGCATATTTCTGGATGGTAGTTTTTCCGTTGGAATCATTCAAGTAATAGAGAAATATAAAAGATGACATGCTGCGCCAACCTCAAATGAATTGGGATAAGGGCAAGAGAATGATGATGACTCAAAACACACAAACATCACATGGAGATGGAACTCCGAAAACCGGCTATGCCGATTGTAGGTATTTTCAGTGTTAGCATTGTCCAATGACTTTGCTAAGGACATCTCGTGCCACGCACTGATAGTTTGGTAAGCTGCTAATAACTCAGGGTATATGCTTAAAATTTATACGGAAATGTAACTCACCTGATATGCAGAGTATAGGTATTTTCAGTGTTAGCATTGTCCAATGACTTTGCTAAGGGCATCTCGTGCCACACACTGATAGTTTGCTATGCAGTTAATAACATAGGGTATATGCTTACATGGAAATGTAGCTCACCTGCTATACCCAGTATAGTTATTTTCAGTGTAAGCATAGTCCAATGACTTTGCTAAGGACATCTCGTGTCACGCACTGATAGTTCAAATTCCAGCTAGTACATAGGAAATATATGTTACTGGGGTGTCGCGCACCCACTGGAAAAAGCTTTAAGAAGCTTACAGCACACATGTGGTTTAGTGTTAATGACCATCGTATCGCTTGAATAAGCACTGTAGATATCACGTATCCGGTCACGTATAGGTCAGTTATAGCCAGGCATTCTTACGCCTAATGGTTACATCCAAGTTCACCGCTGTGGTCGGCTGCGCGAGCGTTGTCTGTAGGTATTTGCTCAGATTTCTGCGTCTCAGGTTTACGATTTTCACTAATGCTGCACATATTACACTTTTTGTCACTCACTATTTTGTTATTTCGGTAGAATATAACGTAAACTTATTTTTAAGCGAATAATTTGACGAGAAAGAACTTTTTCTTGCGGTGTCGTTAACGCGCGAAAAAGAAAAGTGACGTTTCATAATTATGTCAAAACGGGAAAGGACGATGCAAATGTTGCAATCTTTAAAAAATATTAATTTTCTTTTATCTAAAATCGCGGTGTTAATACGTCGTAAGGGAATTACTACCTATGTCAATAATAATTATTTGAAGATCACCACGAAATAAAATTGCCACTGCTTGGAAAATAGTTATTTCGACACGTTACCTGAAATAGGAACCCAATTTCATCGGACACATGAAGTCATCACGGAATGAATTATAACGGTTGTGAATAATTTATTCAAACTAAAGCCCTAAACTGAATCATCCGACCATTATACGCTTTGGTTTGATGCATTAAACAAATAAACATTATTGACTGAACTATAAAACAGACTATAATCATAGAGAAACCGCAATGTTTCAACGGATTCGATCAAGTACAATATAGATTGCTATCTCACCTAAAGTATGTTCATAATCTCGATCTGTCAAACAATCTGAATCATCGACCTAATGTCCGGGAAGGTTTGAATACTAATCACATTAATGTTGCTATGAATTACCCTTTGGAATGTCAGAACATTGGGAGTGTCAGACATACCGGACGTGTTGGACGTATCGGAAATGTAACAGTCGTTATTTCGAACCGGGATGAATAACAATGGCATTTTCAATCAAAGAGCTGAGTAAATAAATCTTGGTACCACAAATAAAACCATGTGAGGTTTATTTAGTTTTCCGTAATGAATAAAACCAAATCCAATCATACGTTGACGATGCGGCAGCTTACGCACAATTAGCACAGTTTCCGAGAATTTCGGGATTCGCTTGGCTCGATTCCCATACGGAACCAATATTTATATGGCCTACAGACATTTATTCCGAGAATAACAGTTAGTGTATCTGATACACAGACACGGATACAACGATACAAGAGAAGTGCCAGCGAACGGTAACAATATGTTTAAAGTCTTTACTATCTTTGTTAAGTAGGTATATATAAAATTCTAATATGATACCCTTTCCCCGCAGTCCACTGCAATGTAAACATAGGATTCTCCCGAGTTGTGCAACTCAACGACACTATGTTGCGCCTTCCCCTAAAATATGTATGGGTTCGGTTACTATTTTCCTGAAACGGGTACACCAGAATAACCTCTTATAACTGATTAAGGGGAACACAGCAGTGGATGACTTTGACGATTTGACCTCTGTACTGGCTTTTGTTTATTTTTCGGCCCCTACCGGCAAACGACTGTACTACAGAAAAACGTACCAAAGAACAGAAACGTGTAGCAGAGTGGTCATCGTATTTGCCTAACATATTTTGTTTCTCTTGGAGTACAATGTATGAATAAAATATTTAATAATAAATTATACACTTTGACTAATGAAGTAATAACCTAGCTTTCATTAGTTATTTCACTGAGCACAGGTACTCCTACGATACATTCTTAAGGTCTGATATAGACCAGGTAACTGCTTATCGCTTCTCAGTCACGGAAATAGTCAGAATGCTCCAGCTTTCAGCTAACTGAGCACGAATGCTACTACATGATACATTTTGAAGGTCTGACGATGACCACCTAAGTGCTTATCGGTTCTCAGTGACGGATGTAGTTAGAATGACCTAGCTTTCAAATTTTATCTGTCTGAGCACGGATGCTACTACTTAATACTGTTTGAAGGTCTGATGATGACAAGCTAAGTGCTTATCGGTTCTCAGTGACGGATGTAGTTAGAATGACCTAGCTTTCAAATTTTATCTATCTGAGCGCGTATTCTACTACATGATACATTTTGAAGGTCTGATGATGATCAGCTAAGTGCTTATCGGCTCTCAGTGACGGATGTAGTTAGAATGACCTAGCTTTCAGATTTTATCTTATTGAGCACGGATGCTACTACATGATACATTTTGAAGGTCTCATGATGACCAGCTAAGTGCTTATCGGTTCTCAGTGACGGATGTAGTTAGAATAACCTAGCTTTCAAATTTTATCTGTCTGAGCACGGATGCTACTACATGATACATTTTGAAGGTCTGATGATGACCAGCTAAGTGCTAATTGGTTCTCAGTGACCGATATAGCTAGAATGACCTAGCTTTCAGATTTTATCTTATTGAGCACGGATGCTACTACATGATACATTTTGAAGGTCTGATGATGACCAGCTAAGTGCTTATCGGTTCACAGTGACGGTAAAGCTAGAATGATCACCAGCAGGTAAATGGCACCATCAGTATCCAAGGCCTCTTCGAGCTCTTTCAAATGAGTCCACACACGACGGTTCTACGTGGTGCCATCAATGAGATCCTATACTTACCTTCGGAGTCTACCATCAGGTAGCTAGTATCATCAGTCTCCAAGGCCTCCTCGAGCTCTTTCAAATGAGTCCAAACACGATGGTTCTACTCAGTGCCGTCAATGAGATCCTATACCTACCTTCGGAGTCCACCATTAGGTACGAGACATCATCAGTAATCCAGATCTCCATCTTCCATCAAACGAAATTCTCAAGACAAAATAATTAAAACGATAAAACAATTAACACCATTAAAACAATAACATACATTACATAACATCGCGCCTGTAATCCCCAAAGGGTTAGGCAGAGGTGTACCTAATAGTAGGCGTGATGTTATGTATGTTATTATTTTAATGATTTTAATTGTTTTCTCGCTTTTAGCGATAAAACAATTGTAGCAAAAAACAATTGTAGTCGTTCTTGTAGCACGGATGCTACTACATTTTGAAGGTCTGATGATAACCAGCTAAGTGCTTATCGGTTCTCAGTGACGAACGTAGTTAGCATGACCTAGCTTTAAAATTTTATCGATCTGAGCACGGATGCTACTACAAAATACATTCTGAAGGTCTGATGATGACCAGCTAAGTGGTAATTGGTTCTCAGTGACGGATATAGCTAGAATGACCTAGCTTTCAAATTTTATCGATCTGAGCACGGATGCTACTACATGATACATTTTGAAGGTCTGATGATGATCAGCTAAGTGCTTATCGGTTCTCAGTGACGGATACAGTTATGATGCTACAGCTTTCTGCTTTTATCTTATTGAGCACGGATGCTACTACATGATACATTTTGAAGGTCTGATGATGACCAGCTAAGTGCTAATTGGTTCTCAGTGATGGATATAACTCGAATGACCTAGCTTTCAAATTTTATCGATCTGAGCACGGATGCTACTACATGATACATTTTGAAGGTCTGATGATGACCAGCTAAGTGCTTATCGGTTCACAGTGACGGATATAGCTAGAATGACCACCATCAGGTAAATGGCACCATCAGTCTCCAAGGCCTCCTCGAGCTCTTTCAAATGAGTCCAAACACGATGGTTCTACGCAGCGCTGTCTATGAGATCCTGTACCCACCTTCGAAGTCCACCGTCAAGTAAATGGCATCATCAGTCTCTAAGGCCTCCTCGAGCTCTTTCAAATGAGTCCAAACACGACGATTCTACGCAGTGCCGTCAATGAGATCCTTTACTTACCTTTGGAGTCCACCATCAGGTAAATGACATTATCAGTCTCCAAGGCGTCCTCGAGGTCTCAACACCATTAAAATAATAAGATACATAACATAACATCACGCCTACTATTAGGTACACCTCTGCCTAACCCTTCGGGGATTACAGGCGTGATGTTATTATTATTATTATTATTATTTTAATGGTGTTAATTGTTTTATCGCTTTTAATTATTTTGTCTTGAGAATTTCGTTTGATGGAAGATGAAGATCTGGATGACTGATGATGTCTCGTACCTGATGGTAAACTCCGAAGGTGGGTATAGGATCTCATTGACGGCACTGAGTGGAACCATCGTGTTTGGACTCATTTGAAAGAGCTCGAGGGGCCTTGGAGACTGATGATACCAGCTACCTGATGGTAGACTCCGAAGGTGGGTATTGGATCTCATTGACGGCACTGAGTAGAACCGTCGTTTGTGGACTCATTTGAAAGAGCTCGAAGAGGCCTTGGAGACTGATGGTGCCATTTACCTGATGGTGGTCATTCTAGCTATATCCGTCACTGTGAACCGATAAGCACTTAGCTGGTCATCATCAGACCTTCAAAATGTATCATGTAGTAGCATCTACCAGAAACATTTGCACGACTGATGAGTCGAATATAGTGAGACTAAAATTATTTTACCGTCTTATTATGTATGTACCTATTATTCTGGCAAATAAATTCATTTCATTTCATTTCATCCGTGCTCAGATCGATAAAATTTGAAAGCTAGGTCATTCTAGTTATATCCATCACTGAGAACCAATTAGCACTTAGCTGGTCATCATCAGACCTTCAAAATGTATCATGTAGTAGCATCCGTGCTCAATAAGATAAAAGCAGAAAGCTGTAGCATCATAACTGTATCCGTCACTGAGAACCGATAAGCACTTAGCTGATCATCATCAGACCTTCAAAATGTATCATGTAGTAGCATCCGTGCTCAGATCGATAAAATTTGAAAGCTAGGTCATTCTAGCTATATCCGTCACTGAGAACCAATTAGCACTTAGCTGGTCATCATCAGACCTTCAGAATGTATTATGTAGTAGCATCCGTGCTCAGATCGATAAAATTTTAAAGCTAGGTCATGCTAACTACGTTCGTCACTGAGAACCGATAAGCACTTAGCTGGTTATCATCAGACCTTCAAAATGTAGTAGCATCCGTGCTACAAGAACGACTACAATTGTTTTAAACCGACTTCAAAAAAGGAGGAGGTTATATGTTCGTGTGTATGTATTTTTTTTTTTAATTTTTTTTTTATGTATGTTACCTGATTTCTCCTCCATTTGTGAACCGATTCTCAAAATTCTTTTTTTATTTGAAAGGGTATACTCCTCAGGTGGTCCCATTTAAATTTGGTGAAGATCTGATCCTGATCATCGGAGATATACAATAGAACTCTTCAAAAATAGACGGCAAATCTGTCGTGATTGCTGCAATCGCTTGGATGTTTATTGTTTACGCAACATCTTAACTTATCATCACGCCTGTATGCTCTGACGGGGTACGCAGATGTGTACAGGACGCCCAGATTTCGAGAGTTAGGAATGTTAAGTTCCATTTTATTGCGGATAAGCCGATTACCGTGACATGTATTGTTAACAACGTAAAATTAATGAATATCAAATATTTGTAAAGGATATTACAACTAAAAATGGAAAAATAAAAAAACTTTTTTGCAAAAATAAAACCGACTTCAAAAACACAAAAAAGTGAAAAATAACTTTAGCTTCTGAAGTCGGTGACAAAAAAACTGAATAAAACAAACAAAAGTCACCGACTTCAGAAGCTAAAGTTATTTTTCACTTTTTTGTGTTTTTGAAGTCGGTTTTTTGCTACAATTATTGTTTTATCGCTAAAAGCGATAAAACAATTAAAATCATTAAAATAATAACAAACATAACATAACATCACGCCTACTATTAGGTACACCTCTGCCTAACCCTTTGGGGATTACAGGCGTGATGTTATGTAATGTATGTTATTGTTTTAATGGTGTTAATTGTTTTATCGTTTTAATTATTTTGTCTTGAGAATTTCGTTTGATGGAAGATGAAGATCTGGATGACTGATGATGTCTCGTACCTAATGGTGGACTCCGAAGGTGGGTATAGGATCTCATTGACGGCACTGAGTAGAACCATCGTGTTTGGACTCATTTGAAAGAGCTCGAGGGGGCCTTGGAGACTGATGATACCAGCTACCTGATGGTAGACTCCGAAGGTAAGTATAGGATCTCATTGATGGCACCACGAAGAACCGTCGTGTGTGGACTCATATGAAAGAGCTCGAAGAGGCCTTGGAGACTGATGGTGCCATTTACCTGGTGGTGGTCATTCTAGCTATATCCGTCACTGTTAACCGATAAGCACTGGTCATCATCAGACCTTCAAAATATATCATGTAGTAACATCCGTGCTCAATAAGATAAAATCTGAAAGCTAGGTCATTCTAACTACATCCGTCACTGAAAACCGATAAGCACTTAGGTGATCATCATCAGACCTTCAAAATGTATCATGTAGTAGCATCCATGCTCAGATCGATAAAATTTGAAAGCTAGGTCATTCTAGCTATATCCGTCACTGAGAACCAATTAGCACTTAGCTGGTCATCATCAGACCTTCAAAATGTATCATGTAGTAGCATCCGTGCTCAATAAGATAAAATCTGAAAGCTAGGTCATTCTAACTACATCCGTCACTGAGAACCGATAAGCACTTAGCTGATCATCATCAAACCTTCAAAATGTATCATGTAGTAGCATCCGTGCTCAATGAGATAAAAGCTGAAAGTTGGAGCATTCTGACTATTTCCGTGACTGAGAACCGATAAGCAGTTACCTGGTCTTCATCAGACCTTCAAAATGTATCATGTAGTATGAGAGACCATCATTAGGTACGAGACATCATCAGTCATCTACATCTCCATCTTCCATCAAACGAAAATCTCAAGACAAAATAGTTAGATAACATAACATCACGCCTGTAATTCCCGAAGGGTTAGGCAGAGGTGTACCTAATAGTACACCCACATTTCGCCAGTTATGTTTAAGTCCCATATAATAGGGGCGAGCCTATTGCCATCAACCGGGCACAAATCCAGACTCCGTGGCTGTTACTTATAATTTCCTGATGGAAAAACCCAATAACACTTTGCCCGACCCGGGAATCGAACCCAGGACCTCATGCTCAGCATCGTGCTTACGACCACTAGACCAACGAGGCAGTCATCATCATCATTCTCTTGCCCTTATCCCAATTCATTTGGGGTCGGCGCAGCATGTCTTCCTCTTCCATACTTCTCTGTTTCTCGTCATCTCATGAGACACCTCCTTTTTTACCATATCATTTTTAACACAGTCCATCCATCGTTTCTTTGGTCTTCCTCTACTCGTATATCCTTCCACATTCATATTTAAAACCTTCCTCACAACATTTTCCTCATTCCTCCGCATCACATGCCCATACCACGACAACCGATTTCCACACAACTTTTCAGTCACCGGCGCCACTTTCAGACTTCCTCTTATGTACTCATTCCTTATTTTATCCATTCGCGTAACACCGCACATCCCCCTAAGCATTCTCATCTCAGCCACATGCAAATGCCTTTCATTCATCCCTTTTGTGGCCCAACATTCTGATCCATACAAGACAGCAGGTCTAACCATTGTTTTATAAATCTTCCCCTTTAGTTTAAGGGGAAAGTAATAATAATAAAAATAAAATTAAAATAATATCATAGATATATCTATATACCAAAATATCTACTAAGAAACGTAGGTAATTTAAAAATAGTTTTGGAGAGCTCGGCCACGCGTCACTTTACGTTTAAGCATAGTCAGCTTACTCTATGATAGGTGCAAACAACAAAACGAAATTACAAACTACTTTAAATATATTTACAAACTTATTTTCTGTTCTTATTTTACGAAATATTGATAACTATACAATTTACAATATGTTTTAATTCAGAAAACATTAAAAACGTGAACTTTTGAATTTTATTTGTGAAGTAATGACATGCGTGCAGTCCACCCGTGACAACAGTCATCGAGACACTGGCGCAGCGCGTTCCAAGTATGCGCGACGGGTCTCGCGCCGCATTTGCCTCAAAATGTCGGGAATTAATTTATTATTTTAAAATTTTATTACAAATCAGAGAAAATAAACAATACGGATTGATAAATACATCACTACGTATTTTTGGGTATAAAATTCATACCGAACTATTCAGCCGTTACAGAGACAAAATTCGATTTAGGTTAAGACATACTACGATTTTTTATTAAATAATGTGAAGGTTTATTAAAATTTTAAACAATACGAATTATTTGTGATGACTTTAAGTATAACATATATTTTTTATATGGAAATCGTATGGAAGGATTCCTCAACAAATTTCTTTAAACATACGTCGTTTTTGGGATTCTAGCAACGCAACACCCTTAAGATGCTGAATGCAAATGTTCAGAGACAACATTGCACTATGCAATGTTGTCTACACGAACTCGTGGCAAAATTACATACTTAATGAAATTACCACATATCTATACTAATATTATAAAGCTGAAGAGTTTGTTTGTTTGTTTGTTTGTTTGTTTGTTTGAACAGGGTAAACTCTGGAACTACTGGTTGGAACTTAAAAATTCTTTTAGTGTTAGATAGTCCATTTATCGAGGAAGGCTATAGGCTATATAACATCACGCTACGATCAATAGGAGCGGAGCATAAATGAAAAATGTTGCAAAAACGGGAAAAGATATTCCTTTTTGAGAGCTTCCGTTGCGTGCGCTGCGAAAACGGTTTAAGTTACGTAAATACTATGTATGAAGAAATTGTTCCCCTTTAAAAGTTCTAAAAAAAAGTCCGCGATAGCATATGTTTATCTTTTAAGATTGACTCACTGTAACCATTTTTTAATAATTAAATGCTTGATTAAAAATAATGATATATTGCGAAGCTTATTTAACCCATATGGTATTAATCTATATCTATATAAATGTGTTTGTTAGCACGGAAATTTAATATAGAATAATTGTGCCTTTTACTCTATACAGTTTAAACAAATATCTTAGAAGATATCGCAATGTAAAAATATACGGGCGACAAAATAATTAAGCGCGTGGCAGTCATTCGATCCGGTGCGGTAGGTATGTACGTGGGGATTCTGGCCTCTGGGGGCTCCGGAGAAATTCAAATTCAAAATATTTACTGCACCATAATGTTTACAAGTACAAGGTGTTACTGTTTATTAAATAGTAAGAGATACCTATAGTAATTGTTACTTTAATAATATAATCGAAGCCAATCTAAACTAAAAGGTATTATAAAGAGGAAAGGTAAGATTTTTTGTTTGTTAAGAGTACGATTTAACTCAATTTAATATGTTGGATAGTCGATTTATCGAACCTTTATAAGCTATATTATGTGACGCGGACGAAGTTGCGTGGGTCAGCTAGTTATGTCTAAAATAGAACGGGAATTTATTCATTTAAGCATGCAGGGAATCTATGGCACGTTTCTAATACCATACACGTGTATCTAAATAAAGGGTCGTCAAAAAGAAAAGTTATATCAGGATAGCTTTATCCGTCTATAAGTCGACTGAAAATGTAGTAACGGGTTAGTTGCCCTATTTTTTTTTTTTTTTTGGGGGGTGGGAAATCATCAAATAACCCCTCCCGCTCTTGGGCAGAGCGAAATGGAGTGTCAGACTTCTACTGACTAAAAACCACCTGTGTTCCTTCTTAGCCCTTCATGTCGAGGCCGCGGTATCAGCGAACAACCCGCAGGCCCGACAGGACCCGCAGCCCCGACAGGGGGTTAGTTGCCCTTGAATGGAGTTTTAAGCTCTCATTGCTATGTGGGACGCTTTGAATGTTAACAGGCTAACCGAAGCTTCGAAACGAACTTATGCCAGTTGCTCTGACTGAGGAATAGAGAAGATTATGGCGTTTCCCTGGAACAATTTGTTGATTCGTCAAAAACCCTGATGCAACGGTTTAGTAGAATTTCACGGGTCTGCTTTTGAAATTTCCCTCCCTCTTTTTGCAATCACCTTAAGTTATCAGTAAGTTCTAAGAAAAGCTGTGCTCAGACTTCAAAAGGATCATAAAAATAAAGATTTAGCTTTGTCGGCCACTACCTTATTTAAATTTTCAACCAGTTTTTATCTAAAAAGAAATGTAACGTACGTTTTAATGCAACTTTACCCTAGAGAACGGTCTATTACGAATAACAGAATTCTTGCACAGAAAGGCTTTTGTTAAACCCGTTGCAGAAAACTTTAGACACACATTTTGGTTTGCGGCGAACCTTTAATACACTTTATTTTTACCAGATAGCTTTAACATGTGAATATTCATGCTGTGCACAAAACTATAGTTAATCGTAATATGATGAGCAATCATTACTAATCATTATCTTCTTTATATTTATATAATTCTTCTGTACGTGTTTGTACGTCACTGAACTCCTCCTAAACGGCTGGACCGATTTTGATAAAAATTATTGTATGTGTTCATGTGAATTCGATAATGGTTTAGATTTACAATTGGTCCCGGTAGGTGGCGCTGCTGTCCGGGCAGGACGACGTCTGCCAGGTCCGCTAGTATGTTTATTTTGTATGCTCGTGTGGTTAAAATAACAATTGCTTTAAATTAATTTCAAAATATGTTTTAAAATTTAATTGCTGTTGTGTTTTTAATTACAATCATGTTATTTCATACAATTTTGAGTATTATGGTAACAACATTATGATATTTTGTCATAATCCATTAAATGTCTGATGATTTTATCATTTTATAACCTCAAGATGCTCCCACAAGCGCCATAATGGATCCACCCAGTGGTTCTGGGATAGCTTTTAAGCTGAGATCCGGGTAAACCTTTAAGGTTTACTGAGACCTGCGAAAATCTAAGGTACATCCCACTAAACCCCTGGGATCTTTGTCTTGTGTACGCAAAAGTTAATTAAAAGGGCCTTTTTTCTCACGTCACTTACATTTTTGGTGCGACTTATTTTATTTTAGGATCATTTTATTATGGTAGTTTAAAAACTTTTATCAACTGACCTTTATTCTGACCTGCGTTTTGAATTTCAGTAAGGTCTTTTTGAGAATACCTTATTATTTTGCGTGATTGTGGTTTGTATTTTTTGGAATATCTTAAGTTGACTGTCTCATTGGTCTAGTGGTTGCAAGTCAGGATTCCCCGGGTCGGGCAAAGTGATATTGGGTTGTTCATCAGGACTTTCTCAATAGCAGACACAGAGTCTGGATCTTTGCCCGGTTAATGGCCAATTGGCTCACCATAATATCATAACTGACAAAATTAGCGTTTACTTATAAAGTAGACGTCTGCCAAACACTACGGGGATTACAGGCGATATGTTATGATGTTATTAAGAGCCAAATCAAATCCAATAAGAGAGGGCCGTTATCTCGCCTTGTGAAATTCGGACATGGTTGCCAGATTCAAAGAGAATGGGTGTCATTTTAGGACAACAAATAAACTATGACTAATAGTTACCTTTTGATAAAGCAGCAAGAAAGATTTCATAAATACTAACGCCATATTAAAAAAACATTTTAAATATTGTCCATTAACGTAGATTTTTTTTTTTCTTATTTTCCTTGTATGTACACGTTACACGTGTCTACATTCAATTTCTGGGACGCTAAAGTGGCTATAATTAGACTATCCTCTGGTCGACCCATAATTCATTTATGAAAATTCTATGTAAAAATTTTTAAGATGTACGCGTGGCTCCGAAATAATTAGTTTACACCTACAGGCTTATTAGACATTACCCTGTAGGACACTTGGAAGCCAAGTTTAGTATCCAAGCTGGCTGAATGTTCTAGAAAATCGTTCAAGACCTCTTTAGCTTTTCTACAGCTTGCTCTTTTGTCGAAACCAAGATCTACGTGACCCTGTGGAGCTTCACATAGTTGTAAGTGTCAAAATGATTAGTCATTTGGTGTACTACTAATACATCACCAAATGACTAATCATTTTATTATAATAAACCTCACCCAAAATAAGTCTATCACAATATTATGCAGGCTCATCAACAAAATAATACGTATTTTCTAATTAGCTTATTAAAATAATAATTATAATTATATGGGCTGAACATGACAATAGATTTATCTGAACACAGCACAATTATGCTGGAACAAAACGAAACATTGGGAATAATATTGAAAACATGACCTGAAGCTGTTATTCTATATAGGGTGTATATGTATTTAACTAAACCTATATTTTAGTAGATAATATAGGTACTATTATTAACAATATTGTCCTATTACAAATTACGGTAAATTGCTGGAGTTTAGTGAGCGGCGCACTAAATTAATTACAAGCCATAAATAATGAGAATCATCTTGTTAGATCACAGATAACTAAAGCTTAGCCTCGGTTCATACATATATATTAAGTTATATCCTACGTATTTACATATTCATGAATATGTTAACCCTAAGATATATAATAGCCTTTTTAAAAGAGTTTATTTTAGCTCGGACATGCATGAAAAAACAATAATTTGCTAAGAAAATCAATCTTTCTCAATGGTGACCACTTTTGTGACTGGTTTTAAGACATTTAGCATTTAGCGTCTGGAGGACGAAATTTAATGTTTTTTGGTAGCTTAAACTTTCAGGTTCGTGTTATAAAAAAGGTAGTAAAAGTAGAAGTTGGTGGCAATCTGTCACGGCGGAAAACTTTTTATCCCCCTATAATGCCGACCGAGAACGATTCCGTAAAGTAACAATAAAAAAATAACGATAAACGCTATGAGGTCTAAATTTGAAGAAAATTACCCAAGACCTCCATTGTTTGTAATGGCTTTCTTTGTGCTTAAAAATTAAATTTGTTTCTTGTTTGTTGTACGGAACCCCAAGGTAACTGCGCCTCGCACTAGATGTAACACGAATTTTATATTTTGACTTGAGAAAACTAGGTTGATGAGGAGCATTATATTTACTTCAAAGTTACTCGTCTTCACTATTTCCTGGACTTGCTCTATTATTTTTCCAACTCAGGAATGGGCTAAGTTTCAGCATTAAACATAAAGACACACAATTTCGGAATCCTCGTTATTCTGTCATATCTTTTTTAGAACGTATTAGTATTTGAATCAGATTGGCAAAATATATCAGATTGGTAATAAAATAAAATATAACTGCACTGTTTCCCATGCTGATGCTGTGATGTGATGTGCTACGCCGTAGGCGATTCGTAGTACCGCTACGCTAGCTACACCGTCGTAGCAATTACACAGTCACATTAAAAATAATATAAATAAGGATAGAAGTTTATAATTTGTATATTTTGAAGAGACATTTAAATGAGCAAACGATTCTACGCTTTGAAACGAAGCCACACCAATCGAATGGAAGAAGTTCCGTCGCTTAACTTATCCAAATCCTGTTTGTAATTACTTTGACTGATGCTAATCTGTTTAATTGCACCTCCACAAATATAAGGTTCTCTCAATACTGCTCCAAGTTTCTGAAGATGATCAGAATTTATAAACAAAAGCAAATTCATTTAACTTGTCCAATAAAAGCAAGAAAAGTTAGAGTGAGAAATTTTGGTTTATAACTCCAAAAATCAAAGTAGATTATGATATGATAGTTTCATTGACTCTGATATTTGCACCTGCTTTCAATTCCAGCTTGTCAGCCATCAAATTTTGAATATGTTTACGTAAATTTACATTTGCTCAAATATTGTTTTTAGTTTGAGTTTACGTGTGTGGCGTATCTAGCTCGTATTTAAATAGCAGCCGTGTCTAACCGAGATTGCGGTCATATTTACGTTACGAATAACGATGAAGCTAACTAGACTTGTAAAACATAGTTAGGCTGGCAGACGTCGGCAGTAGGTTCACCCGGCCACCGCAAGCAGACGTGGAGCGTGTGTAATGAAAGGTTTCATTATAATCAAGGGCCCGTAAGTATAACTATTTGAGAGAAGCGAGCTAATCACGGCGGCACTTAAAGCCTTTCCACGCCCTAAGTGATGCAAACGAGGAAACTTGGGGATCGCAAACGGCTTAGACTTCATCGCATAACTTTGATCGACACTTCAAAGTCAAAACTCAATTAACTGCAGTGAAAACAGCAAATGTTTCTTTGACGCCGTTTATTTGTTGTGACAACATTTTCTGTTTGCTAAACAAATATAGTTGGCGGATTATTTATCGACTTTATAGTATCTTTGGTTTGCGATTATTTGTTTTGTTCTGAAGGAAACTTTTACAAAGGTTAATGAAGCGCCATTATGAAGTGGGAAAAGGGAAAGTTTAAACTCATTTGTTTCTTTTGGAAAGTTATGGGTATAATATGCGCTTGCGTAAACAATACGGAGGTAAACCTTACGGAAAAGATAAGAAGATGGTTTTATGTGTCGGTAAAATTACGTCAGGTCGGGCATAGTGTCATTGAGTTTTTCCATCAGAAATTTCTCAGTATCATCCACAGAGGTTGAATTTGTATCCAGTTGTTGGGAATAATCTCGCCCCTATCTTCTTCTTCTTAGCGACGAGTTTGGCATTTTCTGTTCCGTCCGCCAGCTCCTGTGATGTGCAAGTAACGGGACAGGCAGAACACGATATCAAGTATTCCATAGTTTGTGGGACAACACCACATTTACACTCCAGGGCAGAGTCATCTATAAATCTCCACTTGAACAGGTTTTCCTTGCTTCGGCCAACCTGTGACCGTAGTCTAGGACTTCCAGTTCAGCCATGGCAACTAGTGTCCTGGTGGGAGATTTTCAGCAAGTGGCAAAAATGGGATGGGTAAGACACTTTCTCGCCACAGCTTGTGTCTTTCTTTTTGCCAGTGAGTAAAAACACAAAAAAAAACTCGCCCCTATTAAACGACACTTACATAACTACCAAACCGTGAGTGTCGTACTATTAGGAATACCTCTACCTAACCTAAGCGGGATCACAGGCGTGATGTTATGTATAATTACGTAGCTACTACGTTACTGACCATCAGGTTTATGCTTATCTTGTACCACCATGCCTTTAATGTCAACTGTATTAAGCTTCATAAGATCCTGTAACAACACAGTGACCGCTTGGCAGACGGATAATGATCGCAATTAGCTGTTATTAACTAACAGTTGGTCGCTATTACCCATCGTCTTAAAATATTTCGCGAGTCATCTTTTACGATGGCTACAAGAATGGAATTGTTGGGTAGTTGCTTTGGAAATGGTATAGTAAGGTTTTGTGCACGTGACTTAGATTAGGATTAGGAGTAGTATCAGGAACAGGGTGTTAACTATCTCGTCCTCCGTTGTTATCCGTGTTGTGTCTGGTGAGCTACTGCCCGATGGTTGTTGTCGTGGTTCTCGTTGATAACTTTGATATCACGACGAAAGATTAATTTAACATAGATGCCGTTATTGTTCTTTCCGTTTATTTGATTATGTTCACGATAAGGATATGAAATCTTTGTAGGTATAGGTACACATGGAATATTTAACATGAATCATGATAAATATTCCGTTTTCAGGGTTAATGATAGTCTGTAGGTATAGTTCTAGAAATATATTTTGTTGCGTAACCGCCGATTATGAAACCACGACAGACTATTTTACAATTAATGCTAACCAACAACGCTCTCTTGAATGCACAATGACACTTAGGCGCCTAAAGATCCATACAGCATTGTAGGTATATTTTCAAACATCATCATCTACTTGACTTTTTCTCAACTATGTTGAGGTTAAATTCCAGTCTAACCGAATGCAGCTGAATATCTAAATGACTGCCGGTTTGACCGCCACAACCCAGTTATGCACTGGATAATACTTGACTGGGTAAGACCTTCAGACCTTTTGGTAAGACTGGTTGTCAGTGTTTCGTGCCACTGACTGTAACGACTTTTCATAGAAAGGATGTACGATACCTTCTTTAAAAACTCGTCATAAATGTTTCAGTCTGAACCGTCCATACGTATCGCGTGCGAGAAACGTGTTAAATTAGTATATAATAGTATATAATAAAGAGGCTCTTGCCTAGCTTTACCGGTAATAGCAAGATAATAATACCCACATTTTCAAGTAACAGGAATATAACACATTTTTAAAATTGGTCCTCTATTTGATAATTGTACGTTGAGTTTTTGTCAATGGTAGATACTAAAATAGAAAGTAAAGGTAACGTTCTGCAGGTACCCCGTCGGAGCTGCTGGTCCCGTCAGGGTTGCGGGTTGTTCGAAAGAGATACCGCTGCCTCGACACAAAGGGCTAAGAACAAACATGGGTGGTTTTTAGTCAGTAGAAGTCTGACACTCCCTACCGCTCTGGCCAGAGCGGGAGGAGTCATTTAATGATTTCTCACAATTAAAAAAAAAAAGGTTCCGCAGGTACTGTATTCGTCGTATTTATTTTCACACTTGTGAATATAGCCCTTTTTTGGTTCCTTCCGCTCTGGGCGGAGCGGAAGGGAGTATCAGACTTGTACTGACTAAAAACCACCCATGTTCCTTCTTAGCCCTTTGTGTCGGGGGCCACAGCGTCTCTTTCGAACAAACCAAAGCCCCGGCAGGCGTCTGTGAATTTAGCCTTGTACCTATACTTATATTTACCTGTACTACTTCAATGTAATATTAACAGCTACGTAATTTCTGAAATATAAAATAGGAAACAAAATAAAGTCAAGAGAGAGTAGTGGATATTTAACCTTAAGTTGAGCTTAAAACAATATAAGGATATATTATTAAAGCTTTCTAACGTTGCTCAACAGATTCGTCGAAAATGTTAATTGTGGCCCAGTAGTGTTCGCTCGCCGCACCCCATATTTATGTTCTAACCCCACAACCCGCGAAAAAGCTTTTTAACCGTGACCGACATACAACACAAAACAGAAGCCCGATAAAGGTATTCTCTTTTGTTGTTTTAGGTTCAAAATCAGATTTACAATCAACTCGTTCAGGCTCGCCCGGGATCCAATACAAGCCGTATAAAAGCCAATAAAATAAAGTTCCCAAATATTATAGTTATTGAGGTGGATCGTAGATAAGGCAGCAGATATCATCTATCGCTCCAATGTAATGATAATCCTAGTCGGCTCTGATTCCGTAATGAAATTGGCGGCAGTCGAGAGCGATCTCAGTTGATTAATGTCAGTCTCTTTCGGGCTCCGACGGAAATTAAGCTTCCTTAACGAAGTTTATTGCACTTTTTGTTAACTTGTTTCCTAATTAATTTGCGGCAACAAGTGCTCTCCCAATGTTTTAGCGGATTAATCAACACAGAGAGATAGCCACGTATTTATATAACACTCCTACAAAAAATCTTAAGAGGATTCTTTATCTTTTCAAAATTTCAAGAATAACGCGTTAATGCTTGTTCAGCGCTGTAGCGAAACTTTTCTTAAGATAAATGTGCCTATTGTTGCGATTGTGGAACTTTGCAAATCACTCTGTGAGCTTACTCCAATGGAATAATCGGCTAAACTTTTTGTAAATGCTGGCTAACCAATTAAACGAGTTACTGTAGAAAATTGTTTCAGTAGCGGAACGAAAAATTATTTTCATCGAACTCTCGCAAAGTTCGATGGATGTCGTTATGTCGTGAATCAAAATATGAAACAATCTGGTGGAAATACCTATACCACGATCTTCAGCCTCATAAAAACCAATATTGTAACAAATATTTAATATGTGATGAATAGTGAGGACGTGAATGTGAATAGGAAATGCGTAGGCATCAACCACAGCGTACCGTAGCTAAATTCTTTAAGATAAGTTAGAGATGTCTACGAAAGAATCTCATAAGCTGTGCTCATAAATCACGTAGGTACATACATTTCACGTGGCTTAGCATGTTTTAGCGTGTAGCTGACTATTGTAAATCTTACCTCTTATTATTGTGTTTATTCGGGAGCATCGTTGGGGAACAGGAACGTTATAGATAGAAGTTGAAAGCTCGCCGATCACGGCCCATTACACAGGTCCTGGCTTCGGCTAATAGCCGACCGCTAACTTCTGCTCAAGTATAAATCAGGATAATGGGTAACACTTATAACCTTAATTCAATATATTGTTTCAATGTTCTACGTAGGTATATGGATAGGCATTAGGTAAGTCGTTTAGCTCTACACTTTAGCCGGACCATTTTGTTCGTAAAGCTGGGTAGTTACTACCTTTCAATAAATACTATACGCACTTACTGAGTGGGTTTACTTACTACTTACGTAATTAAAATCATTTTATAGAATCGTGTAGAAGAGAACTATTCATACTTATTTCTCTAATAGAGGCCAGTTTAGTTTTAGTTCTGTTTCTCGGAAGTTTTTCAGAGTAAACTCTCAGAATCATGAAGAAATTCTATTTATATTTTGTTTCTAAAGACGACCAAATTAAAAACCTATTAAAGGTTAATTAATTTTTTACTGATCAATGAAATAACCATTACGTGAAAATGTACCTCCTCTCCTAGCGGCCCGCCATTGATACCGCCTGAATAATTAATTGGCCTTTCAATACATTGAGTAATTAAGGATAGGGAAGGAAGCCGCCACCGTCGCCACCGCTGCCGATACAATATACGGTGTGCGGTGGGGGTGGAGTCTTATTCGGTTTTACAGCCAAAACCCACTGGATTATATAATTCTATTTTCGGCATTACATTTCAATTTTCTTAAAATAGGCATTGAATCCAAAAGGTTAAATTATATCATTTATTTAAATTGAAAACATGCGTACCTAAGAGAATTTAAATATCATAGTTAATTACGATTTTGTTCTTCAACGATTTGTAATTATTCATTTATCGTAATTTTGTAAAAGCAAACAGTTCAAAAGTGGAGTGGGTAATACACGCATTACTTATTCACGTCGGAACCCCCTCGTATAGGCTGGATGTGGCTGGTGAAAGCTTGTAGACCATTAACGCGTCCTTATGCGGCTGAAATCACTGTTATAAGTAATATCAAAGGAATGGATTGCGATGTCGGCGCCGGATCAAATATTTGGCGAACAACAAAGAACTTGCCGCGTGTATCGCCTGAGCCATTAATCACCCTATTATTGTACGCAGTGGCACAAAACGCAATATTGCCCTTCGGCCGACGTCGCCGCGGCGCTCATAAACACACTGCCGTAATGACCTATTTAAGAAGAGTTAAATGAAAATCGATAACCACAAACTGTTTAAACGAGGACGAAATTTAATTAAAATCAAATACAACTCTTTCATTTTTATGAGACTATGGCTATACTTTACGACTATGGCGCGCTGATATTTCAATACATTCAGCCGCAGACATTATATTATCTATAAATTGTTTTTATACGATTGTAAAGCGAGAGCCAGCGGCCGCTTGTGGCGGGTATATAAAGCACGTTGACACTCCGTACAGTAATATTTCAGAACAGGCTGTCGGGTGGAATTCGGTTTTATTTTTTAACGGCCACATTCTGCGAACGACGACGCTATTAATTAACCAGAGCATGACGTTAACAAGTGCGTACCGAATAACCACTATTTCTTGTGGATTACATTTAAAACACAACATAGTAGTGGAGTGCCATAAGATTTATACCTCAGAATCCAGGGCCGGTCAATGAATCTTCATAAAAACTTTTGGACTGCATTGGTAAAAGCCCAAATAAAGAAGTTAAAAAAAAATGCGCGCTCATCTTTTTTTTTTTCAATTCAACAATGTACTGAAAAATGAGCCCTCTCACGAGGGAAGAAAAAATGTTTAGAGCTAATAAATAATATTTTCACCGTAACTTTAATGTTAATTTATTAATATTTCACAAAAAATAACGAGTTACAACAAAAAAAAAATTAAAACGTATCTATCTAATACCTTTATACGAGCAATTCTTGTAATATAGTATAATCTGAATCTCGGATACGGCTCCAACAATTTTCATGAAATTTAGTATGCAAGGGGTTTTGGGGGCGATTAATCGATCAAGCTAGGTTTCATTCCCAAAAAACAGGATTTACCAAAACTACCAAACAAATTTCGGTCGTTCAGGTACTATACATTAGGAGGTCACTGAGGGGGGGCAACAAAGGGACAGGCTGAATCTGAGAGGAATTATTTAAGGGCTGGTTTAATCCTAGTGTCTCAGCTCTAGCAAGGGTCGGACTGCGGCTATCTGTATTTCTTCTTTCTAAGTGTACTGGTTTCCCTACTACTTTGAGCTCCGTATCCCACAGGAGGTGCACTTAGCGATTAGTCACTTATAGTATATCAGTTACTAGCTTATGACCGCGGCTTCTCCCGTGTGGAGTTCGATAATGGCCCCGCGGAACCATACTACCGAGATGAAATTGTATCCTATGTTTTAATCCAGGTTGTAAACCTTCTATAATATGCGATATTTTTCCACCAAATCCGTTCAGTAGTTTTTGCGTGAACGAGTATCAAACTTTCGCAATTAAACTCAAGACATCCACAGGATTTTTTTTTATTTAGAAAGCTTTGGTGACAACGATGCAGCGGTACTAATCCTTTACCAACAATACACCAATAATGTTAAAATGTATGACCAAAATTTGTTTGGTTGTTTTAATAAATCGTGTTTTTTTTTTAATATTTTTTTTTTCATTTATTTACCATTTATAAAAAATAATTATATTTGTTTAAGCAAAATAACATTATTAAACCACTGAGGTTTGTACTTAATGCTACATGTAATTCTACATCGAACTAAAAAACAAGGTACACAATAAACACAACATAATAATACCTTATTTCGAAACTTGGTAACTTCATCTTACGTGATATACTAACTAAACGTGAAACTTTATTTCATTTATTAATTATTCAATGTGTTGTAGGTAGTGGGACTTAAGTTTTAATTTAATGAAACCTAGCTTGATCGATTTATCGCCCCCAAAGCCCCCTGCATACTCATGAAAATCGTTGGAGCCGTACCCGAGATTCAGATTATACTATATTACAAGAATTGCTCGTATTAGGTATTAGATAGATACGTTTTATTTTTTTTTTGTTGTAACTCGTTATTTTTTGCGAAATATTAATAACTAGCTGATGCCCGCGGGTTCACCCGCGTGGATGTCGGTCAAATTATATACTAAAACCTTTCTCTTGAACCATTCTATCTATTAAAAGAAACCGCATCAAAATCCGTTGCGTAGTTTTAAAGATTTAAGCATACATAGGGATATAGGGACAGAGAAAGCGACTTTGTTTTATACTATGTAGTGATAAAGTTACGGTGAAAATATTATTTATTAGCTCTAAACATTTTTTCTTCCCTTGTCCCTCTCATTTTTCAGTACATTGTTGAATTGGAAGAAAAAGAAGAGCGCGCAATTTTTTTTTTTAACTTCTTTATTTGGGCTTTTACCAATACAGTCCAAAAGTTTTTTATGAAGATTCATTGACCGGCCCTGGTTTCCGAGATTTTACAATATTTATGCCTTACGGCACTCCACTAATAGGTACTTATTCGAGAGAATCCAAAATGATCGAATCAAAATACATACCATCAATTACCTACTATAGTTGCAATTTACGCATTGAAAATTATATATATAATTGTCAACAAAACAACTTCTCTGCAACTCTGAACCTTTGACATCCTTCTAAATTTTTTTTTTTTTTTTTTTTTTTTTCTCCAGTGTTATCTGCAATCGGCTTTAAGCCATAATCAGATGTTTTCTGGGATTCATTTTGGATTTGGTGCTGTTCCACTAAACAGCACCGTATGAGTTGGTAGATACTAAGTTAGTTTCTCCGGTCGATGTCTAGTATTTGCCATCTTTTTAGGCGAGTTACAGCTCCATGTCGGGTTAATAGGTTCTTAGCCAGTTCATTTGTGTGCTTGTTGAGCCTCTCCTTGTATCTCTTGCTTATATTACAAGCTTCTTCCTTTATGGTCGGCATCTCCAAAAAATCGTGTATTTCCGTGTTTCTCACGAACCAGTGTGCATTTGAGATTGTTCTTAGAGCAATGTTTTGGAATCTCTGGAGAATTTCGATATTGGAGTTGCTAGCACAGCCCCAGAGTTCTATCCCGTAGGTCCAGATTGGCTTTATGATAGCCTTGTATATAAGTAGTTTGTTTACGAGGGACAGCCGAGAGTGACGCCCTAGTAACCAAGATAGACCTTTGAGTAGTAAAGTGGCTTCTGTTTTCTTGGCTTTTATGTGATTAGCCCAGGTAAGTCTTCTATCCAGGTGTAGCCCGAGATATTTCACGCTATTATTGCTTGGTAACGGTTTGTCTTCCATAAGCACAGGTGGACAGTCGCCTTTCCGGAGTGTGAACGTTATTTGTGTCGATTTAGTTACGCTAGGTTTTATTCTCCACCTCTTAAGCCATAAACAACTTTATTGAGCTGCTCCTGTAGTATCAACGATGCGTTGTTCGGGTTTGTATCACTTGCAAGGCATGCGGTGTCATCTGCGTAAGTTGCTGTTACCACGTTCTCTGTCTCAGGCAAGTCTGCCGTATATATTGAGTAAAGGACCGGGCCAAGCACTGATCCTTGTGGAACCGAGGCGGTGATGTAGTACAGCTGTGACAGCTCTTCTTCGTATTTTACTTGGAATCTTCTTTGATCCAAGTAAGATTTCAAGATCATGTAGAATGAGTTTGGTAGGAGGGTTTTTAGCTTGTACAGCAGTCCTTTGTGCCAGACTCTATCAAATGCTTGTTGGATGTCGATGAATACTGCAGAACAATACTCCTTTTTCTCTAACGATTGTCTAATTTTGTGGACCACACGATGTACTTGCTCTACAGTAGAGTGTTTTTCCCGAAATCCAAACTGGTGATCCGGAATAATCTTGTTTTCATCCAGGATTGGTCTCAGTCTTATCAATAGAATCTTCTCGAATACCTTTGATAGAATAGGGAGAAGACTTATGGGCCTGTATGAGCTAGGTTCTGCTGGTGGTTTTCCTGGTTTTGGAATCATACAGATTTGGGATATTTTCCACAGCTTTGGATAGTACTGAATTCTAAAGATGGCATTA
Organism: Diarsia brunnea; assembly: GCA_949774965.1. Classification (NCBI taxonomy): domain Eukaryota; kingdom Metazoa; phylum Arthropoda; class Insecta; order Lepidoptera; family Noctuidae; genus Diarsia; species Diarsia brunnea. The sequence goes on along the minus strand of OX458999.1, from coordinate 13,121,463 downwards.
AATAGCATTGTTAAAAATACGATTGCTTTTCTAGGCAGTCTCTTAAGGACTTCACCCGTTATTAGGTCGAAGCCAGGAGCTTTTTTGTTTTCCAAGTAACGAATTATTCGTGCTAGTTCCTTTGGAGTGACAAGTTTCAGCAGTG